>OY755043.1:3481132-4681132 GCA_963576565.1 Aspidapion aeneum | reverse complement strand
GTTGCAACATTTCCGTGTCTATTTCAAAACAGCGCTGCCGTGAAATCAGCACGGAAACGTAAATACGCGTCCGGGATATTTTCAGCATACTTCTTCAATGGCATGTGAATGCGTCCTTCTCTGGTTGGGGTTGGATATTTTTGTAGTGTTTTGTAGTCTCTTTCTACAGAACTTCTTCGATCTTTCTGTTGTATGTCTCGACATCCATAATAACCGTCGCATTTTTTTCTACACCATCTGAACATTATTCGACCACAAGTAAATGCACAATGGAAATTGAAAAAGATTCGGCCTTACCTTTTTTGATGTTCTTGTCAAACGAATAGACAAAAACATTCAAAACTACTGTGTATAGGAAACCTACACACACGGGACAGTACCTAAATTTTAAGTCTAATCATTCTGTTACTACAAAACAATTAGTTATAAGAAGTTTATACTTAAGATCCATAAATATTTGTGGTATTAATAAAGAAATAACCACATAAATTAACAACATTAAAAGGGACTTACAACGGAATGGTTATTCCGAGAAATTAATAAACTCAACGATCTCTATAATTAAAAACAAACCAATTGTAGCAAATTCTCAAAATACTCCGCTGGGTGTTATTAACATTCCATATGTTTAAGGGATTTCAAAAAAGAAAAGACGATTAGCCCAACACTATAATATAAAAACAGTATTTTCATCGGAAAATACAATAATAAGTTTTGTATCTAAAACAAAACCAGAAAATCCCTCAAATAATAAGGAATGTATTTATCAAATCCTTTGTGAGTGTGGTAAATCATATGTAGGTGAAACGAAATGCCCTTTTTAGGTTAGAATAAATGAACATCTTAAAAGTACCCAATTAGGGGATATTGAAAAATCCGGTTTAGCGGATGAATGGTCAAATGATCACAGGATTCAATGGTCAGAAGCTAAAATCTTGCACAAGGAGTCGCATTGGCGGAAACGAAAGTTTATTGAAGCTGCGTTTATAATGCAGAATAAAAAAGTTTTCACTCAACCAAGCACGGACATACGAATGCAAACCACTCCTTAGGAAAAACACACCTGGCTGCACACCAAGTAGTATAAGTAGTAGCCTAGAGACTGGATTGTTTAATTTACACCTGAAGATGGTTAGTACTTACTA
The DNA here is from genome assembly GCA_963576565.1 of Aspidapion aeneum. NCBI lineage: Eukaryota > Metazoa > Arthropoda > Insecta > Coleoptera > Brentidae > Aspidapion > Aspidapion aeneum. Next base: position 4,679,987 of record OY755043.1, on the reverse strand, counting down.
ACCGAAACGTCGTGTTTAAAATGAATGCCAAAGAATAAATAACAATAATTTTCTAGAACACAGTAAGTAGATATAACAAAAATGTCTTATATAAAAAACAATATCTAACTTAAACAAATAGTTATAAGAGAAGCGTACTTTCTGTCAGGTTGGATTTTAAGTCAGGAGTTGAACCCAAGCAGTGTGTGAATGTGAGAATCACTAGTTACATCAATTAAATACGTTGATTCTTTTTCAGTACCATTTGAGTACCACTGCTCCGGATGTTAGCTATTAGATGTTTTGATCGCTGTTTGACCCAAGGCTTGTAGTTGGTGTGTAATGGTTTTCTTATGCTTCACGTCTTTCTAGGATCTTGTTTTTTTTTGAATAATATTTTGTTTAAAAGGTACTAATAAATATGTTTTTATTACTTTCCAATAAGTGGGGACTAAAGGTTAATCTCAAAAAGACAGAGTATATGTGTGTCCGTGGAACGAAACAGGATTTAATCTTAAATACCGGGCAGCGAATTCAGTCCTGTGATGAGTATAAATACTTAGGTCTAAAAATTACAGCTGACGAAACACTAGACAAAGCTATAAAAGATCGAAACGTACAAGGAAGAAAAGCAATAACTTTATTAAATGGAATAATTTGGGACCAAAGTATATCAAAACATAACAAAAAGCTTATATATAACACCATTGTAAAAAGTATTATTACATACGGCTCAGAAGTATGGCCAATCAAGGATAGAACAGAAAAACTGCTTTCCGCTACGGAGATGGACTGTTGCAGAAGAGCAGCAGGGAAATCAAAAAGAGAAAGAGTTACAAATCAAAGAATAGGAGAAATTATGACAGTGGGTGAACGTACTTTAGTGGATGATATAAGAACAAAACAACTGGTGTGGTACGGACATGTACAAAGAATGAATGATGAAAGACTACTTTAACAAATACTACAATGGAAACCAACTGGCCGAAGAAAACGAGGACGGCCGAAGAAAACGAGGACGGCCAAGGAGAAGCTGGAGAGTAGGAATAGACAGTGCAATAAGAATAAGAGGCCTAGATGATAAATTATGGGCAAACAGAAACGAGTGGAGATTGGGTATCGGAAGACGTAGAACGTTGTGAAACCAATAAATATATATATATTGTTTTTCTGACCATTGTACGTTTCACATACGGCTTGTTTCTTCTTCTTGCTTTATTTTGGTCTTAAAAATTTAAGATATTTGCAATTTTTGAAGTTTCAAATTACTAATTTTATTTATTTATATATTTGGCTTTAATGGCATTTTATTTCAATGTTTATATAATTTCCAAAATATGCAATTTTTTTTAACTGCATATTTCTTAGCGTTCCCTAAATGACTATTTTATGCCCAAAATAATAAAAGCGATTATTTTGCATATTTATTAAAGTAAGACATCTTTCTAAATCAAATTACCCTTTATTCATAATATTTAAAAAATTTAAAAAAAAAATTAGATACAAATTAAAATTTTCAAAAATTCTAAAAAAATCTAAATTTAAAATTCTAAAAAGATATTAAAATTTTTTAATATAACAAGGAAAAAAATATATAGTTTTAACCTAAACACGAGTACTAAAATATCAAAATAAAATTTGCTTACACCTGCTTTAATTTAATACCAACAATCAACAAGCGTTGACAACCTGTTCGAACTTACGATGGAAAGGGAAATCAGGGACGTATTTAAATAAAATGATTGTGAAATGTGGAGATATGATTTAAGCAGTTGCGGCTGCTACAGGGAGGATAACAGGGCAGTGCCCTCCCAAAAGTAGACAACAAACAGTATTTTTAATTGATTTATTTAAAAAAAGTTAAATCTTCCCTTACGACATGATTGTCTAGTTCTTTTTATTATCTGGGGTTAACAACGAGCGATTAATTGTGTAAGCATTTTTAACGTAAATAATTACAAGCCGGCAGCGCCGCGCGGGGCAAGGTTTCAATTCCACCCATTGTTCAGCGTTGTATAGGTGGCTGTCATCGCGCGGGAGTAAAAGGAATGTTTGTTTTGGTAGACGTCGGCCATCATCATCGTGCGTAAACGTTCGTTGCCCTTTCTAGTGGTGCCTGTTTTATCCTTAGTGAAGACTTGAATTTGTTTTGATTTGGGTTTTGTTAGTAGTAAAAAGCTTTCCGGTCGGGTGTCATTGTTTGTTTTCGTTATTGTTTATTTATAAAATGGAAATAAATAGCGTTGATTAAATAATTAACTGTGCAAATTTAAATAGGTTAACATATGAACTTCGATTACAAATAAAATCTTTAGGGCCACATAGATCGGATCTAAAAATTAACCAAAATTTTAGTGTAGGTAATGCCGAGAGGTGTTTCATAAAAACTTTTAATAAAAAATTTAATAAAAAAATTATACGATGCTGAAAACTGGTTGTCCGGTTGTGAAAAAGAAATGCTTTTTTTTTTGCTTTATTTGTCTTGTTATGAACAATCCACGAACGGATCCTGCGTGCAAAGGGAATGTGTGATATCAAGCACTGGAGTGAAAAGTTAAAAAGAAACAAAGTAAGTGGTATTTATTTAAATAACCACATTAAATTTTCTATGCTGGGCAAGACTGATATTAGGTGCCAATTTAATAGTGCCTATAGGCAAAACATTGCCCAACATAATGAAAATGGGACAAAAATTAGACATATACTGAGTAGGTTAATAGACTGTTTAAAATTCTGTGGGATTTTTGAGATTGCTCTACGGGGCCATAAAAAAGAAAGGCGAATGGACTTTATCTATAAACAAATAAACTAAAAACTACACCAAGTTTAGCTGCTTGTTGGGAAAATACTAAAATAAAAATGTTTCGGTAAGTTTTTTATCTCATTTTTCATGCAATTTAAATTTCTACCCCCCCCCCCCCCCCCCCAAATTATAACGTCACCCGCCGCCACTGGTTTTAAGTATTACAATCTGAAAATAATGAGAAAACTCTAATTTTCTACAGCTTTAACTTAGAAAATCCTCGCCCATTCAAATTCTCCACCTACATGATTTTGACCCTTATATACGTTTCATTATATTATTACCAAAGGTTTGTCAAAGTACAGTGAAACCTCCTATAAGCGGACACTCACGGTTTCGTCGATTTTGTCCGCTTATTGGAGGTGTCCGCTTAAGAGAGAGAACTGCGAATTTATTAACAATTTCCGCTGCTTGAGTTTTTCCGATATTAAATTTTTCAGCGATCTTTCGTGCTGATAGATATTCCTTCTCCAAAATGTTAACAACTTCCATTGTTTCACGGAAACTAAGAAGTTTTTTACTAGGCGCCATTTCAAAGAGATCTATTACTATTACTACCCAACTGAACAATAAAAATAAAACACAGCAGTCCCGCGGAATAAAATATGTCGTTAATACGACAGAAGTATTTAGTTCCACATTAAAACGAAAAGAGGTGATTCCCCGAATGCAAAGTGCGTTGTTGCCAATATACTACATAATATTTATGCCCATGTCTGTCGTGCAGCGCTCCGTGTCGTTGTCAGAGGTTCGTGTTTCAGAATTTTTTAACCAAAAAAGATTGTCCGCGTCCGGTTATTAGAGTGTCCGGTTATAGGAGTGAATTTTAGATGTAAAGAAATAGGAAAAAGCTTAGTTCCAACAAATTTGTCCGCCTAAAGGGAGTGTCCGCTTATTAGAGGTGTCCGCAAGGAGAGGTTTCACTCTATTTAAATAAATTATTCGCTTTTAAGCAGATTAAATGGTTTTAAATTGATTTATATTTCCCTTTTTTTTATTGACAGCAAAAAGCCATATTTTCATTTATTTTATTGTATAGAGCTTTTACATTTTTAGTTTTAAATTCTACTCGCAGAGTGTACGCGATATTGCAGTTAAGTGCTCTGCATGTCAGTGTATTCATTCATTTTTTAAAATCTGCTTTTTAAAGAGGTGCAATATAATAAAATGTATAATACTATAAAAACGCGACTACAGTTGCAAAAAAAAGTTTTGAATGTGTAAAAAAATACTTTGCCAATTTATGGGCACCTAAGCTCACACTAGGTACTATAGTTATAGTGTACGTGTGAGCTAATATAACTAAAATGTGAAATATGTTTTATTCAACTCCAGATTCAATTACCTTTCGTTTGATACCACACAAGCCATGTTTTGAATTAAACTCTAATTTTCGAAATCTACCCCCCCTTAAAAAAAAAACTAAAATGTATTTTGTTTAACTTCAGACTCAATTACCTATCGTTTGATATCACACACGCCATATTTTCACTTAAACTCCCATTTTTGAAATCTACCCCCACCCTTTTTTTTAAATCACCTAAAATGTATTTTGTTTAACTCCAGACTCAATTACCTTTCATTTAATATCACACACGCCATATTTTCACATAAACTCTAATTTTTAAAATTTACTCCCACCCTTTTATTGGGCTTGGATTGGATGGATTTTGTTCATTTTTAAACGGGACCATCTCGACCCAAGACCCAGTCTAGGTACCAAATTTCCTTCAAATCGGGCAAGCGGTTTTTGAGTTATGCGCGTTGGTCGTTACAGACAGGCGGCGCGACAAAAAAGTTTCAAAATCATCTGAAACCCAAAGTTATATAAAAATTTTTGAAATCGGCGCAACTTTTTTTTTCGGAAAAATTAGGATCACCATAGCTCACACTACTATAGTATAGTATATGTGTGAGCTAAAAATAGATTTTGAACAATTGACAGTAAATTAAGATTTTACACGCTAGACAACAACTGAAAATGGAGATTTGAACATAGCGTGTTCCAAGGCCCCCCATGAGTGCGTTCATGTTTCCAATAAATTTAAATTACGTACTTGCAGTTGTAGAAAACTTATTGCAAAAAAACTTATTTTACCTTATTTTACAACTCGTTCGAATTGTGAACTTTGCCTACAGCTAACGTCCAACAAGCAGTCTCGCCCGTGTTATAAAAGTAGTTTTTAAGACTTGTTGTTAAACAACTTTTTCTTGTAGGCCTTTTTTTATATTTTTTATTAAATTTTTTAAATTGATGAATGGAGTAAAATTAGTGTCCCTTGACTATAAACAATCACGATAATAAAATTCTGAGTCGAGGGAAAAATATCCTTTTATCACAAGGTTTATACAAATTTTTACGCACTGTTGTGTTTTCTCCGAGTTTTTGACTGTTTTGTTTTTGGAATTTTAAGATTTTAAGGATTCTTATAAAACGTTTCAGTACAGTTGATCACCTAATAACCATGAAAATCCTAATGGAACGAGCCAACGAATACAACATTTCACTACATATTGCGTTTGTAGTCAATCCGCATAAGAAGAGGTGTCAGCCAGGGTGACACAATATCCCCTAAACTATTTAACTAGGCCCTAGAAAATGTTTTTAAAAACTTGGGAAGAAATAGGCATCAAAGTAAACGAACAATAATTGAACCACTTAAGATATGCTGATTATATCGCCTTAAGAACAGATAAGAAAGAAGAACTAATAAAAATGCAGGAAGAACTGGACACAGCAGCTAAAAGTATAGGATTAAGTACGAACTACACTAAAAATAAAATCATAACAAACACAGATGAAGTTATCACGATCAGAATAAACCAAGAGAAAATAAAACAAGTAGAGAAATATATATACCTGGGACAAATTATTAAACTAAACCAAAAGAAAACCAAACAGCTAAAATCCGTCCTGTACTTACCTATGGATCCCAGACCTGGACACTTACAAAATCAAACATGGATAAGGTAACAAAAGCCCAAAGATCAATGGAAAGACAAATGTTACATGTACAGCTAACAGATAGAAGAAGGAAAAGGATGGGAGAACGATTTGAAGAAACACGCGGGATCTAGATGGATGAACATGGCGACAGACAGAGAAGAGTGGAAGAATTGGGAGAGGCCTATGTTCAAAAATGGATTGAAGAGGACTAAATAGATAGATAGATGAAGAGTTCTTAGGGCCTTTAATTTTTATTCCTGATCTACAACGTTTTATTCCTGCTTATTACTTTCTATCCGTTATACCCCCGTCACTTTTCATCCCTAAAGTGCAAAAGATCCAATTTATTGTTGCTTTGCTTTTTTTTGTACCTATCCGCGATCCCGAAACTATTAAAACTTTTTGGGCAGTTACTGCAGGTAGAATAAAAATTATCACACAAGAAAGCTAAAAAACAGCTTTGATCAGCAAGTGGTTAAAAAGTGCGGGCCCCTAACCAACCTGATCCAGTGGCGTGGAAAAGCCAGGTCCACCCTCCCCAAATTTTGATACTAATAACATTTTTCGCATTTGTGTTTTAAAGTTCTATATAGACTTCCTTTTTTTAAAAGAGATAATTTTTGTTGAATTTAACTTAAAATTAAAAGTAAAGAAGGAGGTTCGTAAATACCAAATTGCACATAATGCAAGGATCTAAAACTATAAACAACAAGTAAAATTAAAGAAAGAAAAATAAGAAAAAAAATTCAAGAAATTGACTGTGGAAAACGATCTTGTTTAATTCATTTAGTCATGACTTGATTTTTAACGTGCTTACATCACTTTAAATTTATTTAAATATCTCAAAAACTAAGCCAAACATCAAAATTTTGCAAAAACACTTTTTTTTTGCTAAATAAAACAGGGAATAAATAAAAAAATAAATAAATAATATCTTTATTTGCAACAAAAATAAATAGCGGTTTACAAAGTTTAAATTAGCATATAAGCAGTTGCAAAAAAGAAGAATTTTATTTTTAAAAGTGGCGCCAAAGATTGGGAGAGTAAAATGGGGTGCCTATCCCCAATATCTACACCACTGGAGAATTTTACAAAACGAGTACAATCCTTTCTTAGAGATGTACCCCAGTAGTCTTTGTACGAAATTTGGTGGAAATCGATGTAACGGTTAAAAAGTTATGACGAAAAAACCATTTTTTTTTCTAAAACTTTGACACCCTGTATCTTTGTTAGCAAACGTTTTTTAAAAAAGTTTTCTTCTGAAACTCTACTTTTCGTTCAAAGTTCTATCACCTATTAAAATTAATGTACTTTAACCTGGACCCTGTATAAAAAAATATATTTTTGATAACTTTTTTTACTAGGCAAAATTTGTACATAACAAAGCATTCTAAAAAACATGCGTCCGCCTCTGATTTAATTCGTAAAAAACAGGATGGTGGCTGGCATCCGGTAGGTGTTCTGTTTCACCTGGTGCACTTGTAAGGGTTTCTTACCTTTAAAGTGAACCTGTCACGGCACAAAGGCAAGTCTGGCGGTTTTTATTAATTTTTTACCTTACATCCGGTGATTAATAAGAAAAGTCGAACGAATAAGGGTTGAGTTTACGTTGGGTAAGCTAATAAAGAAATACGAGGGTGAATCAAATATAGGCAAGCCTTTGTTTATAAACTAGTTATTTAGAAACACACAACAAACAATTTTTTCTACTTTTCTATACATCTCCCGTTTCTGTTAATACACTTTTCCCAACGGTTTGACAGTTTCTTAATCCCGTTTTCATAAAAAGAAGCTGGACGGGTATCTAACCAGTTGCGCAAGAATGCCTCCACCTCTTCATTGGTCTGAAATTGCTCGCCTCCCAGTGAATCTTTGAGTGGGCCAAACATATGAAAATCGCAAGATGACAAATCTGGACTGTATGGAGGGTATTCCAGCACAGTCCAGTGCATTTTGGCCTTTGTTAAAGCTGCCGTATCAGGTCTAGCGATGTCATGCAGAAGCAACACGTCTTGGATCGGGTGTATTCTCCTCTTTTAGCGACAATCAAGCTTTACCTGGTCGAGTAAGTTGCAGTAGTAAGACGCGTTTATTGTTATTCGCTCGTGCAAAAAATCGACCAACAAAACTCCTCTCCAGTCCCAGAAAACGGTCGCTAAAAGTTTGCCTGCAGAAATGATGGTGCGCGGACGACGTGGTGACTCACGTTGTCGACACGCTCAAGGCCGTCGTTAATTTTTTGGCACCAAGTTTTTACATGTACCCACGAAAGCGTCTTATTTCCGAACTCTGCTCGCAATCTGCATCGAATTTCAGCAGGTTTCACGTTTTCGCGTGTAAGAAATTTAATGATTATTCTTTGCGCAACACTGCTGTGTACCTTCTTCTCGCTCATTGCGATTGCTCCTGGCCAAATGGGCATCGCGGCACTACCAGCCGCCTACATGCTGCTAAATATCCCTACTCCAAAATTATAACGGCCACGTTCATCTTGAATGACTTTTCCGTTAATAATTTTAAAAAGCTTGTTTATATTTGATCCACCCTCGTACTTCTCAAATACCAAATTGCAAATAAAGCAAGGACCTAAAACTATAAACAACAAGTGAAATTAAAGAAAGAAAAATAAGAAAAAAGTTTTTCTGTCTTCGGCCGGGACTCGAAGCCGAAACCTCTAGCTTTGTACACAAACGTTCTAAGCATCTATGAACCGAACCGAACTGACTATTTGCCAAAAAGTAATATAAAATGCTTCTAGAAAGTGGATTTTCCGAAATCTACAAACAAAATCCATTAGCGCTAATGAGTTTTTTGACAACGATAAAATGCAAAAAACAAAATTGAAGTATAACTTTCAATAAAATTGAAAAGAAACATCACTTACATCGGAATACTCAAATGTCTTTTTCAGATCTGAGTCTAAAATACGACATTGCCTATAAAGCCTACAAAGTATATATCTTTCTTCTTGATGGTTAGATATAAAATTTTTTGCCATTTCATGCGGAATATGGCTCCGCTCGTGAGGCATTACAGAAAGAAAAAGTACGCATATCTTCGAATCCCTCTCGAGATAGAGAGAGATCACTTAAGGGACGTATTATAAGCGCCTTTATATGTAACGGTGAATTTTAAAATTTATGAAATGTTTTTCGCAAAGGAAAATGGATCGGATTAAAGAGACCGATCATTCTTCTAGTTTAAAGAGAGGGTATGTTAAAATATTCCAGCTACTAGCTCCAACTAGAACTTTTTTGTTGTGAAAATTAGGGAGGACTGGTTAAAGGATAGGACCAAATTTTTCAATCAACGATAGTTTTTGGTATACCGACGGATCCAAAATGCCATCAGGCGTTGGATCTGGAGTTGTTATTATCCAAGAAAAAGTCGATATTCAACATAGTATCGGCCAATTGGCTACTATATTAGAGCCCTATTGCGCTAATAATGTGTCATTTGTATGGAAACCAGGGCAATCTGGGCACGAGGAAAATGTGGTCGCAAACCAGGCAGCGAGGGAAGCGGCATCTGCCGAATTTTCCCGCCCCGAACCAGCCCTGGGGATATCATACAATGCTGCTAAATTAACCATATTGAGATGGATGAAGAACCGCTTCCAACAATACTGGATGAGAGTTCATAAAAGGACCTTGTCAAAAGAGAGCCAGGAATATCATTGGACTTACCAGACAGGAGATACGTATAGTGACTGGACTTTTTACGGGTCACTGTCGACTAAGAGTACCCATGCGCAGAATGGGAATAACAGAAGAGACCGAATGTAGACTCTGTATGGAGGAAGACGAAACAGTTAGACATGTACTGTGCGAATGTCCGGCTATTGCACGTTTACGTCAAAACACTTTCGGTAAACCTCAGATTGATTCAGAAGATCTGAACAGTGTCTCACCCAAACTGATAGCTAACCTTTTTGGAGGATCAAAAGTACAATAGAACCACTAGCCGTCGCAGTGGAAGGGCTGCAAGGCCCACTCACATATGAATCATCATCATTATCAAACATAAATGTTGTGTTAAGGGTATTTTATGGTTGCTTTAACGCCTATTGTACACATCGACGAGTTAACGATTTTTCAACGTTTACTACAGCTACAAACTTAATGGCAATGATATCTTGACCATATATTTTACCTTCTATTTGATAGAAGTTTTTAGTTGTCAAGACATCGACCAAAAAGCGTTGCGCCCAACAGGAGCGTACTAAAGGGTGAGGCAATAGTGTCGGGTAATTGGGAAAATGTAACTATTTTGTTAAACCTTATTTTAAGGTGTAGAATTTATATTTTTAGTATATTTAAAGACTGATGCTTACTTGAGTACAATCAGGGTTTGAGTTGACCAAGTTGTGGGTTTTAGTTTGGAGTTTTTCCTAATAAAAATTATTATTTTCCTTATGTGTTCGTAGTTACCCTCCTCTCCCCTAACAACTAATTGTAAGATGTCTTTTTATGCCGTTAAATACCTATCTTTAGAAAGTCTTCAATTTATTATGAAGGACATCTTCCGTTTATATCTGCATGTGTTCATTCAGGAAATCCTTTTTCGCATATAGATAATATAAACTGTCGTATTATTGCCAATATCAGAAAAAAAACTGTGCCAATATGAATGTTTTAAACCAATAAAAAATATCCTTGTTTAGTCTTTTACCTGCTCGCGTGTGTAATAGTTATTTAAACAACAAGGTTTGAAAACGACTCTGCACACGATCGAGACAGTTTGGTAGACCGAGCCGAAGACGAGGTCTACAAGTCGAGGGAGTGTGGAAAGAGGTTTTCAAACGAGTTTTTTACAATATTTTTTATACGACTGCTAATAAAGAAAGAAAAATCAAAATTTAATTTAACTTGTTTTTATTTCCGACATTTTTACAACAAAACTTTAAAAATTCAACAATTTTTTGACGTATCTAATCAACAAAACATACGAGCAGTGACGGTTGCTACGGAACTAAGCCAACTTATATTGATGGGTGACAACAACAAAAATCACAATGACGGGAGACCCGTATGCAGAAATGACATAGGCATGCGCAAAAATGACATAAGCGTGTGCAAAACGTTTACACACAGCGTGCGCAAAATGCCATTTTCAGGTCGTGTTCTTCGTGCGCAAAACCTCCTTTTACAAGACAGTCGTATAAAAAGTTACTTTACCGCACGCGCACCACTTAGAAACCTTAGCAACGCTTCACTAAGACACCTTTAATATTTGTTGACATTTTAATTTCATCTAATTTGACATATTTATTTATAAATTACATTAAATTTTTTGAAAAAAAAAGGATTTAGGTACTTGACGGCTTGTCGCCCATCGCGTGCGGTAAAGTATTACTTTCCGCACTTGTTAGGTAAATAACAAAAAAATTTCAATAAATTAGTTATCTATATTTTTGTTACCCTCATTTTGCTTTACATTTTACAAAACTCAGAAAGAAACAGTCAGGAATAGATCGATTTTTCTGAAGAGGGAGAATTGAGATAACTTGGAGTTTTAATGGAATAATTCCACTCCATTCGAGAGGCAAAAAATCAAAGTGCATCGAATTATATTATCTAGCTCGATTTAAAGGTACTTATCTTAAATACTTCAGTTTTTGAGATGCTAAAGATTATGCTATATGCAAGGGCGGATCCAGAGATGCTTCTCGGGGGGAAGGGGGGGGGAGGGGGGGGGGGAAGGGGGGGAGGGCACTTTAGGTGACATTTTCTGTTGGTAAAAAACGGCTACAAATTCAGGATAATTTAAAAGTGGTTGTAATTTCGATGATAATAACACTAGACACTTTCATGCGCCGCAAGCAAAAATTTTGAATTTTTATTAGCAAAAACCTTACTTTTAATCATTTTTTGTATATTTAAAAAATTCTCGGGGGGGGGCAAGTGCCCCTCTGGATCTGCCACTGGCTATATGGTCTCTATGGTCTGATAGTATCAGCCAGCTATTAAAGTAGTACTTTTACACCTAAATTCCTAAAGTATATTTGTCGTAGGTTAAAAAAAATTATTAAGGCACATCAACATAAATAGTCCACAGTTCATCGGTTTATGTTTTAAGCGATGAGTAACAGGCAAAATTTTTGAACATAGCTTTATTTTGGCGACAAGAACCAACTTTTCCCTCTGCGAAAATTCTTGAAAGTGATTTCTAACAGCGTGCGCGGACTTTAGACGGACCAAACCAAGCACACACACAAAAACATTTTTTTAAGTCCTTACAGACAGAAAAATACCGGTTACTAATTCTTTACTGTTACTTTTTTATATTTTTATTTATGATGTGAAAAAGGTAAGACTAAATAATCAGTAACCATTTCATTCTCGGTGGTTTAAAAAATGTGTTTGATATCTTGATAAGTACGTCTTAAATAATTAGGTACACAGTTATACAAATAATAATTCAGATTCAGTGTGAGAAACTACTACAGCAATCATACCATCTATTGAGGGTTGTCGGTAGTACAGTGGTGCAAGTCTATTGCACTTGCAGCTCGATTTTTGGGGATCCACCTAGTCGCCTTGCAGCAGTTTGATTGATGGAGGTTGGTTTAAAGAACCCGAAAGTGTATTTAGTCTGACTACATACACCTCAAAAAATTTCTTGGACATTTACGTTTGTTATACTTATTTATTTAGTTTGACTTAAACAAGTTTTTAAGCTATTATAAAAATAGTACTTTCTATGAGTGATTTAGAAATTATTGACGGTAAGAACAGTACCCCAAGTGCTCCACCAAAAAATAAATAAGGCAAGGCAGGGTACGTGCATCCTGGTTTTACAAGAGTTTTTTGTAGGTCTCATCTCTCAAAGTCAAATATATTTGGATTTACACAAATGCAATTTAATACAGAAAAACTTTGTTGTCTTTTAGGGTAGGTCCCATTTACCCCGGAGTTCGGGATAACTGTGACACGCCTATTGCACAACTATAAAACGTTAAAAACATTTTGATGCGAATGGGTCAATTTTCCAGCTTTTTGTGTAATAAAAAAAGTTTTTTGTCATCTTAGATATTTTTTGAAGTTTTTGAGCTTTTTGAACATTTTTTGAATTTTTTTATATTTTTGATTTTTTTTTGATATTTTTGGCATTTTTCTAATTTTTTGACATATGTAAGGTACTTGAAGTACTTTTATTATAAAAGTACTTTTATATTGTACTTGGTATTTGAAGTACATTTGAAATGAAAATGTACTTAGTACTCAAGTACTTAATGTACTTGGTACTTGTACTTGAAGTACTTTCATAATGTACTTGTGACTGTACAGCGTGTCCCATTTTCGATGGGACTAAATGAAAAACTCGGTTATTATTAAAGATAGATTATCCAAGAACTAGAAGAGTCGAACAAAAATTTAAATACGATTATTTCACTCTTAAATGCGAAAACTAAAAGCGAGGTTATCCAAAATCAAAACAATAACATTTCGACACAGCCTAAGCCGGATTCGGTTCCAACAGCCGTGACAAGGGGGCAGAGTCCCGCAGTCTCAGGCAACTCAAGTGCGCCTTCATTCGCTTCACAAGCATACCCAACGTCGTCGGTCGCGAAACATAGCAGCAGTACGGCTCGAGCATACAATCAGCCGCAAAGCAGGAACAATTCACGTACTGCCACAAATCCAATAACACCGCAGCAAGTGTCGCAAGCAGTACATCAGGCACAGTCACGGAGAATAATGAATGACTTAACTTCTTCAGACCAACCTCTAAATGAAGGTTGGAAAGAGGTCAATTATAGGAAAAGAAGGACCATAGTTGGTACCCACACGCAATCAAATGGGAATAAACTATCTGGCGTTCCAAAAAATGCAATTTTACATGTTTCAAGGCTGGCTCCGACTACAACAAGTGAGATAATGAAAAACTATTTGGAGCCTCATTTTCCAGAAATCACTATCGAGCCAATAATTTCACGACACCCAGACCGATACGCATCCTTCAAAATCTCAATCTATGAGAAAAACTTTAGGACGGCAATGAATCCTGAACTATGGCCTCAGGACTGCTGTGTACAACGTTTTTTCTTTCGCAGAAGAACGGTGCAGTTAAACCGTTAGTTTTTGATCCCAAAATCTTTTTTCTAAACCTAGAAGGATTAAACTTTGACAAAGTAAATGAAATACTAATAGAAACGTCTGTATACAAAAATATGTATTTTCTTTGTTTTAACGAGACATGGGCGAATAACATGTCGATAAATAGTTACTGCCTAGAGGGTTATAACCTAGCAACTGCTTTTAGTCGAGTTAGTCGCAAAAGAGGCGGGGTTGCGATTTACATTCGCAATGATATTTCATGCAAATCCATAGACTTAAAAAAATTTTGTTTCGAATTAGACATCGAAGTTTGTGCTATAACCTGTAATATTTTTAATGTGAAAACAATTTTATTAAACTGTTACCGCTCGCCTGATGGTAACCTTAGCGTCTTTTTAGAAAAAATTGAAGAAGTTTTAGATTTTATATTTGATCCTAGCTGTAGTATTATTGTTTGTGGTGATTTTAATCTTAATTATTTTAATAAACGGTGTGTAAATTTTAAAAAACTAAGTAACATACTCTCGTCGTATGGTCTTTACCACAGGGGGGGTTGGCCGACACGAGTGACGGATACGTCCATTAGTTGCATTGATCATATATTTACAAACATTGATAACTTTATCTCTTGTGTATATGATAACACATTTTCAGATCATAAAACGACCTTGGGGGAATTTAACTTTTTATCAAAGAAGTCAAGTAAAATTCATGTATGGAAGAGAACCTACAGTGAAGAAGCAATTTTTAACTTTAAACAATCACTCCACAGTGAAACTTGGCAATCTGTGTTTGGTAATCTGATGTTCTCAGAATCCTTTGAGAGTTTTTTTAATATTTTACAATATTATTTTAATATACATTTTTCTTTGCATAAATCTAGCAAAGAAAATAGCTCAAAAACTTGGGTTTCACAAAGTGTTGAAGATCGCAGTAATAATTTAAAAGATTTATATGTTTTTTCGCGGAAAAACCCTGAGTTAAAAACATTTTATAATGAGGCAAAAAAAGAACATAAAAGATTAATTAAAGAAACAAAAAAGGCTTTTTACCAAAATAAGATTCTTTCTTCGCCGAACACGACAAAAGCTTGTTGGCAAGTAGTTAACCAAATGACAAATAACAAATCACAACATAAAAATATTGTTTTACATGATCAAAACAATATACCTATCAGCGATCCAACAATTTTAGCCAATACTTTTAATAGTTTTTTCAAAAATGCTCCAATAGAAGTCTTAAAAAAAATAAATAGTTCTAATAATGTACCTGATTTTAACATAGTCATTAAGAATAACTTTAAACTTTGCCCATTTACAGAGAATGAACTTGGAGAGTTACTTTTGTCCAAACTTAAAAGCTCAAAATCTAGTGGTTTCGATGAGCTTCCAAATTTTTTAATTAAACAAGTTATACCACATATTATAAAACCACTTACATATCTTGTCAATCTCTCATTCTGTTGCGGCGAGTTCCCTGATAAACTAAAAATGGGTAAAGTTATTCCTATATTTAAAAAAGGGAAAGAGTCTAAGGTCGAAAATTATAGACCGATTACAGTGCCATCAGTTATTTCCAAAATTTTTGAATACGCATTTTTAAAAAGATTACTTGATCACCTAAAAAGCAACAACATTTTGTCAGAGAGCCAACACGGATTTAGAAATGGGAAAAGTACAATGTCAGCCATTCATTCCTTTTATGAGGGGATTGTAGATTTGATCGATGCAGGAGAGTGTCCTGTTGGGATCTTTTGTGATCTTAGCAGGGCATTTGATTGTGTTGATCATGATAAATTTCTCACAATAGTAAGAAAATATGGCTTTATTGATAGGTCTTTTGACTGGACAAAATCTTTTTTAACAGAAAGACAACAATATGTATCTCTACAAAATATTGACCAAGAAAGTAATATTAGAAACTTTACATCAAATAAGTTAAGTATTTTAACAGGAGTACCACAAGGTTCAATTCTGGGCCCCATATTTTTTATATTATTTATTAATCAGTTTGAAAACATAGATCCCGAAGCTCTGTTTGCGACTTTCGCTGATGACCTTTCATCGGCTACTTCAGATGAGTCTGATACAGTTCTTGAAGAAAAATGCAGTAATCTGGTTCAAAATATAAACAGTTGGTTCTCTGATCATTCTCTCTACTTAAATCCCTCCAAAACAACGCTTATGCGATTTCATCATGCAAAAAAAAATATAACTGAGTTGGAAATTAAATTGGACGATGAGATAATCTCTTTTGCTGACACTAATAAATTTCTTGGCCTATACATCGATAAAAACTTAAACTGGAAAACACATTGTGAATATCTAATACCAAAAGTAAACTCTCAAAGTTATGTGTTGAGACAGTTAAAAACTGTTTTAACAAAACAACAACTAACTCAGGTTTATTTCGCAAATGTTGACTCAAGGCTAAGATATGGTATCTGTTTCTGGGGTTGGTCAACTCACTCTGAGGATGTTTTCATTGCACAAAAACGGTGTATACGTTCAATTGCGGGAATACCAACGACGCAGAGTTGTAAAGAATATTTTAAAGATTTTAATATTTTAACTGTACCGTCTTTGTTCGTTTATGAAATTTGTTTGTATGTTTTTATTAATTATGATAAATTTACAAGAAACTGTGATATACATAATTTGCAAACTAGACATAGCTATGACTTACGTACACATATTTGTAAGTCTAAGTTGGCATACCGTGCCCCTCATAATATAGGCCCTCTCCTTTTTAATAATTTACCATATAATATTAAGACCTGTGAATCACTAAATCAATTTAAATGTAAATTAAAAAGCTTTTTATTAGAAAAATGTTTGTATCGTGTAGATGAATTTTATAAAATTTTAATATAGGGCGAATAGACTGATAAGTAAAAGAAAAATATTATTTTGCGCTTCTCTATTTAGGTTAGTATAAGTATGACTATTCCTATACGATTGTATGATTGTCTTATGGAAATAAACGATTTGTATTGTATTGTATTTGATATTGATTTTCTGATTGCACCTTAGCGTGCTCTTTTTTTGAGCCCTTAAAAATGTCGTAATCAGATTTTTGCTATACCCCGTAGTTTCGCTAATACAGGGAGTTTTTGAAAAAACTGTATTTTTAAAAATCCCATGTATCTCGCTTATTTTGCGAGATACTTTTATTCTGTAAAACATTTTTATGACAACTTTTTTAGAAGAAAATAATGACATTGTCAATATTTTTAAATATTGTTTAGTTTTTGAGATATGGTATTTATCATAAAAAAATTAAATAAGGACCTGGATTTTTTTTATTACTATTTTGATTGGTTTCATGCTAGTATTATCATAAAATAATAAAAATTTTAAAAATTTTTGGTTTAAGGTCAAAAAAAATATTTAATACTTAAAAAAAAAATTAGTCCGAACCTGGATATTTCCAACATAAATATAAACTAAAAATTGCTAGTTAAACAATTTTTAGTTTAACTGTTTTGATATTTAGCATATTAAAATGATTTTACGTTAATTTACAGATTTATTTGAAACAAAGTCTACGAAAAATACAAAAAAAAACAAATTATAAAAAATAACTAATTTTCTGATTACCATTTTGTGTAAGACATTGTTGGCATTTTTGAGTAATTTTTCTTAACGCATTTTGCATAAAAATATTTCTGCCATTTAAATATTGGGATTTTGTTGCTTGAATGACATTTTTCAAAATCTGGATATGGTCGATTTCTAGCCAGTTTAAAATCATTGTAAGCCATTCACAAAAATGACAAGTAAAATGACAATGTCAATTCCCCGCTTTTGTTTTGTAAATTTCACGACCTGCTGTTCGGTTATCAAATAATTAGTATGATATTATTTTTGTAACTTTTTTACGTTTTTTACTTTATCTATAAATCTTTTAATTATCATTTCAAAACAGATAAACTAAAAATCGTTCAACTAGTGTGTCTTGCAATTTTTAATTTATAATTACGTTGGAAATTTCCAGGTTCGGACTATAACTTTTTTTTCAAATATTAAATAGTTTTTTTTAACCTTAAATCAAAAAAATATAAAAGTTTTATCATTTTAAGGTAATAATAGCATGGAACTAATCAAAGTAGTAATAAAAAAAATCCAGGTCCGTATTTAATTTTTTTATGATAAATACCATATCTCAAAAACTAAACAATATTTTTAAAAATTGACAACGTCATTATTTTGCTCTAGAAAAGTTGCCATGAAAAGGTTTTTACAGAATAAAAATATCTTGCAAAATAAGCGAGATACAAGGAATTAATTAAAATGCAATTTTTTCAAAAACTCCCTGTATTAGCGAAACCACGGGGTACAGCAAAAATCTGATTACACCACTTTTAAGGGCTCCAAAAAAGAGCACGGTAAGGTGCAATCAGAAAATCGATATCTTTAATAATAACCGAGTTTCCCATTTAATCCCATCGAAAATGGGACACGCTGTACTCAACACCTAAAAATAGACCGGTGTACTGTGGACTAAAACTAATTCTCGGGATACCTAATTTAAAATTGTTTAAAATGTCAGGCGCGAATCCAAACCAAGCATCCGGTTAAAGAAAACTTTTTGAAAAGCTTGAGGAAAAACAACATCCAACCACCAACCTAGAGGGTTTTGAACTCCCTCCAGTTTGAAATAACAACATGGCGGACTCTTTCCCAACTTTGAAGCCACGTAAAGTTTTCCCCACGGCATGCATAATAATAATGGATAGGTACAGTTTTTTTCCGTCTATTTTTAGAAAATAAAATTTAGAACTAAATATTTTGTTAATTTAAAAATAAATACAAAAGTCTCATAAATTTGAGCACAACAAGCAGTCTATAAATTCTATATTACTACTTATTATGTCGGTTTAGAACATTTTTTACGTTGTCCGACACCTATTCTCCACCTCCTTCGATCCTGACAATCATCTTGCTTTGGTAATCTTTCGTTGTTCATCCGTTGTACATGGCCGTATCATATCAGTTGCCTTTTAGTGTCATGGCATCCGTTCTGCTTCCCTCGATTCCCATTCTTTCTTTTATGATCTCATTTCTTATGTGATCTATTCTACATATTCTAATTGATCTTCTCGGTTAGAAGTACCTGTAGTACCGACAAAAAAGTAAACAAAAATAAACTTTTAAAACCAAATCCAAAATCAAATTGTTAAAAAATACTTAAAGTTAACTTTTTAAAAGGATCGACGTCCAATTACTTGTTTTTTGAACCACGTATGTAAACTTTTTTTAGAGCGAAACCGGAGTGACAAAGTTGGGATAAAAGCACTTTGAAACTTTTTAATTTGGTTTTTGCTGATCCTGCTGCATTTACGAATACAAACAACTTTTACTACCTTTCCATATAAACACGTGTTTGTTTGTTTTTCTTTAGTTGCGTTTTGATGTTACGATATAATATAGTATTTATGTTATAGTGTAAAAGTTGTGATTTTTCACGTTTGTTTGTTTTGTTTACACCATAATGATATTTGTATAAATAAAAAAGTTATATGCCACCTCCAGAAATGCAGACTTTTAAAAATCACCTCAGAGATGAAAAACTACGATAATCGAGCCCAAAACATGTCTATCATAACAAAAACATTTCATGTAAATAAGGCAAGTATACG
The DNA here is from genome assembly GCA_963576565.1 of Aspidapion aeneum. NCBI lineage: Eukaryota > Metazoa > Arthropoda > Insecta > Coleoptera > Brentidae > Aspidapion > Aspidapion aeneum. The sequence goes on along the minus strand of OY755043.1, from coordinate 4,660,557 downwards.
CGAAAATGGTATTCCGTAAAAAGAATTGAGATAAAAGTAAAGCCAAGTTCTCCAATACAAATTTCAAAATGAAAGGTTCTTCTAGTTTGAAAATGTTTTTTAAAATTTGCTATTACAGCCAGACGTCTTTAGGTTCAATCTAGCACTGTGCCTAAGAGACATTTACAGCCGTAATAGCCAAATTTAGAAAAACATTTCCAAACTAGTAAGAACCTTTCATTTTGAAATTTGTATTGGAGAACTTGGCTTTACTTTTATCTCAATTATTTTTAGGGAATACCATTTTCGCGTAGGTACTTGGCTTTTTTTACATGAAATGTTACGATTTCAATCCTTTTTTAAAGTATTTGAATAATATTTAAGTTTTAAAGTAGTAAAATATGCGGAATATTGTTCAAAACTTTTGCCATGCCTTATTAAAAATTTTGACGAAATAAAAAAATAAAATTTCGGACTTCCATTGTCTTTATTTATTTTAAAACACGACGTTTCGGTTAGAGATTAGATTAGACTTTACACTTGATAACGGTTAGAGATACTTACTAACCGAAACGTCGTGTTTTAAAATAAATAAAGACAATGGAAGTCCGAAATTTTATTTCTACACAATCATTGTCTACGAGTTTCAAACAAAGAAAAATGTTGACGTTTTTTCATTTTTTCCTATGATTTTAACATTCCTTCAGCCTTCTAAAGCTCAGCATTCTCGCGTTCCTGGGAGTGGACAATGTTACTTTTACATACCTTTACATTTTTAGGAGAGGGAAGTAAATTAAAATGTTAGTGTTTTTAAATTTTTTCTTATAGTTTTGTCATAGTTTCTATATCAGTCTTTCAATGCTCAGCTCTCTAGTTTTTCTGGAAATGTGCAATGCTACTTTTACATAACTTTACATTTATAGGGGAGGAGAGTAAATTAGAATTTTAGAATTTTTTTATTTTTTTTAAGGGTTTGGTTATAATTTCTACCAGTCTGCCAAGTTTGCACAAATAATAATAGAGAAAAAATAAGATTAATTTTTAACAAATAATGTTGTAATTTTTAATTTAGCGTAAGTTTTAAGTGGTTTTGATGTCCCTTTTACAAATATTTTTATTGTTCAATGTTTTGTATTGTTAAGAAATTTTTGGAGTCCGGCATTTGTATGTGATCTTCACTTTATGGTTTTCCATCTTTATTGTCCCCTGAAGATGAACTTGTATGTTCGAAACTAGTTGGGAATTATAGCCTGAAAATTTAAATAAAAAAAAAATTTGTTGTGAAGGAACTTTGGATTTTCTTTTCACACTAAGAAATAATAATAACCCAATAAAACGTCGAATTTTTTGTACAATCCTCCATAAAAAGTCCAAACGATTTCTATACTTTGCTGAAAATCAAGAATTGCGTACCCGTGAATTTAAAAATCAAACAAGTTTCGTGACTAATCGGGCAAAAAGGAGTTTTTTGTTTCCCTTATATTTTTCCGTGGGTAGCCTGAAAGCTTAACCTCACAGGGGTCCAAGATCTAATGGACACCTAATAAGTGTTGACAGTTAACCGTTTCGTCCTTATGGGACTCCTCAGAACACTGCTGGTCAAAGTGACAAATCTTGCGAAGTTAATCAGACGGTTTTGTCTCTAATTAAATGTAATTAGTGAGCGAACTATAGCAAGAGGCGCCATCTACCGAGATACGAGAGAAACAAAAAACTAAAAGCAGGCGAAAACGTATCTCGGTAGATGGCGCCTCTTGCTATAGTTCGCTCACTAATTACATTTAATTAGAGACAAAACCGTCTGATTAACTTTGCAAGATTTGTCACATTGACCAGCAGTGTTCTGAGGAGTCCCATAAGGACGAAACGGTTAACTGTCAACACTTATTAGGTGTCCATTAGATCTTGGACCCCCGTGAGGTTAAGCTTTCAGGCTACCCACGGAAAAATATAAGGGAAACAAAAAACTCCTTTTTGCCCGATTAGCCACGAAACTTGTTTGATTTTCAAGAATTGACTGCCTGGTGAAAGATTTCAGTCGCCAGAAAAAGCTGTCGAGGCCTTCAAGAATGCAATTTTGACAGTTTAATATCCCTTAGTTGGGGATATCTTTAGGGCGAATACTCGCGCCCGTTAATTAATAAAATGCCGTTAACTACAGTCGAACCTCTATAACTCGAACCTGAAGGGACAACCAGAACAGTTCGAGTTATGGAGAGTTCGAGTTATAGAAACTCGAGTTACATGGGTTAAAATACATGTGAAAAGTGCAGGGACCGCTTAACCCGTTCGAGTTAGAGAGGTTCGACTGTACTTTCACGATATGAACGCTGCGTGTACTAAAAGGAAGAGAGGGATCCAACATGGCTGCTAGCATCAATTGTCATAATTTGAATTTTCGCGGGTTATTACAGACAGTACCAACCATTGAGTTAAAAACCGTTGAGTATTGTAACAAAACGGGATTTGAGCATAAATGGTATTTTTGCCATTTATAAGTTTTTAAAGATTTTTAATTAAATATTGTTTTGACATCAACAAGCATTAATTATATGCAAGACTAGGTTAAGATTAAGTAAAATTTATGGCAACTCGGCGACTTGTTTTTAGGCATATTTTCAGGTTTGCTGTATTTTAATAAAAGTTGTATTCGGCTAATATGTCCTTTGAGCCACTAACATCAAAATAATTCATATTTTTTAACTGGAAACAAATTAGCTAAACTATTTTCAATTAAAAAAAAACACACTGTAGAATTTTACTTTCTAACGGGTTTTTAAGTCTGGCTTGCATTGCTATTTTGTCTCTTAGTGGAGCGCTTAAAGCGCAGTCTATCTCTTTCTCGCGAAGGCGAAAGGGAGTAAAATTCTAGCCAATCAACGCCAAGATATTTGTCCCTTCAAGCGCAGGGTCGCTTTAACTGAGACGGGAAACTTTCGATAGTCGTCAGGTAGTTTACTTTTTAGTTACGGTTTGCTTGGTACTTTACGCTTTCATTCACACTTCTTAAGAGGGGTTTTATTTCAACTGGGGAAATTTATCCATTATTTTAACATTGTATAAAACTGTTAACTTTAATATTCATAATTATTTTTGTCTTTTCTTTTGGAGTTTATTGATTTTAAAGTAATTAATTATTACTGTTTCCAGTGTTTTGAAATAATGTGTTTAACTGTTTTATGGTTTTTTTAACAAAATACAAACTATTCGTTGCCCTAAAATCGGCATTTTTTATTTAATAACATATCCCAAACCTAAACAGTAATATTAAGTAAATTAAACATTCAATCAACGTTTAAGATGTTGATAAATATATATATTTACAACAAATATATAAAAGGTTTATAAAACCTAAAAGTTTAAGAAGTGTAAATATTTGAATACAAAAGTTTAATAGTAGTAAAAAGTCGATATTCAACTAATAAATATAAGAAGTGAAAGTGTGAAGCTACAAGAAGAAAATTGAAAAGGTATGTATGATTATCCTATTAGTTATACATTTGAGATAAACGTTTATAGCATACTTTTCCTCCAAGAACCGCCAAATTCCCTTTCGAGATCGTGAAAATTTAATAACATATAGTAACATTTAATCTTTTTATAATTTATATAAGTTGTAGCCTAAGTTGGTAGCTTACAACATTTAAGCCTTGGCCACTTGAGGTGACAATACCACTGTCACCCACAGGCCCCTGTTACAGTATAAAGCCCTGGTATAGAAGTCAATGGTACCAACAAATGTGTGGAATTACAACTTTGACAACTGGTTTGAGCGCATACAAAAATGCGTTAATTTTCGTGGAGAATACTTTGAGTCTTTAAAAGTTATCTACTGTTTTATTCCAGCTGTCAACTATATATGCAAAACTTGAAAGACAAATTCCTGCATTTTAATTAGTGGATGCGACCTTTACAAACTCAAATATAAAAATTTTTTACCTCTAAACTACGAACTGCCGCCGCTAACTATGTTTATAAATCAGGTGTATCACGTTAAAAAAAACATCTTTTGAGGAGTCTATTTATTACCAAAAGGGACTAATTTTGCCTCCTGGAAAGAAAGTTGTGTTTATTTTCGTTTTAAAATTTCACACTTCATGAAAGATTTAACATGGATCGAGTGTCTCGCTTTCTAGACGGGGGGTAACGTTTCTTAATAAAATTTAAAAAGAAGTAGCAAAATTTCAAATTTTAGGATTTCTGGAAACATAAATTTGTTTACTTTTATGCTTTTTTTTATTTATATTATTTTTTTACGTCTCTTTATTACGATATAAGGATATCTGTAAATTGGAAAACACTTAAGAAAAAGCTTTTTCTTTTTCTGAGAGAGAGAGAGTTCTTCGCAACTTCACAAAATTATAATAAAAAGAAATGTCATAAAAAAATACCCATCTGCTAAGTACAAAATTGATAGGGTAATATAATGTACAATATGCTTAAACTTTTAGTTTTGATGCCCAAAGCGCACTTACAAAGTTATACAGTTTTGTATTTTCATGAATTAGGTTATTGGGTAATTTTGTGCCCAACTGCAACTAGTAGTTACAAGTACATTTAGCAGTTGGGTATTTTTTGAAGTGTAAACTTCTTTAGGCGCGTTTAGCAGTTTTTGTGGGTAGTGAATTAAACTGAGCCGTCAGGCTCGGCTATGTAACGCTCATTCGGGTGAAATCGGCTCGAGTCGACTAACTGTGAGAAACATTCAGCGAGCGATATAATGATGCAGATGAAGGCCAGTACACAGAAGAGTTCGGTTCGGTCCGCTTTGCAGAATATGTTATGGGCCAGTATTATTAATTTCGATTTGTTGAAGTTTACACTTCTGCCGTGTGGTCTTAAGCACACACAATTTTTTTTTATAATTTTTTTTTATTTCCAAATTTTAGGTTTAATTCTTATTCAGCCTTATAAAAAGCACTATCCATTTTCCATTCATTTAGTTTTACCCAAAAAGTACGTGTAGATTTTCTACGGACACGAACAGTGTTACCTTCCAGTGAGTGATGGTGGGGGAGGAGAGAGGGAGGAAGGAACTAGTTAATTGATGCTAAAAAAAATCTTAAAGCGTGTGCAGAAAGAATTTTTAAATCCCCTTTATATTTATAAAAGCTATAGCTACAACTATTACTAGTAAGTAGGGCGGGGAGGGAGGGAAAAACTAGTAAAATGATGTTGGAAAAAAAGTCTTAAAGCGTATGCAGAAATAATTTTTGAAGTCGCTCTAAATTTTTGAAAGGTATAGGAGTGGGATAGGAAGGGGAAACTAGTAAAATGATGTTGGAAAAAAATTTGATAGCATGCAGAAAGATGCGAATATGGTTTTTAGTAGGGTGGGGGGAATGACAGGAGGGGAGATCGGTGGAAACAGAAAGGACTACAAACTAACTACAGCAAATCAGAGGACATTTGCAATTAGTTATCAATGCAATTTCATTAAAATCGCTTGAAATTTAGATAATTTCTATGCCTTAAAGCCATATACGTTAAAGCCTACATCATGTGACAAAATGGCGTCTGAAGACCGCCATCTTGATTCCTGTTTAAAAAAATATAGCCTATAGCACCTTCGGGATCTGTAGCAATTTAACGACACTTTTTTGTTACAATCGGTTCAGCCGTTTAGCCTCTATCGTGATACAAACATACATATTTACTTGCCTACATATGAAGAAGGTTCATCTTCGTCCATTTTTTGGTGATGCTCTGGCTGTATCAAGCCTTAAAAATCAGAAACGCAGAGTCTTCCAGTTGAGAATTATTTGCCCGTTTCTGTTTAGTCGTTTAACTTTACACCTTCATGAATTTATTTTTAATTTCAAAATGTTTTTCTTAGATCAAATTTTTATAATTGTAGATATCTGGTTTTCTACAATAAAATGAAAGGCAGTGAAGGTAGAAAAACATTTTCCTGTGATGAATGATTCGTAGCGAGTCTTTCAAGCATGTAAGTGCCGAAAAATAGGTTTGTGTAAATGTCAGGAATAATTGTTTTTCTACCAGCGTTGAGAAAAAAAAATAATAAAATAAAATAAAAAATAAAAAAATTTATATAAAAAAAAAATTAAAAAAAAAACATTACCCTTCCTTTCGCTGTGCTGCAGTTGGGTAAAAATAAATCAAGATTCAAACAAAAATTCGTTATTTTTCAGCTGTAAAAAGGTGACTGTTTGTCTCTAAACCCCCGACAATATTCGTAAATAAATAACTAACACTAAGAAACTGTTTGTGAAAGGGTGGCGTATTAGACAAGAGGGTAACAAGGGCTTTGAGGGTGAAATTGAGTGAATATTTTATGGAACGGGGGTGGATGAGTATCTGTCAAAACCTAATTTTCCATCGCAAGAGGGGTGCATTTAAACTGCGTCGTGTCGGCACTTATTCAAAAAAATTGTTTTGTTTATTTCTTTGTAGCAGTGGCGTGCATATATTCATAACAAAAACATTTCATATAGAAAATAAATGGATCTATGACGGATCTGAAACTTTCCTAGCTAGCCTATTATCACACTTCAGGTGAAGCCATAATAATATCCCAAGTAACATTTCTTTGTTTATAGCAGAAGCTAAAAGGTTGCCAGCGCCTTTCCTTAAACCCATTAGTTTCAATGTTTGGTCGCCAGCACGTTCCCATTACCCGTATATACCCCTTAGACCTACTAAATGGGACTCCTCAATTGGTGGTGGCAACCTATGTATTAAACTCACTATAAAACCATAAGAAATAAACTCCAGCTTCGCCCTCTAGCGGTTCCACCAGTATAGAACCTTTTAGAGCCTAAAGCTATTATGCCAGGTTCTAAAAGCAACTCAGAAACGTCCTTTTTATCCTATTATAAAACTAGATTTGGTAATTTGGTATCCTGGCGATTCTGTTGAATACCATAATACCTTTAAAGTAAAGAAGTTTTCCTATAAAAGCTATGGCGATATTTTAGATTCACAATGGCTATATAAAATAATTTAGGTCACAAAATTGCCAAAAATGTCATAGTCCCAAAATTATTTTATCACATAAATATTTGTCGTTTTGTTGATGATCAAATTGCCTGCCAGATTTATTTTTCTGATAAAATCGTATCTGATAAGCTCTCAAAACAAGCGCGCCAACACAAGAATGCTTTTTAATAGTTTTTTGATAACAAAATAACAAATATTTAAAATTAAAAAAAATCATTTACACTATTCACCATTAAACAAGTCTGTTTGGTTTACATAAATCAAAATTAAAGTTAAATTATTGTTAAAAAACACTGATAAAACGACTAGATAAATATTTTCCCTTTACAATATTTATTAAATAAATTTATATACGCCATTATGGTTTTATAGTGGTCACTTGCTTTTATTTGTTACTGTATCGCAACAAGGATTTTTGAGTGCCCTTATGAAACCAACAAAAAAGAACAATGTGTACATAGTCAACATAACCTCACTTAAATTTTTTGTATTTGTTTTTAAAGTGTTTAAAAGCGTATAATTCAACACTTTTAAATGTTTTTTATCGTGCAATTTCGACACAATCGAGAGGGCCAGTGCAATAATATTCGTTATGTCTGCAGGTTGGAGGGCAACCTCTTATATTGGCCGTCTAAACAGGCCTTATCTAGACATGGGTGTCCTACCCAGGAGGACGGAAACTCAACAATTATTAATTATTGGGCTTTAAATAATCAATCTTGCAATAGGTAGGTACCAATCTGTACCTAGGTATATCTATTATGTTTACAAGAAATACCTAAAAAAAATAAAACACGAAAGTATTTATAACTTCTGTTAGAACCCTTAAGGAAACAAGGTTTTATATGGCCGCCTATTTAAATAATATTTAATATACAGCTATGGGTAACTATAAATACAAAAGAATTAAGTTTACCTTTAAGCCTTCCTATAAAACCTTTTTGAAATGCCTAAAAGTAATGGCAAAAACCAAAAGTCTAAAGTTTATATATACCACTTTTAAAAACCTTAAGGAAACTAGGTTCTATATGGCCGTCTAGATAGGCTTTATTAGATATCATATTTACTTTTAAACTACTGGTAACTATAAAAACAAAAGGATATAAGATAACCTTTTAGCTCTATTATAAAACACTTTTGTGGTGACCTAAAGTAATGAAAAAACTAAATGACCAAAGTTTATATTTATTTCTTTTTCAAAACTTTAGGTAAAATGGTTTTATAAGACCATCTTTATAAATCAGAAATCAATAAAACCAAAAGTATCTAAAAGGAACACAAGGAATATCAGTTTTATTATACTCCCTTTATAGATCACTTTTTGGTTGTATAACACCCCTTTAGGTAATTGGCAATATAAATTACCTTTATGTAGCCAAATTGATCCTAAAACCCATAACAGCACCCTCTAAATAACCTAGGAACCAAATTAATAAAACCTTGAGTGGTAATAATGTTACTTGGGATATTAGCATTGAAAACAGTCTTTTGTAAATATCTCAGAAACCAAAGCTCCTAAGAAATTTTTGGTTATAACACAAATTATTGAGCAAAATATAGTCCACTATATTCCAAAAACAGTATATTGATACGATGCTCCGTTAAAAAGTTAGCATTTTGTACAGTTTTAATTGTCAATAAACTGTCATTAGCATAAATGAATTTTAACCAAAATCTAATCAGCTTGTAAGAGTGCCGAACACTATTTTACCTGAAAATTTTATGAAAATCAGTTCAGCGGTTTAGGAGCTATCGTGTTACGGATAGAAATGATATACACACACACAGAGACAGACATCACGACGATATTGCTAGGATAGGTCAAATTTTTTTCAAATAACACATTTTTCGTCGATAATAATACCTTCGCTAGCCATTGCTACGAGGGCTAGGAAGGTAAAAGTGGGGGAGGGATGTTCTGCGTAACCTATAGCGAAAATCACGAGCCGTCACTGCATAAAAAAAGTCTGTTTGTTCAAAAAATATATTTGGCTTAAGACGTGTCTGTTTAACTTAGGGAAATTCTTGTTTTAATAAATATAGCAAGAAACCACCGAGTGATGGTGCGGCCCAAATTGAGTTTAAAACTTTGACAGCCCGCGATGAGGGTAATTACACTTGCAAAGTTAACTACCTAACGGTGAGAGCGATGCCTCTTTTTAATTTTCGCTACTAATATATTTTTTTAAATATTTTTTAAATAAAAAATTCATGATCAATTTATCGTAAAGAAACGGAAAAATAAGACTAAAGGCGCGTTCTCACAAATCAATTTAAGTTGATCAACTATGGTTGATCAACTAAAAGTCATTTGAACTTCTCCTCTGACATCCCTTACTTTTATTTTATTTTTTATCCATTCATTCCTTTGTCTATCTGTCAGCTTTACATGTAACATTTGTCTTTCCATTGATCGTTGGGCTTTTGTAAGTGCCCAGGTCTGAGATCCACAGGTGTTACATTGGTTATACACTTTTGTTTTAAAGCACTAAGGATATTTTTTATTTTTTAATATGTAGCTTAATTTACCGAATGCTGCCCATGTCAATCTTACTCGTAAAAATGTAATAATATGCTAATAACGTAAATACCTATTCTATAAAGAACTTACTTAAATTTAGTGAAATCAGCGAAATCAGAAAGATAGTTGGTTCACGATGATGCAACACTAATTATTAAACACGGTACACAAAAATTAATATTCCAATAGTGGCTACCGCACAGCCACCCAAATTCTTTGTACGACGATTCTTTAAAATGTCGAATGTACACTTTGTTTTTAACCTAAGCCGGTTTATTTACTTTAAGTATGGGGGACGGCTTCTTAGAGTTCAAAAAGTCTTTTTTGTCATCGTCGTTAAATCAGAAACGCCTTAAAAATTAGAAACGCAGAGTCTCTCAGTTGAATATTATTTGCCCGTTAAATTTTTTGTTTAGTCGTTTAACTTTACACCTTCATGCATTTCTTTTAAATTTCAAATTGTTTTTCTTAGATTAATGTTTTCAAAATTGTACATGGAGATCTAAAATTTCTTACTTACATAGATATCTGTTATTCTACACTAAAATAAAAGGCAGTGTAGGTATAAAAAATACTCTGCCAATATATGGGCCCCTAAGCTCACACTAGGTACTATAGTTATTTTGTACGTGTGAGCTAATATAACTAAAAACTGAAATACATTTTATTCAACTCCAGACTAAATAACCTTTTGTTTGATACCACAGAAGCCATGTTTTGACTTAAACTCAAATTTTTGAAATCTACCCCCACCCTTAAAGAAAACAAAAACTAAAATGTATTTTGTTAAACTCCGGACTCAATTACCTTTCGTTTGATATCACACACGCTATATTTTCACTTAAACTCTAATTTTTAAAATATACCCCCACCCTTTTTTTTAAATAAATTAAAATGTATTTTGTTTAACTGCAGACTCAATTACCTTTCGTTTGATATCACACACGCCATATTTTCACATAAACTCTAATTTTTGAAATCTACCCCCACCCTTTTATTTGGTTTGTGTTCGGTGGATTTTGTTCATTTTTAAATGGGACCATCTCGACCCAAGACCCAGCCTAGGTACCAAATTTCATTAAAATCGGCCCAGCGGTTTTTGAGTTATGCGCGTTGGTCGTTACAGACAGACATACAGACAGACAGACAGACAGACAGACAGACAGACAGACATACAGACAGACAGACAGACAGACAGACGGCGCGACAAAAAAGTTTCAAAATCATCTGAAACGCAAAGATATATAAAAAATTTTGAAATCGGAGCAACTTTTTTTTTCTCGAAAAAATTAGGATCACCATAGCTCACACTACTATAGTATAGTATATGTGTGAGCTAAAATTTACTGTGCAGAAAATCTATTTTTTTGCAGGCAAATGACAGAATGATACATAACGAGTCCTGTCAAGTATTTAAGTGCCAAAAAATGGGTTTCTGCAAATGTCAGGAATAATTGTTTTTTGCCAGCGTTAGGAAAAAATAAAAAATAAAACTTAAAAAAAATGACACATTATGCAACTAAAAAATACCTAGTCTTTTAACGAAATATAATCCGAGGAGAACAAACACAATACATGCTCTTGTCGGATATAACATCTTACGTTTCAGCATAGCAACCAACTCATTTAATAGGAAATATTATGAACAGAAACCACAAAGCATCAGATTTTTTAAAATTTGACATATCAGTAAGGAAAAACTTTTGGCACATCATACAAAGAGAAAACGTATTTTCCGCACTAAAAATAGTGTGGAAAATGCGATTTTCCGCACGCTTCTGGAAAAAGTATTTTGATATATTATTAGCAACTCGTTTTAGTTGGCGAAAAAAAGGTCTCCATTTCTCATTAAAATTAAATAAGGCAAGCAAGTCTCGATGTTATTAGATGTCGATGTCGTTGCTTCGTTAATAACGCCACCGCTTTTAAAATACTTAATACAATGTAGCCAAACACAGAACTTAACAAAATATGAAGAAAGTTCATCTTTGTCTATTTTTTAGTTAAGCTCTGGCTGTATCAAGCCTTAAAAATCAGAAACGCAGAGTCTTCCAGTTGAGAATTATTTGCCCGTTTCTGTTTAGTCGTTTAACTTTACTCCTTCATGAACTTATTTTTAATTTCAAAATGTTTTTCTTAGATCAAATTTTTATTCTACAATAAAATGAAAGGCAGTGTAAGTAGAAAAACATTTTTCTGTGATGAATGATTCATAGCGAGTCTGTCAAGCATTTGAAATGCCGAAAAATAGGTTTGTGTAAATGTCAGGAATAATTGTTTTTCTACCAGCGTTGAGAAAAAATAAAAAAACAAAAAAAATACAGAAAAACTGTTGCCACACCATGCAAAAAAAAACGGATTTTCCGCACTAAAAATAGTGTGAAAAATGCGATTTTCCGCACGCTTCTGGAAAAAATATTTTGATATGATATTATTATCAACTCGTTTTTTTTTGCGAAAAAAAAGTCTCAATTTCTCATTAAAATTTAATAAGGCAAGAAAGTCTCGATGTTATTAGATGTCGATGTCGTTGCTTCGTTAATAACGCCACCGCTTTTTAAATACTTTATACAATGTAGCCAAACACAGAACTTAACAAAATATGAAGAAAGTTCATCTTCGGCCATTTTTTGATTATGCTCGGGCTAAATCAAGCCTTAACAATCAGAAACGCAGAGTCTTCTAGTTGAGAATTATTTGCCCGTTTCTGTTTAGTCGTTTATCTTTACACCTTCATGAATTTATTTTTAATTTCAAAATGTTTTTCTTAGATCAAATTTTTATAATTGTAGATATCTGGTTTTCTACAATAAAATGAAAGGCAGTGTAGGTAGAAAAACATTTTCCTGTGATGAATAATTCGTAGCGAGTCTTTCAAGCATGTAAGTGCCGAAAAATAGGTTTGTGTAAATGTCAGGAATAATTGTTTTTCTAACAGCGTTGAGAAAAAAAAATTTAATTAAAAAAAAAATCATTAAAAAAAATTAAAAAAAAAAATATAAAAAAAATACCTAGTGTTTTAATGAAATATAAACCAGCGCACTTCATAGGAATATTATGAACAGAAACTTTAAAGCATCAACTTTTTCAAAATTTAACATATCAATACTGAAAAACTGTTGCCACACCATGCGAAAAAAAAAACAGATTTTCCGCACTAAAAATAGTGTGGAAAATGCGATTTTCCGCACGCTTCTGGGAAAAATATTTTGATATAATATTACTATCAACTCGTTTTTTTTGCGAAAAAAAGTCTCCATTTCTCATTAAAATTTAATAAGGCAAGAAAGTCTCGATGTTATTAGATGTCGATGTCGTTGCTTCGCTAATAACGCCACCGCTTTTTATTGGCGCCGCTCCTTTATTAATTTTACCGTTTTTGTCCGAGTCTGATTCCCGGAGTATTGATTACGTTTCCCGCATCGCCATTAATATAAATCACATAAATATGTTTTATTGGTGGAGGAGACCCCAAGGCGCCTTCCGTTAAAGTCAAATAGCTTCAAGTTATAGCGCAAGGATTAGATTTTGATTTACAGGATTTTACAGCGATATAAATATCTAAAAAATTAATTAACAGCCAAATTATTTTTATACCATTTTTGATCAATACTGCTCCCGATCGCTCAGAATTCCTTCCTTTCTTGAGCAGATTAATATAAATCACATAAATATGTTTTATTGGTGGAGGAGACCCCAAGGCGCCTTCCGTTAAAGTCAAATAGCTTCAAGTTATAGCGCAAGGATTATATTTTGATTTACAGGATCTTACAGCGATATAAATATCTAAAAAATTAATTAACAGCCAAATTATTTTTATACTATTTTTGATCAACACTGCTACCGATCGCTTAGAATTCCTTCCTTTCTTGAGCAGATTAATATAAATCACATAAATATGTTTTATTGGTGGAGGAGACCCCAAGGCGCCTTCCGTTAAAGTCAAATAGCTTCAAGTTATAGCACAAGGATTAGATTTTGATTTACAAGATTTTACAGCGATATAAAATCTAAAAAATTAATTAACAGCCAAATTATTTTTATATCATTTTTGATCAATACTGCTCCCGATCGCTCAGAATTCCTTCCTTTCTTGAGCAGATTAATATAAATCACATAAATATGTTTTATTGGTGGAGGAGACCCCAAGGCGCCTTCCGTTAAAGTCAAATAGCTTCAAGTTATAGCGCAAGGATTATATTTTGATTTACAGGATCTTACAGCGATATAAATATCTAAAAAATTAATTAACAGCCAAATTATTTTTATACGATTTTTGATCAACACTGCTACCGATCGCTTAGAATTCCTTCCTTTCTTGAGCAGATTAATATAAATCACATAAATATGTTTTATTGGTGGAGGAGACCCCAAGGCGCCTTCCGTTAAAGTCAAATAGCTTCAAGTTATAGCGCAAGGATTAGATTTTGATTTACAAGATTTTACAGCGATATAAATATCTAAAAAATTAATTAACAGCCAAATTATTTTTATATCATTTTTGATCAATACTGCTCCCGATCGCTCAGAATTCCTTCCTTTCTTGAGCAGATTAATATAAATCACATAAATATGTTTTATTGGTGGAGGAGACCCCAAGGCGCCTTCCGTTAAAGTCAAATAGCTTCAAGTTATAGCGCAAGGATTATATTTTGATTTACAGGATCTTACAGCGATATAAATATCTAAAAAATTAATTAACAGCCAAATTATTTTTATATCATTTTTGATCAATACTGCTCCCGATCGCTCAGAATTCCTTCCTTTCTTGAGCAGATTAATATAAATCACATAAATATGTTTTATTGGTGGAGGAGACCCCAAGGCGCCTTCCGTTAAAGTCAAATAGCTTCAAGTTATAGCACAAGGATTAGATTTTGATTTACAAGATTTTACAGCGATATAAATATCTAAAAAATTAATTAACAGCCAAATTATTTTTATATCATTTTTGATCAATACTGCTCCCGATCGCTCAGAATTCCTTCCTTTCTTGAGCAGATTAATATAAATCACATAAATATGTTTTATTGGTGGAGGAGACCCCAAGGCGCCTTCCGTTAAAGTCAAATAGCTTCAAGTTATAGCGCAAGGATTATATTTTGATTTACAGGATCTTACAGCGATATAAATATCTAAAAAATTAATTAACAGCCAAATTATTTTTATACTATTTTTGATCAACACTGCTACCGATCGCTTAGAATTCCTTCCTTTCTTGAGCAGATTAATATAAATCACATAAATATGTTTTATTGGTGGAGGAGACCCCAAGGCGCCTTCCGTTAAAGTCAAATAGCTTCAAGTTATAGCGCAAGGATTACATTTTTATTTACAGGATTTTACAGCGATATAAATATCTAAAAAATTAATTAACAGCCAAATTATTTTTATACTATTTTTGATCAATACTGCTACCGATCGCTCAGAATTCCTTCCTTTCTTGAGCAGATTAATATAAATCACATAAATATGTTTTATTGGTGGAGGAGACCCCAAGGCGCCTTCCATTAAAGTCAAATAGCTTCAAGTTATAGCGCAAGGATTACATTTTGATTTACAAGATTTTACAGCGATATAAATATCTAAAAAATTAATTAACAGCCAAATTATTTTTATACTATTTTTGATCAATACTGCTACCGATCGCTTAGAATTCCTTCCTTTCTTGAGCAGATTAATATAAATCACATAAATATGTTTTATTGGTGGAGGAGACCCCAAGGCGCCTTCCGTTAAAGTCAAATAGCTTCAAGCTATAGCGCAAGGATTAGATTTTGATTTACAGGATTGTACAACGATCTAAACATCTAAAATATCGATTTCCGGTAAAAATCCGTTTTAATGGGACTTTTTTCAACGATATCTGAGCTAAGTGACAGTTATGTCAAACTAAGCTAATGTCAAAAATTTGACTAAACATCAACATTTTTAAATTGGAATTCGAGAAGTATTTTGATTCTCTATACAACACAATTTTTAAAATCCATTTAGTTTTCTAGGGGATATGTTTATTTTTCTTCGCGGTCGAATGAAGAGTCAAATTTTTATCAAGCAAAAAATAAATAAATTCAATTGATTTATTTTATCATATTTATCATAGATTGAATTTTTATGCTTCTAAGTTATATCCTCAAAAAAAGTCACAATAAAAAGACTTTTTACCAGAAATCAATATCTCTTTTTGTTCAAAAGTTAAAAGGATGAAAAGATTTATTGCAAAGAAAAAGAAACCATCAGAAATCTACGACAGCACTTCTGTCTTTCAGGCCAGATTAACGCTGATTAGCGTTTTTACCCACCTTCAGACGTGAGCGTCAATCAGCTGAATTTTGAAGCCAAATAATACTAAAAAATTCACAGGTACTAAAATTTACGTTTGTTATAATAACTCCATACCTTGACACAACAGCAATACATCTTATAATATTCTTGTTCATCTTCAGAACTGCAGCTGGGAGATTAAAAACTCATTTGGCACTCTACACATAAAAGAGAAAGAATAAACACGCCGAAATATAGCGCAAAAAGCAGGATTGTGTTCATTGGTTTGATTCAAAACCCTTGGTCTGTCTTAGGACAGAGAGCAACAAAGATCAATCCATGAAAGATGTGCATATACATAATTATCTATATATAAGAGCCTTGGTCTGCTTTAGTACTAATCTAGGCTTACTGTGGAGAATGAGGCATATGCAGGAGTGTTTTTGGAAAACCCAGACAATCAAGTTACTTCCTAGAAAGCTAGGCAATAGTTTTCCAAGCAGAAATGTACGCCATTAGAGCTGCGATTGGAGAGAACAGGATAAGAAAGAAACGATCTGTTCTTGTATGATATGTTAAGAATACCCTGAACCACTTCAAGAATTGGCCAAGACAAAGGACGTCATTCTCTGTGGCTTCCAGGCCTGAACACTGTCTAGCGCTAATAATAGGGCAAATAAGATCGACCTTTTAAGAGTACCACTTAATAATAAGCTAAATAAAGTGTGAGACAATTCAAATCGCTGTAGACAGACAAAGAAGACTTTCAGCAGCTTTAACCTAATTTATGTGTAGACAGTGGCCTAATCAAAAAGATTTGACTGCTAGGGAGAAAAATAAGACAAGTGAACCTCTAGCTTGGAGTCCTCATAGGACCCTGAGCAGTTCATGAACACTTCATTTCTCTTTACTTTACAAACTTTACAAACTAGCACAATGTGAAGCACATAAAGTAGTATTAGTATGAAGAAGAGAATTCGAAATAAAGGAATTGGAATCGGCAGACCTGAGGTCCCTAAAGTGGTCGGACATTCTCCCCTCCATTAGAAGGACGAGAGTCTAAAGGCACCCAATATATCGCATAGAATCTATACACTGTTGTAAAAATGCAAAAAATTTCCGTTAGGTTTAAAATAGCAAAACTTTCAACATAAAAACATAAAAAAATTATAAAACCTTGTAAAAAGCTTCTTATGCATCATCATTATTTATTTTATGGGAGAAACTAAATAAATTTAAAAACACAAAGTATAAAAGAAAAAAGATTTTTTAATTTCAGAAATAATCTTCTTTGGATAAAAACTGAAAAAGGTGAAAAAAATAATTTAAGAATCTAGTTTGACTAATAAATAAGGATCGCTATTGATGAAACTTAATTCACAAAAGCAAGCATTGAATAAAAAATGATATTTAGTCAACTGTTTAAAAAAGGAAATTTTCTTGAAAGTTTATCTGCTGTACATATCCAAAATTATTTCCGATTTATCCATCCACCTCTTTGTAGTTTAAAAGCTATTGCATTTGTAACTACGCCTTTTTAAGAAAGTGGAAATTAGGAGATTGTTTTCTTGGAAGCACTTAATTTCATTTAAACTAACAACTTTTGTCAAAAGTCAACAATAACCATACAAAAATTGGAAGAATTTTACAAATCGGAGATTATTCTCCATAATCACCGATCAAATTCATACAGATCTAAAGATTAAAATCAAATGCCCAAATAGTGTGATATCAATAAACCTTATTGTTGTCATAAAGATTTTGACGCGATTAACAGATAGCCCTTTGAAACAAAAAACAAATAATATTACTTAATTTAGTAATGCGAGAAAATTAGGCTTACCTGTCGATAATACACCTGACTTATTCATTATGTTTTAAAATCACTTTGTAACAGATAATCCAGACAGTAAACACCGCGATAAAATCAACTTCAATTCTAATTCACTTAGCTACTTCACCAACCATAACAAATTACTTAATCGTCATTGCTCATCTTTAGCGTGATTTACTCGCGTTGTTGCGATTTATTTCACTGCACACTACTAGTTTGTTTAATCGTTTATTTGACAAATCAACAAAGCTTTACACGGAACACGAATTTCTTTTATGATAGCTGTTAACGCTTTATTATATCTAACACTTCGGAATGATTTATTAGTTTATTATTTACTGGAAGATATTAATTGTTCACACATGGTGCACTTGAATATGACTTTAATCCAGGAAGATTGGAAGGTAATAACACTGAAAAGTGGCCAAGACAAAGGATGTCATGCAAACTTCTGTTGCTTCCAGGCTTGAACCCTATCTAGGGCTAACAAGAGGGCAAATGATATTGTCCTTTTAAGAGTAACACTTAATAAGGAGCTAAATAAAGCGTATGTCAATTCCAACGGCTGTAGACAGACAAAGGACACTTTTAGCAGCTTTGGCTTAATCTATGTGTAGACAGTGGCCTAACCAAAAAGATTTGGCTGCTGGGGAGGAAAATAAGACAAGTGAACCTCTAGCTTGTGGTCATCGCAGGAAACTGAGCAGTTGATCGACTCTTAACTACTCAAAAGGACGGAGACGAAGAGAACATAGCGTTTTACAACCTAGCAAAATGTGAAGCACATAAAGTAGTAATAGTAAGAAGAAGAGAATTCGAACTAATGGAATTGGAATCGGTAGACCTGAGGTCCCTAAAGTGGTAATAGGACATCCTCACCTCTATCATAAAGATGAGAAAGGGCAGGCAATATATCGTATAGGATTATCAATAACCTATGTATTGTTGTAACAATGCAACAAATTGGCATTAGGTTAAAACAGCAAAAACTTCGAAACAAAACAAAATAGAAAACCTTGTAAAAAGCTTCTTACCATCATTATTTATGCTCTGGAAGAAAAGCTAAATAAATTTAAAAATACAAGGTAGAAAAGCAAAAAGATTTTTTAATTTCAGAAATAATCTTCGAGGAATAAAACCAGTTAAAAACATGAAAAAAATACAAAATAATTTAAGAAACTAGTTTGGTTAATAAATAAGGATCGCTAATGATTCCAGATAAAATCAGAAGAAAAAAATAAACTAATAAACATAAAAGAAATGCAGCAAGTTTTAAATAGATATCGACATTTGAAAAGTTATGAAAGTTATTTGATTGAATGATCTCCAAGAAGAAATTAAAATCTATCTTTTGAACTTAATTCAGACAAGCAAGCCTTGAATAAAAAGGAATATTTAATTAACTGTTTAAATAAAGACATTTTCTGAAAAGTCGTCATACTGACTTTTTTTCCTTCCATCCTTTTGGTTTGGTTTTTTATTAAAAATTATTCCAGTTTTATCCATCCATCTCTTTGTAGTTTACAACTTACTGCATTTGTAACTACGCCTTTTTAAGAAAGTGGAAATTTGAAGATAGTTGTTTTCTCAAAAGCACTTAATTTCATTTCAATTAACAACTTCATTAGATTTTTTTTAAATAAATTTTGTTAGAAGTCAACAAGAACTATACAATAATTGAAAGAATCTTTCAGATCAGAGAATATTTGCCATAATCACCGATCAAATTCATATAGATAAAAGAGCATAATCAAACGCCCAAAAAGTGCGATTTTAATAACTTATCGCTGTCATAAAGATTTTGATGGGCTTACCGCAAAACACTTTGAAACTGAAAACATAAATAATATTACTTAATTTAGTAATAAGAGAAAATTAATCTTACCTGTCGATAATACTCCTGAGTTATCCATTTTGTTTTAAAATCACTGGGTAACAGATAATCCAGACAGTAAACACTGCGATAAAATCAACTTCAATTCTAATTCACTTAGCTACTTTACCGACCATAACAAATTACTTAATCGTCATTGCTCATCTTTAGCGTGATTTACTCGCGTTGTTGCGATTTATTTCACCGCACACTACTCGTTTGTTTAATCGTTTATTTAACAAATCAACAAGGCTTTACACGCACCACGAATTTCTTTTATGATAGCTGTTAACGCTTTATTATTTCTAACACTTCGGAATGATTTATTAGTTTATTATTTCCTAGATATTAATTGTTCACTACATGAAGAGTAAGTGCTGATGGTACACTTGCACATGACTTTAATCCAGGAAGATTGGAAAGTAATAACACTGGAAAGTGTACGTTAAAAATTGTTCTTTGTTTTAGGAAGAAACTTTATGTTATTGACATAGAGCTGGCAGTTTTTTCTTTAGTCGAAACTGGATAAAATTGCCAGAGTTTTATATTAAAATACTTTTTAAAACGGAATTATTTATTAATGTTTGCTTAGTAATTGATGAATTAGACACAACAATTTCATTTATTTGTTAAATTTATAATTAGGTATAGATGCAGTAAAGTTAGTTTTGATCTAAAGAAATTGATTTCTATTAATTATTAGCATATTCCTTTATATGTTTAACAATTTATTATTATTTAACTGTCTGAGTACACAACGGTCACTTAAATGATTAGTATAGTCTTTTATTTGTAAAAGTTTGTGTGGAATATATAAAGTTATCCTGATGAGTTTATTTATTAACTAAGTCCACTTTTTAAGATGTTTAGATTAACTATGTTCACTTGTAGAAGTTTGTGTAGTTATATCAGAAATGTCCTGAAGAGCGGTTTCAAAATCAAAATTTAGTTACAATTAGTCCAATAACGCGATAAACCCGCAAAAATTCCTGCGGGGAATGTTTTTGCGCGAGCCAAACGCGTAAATATAACGCAAATCTCGCTCCGGCTCAACTCCACCCGCAAAGCTCTCTCCGTTGGCGTTGCGGAGTTCGAGAAATTATGAATAGAGGCGAAATAGAGGCACAACCCGCCCGGATTCGTGAACGCGTCAGCAACGTAGAGCGACGGTTCAAGCTCCGGTTAACGTAAAGCTCTGCATAGAACTAAAGGAGTTTCACGTGCAGGCTACAGTGCGGCCGACGACGAGGTTACCCGAGCAGGGGCTCGGCAGGCGATTCTTCTGCTGCTGAGGCTGCTTGCTGGCCATCACCTGTTATGTGTAGTTCTTGCGGGACGGCGGCAGCAGGAAAGGAGTAGCATGAAAAAGCGATCAGGCGATTTGAGCGTATACAAGGTATTGCAGCAGGATTAACTATTCGCATGCATTAATAGAGCTATTTCGTGTAATTTTAACCTGAATGGATATCTCTGGGATTTTTTTATTGCCTGTGTTATGTTTCAGTTCCATAAGATTTTAAAAATTGTTTTAGAATTCTGCAGGCAATTCTATATTGATTTAAATTAGGAAGGAAAGATTTGCCAAATAATGAGGACTTGTCCCCACTGTCAGATCTCGTCAAATCATAAATAAATGCCGTCCTGCTTATTTGTCATTAGCTATAAGGACTTTTTTAAATTACTCTCTATGTAGGTATCTATTCAATGTAGACATGTATATTCTACTAAAATCTAATTTTGCTAAATAGTATAAGCAAATTTTGGTGAGAGTTTTTTGGGTACCCGATGTAATACCCACAGTTTTACCCATTCCGATAAAATTGTTAAGTAGACGGTGCTTTTCCGTTTAAAAGATATACTCTCGAGAACTGTTTTTCATAGTATTTCTCGCAGTTGAATACGTTTTGTAAAGAGTAACTATTAGCTTCTCTAAGTTGCAGTCGAAGATGTGTTCATTTGCCGGAGATACTCTCGATTGAGTATTTTTCCCAAATGGACACGCACATTTAGATTGTAGTATATATGAGCAAAAACTGACAACGTTACCTTGCAATTTTGGCTTCTGTCCGGTCTTGAAATTTTAAACTTGTTCCAACCGATTCGACTAAGTCTACGTATGTGTGAATTTTCACCTCAACAGTTTGAAAGGACTCACATAAAACACATTTTCCGCTATTTTAGTAGCTAGAAATCTCAATGTAGTTGTAAGGCGCTCATGTAGAAATATAGCTACATGTAGCAAAATTGCTACCTGCAAATGAGTCGCTTGCTTTGCACTTAAATGTTTTAAACTTTAATATTTATTTTGCTTTCATGTCAATAGCAATTCTTTTGTTTTTCCTTTTCCCTGAGATGTATATTTTGTTGTTTTTTTGGAATTCGGAATTTTAAACGTTTGCAATTTTTGGAGTAGCTAAACTCAATGTCAATATTTCCGTTATGATTTCAGGATTACTCCAATAAAATGAGAAAGGGTATCCTGTCCTTCGAAAAGTTGAGACAGTATTTTTCTCCAAGTTAATATTACTACTACTATGTCGGTTTACCTTTTTCTACGTTATCCGACGCCTATTCTCCACTTCCTTCAATCCTGGCAATAATCTTCTGTCAGGTTCTTTTGAGTCATTATCTTTGGATTGATTGCTATTCCAGTTTAGGACGCCCTCATTTTCTACGCCTTATTGGTTGCCATTCTAGGAACTGCTTTGGTATCTTTTATCGTTCATCAGTTGTACATGGCCGTACTATATCACTGATGTCATCCGTTATGCTTCACTCGATTCCCATTCTTTTTTTTATGGTCTCATTTCTCATATGATCTTTAGATATTCTCATTGATTTTTTTATTGCATCAATTTTGACACTTTCCTTATTTTTTTTGTATTTTTCTGTGTCGCTATTTCATACAGCAGTGTACTTTTTACCATTGCTTCATATATGTAAAATTTTACATTCTTTTTTATCTTTCTGCTCCATAAAATACTTATTAAGACACTTTTACTGTTATTTTTTCCAGTTCTTTACAGACTGTTCCTGTCTTATCTTATTGCATGAAGATCTTATTTGTCCATCATCTAGTTCTAACTCACTCGAATCGTTTCTAATACATAAGTACTATGTCTTGATCTTGTTCACTGTTAACCCCCACTTTTGTTATTCTTTCGTTAACTTTCTCATCATAGACTTCATGTTTTCTTTATCATTAGCTACAATTACTTGTTCGTCAGCAAACTGTAGTGTGTATATGATAAATCGGTCGTTAAGTTGTGTTTTCAAACCGTGTTCTCATTTTCCGTTTTCCAGAACTACAGCGATATATATTTTAAAAAGTTGGAGAGATACATCCCTATCTTAAGCCTTTCGTTACCAGGAATTCCTTTGAAAGCCGATTTCCAATTTTAATTTTAGATTTTGACCGTTTGTATAGTTCTTTTATCGCTTTTAAGTATGTATGATTGATATTAGTTTGCTCTACACTGTCCATTATTTTTCTACTGGAACGGTATTATATGCTTTTTGTAGGGCCACAAAGGTAACGTGAGTCTCTATATTTCTGGCACTCCTTTTCTCAATTACTTGTTTAAGACAAAAACACTACACTACAAGATCTGTTCTCCTAGTTAATACCTATTTTCAAATTAAATCTGTAATTTTCTATATGTTAAAATTATAAGCTTCAAGCTAACTTAGTTATTACACAGTGATTTATGAAAAACCCTGTATAAATATTACAAACCGATCAAGTTTGTTACAGCAAACAACGAGGTGAAAGGAAGTGAGACTGAATTCGTAATCTTGTTCTTCGACGTTCATTCAAGAAAACTTTGCTGCGATTCAGATTTTGAAGATACAGTTACTTATACTATACTATTTGGTTTCTTCAACTATTCAATTTAAAGATTGACTAGTTTTTGAATGACTTGAGTATTTATTTATACCTTAGAACATTTTATACTCGAAAGATTTGAACCTAAAAACCATTTACAGCGCAAAAAACTGTTTATTTTTAATTATCTATTTCTTCTACGTATACAGTGTTTCAAACATCTACATGGATTGGCTCGAGGACCATGCGATCAACATAGCAAGAGTCAAACCAAAACTATGGCTACGATACATGGGTGACACATTTATTATATGGCCGGAAATTGATGATGAACTACAGAATTTTCTACACCATCTGAACGGTATTCGACCAAAAATCAAACACCTACACACAGTACCTAAATTTTAAATCTAATCATTCTGTTGCTACGAAGCAAGTAGTTATAAAAAGTTTGTATTTCAGATCCGTAAATATTTGTAGTAAAAATGAAGAATTAACCACATAAATTAAAACCATTAAAATGACTTACAACAGAATGGTTATTCCGAGAAATTAATAAACTCAACGATTTCTAAAATTAAAAAAAAAGCAAATAATAATCCGCTGGGTGCTATTAACATTCCACATATTCAAGGCATTTTAGAAAACATAAGACGAGTAGCCAAACACTATAATAAAAACAGTGTTTTCATCGGGAAATACGATAAGCAGTTTTGTTACTAAAACAAAACCAGAAAATTCCTGAAATAATAAGGAATGTATTTACCAAATCCCGTGTGAGTGTGATAAATCATATGTAGGTGAAACGAAACGCCCTCTTCAAGTTAGAGTAAATGAACATCTAAAAAGTACCCAATTAGGGGATTATTGAAAAATCCGGTTTAGCGGATTATGCATGGTCAAATGATCACAGGATTGGGTGGTCAAAAGCTAAAGTTTTGCATGAGGAGTCACATTAGCAAAAACGAAAGTTTATTGAAGCTGCAGTTATAATTCAGAATAAAGAAGTTGTCAACCAAGCACGGACATACCAAACATATGGAAACCATTCCTTAAGGAAAATAAGCGTCTTAGGATTAAGGAAAGGGGGCGGGCTGTCACACCTGAGTGCACACCAAGTTGTATAAGTACCCACTAAACACAAAAACATTTTAATAATGTCAAAATAATGTTTAATTTAAAAACATAACGTTAGGTTGGATATTAGTTCTAACGTCACATTCATAGTGAAAAAGAAGCTTAATAACCCGTTTTCTGACGTTAGAAAAATAATCTTATGTTTTTATAACGTTTTTTTAAAGTGTTTTTAAACGTTAAAAAAATTTTTAACAGTGAAAAAGAAATGTTTTTTTTTAACATTGAAAAATAAATGTTTTTTAACAATGAAAAAATATATATTTTTTAAATATCTCTAAAGATAAGGTAACTTAAATAATGTAAATAAAATTCTTCTATTTTGGAAAAGCAGAGCAGCAAGAGTCAGTTGCGGTTTTCGTGAACTCGACACTCAGTAAAGGAAATTTGGATCCGTAGCTTCTAAAAATAAAATTTAAAATTATATGTAAACAATAATTTTGTAGTAAGTGCTTCGCTCTCGTTCTCATTAATGCCCAAGTGAATACAAGGTAAAGAGTATTCAACTGAATGCTTTTTTGAAATTCGCACTCTGATCGGATGGGGTCCCGTGCCGAGGAATTAGTTTGGTACGCTGCGAGGCTTGCGAATTCTGCCTCAAATAAATACGCGGCTTAAGGTCCGGCGGCTAATCATTCGCGGTGAATTGTGGCATTCCCTGTTTGATTAACTGTAACGTAGGTATGCAATATTCCATACAAAACAATGTTTTTACTTTTGTTTACTTTTCTTACCTAATTCTGTGATGCTTCATTTAAATCATTGCATACATATTTGTTATTCTTCAACTATACCATATTTTCCATACAACTGGTGTATATTCGTATCCAAATATGTATTCACTATCATTATTAATAATTATGGTTTTAATTTGCCGTGTTTGTTTCTACAAAAGGTAAATATTTTAACCAAAATTGCACAAAGCGTATCTGCTACCGACTCGTATGAACTCGCAGCGAAAAGCAACTAAAAATGGCGATGGCCCGTTCTGCTAGTGAAACTATGCGGCATCACCCTCTATAGTATAATTTTTTTTAATGTTATAAAAACAAAACATTTGTTAGCTTCATATATCTTAAATTCAACGTTAAAAATGAGATCTACCATATATTGATGGTGTTATTTTTAATGTTACTAAAATTATGGTTTTCTAAATATTGATTTCTTCACGTTATTAAGAAATATATTTTTGGTAATGCTTTTACATAAAACTTTCGTTAGGATTTTCAACGTGTTTTTTAATGTCAAAAGTTGACTTAATTTTAACACAAATTTGTGCCAGAAAAAAATAATTTATTTAAACATTTATTTAACGTTTTTTACGATTTTGTGCTTAGTGGGTAGTAGCCTACAGACTGGATTGTTTAGTTAACACTTGAAAACGGTTAAAGGTAGTTACTAACCCAAACGTGGAATCCGAAATTTTATTTCTACTCAATCATTGTCTACGAGTTTCAAACAAGAAGATAAATAAGGTAGCTAACTACCTAATTTATGTGCTTAGTAATTATTAGTATTGCTGACAAATAATTATAACATATTTGCGAGAATGTCAAAAACAAACTTAAAAGACATAAAAGAAAACAGTAGGCGTCGCATAGCTTTTTCATGGGAAACTAAAGACTGTTTGAGTTTGTTGTACAGCACTCGAGATTTGTCCTCTTCACAGTTTATGCAAAGAGTGAAAAATTTTCATTCAATACCACAGTTTTAATAATCTTACACCAGTAGGGTCTCTTTAATAAGACCCGTGAAATTCTCGGGAACATTCTATGATGAGAGAGAAATTAGATTTGCCGGATCCATTTGAGTATTTTAGATTGTTAATTTTTAATAAAAAAAAACAAATTATTGAAGTAATAAAGTTTAAAAAAAGATTAACAAGGTATGCTTATAACTTTTTAAATTTGATTAAAAGATAGCCTAAAGCAATATTATGGATATTTAGAAACATGAATTTTCTAAAAATATTTCTCAGATTTTACTTAAAATCTTTTCGGAGTTTAATTGTATTGGTATTTCAATAAATAAGTCATTTGGTTTTGAGACTAAGTAACTATAAGAAATTTTTGGAAGAATACCAAAATTTAGTTTGTGTTTAATTACTATAATTTAATGATAATACGCAGTACTTCTTGAAATTTTTTAAGATATAAGTTGTTTAATATTGAGAATATAAAGATATGGAGGCAGAAGAACAAGCCGGTTTCAAGGCGGGTAGATCGACTTCAGATCATCTCTTTTGTACAACCCAAGTTATTGAAAAGAAAATGCCATACGGACAAGAGCTGCATCTGCTTTACGTAGATTTGCAGAAGGCATATGATAGTATACCACTAAATCTACTTTGGAAAGCGTTGGAAAAGACAAACATAAGCGTACAACTACTTAAGGCCATCAAAGAGTTATACCGCAATAGTAAGGCAAAAGTTAAAATAAAAGCAAAACTAACCAAAGGCTTTCAAGTAAATAAAGGTCTTAAACAAGGTTGCTGTATCTCGCCTACGCTCTGGAAGAGAAAATGCCAAAACATGGGAATTCCGTTGGATGAAACCATTTTGTATACTTTATGTTTCGCCGATGATCAGATAGTGGTGAATGATTTTTATTGCTCTGTTGCAGAAAATATTACTAAAAAAATTAGCTGTAATGTTGATCCCATTTCATACCTTAACGATATCAACATAACTAATGCGTTTATATTATATGAAACAAATCCTGATGAAATTAAATATACTTTAAATTTAATAAAAAATAAATCTTCTACTGGCATAGATGGTATTTCCTTAAATATACTAAAAGAATTACCTTTTATTGCAATTAAAACATTATCTGAAGCTATAAATCATTCATTTTTATTGGGATATTTTCCTTCTTGCCTTAAACTTGCTAAAATAATTCCAATATATAAAGGAGGTGATAAAAATACACCATCTAATTTTAGGCCAATATCTCTTTTATCAACTCTTTCAAAATTAATAGAAAAACTTATCAAATCGCGTTTAGAATTATATTTTTGTGAAAATAATATGATTAATATTAATCAATTTGGTTTTCAGAGAAATAAAAATACAAATGATGCAATATTCTTTTTTATGAAACAATTATTAAACAGTATTAATGATAACGAACATACGGCTGCAATTTTTTGTGATATTTCTAAAGCTTTTGATTGTGTTAATCATGAAATTCTTCTTAAAAAATTATTTATTTATGGAATAAGAAACAACGCTTTAAGTTGGTTTAAATCATACTTATCTAATCGCCTTCAATTTGTGTCAATAAACAATTTAAATTCAAATAAAAATAATATTCAATGTGGTGTTCCTCAAGGTTCAGTACTAGGACCAATACTTTTTTTAATTTACATTAATGATTTACTAAATATTAAAATTTCTGGTTATTTTACAATATTTGCAGATGATACTACTATCCTTTGGAAAAATAAAAATATAGATGTTCTCTGGAATAATATAAAAAATGATATTATTTGTATAAAAACTTGGTTTGAATCAAACCAACTATCCCTTAATTTTTCAAAAACATATGTAATTGGTTTTAAAGAAATATCTCAACAAATTATAAATATAAATAATAATAAAATTAATACTACAGATAATATAAAATTTTTAGGACTTAACATAGACGAAAATTTAAAATTTCAAAACCATATTCATAATTTAAATAAAAAATTAAGTTCGGGTTGTTATTGTGTAAAAATTATTACAAATGAATTAGGTAAATCAATAGGCAGAAATGTATACTTTTCTTTAATTGAATCAAACTTACGATATGGCATTCCTTTCTGGGGTACATGTTCAATGTATTTATTTAGATCAGTGTTTATTCTTCAAAAAAGAGCAATTAGGTATTTATGCAATGTAAATTCTAGATATCACTGCAAAGACTTGTTTATCAAAAATAATATTTTGACTCTTCCTTGTTTATATATTCTTGAAACAATTTGTCTGATAAATAAACATCTAAATTACTTTGAAATAAACCAAAATACTTATTCAACGAGACAAGTTAATAATCTTACATTACCTATACCACATTCATTTTTATTTAAAAAATCCATAATTTATAACGGTATAAAATTGTATAATTTGCCAAACAATATAAAACTTAATAATAACTATAACATATTTAGAAATAAGTGCAAGGATTTTCTTATCACTAAAGCTTTTTATTCAATTAACGAATTTCTTGATCAGAGTTACAATTAAGGAATAATTTTAAACTTAAAATTCTCAATTATTATAAAAGTAAATTAAAAAAAAATATATATATATACAAACAACATAATTAAACCATTTATTGGATGGATTTATATATTTTATATTTTTTAAATGATTTTTTCTATTATTATTATTAGTTATGTATTTGCTTTGTCTACAAAGTTTTATACTTTATATAAGACAATAAAGCTTGATTTGATTTGATTTGATTTGATTTGATGACGACCTCGAATATATGACACGAAAACTAATAGAAGAGTACAATAAGTGGGGACTAGAAGTTAATATCAATAAGACAGAGTATATGTGTATTGGTGGAACGAAACAGGATCTAATCTTAAATACTGGGCAGCGAATTCAGTCCTGTGATGGGTATAAATACTTAGGTCTAAAAATTACACCTGACGGAACACTAGACAAAGCAATAAAAGATAGGAACGTAAAAGAAAGAAAAGCAATAACTTTATTAAATGGAATAATTTGGGACCAAAGTATATCAAAACATGACAAAAAGCTTATATATAACACCGTTATAAAAAGTATTATTACATACGGCTCAGAAGTGAAGAAGCAGCAGCAAAAAGAGAAAGAGTTACAAATCAAAGAATAAGAGAAATTATGACGGTGGGTGAACGTACTTTAGTGGATGATATAAGAACAAAACAACTGGTGTGGTATGGACATGTACAAAGAATGGATGATGGAAGACTACCTAAACAAATATTACAAAGGAAACCAACTGGCCTAAGAAAACGAGGAAGGCCGAGGAGAAGCTGGAGGGAAGGAATAGACAGTGAAATAAGAATAAGAGGCCCAGATGATGAATTATGGGCAAACAGAGACGAGTGGAGATTGGGTATCGGAAGACGCAGAACGTTGTGAAACCGATAAATATATATATATTGTCCTAGTTTTTTCAGTTTACTATTCCTGTTTTTATCTTATTTGTATTAAATGTTAATCTAACTTTCTACCATCATCTTCTATCTTTTTGATAAATATTAAGCTTACTCTGGTAATTATATTTCTTCTTTTAATAACTTGATTTCTTCTTCCAACAAAGATAGCTTTTTTTACCCTCATCAATCTTAACTCCATATTGGTAGAACAAGAACCAAATATGGTGATTTAACTTTCTTAAAATCGCGCTTAATTATTTTGTCTTTTGTTAGACCTACACTTTCAAAAGTAGAGAAATTTACTAGATTTGAATTAAATAAAACTAAAAGCTTCTCGGCATTACCAAGTTTTACTATTTGCCGAAAATCACTGGTCTTGGATTCAACACAATGCTTATTATCTAATTGTATTCTACGATGATTGAGCAAGTATAATTTCTTGATTTTCAAAAGTGGCATTAATATTTCTACTACGGCATCGACAGTTCTGACTGTAGTTCTGACTTTGCTCTAAACTAGTTTCAAGGTTTCGTTATCAACTGGTTTCTTAGAAATTATTAATTGGTTGTGTGGAACTAAGCTTTTCTCTAGTTGAATTTTTGTGCAGTTATTTTTAGAGTGACCTTTTTAGTGGCATCGATAACATATTATGGTAAGCAGCAGCAACTATTTAAGTTTACTATAGATGTTTTGTCAGATGTGGCATCTTTCTTTTACAAAGCGTTGAAATTTTGTAACTGCGCGATGTTTACTGAGTTACATAAATCCAAGTTTCCATGTGCTTACTACAGTACTAACGAATCTGAAATTTTCAACGTTCTTGATATTTTAATATTTTGACCTTTAATAGCAAATAAAAGAGTGGGGATCTTTCTGGCAAATCTCATCACTTCTTAATGACTGATATAACACCAGGTAACTATACTGTTAGAATTGAGCTAGACTGTATTCATACATACAAATCTTTCCCAAAAAAAGTCCTTTTCGAGTGGGTGTCAACATAAATGTCACAACGGTAAAAAGCATGTAAATATTTTAAAAAAGATCTTCGCTCTTTACGATTATTTAAGCAGGTCTTTGCTTCTTTTGCTAAAATGCGTGGGAGGATTTTTGTTGGTTTTGGTGGGCTTTTGTTTACGATTGCTCGTTTGACAGATTAGTTAAAATATTTCCTTAGCAAACTCTACGTGTGAAGAACCGGTAGGCGTTCAGACAAATGATACTTAAACATTCAATTTTAATTAAGGAAAGATGTAACATTAAAATTTTACATTTTGTTCAACAATAAAATTTTAAATTCTTCCATTGCTCGAAGCATTTTTTTAAATGGAATTTTGCTCAAAAATATTTTTTTTCGCACGGAAATTTATAAAAAAAATTTCAAACGGAAATTTATTTAAAGAAATTTTTTTAGAAAGACATTTTAGGGTTTTCAAATTTCGTTTCTTCGATAAAATATCTGCTTAAAGTAGCTCCCCTGCCCTCCGTTTGGGAGGTCGAAATCGGTTTTAACCAAACCAAAACCAACTTTTTTCACTTGATAGCGATCGTACTCTAGCCTCTCCAAAAATTCTCCCTGCCCTTTTTCCATTTTCCAAAGAAAGATATGGGAGCTAGGTAATTTATATCAAAATAATACAGTGAATATTGTTTATAACGATATCGGATATTACCCGACCGAGTTCTAACCCATTTTGTTACCTTTTTTCTTTATAACGACGCTCCGCTATAACGATTGAAATTATTATATATTCACTGTATTACAAAAAATTGTAATTCGATATAAATTTTGTTCGAACTATTAGTTTTCAAATATATTTCCATTGGAAGAAAATGCTTTCGAACAATTTTTCGTTTGAAGAAAATATTTTCGAACAATGATGCTTTGGAGCCAAGTAATACATTTTTTCGAAGAAATTACCGCGTCCCAGTAAACCCATTTCTATTCAAACACGTCAGCCAAATTTATCCATATGCGAGATTCTCCAATTTTAGTGTAGGGAATGGGAGAATTCGCCGCCTTTCCAACTCGCTCGGTCTTCAGACGCCATTTTGTGACATGTTTTAGGCTTTAAGGCATACAAATTATCTAAATTATTTGAAATTCCTTTTATTACCCATTGCAAATGTCCTCTAATTTGCTGTAGTTATTTTGTAGTCCTCCCTGCTCCCACCCATCTCCCCTCCTGTCATCCCCCCACCCTGTTCAAAAACCATATTCGCATAATTTTATGACATATAGAGCGATTTCCTCCAAACATCATTTTACCATCTGGAAGTGCTGTCGCATTGCAGAGCCAGTTGAACATCTTATGAGTCACTGCAGAGACCAACATGTCTTGGCACAGTCACGTGGCAGATATAGCTAAAAGGGCGTCCCAAAAGCTTGGGGTGCTATTTCGTACAAGACATCTGTGTACACCAAGCCAACTGCTGACACTCTACAAAGCCCAGATTCGACCAACTATGGAGTACTGCTCACATATATGGAGTGCAGCACCCAAACATACCTTAATGCTTTTGAACACCGTGCAAAAACGAGCTATCAAGCTGATCAATGACCCCGCACTTACCCGTAGCTTGGATAGTCTCGAACATCGAAGAACTGTGGGCGATCTATCTCTCTTCTACAGGTATTATCACGGAAAATGCTCTGAAGAGTTGGCACGTATGATCCCCCCGGGAGTAGCACCTGCTAGGCGAACACGTCAAACAGACGGTAACCATCAATTTATTGTCAAAATAGAGGCACTAAGAACCTCATTATATCAGAATTCATATCTCTGGAGAACAGCATCGCTGTGGAATAAACTCCCTGCGACAGGTTTCCCTGCAGGTTACAACCTGAACCGTTTTAAAACCAACACACACCAACATTTCCGCGCACTTGCCGCTTCTCGAGCGTGATAGGGATCTCCTTGCGAAAAAAAAAAATTATGGGCAAACAGAAACGAGTGGAGATTGGGTATCGGAAGACGTAGAACGTTGTGAAACCGATAAATATATATATAGTTTTTCTATTATTTCCAAGTAGATTTTTCTCTCAGTGTATAAATAACGCAAGCCTGTATAAATCTGTGAAAAAAATATGCAGAGCGTGCAAAAATTAAATTCACCCTCGATAAGGATCGTTTAAATCGAACTTTTTTTTCTAACCCTTAAGGATATCAGGTCTTGCGTGTGCGGTCCCGAAAATATTGTCATTCAAAATGCTTTATCTGATATTTTTAGCACGAGCGCAGTGGATAAGAAGGGTTCAAAATTCCCTTTAAAAAGTGATTTATGGGAACAAAAAGGCCCCAGTGTAATATGATCAGTTTCACTTTTCGAGAGGGTGGCATAAGGTCACTATCAGATCGCCATAATTGAAAAGGTAATAATGACTTATTGGAATCAATGATGTCTATGTATATAACTGGAAAGGCCTTTACATATAAACCCCATATCATTATTTTTGAGAGAACTTTTTACAACTTTTTTTTGTTGGCCTATGGTATTTATTATGGTAAACAGCTGATAACTGTCAAAAAGTTATCTCAAAAATTATGATATGGAGATTAGTTCAGGCCCTACATCCGAGATTCAAGTGATATGCTGTGTTTAATGATAGAAGCAACACACTTGGTATGAATAGACATAAGACTCGCCTGAACATTTTACGAAAGGGAACCACCCTGTTGATGGTTCTGAGACACATTGTGTAAAGTAGCGGTTGTTTTCTTTATTCGAATAACTTAAAGTGCCCTTAAAAAACTTTAAGGTGAGCAAAGTAAACAAGATATATATCATTTTTCCAGATACTACTACGGGGTGGCTTCTAGTATGATCAATGTATAAATATTTTGGCAGTTTTGCTGACAGGCGGGATTTAGAGGCGTGTGAATTTCACGCATATAGATTAGCCGTCTGACCTAAAAACGTCAATATCTTAAAAGTGGGATTTACTCGTGGATTCAATTAAATATCTTTTCACCTAAAAATATATGAGTTATCACGCCACAAGCAGACCCGGACTGACTCCTTTGGGGACCTCGGTTAGATAATGAAGTAGGCTCCCCACTACCAAGAGTCAGGCTCGAAAAAATTTTAAAAAATTGAATGTTTAAAAACTAAATTTTTTCAATTTTGCCACCTAAGACTAAATCTTTATCAAAAACTTTTCTTTTGTACTGATGCGTTTACAATAAATTTTCACATATTTTGGTTAAATTTTTTAGATTATATGCATAGGTAGCTTAATCTTGAACGGTACGAGCGAGTCATCGGCGGTTTTAGATTCAAAATCTGGGGGAGGGGTAATAGTAATAGTGTGCTGAGAAACTATACAATAAATATGTTTATGTAAGAAAGTTGTTAAAATTAGATTGTTCCATGTAAAAAAGCATCTACTACTTATACTATTTGGTGTCCAAATCAGATCAGTCAGGTGTGACGGCCCGCCCCCCTTTTTAATCCGAAGACGCTTGTTTTCCCTAAGGAGTGGTTTCCATATGTTTGGTATGTCCGCTATACCGGATTTTACAATGTTCCCTAAAAGGGTACTTTTTAGATGTTCATGTACTCTAACTTGAAGAGGGCGTTTCGTTTCACCTACATATGATTTACTACAGTCACAAGGGACTTGATAAATACATTCCTTATTTTTTGAGGAATTTTCAGGTTTAATTTTAGTTACGAAACTCCTTATTGTATTTCAAGATAAAAATACTGTTTTTATGTTATAGTTCTTGGCTATTCGTCTTATGTTTTCTGAAATCCCTTAAACATATGGAATGTTAATAACACCCAACGGATTATTATTTTGAGAATTTGCTACATTTGGTTTGTTTTAAATTTTAGAGATCGTTGAGTATTTATTTCTCGGAATAACCATTCTGTTGTAAGTCCTTTTTAATGTTTTTAATTTCTGTGGATAATTCTTCACTATTACTGCAAATATTTACGGCTATTAAATACAAACTTTATATAACTCCTTGTTTTGTAGCAACAGAATGATTAGACTTAAAATTTAGGTACTGTCCCGTGTGTGTAGGTTTCATATATACAGTGGTTTGAATGTTTCTCTCTCATCGTTTGACAAGAACATCCAAAAAAGGTAAGGCCGAATCTTTTTCAATTTCCATGGTGCATTTGATTGATGGTCAAATACCGTTCAGATGGTGAAGAAAATTCTTTAGTTCGTCATCATTTTCCGGCCATATAACAAATGTGTCATCCATGTATCGTACCCATAGTTTTGGTTTGACTCTTGCTGTGTTGATCGCATGGTCCGCGAACCACTCCATGTAGATGTTTGCTACCACTGGCGAAAGAGACGAGCCCATTGGAAGTCCATCATTTTGCGCGTAAAACTTATCTTTCACTTGAAAGTAAGAGTGACGGAGACAGAGCTCCAACAGATCCATCACCCCCTCCACCGATAGCGTTGTTTTCTCGTGAAGTGTATCATCAGTTTGTAATTTGTTTATGATGATACTGAGTGACTCATTTATTGGCACGTTGGTGTACAGACTTTCCACATCAAAACTTACAAATCTATCGTCGGGATCTAATTTGATACCTTTTAAAACCTCGACAAAATGTTCCGAGTTTTTGACAAAAGATTCGGACTAACCCTGTAGTGGTTGAATTATGTCCAACAACAAGTCCGAAATTTTATTTCTACTCAATCATTGTCTACGAATTTCAAACAAAGAAACTCCCTAATGTTACATTAATTAAGAAATTCGTTCTTTACCTAATTATTTGCAGAGATAAGGCAAAATAAAGTATTTATATCTCTTAATTAGTTAAATCAGTCGAAAATATTCATGTCTTAAGCAGAGTAACCTCTTTTTACCTTTTAAAAAGCCTTATCGCAGTGTAAAAAGCTGGCGAAAATTTGGGATTCTGAAATCCGATTAACGATAAAGCAGCTGATAATAGGGTGTCGTCTTCCATCCTTTGTGGAGCAAAAAAGGCAATCAAATTTAGCCGAAGACGAAAACTGATTGATCGCGCTGATCGCATTACCCTTGCTTGCGTGATAAAATATTTTCAAGCTGGGGGGATATTAAGAATGAGGTTGCTTAAATCCCCAAATGAAACGTTTATTTTAATTTTAGTTTAAAATTTAATTAATAACCTAACCTAACTAATTTAGCTTTCTTGTTTTCTGCTTTGACGATAATACACAGAAAAAAAATGTCTTCAGTCAATGCAAATTGCTTTCCTATGCACAAAGACGATATTTTTTTAACAAAAAAAATATATTCTCTTGAACTGTTGATTACCGTTGAAAATAAAAGTTGCATTTATCCAAGAAAATTGATTTGTTTTGAATGGAAGCGGCAACCTTCTTGTTTTGTTTTTCTAGTATTATGGAATAAATCGCCATTTTCGTTTTGAGATGCCGGATATTTTAAGTAAAAAAATTAAAAGTCTTAACGCAAAGTAAAGCTTTATTTGTGTTAAGAAAATATTAGTAAGACATTTTATATCTTGCTTCAAAACCACTTTTTCTTCGCGAAAGGTACTTTGTTTTAAACCAAAACAATTTACCAAGACAATAATTTTTTCCCCAAAACAAGCGGTTTGCTTAGATGAAGAGAAAATAATTTTGCTTTTGGGTCAAGAGAATTTTTTCAAGAAAACTACTTTTCTTAACTGAAGAACTTCTTTTTTTCTGTGTACTCTCTTCTCTTCAATGATGGTGAAATGAGTGTAGGGGTAGATTGGCCATATTGGAAATAAGCCGGTCCCAGTCAGGAATGGGACAAAATAATGCATGAACTAGAATTAAAATAAACTATCAACCAATAATAAGTATTACGTAGTATAATATTAGCTCACAATTATCCTAATTTTTTGGAGAAAAAAAATGATGACGAACTACAAAATTTTCTACACCATTTAAACGGTATTCGACCAACAATCAAGTGCACCATGGAAATTGAAAAAGATTCGGCCTTACCTTTTTTGGATGTTCTTGTCAAACGATTAGACAGAAACATTCAAACCACTGTATATAGGAAACCTACACACACGGGACAGTACCTAAATTTTAAGTCTAATCATTCTGTTGCAACAAAACAAGGAGTTATAAGAAGTTTGTATTTAAGAGCCGTAAATATTTGTAGTAATAATGAAGAATTAACCACAGAAATTAACAACATTAAAAAGGACTTACAACACAATGGTTATTCCGAGAAATTAATAAACTCAACGATATTTAAAATTAAAAACAAACTAAATGTACCAAATTCTCAAAATAATAATCCGTTAGGTGTTATTAACATTCCATATGTTCAAGGGATTTCAGAAAACATAAGACGAATAGCTAAACACTATAATATAAAAACAGTATTTTCATCGGGAAATACGATAAGAAGTTTTGTAACTAAACCAAAACCAGACAATCCCTCAAATAACAAGGAATGTATTTACCAAATCCCGTGTGAGTGTGGTAAATCATATGTAGGTGAAACGAAACGCCCTCTTCAGGTTAGAGTAAATGAACATCTAAAAAGTACCCAATTAGGGGATATTGAAAAATTTGGTTTAGCAGATCATGCATGGTCAAATGATCACAGGATTCAGTTTTAATAAGGAGTCGCATTGGCGAAAACGAAAGTTTATTGAAGCTGCGTTTATAATGCAGAATAAAGAAGTTTTCAGTCAACCAAGCACGGACATACCAAACATATGGAAACCACTCCTTAAGGAAAACAGGCGTCTTACGATTAAAAAGGGGGCGGGCCGTCACACCTGACTGCACACCAAGTAGTATAAGTAGTAGCCTAGAGACTAGATTGTTTAGTTTACACTTGATAACGGTTAGAGATACTTACTAACCGAAACGTCGTGTTTTAAAATAAATAAAGACAATGGAAGTCCGAAATTTTATTTCTACACATTGTCTACGAGTTTCAAACAAAGAGAAAAAAAAAGTTGCTCCGATTTCAAAATTTTGTATATATCTTTGCGTTTCAGATAATTTTGAAACTTTTTTGGCGCGCCGTCTGTCTGTCTGTCTGTCGACCAACGCGCATAACTCAAAAACCGCTTGCCCGATTTCAATGAAATTTGGCACCTAGGCTGGAAGATAATGTCTTGCCCTGAGCGCCATCTTTTAAAATTGTCTTGAATTGTTGTAGTCTTAAGCTAGTGAACTTTAAAAATTTTCTTTTGCGTCACTTTTAATTTAAAAAATTATTATTGAAAAAACGTGACAAAAAAGACGCAGAAAGTCATTACTTTTAACAAGTCTCTATCTAGAGGGTTTTTTGATTAAAAAACACAGAGAAAAAACGTTACAAAATAATACGCAAAAAGTCAGTAGCTTTGAGAAGTCTTAATCTACTGGCGTTTTAGAACATGTTGTGAAAGACTTTTTAAGTAGGAATTTGGCACATGAAAATAACGAGAGTAAAAAAGACATTATATACACAGCACCGGAAATTTTCAGCAAAAATTACATTTTTTATAGGTTGATTCCTCCTTCTTTTTAAGTTATTTTTAAGCATGTAGATTTAACACGACAAATATTACATGGTATAAGGATGTTTTCTAGTAAAAAATAACTTGATTATTTTTGTTCGCGTTAATTTAACGTCTATGTGATTTTTGTGCTATGTGGGTTACTATGAACCCAATTTTAACAAAAACACACAAATACCAAAGAAACCAAATGTCTTCCCAAAAAAATTAATGCAATTCATGTTTTATTTATCTTTTTAACTGGCTCCAGGCGTCTGGCCAATGTCCACCATTAAATGCCCACAAAAACTTTTTCAATTTCACCATCGAATGTCTTATTAAAAAGTTTCCAATGTTTTAAACACCATCAGAATAAAAAGAAGAAACACATTGGTCTTCAATGTATTTCACGGTACAGATATTTTAACGAATAAACATGATGAAAACACAAACGACGATTTAAAGGTGGATGATCTTAAAGGACTACTTGAATTCTCTTCTGCAGTTTCTGCATCTCTCTCAAAAGTTGTTCAAAGAAAGAGAAAAAAACAAAAAACAAACATGTGTAAAGCAGATGGCACAAAACGAACCACAAAAGAACAGACCTCTTGCAGAGCGGGTTACAAATTTAATTGTCTTGATTCACCTGCTCCTAAAAAGGGACGAATGCATTAAAAAATGAGAAACCAAGACAACAGGTGCCTCGAGAAGACAGGTCCTTCTGTTGAAATATTTTCTGTACAGGTATCAGGTATAATGTGATTTCTTTTTCGGACCTGTGAGAAAAAAATCTTTCCGATGGGTTTTAGAAATAAATTAATTGTGAAATTATGTTTGAATTATTTAAACTAGTTTAATTATAATTTATATGATTTTATAATTTGAGTATTGTATATTATTATTACTCACGCCCACTATTTTTAGCTCACACTACTAATAGTAGTAGTGTAAGCTATGGTGATCCTCAGTTTTTCGACAAAAAATCATCTTCGCGTTTCCCATGAAGTTTTTTGTCGCGCCCTTTGTCTATCTGTAACGACCACCGCGCATAACTCAAAAACCGCTTGCCCGATTTTAATGAAATTTTGGTACCTAGGCTCAGGCTTGGGTCGAGATGGTCCCGTTTAAAAATGAACAAAATTCACCGAACGCAAGGAAAATAAAAGTGTGGGGGTAGATTTCAAAAATTAGAGTTTATGTGAAAATATGGCGTGTGTGATATCAAACGAAAGGTAAATGAGTCTGGAGTAAAACAAAATAAATTTTAGTTAAAAAAAAGGGGTAGGGGTAGATTAAAAAAATTAGAGTTTAAGTAAAAATATGACGTGTGTGATATCAAACGAAAGGTATCTAATTGATTCTGGAGTTAAACAATAAACATTTTAGTTTTTTTTTTAAAGGGAAGGAAGATCTTAAAAATTAAAGTTTAAATCAAAACATGGCTTGTATGGTATCAAACGAAAGGTAATTGAGTCTAGAGTTAAATAAAATATATTTATGTTTTTAGTTATACAGGGTGTCCCAAATCAAAGCAATTACATGATGATTTCGGAAACGGTAAGAGATTTTTAAATTTGTTTATTCTAAGCCCAATCAGACGTCGTACCAAAATTTAAAATATATACAGGGGTTTAAAACAGTGGCGCACCCAGGAATATGTCTTGGGGGGGGGGGGGGCTGAGGCCTCTTGGGGGGGCCCGAAGCCTCATGATGTCGAATATTAAGCTATTTTTTGTGTTTTTTTCTGAAATATGTCGAAAATATGTAAAAAAAGCTAAGGCTTGGGGGGGGGGGCCCGGGCCCATGTTTAAAATATCGAGCAAAAACTAAACATTGTGTTTTGTGAAAAATTGAAATATCGCCTCCATCTTGCAAACAAATTTAATGAAATTTGGTAGTTTTTAAATAATATTTTCGTCGAATATATATACCCCCCTAGATTTTGAACCAGATCCGCGCTTGAGAGCTACCAATGCGGAGTACTCGGGAAATTTAAGTTTATGCCAATTTTTGACATTTATTAGCTCACACTACACTATAGTAGTGTGAGCTATAGTGATCCTAATTTTTTCGAGAAAAAAAAAGTTGCTCCGATTTCAAAAATTTTTATATATCTTTGCGTTTCAGATGATTTTGAAACTTTTTTGTTGCGCCGTCTGTCTGTCTGTCTGTCTGTATGTCTGTCTGTAACGACCAACGCGCATAACTCAAAAACCGCTTGCCCGATTTTAATGAAATTTGGTACTTAGGCTGGGTTTTGGGTCGAGATGGTCCCATTTAAAAATGAACAAAATCCACCGAACACAAGTCAAATAAAAGGGTGGGGGTATATATCAAAAATTAGAGTTTATGTAAAAATATGGCGAGTGTGATATCAAACGAAAGGTAATTGCGTCTGGAGTTAAATAAAATACATTTTACTTTTAAAAAAAGGGTGGGGGTAAATTTAAAAAATTAGTGTTTATGTGGAAATCTGGCGTGTGTGATATCAAACGAAAGGTAATTGTGTCTGGAGTTAAACAAAATACATTTTAGTTTAAAAAAAAAGGTGGGGGTAGATTTGAAAAATTAAAGTTTAAGTCAAAATATGGCTTGTGTGGTATCAAACGAAAGGTAATTGAGTCTGGAGTTCAATAAAATATATTTCAGTTTTTAGTTATATATTAACTCACACGTACACTATAATTATAGTACCTAGTGTGAGCTTAGGTGCCCATAGATTGGCAGAGTATTTTTTATCAAAACTGGTAGATATGTGCTGTTTGGCAACAGTTTGCACCAGTGGCGTATATAGAAAAAAGTTTCGGGGTGGGCCCGAGATAGTTTTGGGGGAGGGGGGGGGGCCCGAGACCTCATGAGGCTGTATTTTATGGTAATTTATGTTTGTATTCATAAAATATGTAGAAAATATCCAAAAAAATCTTAGCTTCGGGGGGGACCCGGCCCCTCCCCGTATATACGCCACTGGTTTGCACCAACTAACCAAAAGTCATCAATGTCCTGTGAATTATGTAAAAAAAAGAAGAAGAAGTGCACAGTATAGTTTTTCCAAAGTCACTTGAACAACTCCTAATACGGGGTTTTATCTATTTCATAAAATTTTGCTTCGTTCTGCCCTTCAAAAGTTATCCAATTTCATATAAAATCTTCCTTGTATTCAACCCTACCGACAGAGAAAAGGCGCGGCTCTTTGCGGTCGGACCACAATGTAGGTGTTTGTTTTTCGACCGACCCAGCCCAGGTGGATGGAGGGCACCTGATTGGCAGAATTTTTTGAGATGCGCTTTTAATTGCTTTCAGGTGTTCTTTTCGGGACCCCTTTAGTCGGCAGTATGCAGAGTTAGAAAATAAATCAGTGATGGTCGGCTTTTATCTTTGTTCAACTGACTTTGCAAAAACTATACAAATACAAATTCAATATTTTCCTGACGGTTTTTCAAAGGTATTGATTTTTCAGTTGATTTCTAGTTGTTTTAGGATTTTTTTAATTAATTTTGGCTACAGAACACAGAACAGTCTTTTAACATATAAATAAAAAACTGATTTTTTTCCTGAGCACAACCCTGTTCAGATCTTTTAAAACCCTTAAAAGTTTCCTATTATTTTCAAGGAAAAATCTAAAGCACCTCTTACAAAGGCAGTTTACACTGCAGTAAACATTTCCTCTATGATATCAGTTTATGAAATTACAAGTAATTCTCTTTTGCTTCTGGAATTTGTACAAACTATGTAGTTTTTTTTTGTTTGCACATTTCGTAAGAGCATCGGATATTATTATCCTTCCTTATAATAATAATGCTACGTAAACACGTAACTAGGCAATGTTAAAGTTATTCTCCTTGCGAGCTAAACCATAAATTAATTGCAATTTTTGTTTTTTAGCTCACACGTTAACCATAACATAGTAGTGTGAGCTATAGTAATCGTGTCAAAAAAAAGAAAAAAAAGTGAAAGCTACGATTTCAAATTTTTACCTTCCTAGCCCGCAGAGCAATGGCTGAAATGCACATTCAAGTGAAGCTATGATAATCAGCCCAAAAAACAGTTTTTTGTAAATATCTCAGAAAATAAAGCTCCTACAAAACATGATCCATTATATTCCGAAAACCGTATATTGATGCAATGCTCCGTTAATTTTTAAAAAATTTTAATTGTCAAAAAATTGTCATTAGCGTTAATGGATTTTGACCAAAATCTAATCAGCTCATTAGAGTATCAAACACTATTTTACCTAAAGTTTTTATGAAAATCGGTTAAGCGGTTTAGGAGCTATCGTATTACAGACAGAAAAAAAAGTTTTTCGAGTAATTAATTTTTAACTTTTTTGAGAAAATCTGAACAAAAATATTTCTGTAAAAAATGTTTTTTAAAAATATAAATTATTTATAATTTTCGTTTTTTTTTTGTTAAAATAGATGCTAATTAAAAAAACTAAGCAAAACTTTGCATTACAGGAAACCAACTACATTTTTCGAATTACATTTCTTCAAAAAGGTACTTTTTCGCTTTACATTTTCTTGAAAAGCGAGTTTTTGCAGTATTTTTTTTTAAAACTCAACTTTTATTTTAATATTTTTTTACAAAAATATAAATTTTTTTTTTAAAATATTTGCTTAACAAAGGTCAGATTTTTCAAAATTTTAAGTTTTGTCACAAAATGTCGCTAGTTTATCTTGATTTCTCCTAAAAACATAAAATGTTGCATAAGTAATACAAACTTATGTGTAGTAAAAAACTAGTATTTAGATTTGATACTTTTTATCAATTTAGATCTTTTTGACAAAAACTTTTATTGCTCGGAGTATATTAGCTCCTAATTATAGTAATTATATAAACTACTATTACTTCAAAAAACTGTTAAAAATTTAAAATTGAAGAAAAAATTATATCCAAAAATTTTTTAAATTTCAAAACTTTATATTTTACAAGATTTTAAGAAACAAAATTTAAAAAGTTCCCAAATTTTTTAAAATTTACACAATTTTAAATTTTTAAATAATTTCTAATTTTTTAAAAATTCAAGGTTTTACAGAATTTTGCTATTTTGTCTTGATTTCTCCTAAAAACATTATAGTTATTTAAACAACAAGGTTTGAAAACGACTCTTTGCACACGATCGAGACAGTTTGGTAGACCGAGCCGAAGGCGAGGTCTACAAGTCGAGGGAATGTGCAAAGAGGTTTTCAAACGAGTTTTTTACAATATTTTTTATACGACTGCTAATAAAGAAAGAAAAATCAAATTTTAATTTAAATTGTTTTTATTTCCGACATTTTTACAACAAAACTTTAAAAATTCAACAATTTTTTGACGTATCTAATCAACAAAACATACCAGCAGTGACGGTTCCTACGGAACTAAGCCAACTTATATTGATGGGTGACAACAACAAAAATCACAATGACGGGAGACCCGTATGCAGAAATGACATAGACGTGCGCAAAAATGATATAAGCGTGTGCAAAACGTTTTGCACACAGCGTGCGCAAAATGCCATTTTCAGATCGTGTTCTCCGTGTGCAAAACCCCCTTTTACAAGACAGTCGTATAAAAAATATTTTAGAAGCAATACAAACTTATGTGTATTAAAAAACTAGTGTTTAGTTTTGATATTTTTTATCATTTTGGATATTTTTGATAAAATTTTTATTGATCGGAGTATATCAGCTCTTAATTATGGTAATTATATAAACTACTATTTTTTCAAAAAAAATTAAAAAAAGTTATGTTTATTTTCTAAATTTTAAAACACAAATATTCAAAAAAATTCACATTTTTTAAACATATATTAACTCTTAATTATGATCATTATATAAATTACTATTATTTAACATCCCAAAAATAAAAGAAATTCTAAAATAATTAAATTTTGATGTTACAATTTTTTTTTTAAATCTACGTGAATTCAGCTGAACGGCTGTTATAACTATTTAAATAAAGCATTCCTATGGGAACACATAAATGTTCTATGTTCTGCTAATTTCCCGGTAATTTCATGCAGAAGAGTAGCGTCGGCGTTTAAAATGCTGACGGGTGCCATTTTATTTAAAATAATTACTTGCGATTCTAGGTATATTTTTAGATATGCACGATTTTCTTATGTTAACATTTTTAAACCTTAGGGAAGTATTTGGGTGTTTTTTTTTTAATTTTTAGTTTTGGTTCTTATTCAACCATGAATAAGCAACCAAAAATTGGGTGGGTGCGGGTGTGACGGGACCACGGACTGAAATACCCGTGGGACTCGGAAACTTAGCAACCATATTCC
Source organism: Aspidapion aeneum (assembly GCA_963576565.1). Taxonomy (NCBI): domain Eukaryota; kingdom Metazoa; phylum Arthropoda; class Insecta; order Coleoptera; family Brentidae; genus Aspidapion; species Aspidapion aeneum. The sequence continues at coordinate 4,616,301 of OY755043.1, read as the reverse complement.
AAGCAGAACTACATGCAATAGAAGTATGCTGTAGAGAGATTACCCGCAGGGACCTCTCAAACAAAAGCATCAAAATCATCTCAGATAGCTTATCAGCTCTAAAAGCATTAAGCTCTCACAAAATTCATTCCAGACTAGTCTGGAATTGCCTTGAAACCCTAAGACAGGCCAGCAGAACCAACAAGATCAGTGGGTGCCAAGCCACACGGGAGTTGAGGGAAATGAAAAAGCAGACGCACTAGCCAGGGCGGGAGCAGAATCCGCGCTGGTTGGACCGGAGCCTTACTTCGGCTTACCTAAGGCCACAGTCACAAAAGAAATAGGAGAGTGGGTTGTTAGAAAGGGGATTCAAAACTGGCGGGCAACCCCGAGAGAACAACACTCCAAAACCTTTCTAAGCAAGCCAGACAAACACAGAACGAACCAACTCCTGGAATTAAACAGGAGTAGCCTAAGAATAATCACAGGGCTATACACAGGCCAATGCCGAGTCAACAACATATGAACAGACTGTAGGTGTAGGTTCTGTGGTGTTGAGGAGGAAACGCCACTTCATCTAATCTGCCACTGCGTAGCAAGAAAAAGAACTAGGGCGAAAATATTCGGACCTGGACAGATAGAGCCTCAAGATCTTGAGGAAATATCACCAAACAAACTGATCTGCTTCATAAAGGAGATAGGTATTGGTGATATTTAAGTTGGGATGAGCCACAATGGACCACTTGAGTCGCAGTGGAGGGGCGACAGTCGCACCACTCATAGTCAAACCTAACCTAAACCTATTCAACCATCTATATAACTATATTAAGGTACCTTATTATTACCTATGCTCAAAGGGTAGACAGGTGCGTTTCTTTAAACAATGAGTGAAGGTGGGGGTTAAAAAAATCTTAAAGCGTATGCAGGAAGAAAATTTTAAAATCGCCCAATATTTGATAAAATTATGCGAATATGGTTTTGGAAGAGGGTGGGGGGGAATCACAGGAGGGGAAATGGGTGGAAGCAGGGAGCACTACAAAGTAATTACAGCAAAGTTTAAACAAACATTTCCAAACTAGTAAAAACCCTTCATTTTTAAATTTTTATTGGAGAACTTGGCGTTACTTTTATCTCAATTCTTTTTACGGATTGCCATTTTCGCGTACTTGCCTTTTTTTACATAAAATGTTTTTGTTATGATTGATTTTTCTAGCAAATTGTAGCCAATCTACTGATTTTTTTAATTAGAATCTACTGATTTTTTGCAAATTTGACAATCTGGCAAATAGGCAGAAGCACTTATTCGAATAATTTAGGCAGTAATTACTCCATTCATAAAGTTAACAGCTTGGGTCGGTTGGACAAAATTGGGAGAACTTTGATGTTAACTTGTGAGATGCGTTGAATTGTAAAGCAATATTGTATAGTAAGCCTTGCGACAGATTTACCGAATTACGGAGAATAGTCTAGTTTAGTTTGACCATTAGGATAGGTTCTAATTTAGTGCTTGTTTATGCTTGAACAGGTAGAGGAATATAATATATATCTGGGAAAATTTATTAAACTAAAAAAAAAGAAACCAAACAGCTGAAATCAAGAGACGAGTAAGATTGGCTTGGGCAGCATTCGGGAAATTAAACTACATATTAAAAAACGAAAAATTTCCTCAGTACCTCAAAACGAAAGTATATAACCAATATATCCTTCCTGTACTTACTTATGGATCCCAGACCTGGATATTTACACAATCAAACATGGATAAGGTAATAAATGCCCAAAGATTAATAGAATGACAAATGTTGCACGTAAAGCTAACACATAGAAAAAGGAATTAATGGATAAGAAATAAAACAAAGGTAAGGGATATCAGAGGAGAAGTAGCTCAATTAAAATGAAAATTTACCAATCATAATATCAGACTGCAACTCGGTGCTTTTATTGATAAACTGTATAGTTTTTAAAATATGAAATTTCAAAGTTTGGCCATTTTGGTCTTATGGGATTCCTACCCTAAAATGCGCTAAATGACGTTTTTCCGAATCTTAACTTGGGGTGTGGTTTTTTCTTAACTCTATGGCCCTACCATACTGCAACTCGGTGCTTTTGTTGATAAACTGTATAGTTTTTAAAATATGCATTTTCAAAGTTGGGCCAATTTGGTCTTATGGGATTCCCTACCCTAAAATGCGCTAAATGACGTTTTTCCGAATCTTTACTTGGGGTGTGGTTTTTTCTTAACTCTATGGCCCTACCATACTGCAACTCGGTGCTTTTGTTGATATACTGTATAGTTTTGAAAATATGAATTTTCAAAGTTGGGCCATTTTGGTCTTATGGGATTCCCTACCTTAAAATTCGCTAAATGACGTTTTCCCGAATCTTAACTTAGGGTGTCGTTTTTCTCATCTCTATGGCCCTACCATACTGCAACTCGGTGCTTTTGTTGATATACTGTATAGTTTTGAAAATATGAATTTTCAAAGTTGGGCCATTTTGGTCTTATGGGATTCCCTACCTTAAAATTCGCTAAATGACGTTTTCCCGAATCTTAACTTAGGGTGTCGTTTTTCTCATCTCTATGGCCCTACCATACTGCAACTCGGTGCTTTTGTTGATAAATTGTATAGTTTTGAAAATATGAATTTTCAAAGTTGGGCCATTTTGGTCTTATGGGATTCCCTACCTTAAAATTCGCTAAATGACGTTTTCCCGAATCTTAACTTAGGGTGTGGTTTTTTCTCATCTCTATGGCCCTACCATACTGCAACTCGGTGCTTTTGTTGATAAATTGTATAGTTTTGAAAATATGAATTTTCAAAGTTGGGCCATTTTGGTCTTATGGGATTCCCTACCTTAAAATTCGCTAAATGACGTTTTCCCGAATCTTAACTTAGGGTGTGGTTTTTTCTCATCTCTATGGCCCTACCATACTGCAACTCGGTGTTTTTGCTGATAAACTGTATAGTTTTTAAAATATGAATTTTCAGAGTTTGTCCATTTTGGTCTTCCCTAATCTAAAATTCGCTAAATGACATTTTGCCAAATTTTAACTTAGGATGTGGTTTTCCCGCATCTCTATGGTTAGCGCTGTAACTAGGGTAATGCCTCCCTGCAAAAATTGACGGAGAAGTCGCCCAACCGCGCCCTCTGTAGATGACGCCCTGTGCGGTGGCACCAGTCGCACCCCTCTAGTTACGGCACTGGTTCCAGCTAGATCTAGTAACACAACTTTATGCAGTAGGGACATTTTGAAACGCTTATTTAATATTTTGTTATTGTTATATTTATTTATCAGGCTGAGTGTTAGCAAATTTCGGTTCCTTTATCTTTATTGGACATAAATTGGATATTGGATTAATTAAGGAGACGTTTCGTTTTTTATTATCATTATTTTATACAAATAAGCAATAAGTTTGTCTATATGGTTTCGGCCAATGCTCTTGTTTCGTTTTGAAAAAATGTTTATGTTAATTTTAGGATTAAGACCAACTTAATAATAGGGACTTATTGAAATAAAGTCAGGCACTATTCTGACGGTTCTCCTTTGAAAACTGACAGTTGATCTTTCAAAACTGACATACCAAAGCAGAGGCGGATCAAGAAACTTCATTTGGCGGGGAGGGAAATACCATAATAAATATTGTATAAAACTATTTTGCATAGTGTCAGGAGGTGTATTCTGTGTGTCAAAATTCAATATAGTTTGAGATTTGGGGGGGAAGTTTCCCCCTTTTCCCCTATCTTAGATCCGCCCCTGTACCAAAATCGAATTTATAAATCCAGTCATTTATTTTCGATTCATAGTAGCGGTACTATTAATTCGGGCTCTTTTAATACACAAAGACCTAATTTTAAAAGAAGACAGCCGTTCTTATAATACGACACCTTCTGAATAGTCCCCGGCACTATTACTGCCTGGCTTTATTGCAATAAGTCCCTAATGTGTTCCATCCTTTTATTTTAATAAAAAAATATAATAACGGCTGTGAAAGCTGTCAAAATTATAAATCATCCGCTATCTGACGTACCGACGTAACTAGCATTTAATACATTTCTCAAGAGAGCGAAAATTAAAAAATCAGCTGTATTAAAATTGGTAAATACGTCGAAGACAAACGACTCTACTGACGTGCTATCACTAGAGATACGGTTACGCCACTTCGTGAGCAAAAAGTCGTACTTAAACATAACTGTTATGGGATAAATGGGAAACATGTTCGTAGTGTATCTCATTTTTTGGATTTTTGTCAGTTAGGTCACGGTACGTGAGATAGGGGACGAAAAGTTTCAAAAAATCCCGATTGATAAACTAATAATTTTTAAAATTTAATTGTTTGAGAGAAAACTTAGGAAAAGGCTTTTGTACTCTAATATATTTGGGTCGAGAAAACCAAGTACCTAAGAGATGATAATTTGGAATTTACCAGTGTTAGGACAATCCCTAAATCCCAGCGGCCTCTTATACTACAAAGGCCGATTCCCTGTTTTCAAGGCGGCTCGTTATCTAGCCCATACGGCAACACTGCTCCTCAACGGAGGTAATGTTTCGGGCACCAAATCATAGTAAAACAATTTAATTTTTTATATCTATTCCTAGAATCCATAACTAAACCATTATTCAACACAAGAAAGGCCATAGAGCAAATCTAAAAAACTATCGACCTATAACACTCCTTAATGTAGTTTATAAGCTTTTCACAAAAATATTAACAGATAGACTCACTAACTATAGTTGAGGATGTATATAAGTTGCACCGCGTCATAGCTATGGTAAACCAAATTTTGCAAATCCTGCAGTGTGTCGCTTTATATGTCTATAATAAAACACCGAGACCTTTTAAAGGAGAGATAAAATAGGTACTTACCTAATATATAAAGATCCGAAACATAAAAGAGAATCAAACATTATATTAAAATGTGAGCAAATATTGATTTAGTTGTAAAAACGGTAATTTGTTTTGTAAAAAGTCGGTCCCAATTTGTTTGACATTAAAACAGTCAAAACAACAACGAATAGACAACGTCAAATCCCAGCTAAATCAATACGTTCGTAACAACCAGACAAGAGTATATATGTTCCTTTCTAATAAAATCATTTAGAAGAAGACATAAATAAAAAGCAAGTAAAATAGTAAGCTAATGAATAATTAGTGCAGTGCCTTGTTTTGGGAATCAATACCAATAAAAAAAATTACAGGAAGTGCGGGCCACTGTATGTACCCCTCTACTCCCTTTTCGCCCATCACGGTTTTGAAGACGCGGTGCCACTTTAATACAACATCAAGTCTAGTAGATTTGACAGATATCAATCAAAAGAACAAGGAGGCTTCAGAAATGGTTTCAGTAAAGTTGACCACCTACTAACCATGAAAATCCTGATATAAAGAGCCAACAAATACAACATTCCACTATATATTGCATTTATAGACTTTGAAAAAGCTTTCGATAGCACTGAGCACTGGGCAGTAAAAGCATATTTAATTAATAGCCGAACAGATCACAGGTACACAGACCTAATAGTCAATATATAGATAGATAGATAGATAGATAGATATTTATTCACCATATTCAATATACAATTTTGCACTATATCTATATGGTGTGTCATTTACAAATTAATTTTTTTTTTAAACCAATGGTAGGAAAACTTTTCAAAAACCTGAAACATCTTGGTTATGTGTACAGCTAGGTTTTTCTTAATACCTAAATAATTTTCAAGTTTTATTACTAAATAAAAATAAAATATCAATACCTATTTATAATATTTAAAATGCCTTTTTTCTAAAAATACATTCTTTACAAAGAAATCGTCAGGTAAAATTATTTTGATTAAAACCGCTGTTAAGTAGATAAGCCCACAGTCACACATAAACAAATACATATTAAAAAATAGATGTTAAAACAATATAAAACTTTTAAAAAACACAGAAATATTAGACAATACACAGAACTAATTTAGGATAGAAGAATCTCAAAATAAAGAATTATGCTAAAATAATCTTAATTATCAAAACTGATTAAGATTATTAGTTAATTATTAAAAAATTATAAAAGTATTAAAACTATCAAAAATAATGGCAAAATGAACTAAAAAAACGAAAAATAAAAATAAAAAAACCTATGAGAGAGACCCACTAGTACATATTAAAGATTATTATTCAAGTATTCTTCGATCGTATATGGCTCAATATCGCATATTGTAAAGCAACAACATCAATCAAAATCCATGAAGGAACCAAACCTTAATATATTAATTAATATTATTACTCTAAGGGTCCATCTCACCGACTTTTTTTTCGTTACTTAGCTTAAAGCGTTTCTTAATATAATCATAATATGACGTAATAAGGAACACTTAAGGCTAAGTAACGAAAAAAAAGTCGGTGCGATGGGCTATAAGAACCAAACGCATAAGAAGAAGTGTGAGACAGTGAGTATGAAATACACCAAAACTTAATCTTAACTTAAATCGTAACAAGCACTGATGACAATATCACGATCAGAATAAATCAATAAAAAATTGAACAAGTAGAGGAATATACATACCTGGGACAAATTATTATAATAAAAAAAGGAAACCAAACAGCTGAAATCAAGAGACGACTAATATTGGCCTGGGCAGCAACAAATATCCTCAGTACCTCACAAAAGTATATATATTCCTCTACTTACCTATGGATCCCAGACATGGAGACCTAGAAAATCAAACATGGATAAGTTAACAAGCTCATAGAAAGATAGAAAAAGAAAGTAATAATATCAGAGAGAAATATGATCGATGGAAAAAATGTATTGTAGATTGAAGACTATTGGGAAAATAAAAGAAGAAGGGGAAGACCCCAAATGAGATGGGCAGACGATTTGAAGAAACACGCGGACACTCGACAGAGAATAGTGGAGCTTGGCGGAGCAATCTTAGGTGCGCTGAGTGTCTTTTTTTTGCTCTACCTCGCCACTTCTAAGATCTTCGACTGAAAGAAGTAATCAAAGTAATCCAAGTCAGAGACATATGTACATAATAGTGTTTTTTTTTTCAAATGTCTCAAAGGGAAATGAAATCTTGTATAAGACTACTACTTTCCGCCATTTCTCTCTACCAGGACAGGCCGGCCGGCTAGTGTCGGATTCCTACCCACTGAAACCCCTTGATTGTGACTCCCACCTGCTTGGCAGCAAGCCACACTTATTGCACTGCAGTCGTTATTGGCTTATTGTGCACCCTCTCCAATAATTTCGTCTCCTGTACAAGTTTGTATGGAGTAGTCCTCAGTTGCTGTTGCATAGGTCTAGTTCAGCTTCTCCAAATATTAAGTGCCTTCTGCGATACATACATACATGATTCTTTTTATATAGTTCTCACTTGCATCATACTTCAACTGAGCAGGTCTTTTGTGAGTTTGGCATACAGACCTTTAATAAAAGCTCTGCTGTGTCTTAGCTTCTCTCTTTCTAACTAGTGGCTTTCATGTTTTTCCCTCATCCAGAGTTTGACCTAGGACCTTATAGTACCCCTTGATTCATCCAGGGCTGTTTCTAGTCCAATATAATTTCCTGACGATCCTTGTCTTGCTAGTTCATCACCTTTTTCATTGCCTCTGTGTCCTGGCCCCATAATGTTAGTGTTGGCTAAATCCGAAATATGTGGTGTCCAAATTGATTTCATCCATTACTAGCCGCCGATGAAAATAGAGAACCTAGTTAATTACTGTGGGACTTCCGAGCCCAAGGCGCTAGCTCAAGACAATTTAAGGACCTTTATGGCAGATTCCGTTACCAACTCCAAAACTTATTTCAGGAACAACAATAATAATAATAATAATAAATATATTTATTTGCAACAAAACTATACAATACATTTATATTTATAATTTAAATATAATAAATTTAAAAAAAAGGCAAAAAGGAGTCGAAAACAGCAGAGCTGATCAAAGTTCGAGCCCTTGCACTCGGCAGCCGGTAAGTTACCTCTTTCCGTTTTAATGCGGAAACTAAATACTTCTGTCGTATTTACAATATATTTTGTTTGGCGAGACTGCTGTGTTTTATTTTTATTGTTCAGTTGGGTAGTAATAGATCTCTTTGAAATGGCGCCTAGTAAAAAACTTCTCAACATTACATGAATCAGCACGAAAGATCGCTGAAAAATTTAACATCGGATAAACTCAAGCAGCGGAAATTGTTAATAAATATATATTAAAACTTTGCAGTTCTCTCTCATAAGCCGAAACCTCCAATAAGCGGACAAAATCGACAAAACGGTGAGTGTCCGCTTACAGGAGGTTTCACTGTATATGCTTTTTTAATATGTAGTTTCCAGATTTATGATTTGATCTGGTGAAAATACCACTTCATGAAAAAAACCGGAAGTAAGGAGTGGGTAAGGAGTGTAAAGGGGGTAAATTTCGAACTTTGGAATCCAAACAGATATAAACATGCGGATTTCAGATTTATGATTTGTTCTGGTGACAATCTGGGGGCACAACCGTGCCCGCCAAGTTCGCGTAATCATGTATCATCTTTTCTTGAAACATTTGGGCCCATATTTGACCTGTATAAAACTCTACTTCAGAATGAGCTACGAAACTCAAACTTTGCACAGTCGTAGATCTTCATGGAGTTAACAACCCCTACAAGTTTCATGGTAGTAAAGTAGTTAAGAAATTTCAAAAAACGTCGAAATTGCCACTCACCAAACACTCACTCATGTATAGATTATCAAAAATCTATTGTACTTCCGGACATGCTACATAGCTGAAATTTGGCAGACTAATAGAAATTATGACGAAGCCTTAGAAAAATTCAAAAAACCCCATAATTTTAATTTACTTCTGTAAAAAATAGCCAAGTACGCGAAAACACTATTCCGTAAAAGTAAAGCCAAGTTCTCCAATAAAAAATTCAAAATGAAAGGTTCTTACTAGTTTGGAAATGTTCTTCTAAACTTGGCTATTACGGCTGCAAATGACTCCTAGGCACAGTGCTAAATTGAACAAGAATTTGGACTGTAATAGCAAAGTTTAAAAAAACATTTCCAAACTAGTAAGAGCCATTCATTTTAAAATTTATATTGGAGAACTTTGCTTTACTCTTTTCTCAATTCTTTTTCTGAAATACTATTTTCGCGTACTTATGTTTTTTTACATGAAAGATTTTTGTTATGATACAATTTTATAAAAGAAAAATGGCGGTTTCTTTTTGATTAAGACTGACCAAAAATAAGATTTTTAAAATAATGAACGATTTTAATAGAAAATTGCACAAAAAAAAAACAATTTGGCAGATTTTTTGAAATAATCTAGACTATAGTAAACAGAATATTGCCAATTTGACTTTTTATCGTTTACCTTTAAAAAAATTGTTTATTGTATTTAATAAAGTCAAAATTTTTTAAATATTTATAACATAGGTGCTGTAGCAAAACAAAATAACCGTAGAACATTTATAGTAGTTTACCTAACTAGTGCGGAAAGTGCCTCTTTTCCGCACACGATTGCAGATTTTACGCACGATTTAGGTACACTATTTTAGCTCACACTACTACTATAAGTAATGTGAGCTATGGTGATCGTAATTTTTTCGAGAAAAAAAAAGTTGCTCCGATTTCAAAAATTTTTATATATCTTTGCGTTTCAGATGATTTTGAAACTTTTTTGTTTTGTTGTCTGTCTGTCTGTGTGTCTGTCTGTCTGTATGTCTGTCTGTCTGTATGTCTGTCTGTAACGACCAACCCACATAACTCAAAAACCGCTTGCCCGATTTTAATGAAATTTGGTACCTAAGTTGGGTCTTGGGCCGTGATGGTCCCATTTAAAAATGAACAAAATCCACCGAACGCAAGCCAAATAAAAGGGTGGGGGTAGATTCCAAAAATTAGAGTTTATGTGAAAATATGGCGTGTGTGCTATCAAACGAAAGGTAATTAAGTCTGGAGTTAAAAAAAATGAATTTTAGTTTATTTTTAAAAAAAGGGTGGGGGTAGATGTCAAAAATTAGAGTTTAAGTGAAAATATGGCGTGTGTGATATCAAACGAAAGGTAATTGAGTCTGGAGTTAAACAAAATACATTTTAGTTTTTTTTAAAACGGTAGATTGAAAAAAATTGAGTTTAAGTCAAAACATAGCTTGTGTGGTATCAAACGAAAGGTAATTGAGTCTGGAGTTGAATAAAATATATTTCAGTTTTTGATTATATTAGCTCACACTATAACTATAGTACCTAGTGTGAGCTTAGGTGCCCATAGATTGGCAGAGTATTTTGTATAAGCGTGAGGAAAAAACTAAAAATTAATCAGAAAATTATTTATATTCAAAACGTTTTAATCAAATCAATTATTATTATTCACATTCTAGCGGCTTCTAGAACTGACTGGGGTAGATCTTCATCCGAAGAATCCATTGAAAATCTGATTTTTTTGTTTGAAAAATTCAAAAGACGCTTGTATCTGCAAAATTGGCTTTGTTTTGACAGTTTGTTTGTACTTTGTTGCTATGGTGATTTAAGATGCCAAATCTAAAACCACTAGTGTTCATTGTTGTTTGACATTGACAATGACGATATTTATACCGGGGTGGTTTAAAACTTATAATTTGAACCTATTTTACTGAAAACTTTATTTTATCGAAAATATTGAAAATATAGCAGAATTTTAGTCAATTTGAATATTTTTAGGATATTTCGTGTGCTAGGAAAGATACAAATGTATTTTGAACGGTCTAAATGTTATAGAACACCTCAAAATCGTAACAAATTTAGTTTTTCGCACTAGTGCGGAAAAAATATTTTTCCGCACTAGTGCGGAAAAGTTGCACTTTTCACACTAAAATGCGTGCGGAAAAGTGGACTTTTCCGCACGCTTATAGAAAAAATACTTTTTGCGCTATAAATCTCTTGCATCTAAAGGAGAGTATACACATGCATGGATTTGCTGGCGCCAATAAAAACTGGCGCGCCAGTAAGTTAAAGTGTAAACACCGACTGGCATACAAGTTATTTTTTTGCATGCATGTATCAAAAAAGTCTGCAGCTGACTGAATTTGCTGGCGCCAGTGGTGACTCATGCGCGCAGAAAAAGAAAATTTTCATGTCTAAACAAGTGCTTGCACGTCGGCTCGCCAGTTTTAAGTTCATTATTTTACATTATTTTTTATTTTTATTGTGTTTGAGCTTAAAAATTTTGTTTATTGTTGTTTTTATAGCTTATTATGGCTAAAAAACAACAATAAGCACATCATAAATGGCCTGGCTAACTTCAGGGATAAATTTTGAAATTGTACATTTTGGTACACGATAAAGATATTGCAATGATGCAAAAGAATCTCCTGTTGCAAGATATCTTAATGTCACTTCCAATTTCAATTTTGGGGTTAACGCATCTCTCATGTGGGTATCCATTTTTATAATTCGTGGCGTCACACACTCTAGAAGAATATCAAAATGTTGCTTTGTCATTCGAAGAGAGTTTTTATAGCTCGCAGGATCTTCTGCTGCAAGTTCTCCTAAAAGTTTTTCGGAAGCACCCAAAGTGGATCGACGAGCAATCCATGCTTTAACCCAGATACGGCCTTTTCGTTGTTCCTTTTTCTGAATCTCTTTTATTTTTTTTTTCAAGTTTAGCGACTATTTTGCAGGCTTCCGAGAGTTCAGCCGACATGTGACATCGCGTATCGTGTATACTTTAAAAATGAAACTGGCGTGCCAGTCTTTCTAATTTTCGCACAATAGTGTAAACCTTTACTGGCGTGCAAATAGAACTGGCGCGAACACTGGCGCCACTAAATTCATGCATGTGTAAACCACTATAATTGGAAATAAAATCTATACGTGACCACGTTGTAGCAAGGTGGGGTTTTATCGCTTTGAAATGTTGATCGTTGAACGCGACCGACCGTTTCTCCAATATCCAAGAGTACGCGCTGCATTAAACATCGTGAACAATGGAAGAACCTTGGAGAGACAATTGGAGTTGATCGAACCCGAACCTGCTTCGGTGTTTCGTCTGGTCTTTCGTAGGTAAATATATATTTTATTATAATTTTAATTAATCTGTTTAAATTGTTTTCTATACTGTTATTAATAATTGTAAAAGTCATTATTTGCATAATTGTAATTAGAATAATTTTCTTTCGTAGCTCGAGATAAACAATAAAATTCGTTCCTGTATGTCAAAACCTGGTTTCTTATTCCAAAAACAACCCTCTCCCCAGCCGTTTCACTTCAGTGCTAAGAGAGTGATTCCACCTGCTAAAGACCTTTTGAAAGGGCCTCCTATGTAAACTATTTTAATTGAAGTGGTAGACGCTGTAAGAAACGCCTTTGAAAAGAAAAAGGTTGTAGAAAAAAGAAACCTAATTGCGCGCTTGTCTTGTTCTAGAAAAAATAAAACCGAGAAAAACGATCCAAAAAAAAATACAGAGAAACATACTTACAAAAGAGAATTGGAAGCATTTATACGGAGACTTTTTTTTCAATTGACATGCTTTAAATTCCCAAAATGTTTTCAAGTACAGTGAAACCTCCTATAAGCGGACACTCACGGTTTCATTGATTCTGTCCGCTTATTGGAGGTGTCCGGTTAAGAGAGAGAAAAATTTCCGCTGCTTAAGTTTTTCTGATATTAGATTTTTTAGCGATCTTTCGTGCTGGTAGATGTTCCCTCTCCGAAACGTTAACAACTTCCATTTTTTCACGTAAACTAAGAAGTTTTTTACTAAAATATGTTGTAAATATGCTCTTGTGGTGAATCTGTTCTTTCTTGCCGCAAGAGCGCTGGTAGGTGGTCCCGCCACAGCAGCCTAAATGACATTATTAAAAGGGCACTTGTTTCCGCGGGCGTTGCAGCTATCCTGGAGCCTTCAGGAATTTGCAGGAATGATGGAAAAAGAGCTGATGGTCTAACCTTAGTTCCTTGGAATAGGGGTAGGCCATTAGTATGGGACGCCACTTGCTCCGATACTATGGCTAATTCATACATAAATTTAACATCATAAAAAGCGGGAGAAGCGGCAAAAATAAGGGAACAAATTAAAATAAACAAATATTCAGAATTATCTCAAAATTATATTTTTGTTCCTTTTTCTGTAGAGACTTTTGGACCTTGGGGGGAAAAAGCTAAAAATTTTGTCAAAGAACTTGGTGCCAAAATCGAATGTAAGTCCCACGAACCTAGATCAACCTCATTTTTGATTCAGAGGTTAAGCCTTGTCATTCAAAGGCGAAATGCAGCTTCAGTCATAGGAACCATTCCCGACATGCAGCAGTTGGACGAAATTTTCAAACTTTAAATGTGTGCTTGGGGATGTATGCTTGCGTGTGTGAGTTTAGAGACTATTATTAATTTTATTTTTATTGTTTATTTCTTGTTTTATACCTATTTATTATGAAAATAAATAATAAAGAAATAATTTTAAGTTTGATTTCCTATTTAACAGAATTATTTAGTCTCCGCATTTAAACGCAGAGAGGTAATTCCCCGGCTGCAGAATTTGTTGTTGCCAACATACTACATAATATTTATGCCCATGTCGTGCAGCGCTCCGTCCCGTTGTCAAAGGTTCGCGTCTAGTTAAGGGAGGTTTCAGAATTTTGCAGTCCGGTTATTAGAGTGTCCGGTTCCAACAAATTTGTCCGCCTAAAGGGAGTGTCCGCTTAATAGAGGTGTCCGCAATGAGAGGTTTCACTGTATTTTTAATAAAATTTCGTATTATTCTCAAAGACGTTGGCAAAAAGAAATTCACCCTCCTCCAAGATTTTGCCACCTAAAAAAATTTATGTAAAATAGAAAATGAGACCCCAAAGTTTAAAGTTTTATCTCTTTAACATCCGCATTCAGAAAAAGAAAGGTAGGGGATGCTCTCCTTAAATGACATACCCTGATAAAATGATACAGGCGGCATTTAATTTTTGAACGTACCTTTAGGTAGGGTCACCTCTTCACGAAAAATCGGTATCATATGCTTTTTGTTGGTCCACAAAGGTAACATGAGTCTCTATATTTCTGGCACTCCTTTTCTCAATTACTTGTTAAAGAAAAAATGTTTGTTAAAAACTTATTTATATTTCTCTGCTAAAAATTCAGTGTGAAGCAAGGGACCCCAACTCACTACACGCACTAATGAACCTAGTTATATCAATTTAAGTTTTTTACAACACAACATTTAAACGCATATATCTCCAAAACTATTGTTATACACTAATTTTACCTTGTTTTATGTAATTAAGATTTATGAATAATATTATATTTTTAATTAGTAGAAAATAAAGGAACCAAAATAAAATATATAATCCCAAAATATACATTTTTGAAATCAGGAAGAAAGGATCTATAAAAATCTAAAATAATATACAGGATGTTAAAAAAACCATTTTTTTACATTCTGACCCAAAGATTTTTAAACTTTAAAATTTTGATATCTATTCAAATAAACGTTTTAGATTTAGTGTAAAATTATACGGAAAAACCCTGTACATATTAAAAAATTTTCTTAGTTCGGTTTTTAATTTTTAATTTTAGTATTTTTTTTTTAATTGTTAAGCGTTGTAAGACAAATTAATGAAAGGCAATAAAAAATAAATAAAAAGCTAGATGTAACTTGATATTTTAATCAAGGCAAGGCAAAATTAATTATCATAACCGCACAGAAAAAACAATATTGTTCTTAAGCTAAAAAAATTGATTAAGATAACCAAATAATATTGTTATATATAAACAAACAAATGCTTTGTTAAAGTTAACAATCTTGTAATATTAACTATGGCATGATAAATATTGTTATATTAGAGAATTATTGAAATAAAGCCAGGCTATAATAGTGCCATGCACAATTTTCACACCTTCACATTGTAATATCAGCTGTGATCTTTTAACACACGGCTTTGTTTAATATATGAACCGGAATAAATAGTGCCTTTTTTTATTAATTGAAAATAAACGACGAAAGTTTTAAATTCGACTTTGGTAAGTGTATTTTGAAGGATTAATTGTCAGTTTTCAATGTGAATGTGTCAAAATAGTGCCTGGCACTATTATAGCCTGGAAGGCTGATTCAACTAAGTAAGCTGTCTTTTTAACATTTTCTAATTTTTAGTTTTTGATTGAGAAAGGTCCTGCAAAATGAAAATTTCTACTATTTACTGGTAAAGTGAAATAAGTGTCAAATGTAGTATGTCCCATTTTTTTCTTATCTTTATTCGAGACATGCGTAGTTACCTGGTTTGAACCTTATCCTTTACTAAAGGATAGTGTTTGACTTTGCTTGTGTTCCAAGAACGCTGGCTACTAGTTCCTTTATTTAGAGACAATGTTGTGTAAATTTAAAGTATTTTTGATACCAGACAATTATTTCAAGAGCTACCAATGGAAGGTAATCCGTAGATTTAAATTTATGCCAGTTATTGAAGATTATTTTTTTTTAAAAACTGGTAGGTATCTGTTGTTTGACAACGGTGTTCACCAACTAACCAAACGACATCATTGTTCTGTGACGTGCGTAAAAAATAAGAAGTATAAAGACCTGATCCTATATTTTCCTGGCAGTTTTTCACTCTTTCAGTTTTTCCCTAGTTGTTTTCGGAACTTTTTAATTCATTTTGCCTACAGAACACAAAACAGGCTTTTGACAAATAAATAAAGGATAAAGGATTATTAAATTGTGTCTGTAAAAGGTCAAAATTAGGCTTCTAAATATCACCTGTATATCTGTCATTTAAACAACAAGTGAAATTAAAGAAAGAAAAATAAGAAAAAAGTTTTCTGCTTCGGCCGGGACTTTTGACTTATCATACCTTTGACAGTGGGAAAGAAGAATTAAAGAGATCAGTTGGATGACTTGGTCGAGTGAATACCCTGAGAATTTCTCGTTCTTGTATTGAGACATCGCAGCCTGCATAGATGGAAGTTTTCCGAAAATTTATGTATAGCTTCGGTAGTTCAATGCTGAGAATGTTTGCCTAGAGGGCAAAAGATCCCTGGTTCAAGTTTCGGCCGAAGCAGAAAACTTTTTTCTTATTTTTCTTTCTTTAATTTCACCTGTTGTTTATAGTTTTAGGTCATTGCATTATTTTGCAATTTGGTACTTGATAATCTGTCATTTAATGTCGCATTTGTCAAGGATAAAGTTAGCCAATTAAGGGCGTGCAAAAGGTCCCTAATATATACCACTGTATGGCATTGCTAATTAAAATGGTGTTATTATTTTAAAAAATATGAATTTTAAATCCATACGTATTAAATCTTGCTATTTGTTAATTTAAAAATATGAACATGAACAAAACCAAATCGTTATATTAACAATATAAACCTTGTTACGATGATCCAAATTTATTTAATTTAAAAATATCAAAAATGTAAATTTAACAATTTTGTTGTTTCTGTGTGTTTACTTTTTCGTGTAGGTCGATTCATTCATAGATTTCCGAATTTGTGTCAACGCTCTCGACTTGTTATATTCTTATGTAAATTGTTCTGTGCATGATTTGTATTAATTGGTTTATTAGCAAAACAATTAACATTTATTAAAGAATACGTGGTTTGTTTAATGAGCCATTTGTCATAATTTTTAATATCCTTAACTAAATTAATGTCGTTATATTTGCAAACGGTGTAAATTTACACACTATTTCAATTTATTTTACACTTAAGTTCAACTTGGTTGTAGGGGCCCCCGCAAGCCCAAATTTTTTTTAGAAATTTTCCACATATTTCAGGAATAAAAATATAAAATAACATAAAATACCGCCACTGGATTAGATAAGATTATTTATATGCCATATTAGATATATAATTTACACAATATTTATATATATGGTACATATGTCAACTGAATACATAGTTAATATCTTAAATTAATCTATTATAAAAAATATAAGAATTACAAAACAAATAGTAAAATAATTGTGGTGTCATTTTAAGCTGGTTTTCAGTAAACTTGATTTAAAAAATCAAATAATAAATGTTAAATTAAAATGCTAAGCTACTAACAGTGGCAGATCTTGGGGGCCCAGAAGCACCCCCCCCTCTTGACATAAAGCTTATAATTGTTAATTTCTAAAATAAAATAACAAATTTTTACCAAATATAACATTTTGAACATTTTTTTGCTAAAATGTAGTTTTTACAAATTTTAACGCAAAATTGAACTGATTTTGCCCTAATTTTCGCCTGCGGCACTATTTATTTGCACGTAGTGGCTAACTTTAAAGCTAAGTCTTATTAAATCCCGTAAAAAAAATTAATTGTTTTGTGACTTTTTTCCTTCTTGCCCCCCCCCCCCCCCCGCGGACATCCTGGATCCGCCACTGGCTACTAAAGGAATAAAATGTCTAAAACCCAATTAATTTCTAAGGTTAATATAAAAATAAAATAATTTATTTATAATAGAAAGATAAAAGTGGCCTGAAATGTAATGCAAACACAGAAAAATATAAAATTATAAAGCGTCAGACAAAAATTCTGATATTAAAATTTAATAATATATACACAAAAATCAGGGGCCAATCTAGGAACTTGCGAAGGGGGAAATATAATTAGAACTATTTTGCATAGTGACCCGGAGGTGTATTTTGTGTGTAAAAACAAGCTATAGTTTGAGATTTCGGGGGGGGGGGCGGGTGAAATTTCCCCTTTTCCCCTACCGTAGATACGCACCTTCAAAAAAACACAAGAGCTAGAACATTTTAAACTTTTTGAGATAATTTTTGATTAAATCAAAAAAAATTGGAAACAAAAACACATGATACATAATTTTTTGTGGAAGTGGTTGTAAACCAGCCTAAATAATCGTGGGTAGCATATGTTAAGAAGACTGAGATGTCAACAGGTTCAAGCAACTTGCAAATGCAAATTTTCAAATTGCCTTTTCTAAGAATATACCAGGATGTCGCAGAAATGCTTTGCCATATTTATCCCACAAGTAAAAGTTTAATGTTGCAGTTTTGCGAGGTTAATATGATTACGCTATGCCTCTCCCAAAGATCTCAAATCTGGGGACACGGCAGTGCCCCGCCAAGTTCGCGCAAACTGATGTACCATCTTCTCTTGAAACATTTCAGCCCATATTTGATCTAGCTAAAATTCTACTTCGGAATGAGCTACGAAATTACATTACATTTGGCAGACTGATAGAAATTATGACGAAACCCTTGGCAAAAATAAAAAAATTCCAAGATTCTAATATACTCCCCCCCCCCTAAACAGGTAAAGTTATGTAAAAGCAACAATATCCACTTCCAGAACCGCTAGGGAGCTGAGCTTTGGCAGACTGATAGGAATCATGATAAAACTATAGGAAAAAATTGAAAAACCCCAAAATTTAATTTACTTCCCTCTCCTATAAATGTAAATTAATCTAAAAATAATATTGCCCACTTCCAGAAACGCTAGAGAGCTGAGCTTTGGAAGGCCGATAGAAACTATGATAAAACTATAGAAAAAAATTAAAATACCCCAAAATTCTAATTTTCTTCCCTTCTCTATAAATGTAAAGTTATACAAAAGTAACACTGCCCACTTCTAGAATGCTACAGAGCTAAGCTTTGGAAGGCTGATTGGAACTATGATAAAACAATGGGAAAAAATTAAAAAACCCCAAAATATTAATTCACTCTCCTTCCCTATAAATGTAATGTAAATTTAAAATATGTAAAAGTAACATTGCTCAATCAGAAACGCTAGAGAGCTAAGCTCTGGAAGACTGATAGGAACTATTCAAACTATAGGAAAAAATTTAAAAACTTCAAAATTTTAATTTACTTTCCTTCCCTATAAATGTAAAATTATGTAAAATTAACATTGCCTATTTCCAGAAACGCTAGAGAGCTGTGCTTTGGAAGGCTGATTACAAATTGTGAAAGGCTTTCGCGGCCATCGTCCAATGGTGGGTGTGCTTTCGGGCTGTTCGGCCGTCGTCGTTGGAAATTCGTTCTCGACGTTTCGCCATCTCGAGTGTATGGCATCTTCAGGAGATGTTGACTGTTTGTCGGCTGACTGGTGGTTAGTCTGTCGCGGGCGCAGGTTATATACGCTATGGTGGGCGGGGCGTATATTAGAGCTGGTCGGTGATTGGTCACTTTCCTGAGATTCAGTTTTGTTGTTGTAAGCGAGCCGTTTAGTGTTTTTAAGAACCGGTACCCATGTTCTGTTAATTTTAAGAGTTTCTTAAGATCTGTTGAAGTTCTGCTGGTGTTTATGAATTTCGATTGCTTCTCTATAGAGTCTTGGATAGTATGAAGAGGAGGCGCAGAGAACTTGTGTGTCTTCGAATTTTATTCGGTGGTCTTCATTGTTTAGTGTGTGGTCTGCAACTGCGGATTTTTCCGTATGTCCGAGTCGACAGTTGGCTTTGTGTTCTTTGATTCTTGGGTTTACGGACCTTTTGGTTGTTCCGATGTAGACACTACCACAGGTACAGGGAATGCGGTATACCCCTGAAGAACTTAGTGGGTCCCTTATATCCTTCGCAGATCTGAGATGGTTTTCGATCTTCTTAGATGGCTTGAAGATCGTTTTTATGTTGTGTTTTCCCAGAATACGTCCAATCCTATCCGTCACTCTAGGGATTAGCTTTACTTTTATCTCAATTCTTTTTAGAGAATACCATTTTCGCCTACTTGGTATTTTTTTACATGAAATTTTTTTGTTATGATTTCTTTTAATATAAAAGAAATTGACACAAATTGTGTAGAATATTATTACGCATTCTTCTCACAAACAATATCCCATTCAATTGAGCTGCATTTTGTAAACACTGTCTGTATTGTCATCAATGGCTGAAGCCCAAACCTGCATAAATGTGTGTGTAGATAGAGTGTCATTTTGTTCCATATTGTTCACTGTGTGGATTGTATTAGAGTCACTACTTCTTTACAAGCACAATACTATTGATTGTCCAGGGCTATCAAAACGGACAGGCCACGATCCTCCACTTTGTTGACGTCACATCGGGGGCTGATTTTTTTTTATCGTCACGTCACGACACAGCTGATTGTTTTTAAAATATTGAAGTTGAAATGACGGTTCATGAATATTTGATTTTTTTTTAAATAAAGCCGGTTCTAAGATTGTTTTTACTATACTATAACAGAACAATTTTTTTTAAATGTATAGTAATCCTTAATTTTGCAGGGCCACTTTATTCGCTCACACAAAAATTAAATTTCGAAAAAGTTTACAATACACATAAATAAATTAATTGTGTGCATTTTGTGTCCTTTATAGAATCAGGTAGGTATTCGTGGGTAGAGGACAGACCAAAAAGAAACTAAGGTACCTTTGGCAACGTTTCGGATTTAATTAATCCTTTTTCAAGCCCTAAAATCAATGAACAGGTTCTATAGTTTTACATGGAAAAGAAATGTAACAAAATCTAATAACATTTTTTTGTCTTGAATTTTTTTTTTTATGTTTTTATGTTCAACCTAGGATTATTCTCTATTATCTATCTATAGTCCAAAGTAATCTTACTCAGATAGAAATGTTTCTTGGGTCCATAAATACAGCGAACAGGGGTGAGTGTTGATCAAAGAACATTTTACTTTAAAATTTTATAAACAAATGAATTGTTATTATTATAACAATATGAGGTTAAAATTTACTACCATCTAAACGACAATGATCTTTAACCTGTCGAATCTAACAAAACATAAAAATAAAAATAAACAAAATACTACACTTATGGTACCAATAAACACGTAAGGTTAAAACTATCATTCATAAAATCCTTTTGCTAAAAAAACAAAAATTTAAACTACAATAATTTTAAATTATAAAAGGACATTACTTAATATTTAACAAACTAAACAAATATATCACAGTAGGTCAACACTATATTACAACATAAGCAATAGTAAGTAGAAACAATTTAGGAACTAGGTGTTTAAAGCTTGATTCCTGTACTTGTTCAATATATTTTGCTAAACGTGATATTATAAATTTTATAAGTTTTGGTGACCCAAATGATGCTGTCCTCTGTGAGTTGAATTTTATTAAAAATAAACTCAATACAAGGCTGGGGGTTTCAGACAAGACATCGGCACAGAAAGGCAAGCTCTGGGAGATTAACCAAATATTGTGTTACACACACACTACTTCTTGCATGTGTTGTTATGTCGGCGACATCGATATAAAATATGGCTTTATGATAGTGCCAGGATCGCATTATCAGTGGCGCACCCAGTAATATTTTTTGAGGGGGGTTCAAGACCCCATTATGCCGTATTTTAAGCTATTTTATTTGTTGTAACAATCCCGGGCCCCGGGTTCCTCCCCCCTCCCCCCCTGGGTGTGCCCATTCCGTACCAAGTAAAGCAAGCTTTACAGGTAGCGAAGCCTGACTTTGATTTTCTATTTTTGGGTTTTTGGGACATGTTTTCCTCGGTTTCGCTTAAGTTGTATTCCCATGCCGTGTACTTTACGTTTCCAGTTTTTTAGAGCTACTGCGATATATATTTTAAAAAGAGTTAGAGAGATACAACATCCCTGTGTTAAGCCTTTCGTTACCAGGAACTTTTTAGAAAGTCGATTTCCAATTTTAATTTTAGATATCGACCCTTTGATAGTTCTTTTTTCGCTTTTATGTATGTGTGATTGATATTAGTTTGCTCTAACAATGTCCACAATTTTTCTACTAGAACGGTATCATATGCATTTTGTAGATCCACAAAGGTAACATGAGTCTCTATATTTCTGGCACGCCTTTTCTCAATTACTTGTTTAAGACAAAAAAAACATTATCACTACAAGATCTGCCTGCACGAAACCTACTTTCCTCTTCTTCTTCTTGTTCATGAAAATCATTCTCTATTAGATCTCTAAGAATCCTACCGTACAATCTACTTAGAGTATTGCTTACTGAAATTTCTCTGTAGTAGTTGCAATTCAGCTTGTTTCCTTTTTTATGTATTGAGGATATAAATGCAATTTTGAAATAATCAGGTACTGGATGTCCGTTTATGCATTGATTGATAATATATAAAAAATCTTTTCTCCAGATATTTTTGTGAAATTTAGTCCACACTTTCTATTCATCAAAAGTCATTTTCTGATGCATTACCTGTCTTAATATTATTTTGACCAGTGGCGTTCGTGTATGACTCAGTGGCGGATCCAGGGGGGTCAGAGGGGCCCGGCACCCGCCCTTCTCCTCCCAGACATATAACCTATTTTTTAGTTTAGCAGCATCACTTTTTGTCACAAATTCACACCTGAGATCTATCAAAAACCGCTAATAAAAAATATTTTGATGTTTGCTGCGACTTTGGCCCGTTCCCCCTGGAAATCCTGGATCCGCCACTGGTAAGAATTGGTTTTTTAAATAAATTGTTTATTCTCCTATAGCGACATTTGCTTAGCAAATAATAAAAATTCGGTGCAGATTGGCATTATAAATTATAAAGTAACTGTTAAGCAATACACAATCAACACATGTTATTTCCATTTTCTTAATTAGTTACTATTTGTTTTAATTTATTAGGTCTTACAAATGCACGGTATTATTCAATAATTTATTTTCTATTACGGCAGCCATACAGTAGCCATGTTGATTGCCACTAACGTATTTTCAATGCACATGAATTTCTATGGTTTTGCCATAAAATCTAACGGAGAGGGTAACGATACGGGTGGCAGTTTCTCGTATACAGCCAACTAGAGGGAAAATAGTAACAACTCTCGTTTTTCAAAAGAATATCCATAGTCAACAGTTTAAAATCTATTTACAAGTTCTGACATTTTTAAATTTTTTTATACTTTAAGGACTTGTTCCAAGTATATCTTGAAGAGCGTAGGCGAGATACAGCAACCTTGTTTGAGACCTTTATTTACTTGAAAGCCTTTGGTTAGTTTTGCTTTTATTTTAACTTTTGCCTTACTATTGCGGTATAACTCTTTGATGACCTTAATTAGTTGTACGCTTATGTTTGTGTTTTCCAACGCTTTCCAAAGTAGATTTAGTGGTATACTATCATATATGCCTTCTGCAAATCGACGTAAAGCAGATGCAGCTCTTGTCCGTATGCCATTTTCTTTTCAATAACTTGGGTTATACAAAAGAGATGATCTGAAGTCGATCTACCCGCCCTGAAACCAGCTTGTTCTTCTGCCTCCATGTCTTTATATTCGCTCTCCACTTTTTTTCTTATTATTTTACCGTATATTCTGCTTAACGTACTAGTCACAGATATACCTCTATAATTATCACATATATCTTTCCTTCCTTTTTTGTGTATTGTGGATATATATGACGTTTTCCACTCAGTTGGTACTACAGTTCCATTTAAATATTTTTGGAAAAGATTCCGTAATCTCCAAAACAGTTCTTCAGTGCCATATGTGCAGTGACGTCTCCTAATGTAAAAATGGACGCCCTAGAATCCTCGACATTAGCGCATGGAGAGATCTATTTCCCTAGCATGTCTTTGATCGGGACCTGTCGCTTGCAAGCATAAAAGATCCAGGTTAAAATGTATGCTGACGACGCTTAAATTGATTGAAGTTTACACTCCTGCATATAATATTAAAGGGTATTTTATTTGATACTAAAATTTAATAACTTTCCCAATTTTTGAAATTGAATTTTTAAATATTACTACTTGGTGTTTTGCAAGTAAAGAGAAGTTAAATAATCAAAATATCAGTACAAAAATTTGTTTTACAATAATTTTAAACTTTCTGGTTTTCAAATAGTTTCCTTACTTTATTTATATAATTCTTAGAAGTAATACTATGCCTAAAAATGAACTGTCTTAGTAATTCCAAAAGTAAAATCAGAAAACGAACAAAATTTATCTTTTTAATTATTAAATGGTTTATTTTAAGTAAACATTTGTGTCAAGCAAAGTAAGAAATCTCAATGGTTTGTAGCTTTCTTCGATTCATCTTTGGATATAGGTCTATCCCCATATCTTCCACTCTTCTCTGTTTGTCACGAAGTTCGTCAATCTAGTTGCCCAATGATTCTCCAAATCGTCCGCCCATCTTATTTGGAGTCTTTTCCTACTTCTTTTATATTCCCTAATTATTTACAATACATTTGTTTCATTGATCGCCATTTAGTCTGATATTATGACCGGCAAATTTCCATTTCATTCATTTTGAGGTACTGAGGATATTTTTTTTAATAGAGGACGACAAATCTCAATCTTCACCTAACCCAAATTCAAAACGACTTTTGAAGGAAATTATCTCAACATGAGTGCCTTGCCGAGTTGATTTCTGTTTTCGGTAATAAAGCACCACATTAGTCGATTGTTTCTCGTTGGTATGAAGAATTCAAACGTGGACGGATTAGCCTTAGCGACGATCTAAGACCAGGTGCACCAAAAACGTCACCCAGGAAAACATCGATGCTGTGCGCATGCTCAGCACGGAAGATCGACACGTGACATATCGCAGGTTGAGACATCATTGGGGAGTTTAAAGACCTCAAATTCTACAAAAATTGACATAAAAATTTAGTGGTAAGAAAACTAGTTTCCCGATGAATACCGTATCTGTTAAGCGAAGAACAGAAAGAAGTAAGGGTCAATTGGACAGAAAACTCTAGACCGAGTCAAAACGTGTATAGTCCCTTCATTTCAAAAAGCCGCCAAAAAAACCATAATAAAATTTGAAGTGTGAAACCCATTAAGGAACCCTAAACAAATAAAAGAGAATATAAGCCGGACTGGGAACTGTTTATAGTATAGTATATAGTCCTTGATCCTCAAATGGTCTCCAAAAATTTGTTTGTGGTGTTTCAAATGGCCGCCAAAACGCCATTATTAACATCACTTACTAGGTCCTCACTTATAAAAACAAACTAAAATATACAGGTTTATAATTGTTATTATTCAAAATAATAATGAAAATGTCACTATAATAATGACATGAATTCAAATCCGTAATATAAACAAAACGGCTAACAATTTTAAAATGAGTTTGACCCTGTATTAAAGAATGCAGGTGGTCCCTTTCGAAAGTCTTTGTTATATTTCGAGAAGGAATTAGGTACTTATAGAATGGTATACCTAGCCGTGCTTAAAACACAGAAATTCTTCCCAAAATTTGAAAATAAATAAAAACAGACCGAACCGAACCAAAATAGTTATTATGATTAGGGTGGCACGCGCCAGTTTTTTGTGCGGCTTTTTGAAATGACAGAACGTTACACATTGTTAGTGGTGATGAATCGAGGATTTAGTCATATGAACCTGAAAATAAACGTTAGCCGTCTGTTTGGGTGTCCCCAGATGAATAAAAGCCAACAAAACTTATCCGTTCTCGACATAGAAAGATGGTCGCGACATTTGTCTCAAAACCATGTCATGTAGCAACAATTCCTCTGAAAGATCAAAGGCCCACTAAGCACAAAATCGTAAAAAACGTTAAATAAATGTTGAAAAAAAAATGTTGTTTTTCTAACACAAATTTGTGTTAAAATTAAGTCAACTTTTGAGATTAAAAAAACATCCTAACGAAAATTTCATGTAAAAGCATTACCAAAAATATATTTCTTCGTAACGTTAAGAAACAAGCATTAAAAAAACAATAATTTCACTAACATTTAAAATAATACCATCAATATATGGTTATTTTTATAATGTTTTTCCTAGATCTCATTTCTAACGTAGAATTTAAGATATATGAAGCTAATAATTGTTTTGTTTTTTAAACATTAAAAAAAATTATACTATAGAGGGCGCTGCCGCATAGTTCCACTACCAGAACGGGCCATCGCTATGTTTAGTTGCATTTCGCTGCGAGTTCATACGAGTCGATAGCAGATACGCTTTGTGCAATTTTGGTTACAATATTTACCTTTTGTAGAAACAAACATGGCAAATTAAACGCACAATTATTAATAATGGTAGTGAATACATATTTGGATAGGAATATTACTCCAGTTGTGTGGGAAAGATGGTATAGTTAAAGAGCAACAAATGTGTATGCAATGATCTAAATGAAGCACTACAACCTAAGGTAAGAAAGTAAACAAAAGAAAAAAAAATGGTTATGTATGAAATATCGCATACCTAACGTTATAGGTAATCAGACAGGGAATGCGACAATTCACCGCAAATGATAAGCCGCCGGACCTTAAGCCGCGTATTCATTTGATGCAGAATTCGCAAGCCTCGCAGTGGGACCAAACGAATGCTTAGTTTGCATCCATGCTAAATTGGATAGGCGCCTTGAAATTGTTTGCCTTGTATTCACTTGAGCATGAATTGTTTGGCCTCGTAGCGAAGCACTAACTACAAAATTATTGTTTACATAGAATTTTAAATTTTGTTTTCAGAAGCTACGGATCCGAATTTCCTTTACTGAGTGGAGTTCACGAAAACCTCAACAGACTTTTGCTACCCTGTGTTTTCCATTTTTCTAACGTCAAAAAACGCGTTATTAAGCTTCTTTTTCACTATGAATATGACGTTAGAACTAACATCCAACCTAACGTTATGTTTTTAAATTATACATTATTTTGACATTATTAAAATGTTTTTGTGTTTAGTGGGCAGCTGGTTTAAGCGCATGGAAAAGTGGAATAATTTCCGTGGAGAATACTTCGAGAAACAATAAAGACTTTAAAAGTTATCTACTGTTTTATTCCAGCTGTATAAGCAAAATTTAAAAGAAAACCCTCGTATATAGTTTAATTTACCGAATGCTGTCCATACTTACCTTCTAGACTTAATTGTATACTAATTATTTCAAGCAGTAACACCAAAGTCTATATATAGACTTTTAATACATACTTAGATACTATTTTTATTCACCATTTTTTTAACCACACTACAAGGTGCTTATTTCTTCTTTATACATTGGTACTTCTTCAGTCTGACAAGCGGGCAGGTTTACGCTTCCACCTGCTGCGCCTTAAGGCAAAATACAGGTTTCCTGTTTTTGTTTTAAGGCAATTTTTTCTTTTTGTTTTACGTTTTAGCTTTTTTGTTTTACTGCTTCATTCAACTTTAGTCTGTTGAAATTGAACGTAAATTGCTTCGTATAGTAGTAACAAATGTGAGGCATTCTTACCTAAGAGCAGTAAAGCAGGATTTTAACGTAAGATAACCCTTTGAATAACACCCCTCACAAAAAAATTTTATATAAAATAATGTCAAAGCAGGTATAAAAATTTGAAAATATTTGAGTATACAGTGAAACCTCCTATAAGCGGACACTTATGGTTTCGTCGATTTTGTCCGCTTAATGGAGGTGTCCGCTTATGAGGGAGAACTGCGAAATTTTAATGTATATTTATTAACAATTTCCGCTCCGTTTTTCCGATATTAAATTTTGCAGCGATCTTTCGTGCTGATGGATGTTCCTTTTCCGAAACGTTAACAGCTTCCATTTTTTCACGTAAACTAAGAAGTTTTTTACTAGGCGCCACTTCACAGAGATTTATTACTGAACAATAAAAATTAAACATACAGTCTCGCCGAATAAAATATGTTGTATATACAAGAGAAGTATTTAGTCTCCGCATTAAAACGAAAAGAGGTAATTCCCTGGCTGCAGAATACGTTGTTGTCAACATACTACAAATACTTATGGCCATGAGGTGCAACGCTCCGTCCCGTTGTCAGAGGTTCGCGTCCGGTTAAGGGAGGTTTCAGAATTTTTTTACCAGAAAAAATTGTCCGCGTCCGGTTATAGGAGTGAATTTTACAGGTAATGAAATAGGGAAAAGCTTGGTTCCAACAAATTTGTCCGCTTAAAGGGAGTGTCCGCTTATTAGAGGTGTCCGCAAGGAGAGGTTTTACTGTATCCTAACTTTTTAACTGAGAATCGCATCAATATGCCGTTTTCGGAATATAGTAGAACGTATTTTTCTCAATAATTTTTGTTATAACCAAAAACTTTATAGAAGTTTTCATTCTGTGAAATTTACAATTTTTTTTTAATGTCCTTGGTCTTATTATTTTTAATTTTTAAATGTACCACAAGGAAGTGACGTATTACGTTTTTTGTAACTTTAAAATAAAACATTGCACTTAATACACTATGAGTTTTGAAAATTTTAAGCTTTGGTAACATTTTTAGTTACTTTAAAAAATATTTTCAATACGTAAAAAGTGCACATAGCCCGAAATGCTAAAAAACTCTTAGACTCTTTAGGTAAACTAAAAGGGACTTATTGGAATAAGACCTGACTTTATTTTAGAGTCGCCTTTATTCAGACATATTCACACAGAAAACTAACAGCTGACCTCTCAAAATT
This sequence comes from Aspidapion aeneum, assembly GCA_963576565.1. Classification (NCBI taxonomy): domain Eukaryota; kingdom Metazoa; phylum Arthropoda; class Insecta; order Coleoptera; family Brentidae; genus Aspidapion; species Aspidapion aeneum. The sequence continues at coordinate 4,588,128 of OY755043.1, read as the reverse complement.
AAAATACCAAAGCCAAATTTAATAATACAGTCGCTAACTTTCATTTAATAAATACCGACACTAAAAATCCGGTTTTTAAATACACAAAGGCCGAATTTTGAAGCAAAGCAGCTGGTTTTTATATGTAAATCTGTCACCATAGGGTCGATTTTAAAATAAGGTCAGGTTTTATTCCAATAAGTATCAAATGTTAAAAAAAAAATCGTCGAAAACAATACCTTTTCTAGCCATTGCTGAGTTGGCTAGGAATGTAAAAATGATTGAACATTTTCTGATAAGAATAACAATTATTTCGCGATATGTGCTTGAAAATCACGGTTTATTTTCCCACTGTTAAAACCTAAAAAAAATCTCATATTTTTAAAACTAAAAAAGTTTTGCTTCAACAAAATTCATCTTCGTTTTAATATCATACGTACGTATTTTTAAAAAATTATACTCAATAAATATTTAAATAAACTTTCATTCTATAGGGAATAGAAATATGATATGGGTAATTTTCAGGGCGGAGTAAATATCGAACCTGTTGGTTTTGTTAAAAATACAAATGTATACAGGGCCGGATTAACAGCGGGGCAGTCAGGACCTTCTAGGGCCCTCAAAGGTACATAAATGTTTTAGTCTGTTTAATTATCAGTGATTTTGCATTTAAAAAACAAATGTATTTTGTTTATATACATATATATAATCCTGCAATCCTATATCAACTATGATATATAAATATTTTTTTTTGTCTAAGCGGCTTTTGTTAGACACCTATTATATGATGACAGTTTACTATTTCGTCCTTAAGGAACTCTTCAGAACACTGCATGGTCAATGTGACACCTTAGGGAGAGACAGTATATAGATCTAATCTTAGGATATTGCACGGTAAAAAAAAATTGTTTTAGATCAAAGCAAATTGCTTTGAAGTAAAATATTTTGTACTTTCCTATTCACAAAGAGAATATTTTCTTGATATAGCATCAACATAATACAAAAGAAACTATAAGAGTAAACACAAAAGGCAGTAATATGAAATGAAAAATAGTGACCGTGACATAAGTTGTCCCTCAGGTCGGGTCAATGCATATTGCATTTTTACCACCTTCGCGACTTTTTATGTCAAGTCAGCGGAGCCAAAAATAATACAAACGTCAAGTTTAGTACCCGTCAATAAAAACAAACTTTTTTATCGTGGTGGTACTGTTGGGCCTCCACACTCGTCAAATCCGGCCCTGAAAGTATACGAACCGAAAAAAACTCAAACAAACGGTCAATTTACCCTATTATTATTAAGTAATACGTAATCAATTTGTCGTGATTTTGTATTTAAATGCATTCTTTTTTTTATTGGTCAGACATTTATCAACGTCGGTTTTCTTTTTTTTACAGAAATAGAAAAAGGAAAAATCACGCGCAATAATTTTAATTGCCAATGCATTGCGCTTTCGTGTTATTTTTTTATATCGGTACTATTTTTTAAATGTCAATGAGTTTTTTTAAACTATAGATTTGTGTTGATTACAGTGAAACCTCCTATAAGCAGACACTCACGGGTTCGTCGATTTTGTCCGCTTATTGGAGGTGTCCGCTTAAGAGAGAGAACTGCGAAATTTTAATATATATTTACGAGGGTGGATCAAATATAAACAAGCCTTTTAAACTTACTAACGGAACGTGGCCGTTATAATTTTGAAGTAGGGATATTCAGCAGCATGTAGGTGGCTGGTAGTGCCGCGATGCTCATTTGGCCAGGAGCAATTGCAATGAGCGAGAAGAAGGTACACAGCAGTGTTGCGCAAAGAATAATCATTAAATTTCTTACACGCGAAACCTTAAACCTGCTGAAATTCGATGCAGATTGCGAGTACAGTTCGAAAATAAGACGCTTTCGTGCGATGAGCGGCTAGTTCACAACTTGCATTCCGTTTGCTATTGGTCGAAATAGTCAGCTGACTTTTTGATGTAGAACGTTGCCGTTTAAGATTATTATTATATTATATTAAGAGATGGTGCCACCAGTCAAGCATTTAACAAACATTATGTTTACAGCTTTCGGCGTAAAATACGAATATATACTAGTTGTAAGTGACTAAAAAAGTGTAGTGGTTTGTGCAGTACATACCTATTGAATTTAACTAAATCTATGCATATTCCTATGACTTTTTTTTTATTGTTTTTTAAAAACATATTATATTCTTTTACAGTTCATGTCATTATTTTTGGGACAACTTTTTACAACTTTTTTTTGTTTGCCTATGCTTTTTGTTATGGTAAACAACTGATAACTGTCAAAAAGTTATCTCAAAAATTATGATATGTAGTTTAAATTAGCTTCCCTATCCTGTTTTCCTGTCGAAATCGGTGTTAACCTAACCCTGATAAATTATTCGACAACGTATCCTAACCTGTCCAGACACGCCCCGGTTAGGATACGTTTCCGATTAATTGACCACGGTTAGGTTTTGTTTCAGTTTGGTTTAACACCGATTTCAACCTCCCAAAACGAGGACAGGAGAGTTTTAATTTTAAAAATCCCGCCTGACTATGTCAACCAATAGCAAATGGAATGCAAGTTGTGAACTAGCCGCTCGTTTCGTGGGCACCTAAAGCTTGATTATCACCAAAAGAGGAGAGCACACCCCATCCAACACGTGTTGCTCCTGCATGACAACGCTAGACCTAATACGGCAGTTTTAACAAAGGCAAAAATCAATGAAATGCTCTGAACTCTACTGGAATACCCTCCATACAGTCCTTGCGATTTTCATATTATTATGTTTGGCCCACTCAAAGATTCATTGGGAGGCGAGCAATTTCAGACCAATGAAGAGGTGGAGGCATTCGTGCGCAACTGGTTAGATACCCGCCCAGCTTCCTTTTATGAAAACGGGATTAAGAAACTGTCAAACCGTTGGGAAAAGTGTATTAACAGAGAAGGAAGATGTGTAGAAAAGTAGAAAAAAATTCTGTTTTGTGTCATGTTTCTAAATAACTAGTTTATAAACAAAGGCTTGTTTATATTTGATCCACCTTCGTATTATTAAAGCAGCAGCACTCCCGCTGAATAAAATATGTTGTAAATACGACAGAAGTATTTAGTCTCCGCATTAAAACGGATAGAGGTAATTCCCCGGCGGCAGAGTGCGTTGCTGCCAAAATACTACATAATATTTATGCCCATGTCGTGCAGCGCTTCGTCCCGTTGTCAGAGGTTCACGTCCGGTTAAGGGAGGTTTATATCCGGTTATTGGACTGAATTTTACATGTAACGAAATAGGAAAAAGTTTGGTACCAACTAATTTGTCCGCCTAAAGGGAGTGTCTGTTTAATAGAGGTGTCCGCAAGGATAGTTTCCACTGTATACATATTTGTATAGATACATTTATTTAATTAAGTGTATTGATAGGCATTTTTTATTTACCTAGGTAGCTACATAGTCGATATGTTGTCAATACTTTTCCCACTTGAACAAACGCTATTACATTGAAATTATTGCAATATTAATTAAATTAATAAGCTTCTAAACAGCGGCGTAACTAGGGGAACTTGACGCCTGGGCTTAATACCAGATACAAAAAAATACTTCTACAGCTACAGGAGAGAAGAGTGTGAGAAAGCCTAGGATATTAACATAAAAAAAATTAAGAAATTTTTTTTTAAAAACTACTAGACGATAATTAAGATAATTAAGTATGTACCTACTTTTTTAAACAAAGTTTGTTTTTTGAAAAAATTGCGCCGCAGAAAAAATGTGTGTAATATAACAAACTAAAAAAATATTAAAAAAGGTTGCTGTAAACAAAGATGTTGAAAATAAAAAAAGTTTCGACACATAAAAAAATTTGCAATATAAAACTACTGGAATGCTAAGACAGAAATATAAAAATTAAGTACTTTTAAGATTTCAGAACTAAGCTAGGTAACAGAAAAATAGTTAAAAAAAAATAGAAAATATTAAGTTTTTTTCGAAAATTTTAGGAAAAAATTGGCTTTTTAGAAGAACGTTTTTGGAATATAGAATTACTGGAATATTTTTTTATTTTTTATTTAATATTAAGTATATATATATATTTATCGGTTTCACAACGTTCTACGTCTTCCGATACCCAATCTCCACTCGTTTCTGTTTGCCCATAATTCATCATCTAGGCCTCTTATTCTTATTTCACTATCTATTCCTTCTCTCCAGCTTCTCCTTGGTCTTCCTCGTTTTCTTCGGCCAGTTGGTTTCCATTGTAATATTTGTTTAGGTAGTCTTCCATCATCCATTCTTTGTACATGTCCGTACCACACCAGTTGTTTTGTTCTTATATCATCCACTAGAGTACGTTCACCCACTGTCATAATTTCTCTTATTCTTTGATTGGTAACTCTTTCTCTTTTTGATTTCCCTGCTGCTCTTCTCCAATAGTCCATCTCCGTAGCGGAAAGCATTTTTTCTGTTCTATCTTTGATTGGCCATACTTCTGAGCCGTATGTAATAATACTTTTTACAATGGTGTTATATATAAGCTTTTTGTTATGTTTTGATATACTTTGGTCCCAAATTATTCCATTTAATAAAGTTATTGCTTTTCTTCCTTGTACGTTTCTATCTTTTATAGCTTTGTCTAGTGTTCCGTCAGCTGTAATTTTTAGACCTAAGTATTTATACTCATCACAGGACTGAATTCGCTGCCCAGTATTTAAGATTAGATCCTGTTTCGTTCCACCAATACACATATACTCTGTCTTATTGATATTAACCTCTAGTCCCCACTTATTGTACTCTTCTATTAGTTTTCGTGTCATATATTCGAGGTCGTCATAATCCTGAGCCACCACTATCTGATCATCGGCGGAACATAAAGTATACAAGGTGGTTTCATTCAACGGAATTCCCATGTTTTGGCATTTTCTCTTCCAGACTTTAAGGACCTGTTCCAAATATATCTTGAAGAGCGTAGGCGAGATACAGCAACCTTGTTTAAGACCTTTATTTACTTGAAAGCCCTTGGTTAGTTTTGCTTTTATTTTAACTTTTGCCTTACTATTGTGGTATAACTCTTTGATGGCCTTAATTAGTTGTACGCTTATGTTTGTCTTTTGAGATGGACCTCTTGTCCGTATGCCATTTTCTTTTCAATAACTTGGGTTATACAAAAGAGATGATCTGAAGTCGATCTACCCGCCCTGAAACCAGCTTGTTCTTCTGCCTCCATATCTTTATATTCGCTCTCCACTCTATTTCTTATTATTTTGCCATATATTCTGCTTAGCGTACTAGTCACAGACACACCTCTATAATTGTCACATATATCTTTCCTTCCTTTTTTGTGTATTGTGGATATATATGACGTTTTCCACTCAGTTGGTACTACAGCTCCATTTAAATATCTTTGGAAAAGATTCCGTAATCTACAAAACAATTCTTCAGTGCCATATTTAATAAGTTCAGATGGGATATTTCCGGGTCCGGCAGATTTACCGCTTTTTAAGGTTTTGCACACGTTTTTGACCTCAGATATTGTGAGGGGTACTGGAGATCCCATCGTTCTAATGATATTGTCTCTTTCGTCTTCCTTGAATTCTGCTCTATCTTCAGTTAAAAGTTTTTTAAAATGCTCATCCCATTCTTTGTCTGGTATTGGTGAAATAATATCTCTGCATGTTTCTTTTTTGATCGATCTTATAGTTTTCCAGCTTTCGGTACTTCTCCTACCTCCTAAGTAAGAATCTATTTTCTGGCACTTTTGCATCCATGATTGATTCTTCTTATCACTGATCATTCTTCTCACCTTTGATTGCGCGATTTTGTATTCTTCTCTACTTCTATCTGTCTTTTGGGATAAGTACGTGTGATATAATTTCCTTTTTTCCTCTATTTCACTTTCAATCTCAGCATCCCACCAGTATGGTTTTGTTCTTTTAGGAGTTTCTTCCACTAATCCTAGTGCTTCTTTTGCAGCTTGATGGATGCTTAATGTGATACATTCGTATTCCTCATCTGGGGTTTCACCTGAACTTGAATTAAGTTTTTCGTTCAGTCTCTTTTTGTATAAGTTTTTTACGCTGTCATGTTCTAGGCTTAGTAGATTATATTGACAGTGATCAATTTCCTCATTCATTGTATCATCAAGATTTTGTTGATGGAGGCTTCGGCCTTGATAAGGAAAGAGAATTTTGGTCTCCAGAAAATAGTGATCACTTCCGCATGTTGATCCACGCTTTGTTCTGACATCTTGAATTTTTAGTTTTGTCTTTTGTTTAGTGATAAGATAATCAATGACGGATTTCAGGTTTTGTGAGGGTTTGGTCCAGGTATATTTGTGTATTTTCTTATGTTGGAAAAAACCGTTTTGGATTTTTAGGTCTAATTGCTCACATACTGTGATAAGCCGGTTTCCATTGTCATTAACAACATCTTCTCCATATTGGCCAACTGTCAGATCATTTACTCTGTTACCTGTTCTACTATTTAAATCTCCCAATATTACAATTTCTCTAGATGTACTTACTGCTGATATTTCATTGTGGATTTCTTCAAAAAAATTGTCTTTCACGGCTACATTTGCATCGTCATTATACGCATAGATTCCAAAAATCGTAAGTCTCATTCCTTTTATTGTGATATTCATTCTTATTAGCCGTTCATTTACTGCTTCCCAGTTGGTGATATATTTTCTAAATCTTTTGTTGACCAAAATAGATACTCCTTGTTGCGCATGTTTTTCTTTTGCCACTCCGCTATAGAAATGGTCATACTGTCCTAGGTTTTCAGATCCTTTTCCTTTCTTCTTCGTTTCTGTTAGTATAGCAAGGTCAACCTTCATTCTGCTGCACTCATGGACTATATCATTCACTTTTCGACTCATTCCTTGTACGTTCCATGTACCAAAAATCATATTCCTGTTTCTTTGCTTGGTTCGTCTTAGGTTTTTCATTTCTTTCCGAGGCGTTTGATTGGGTTTTTTAACAGTGTACGTTTTTTCCGGGTATCAGAGAGTTAGTCTAATGCCCCAACCCCCAACCTGGAGGACCAGGTGATTTTTGATCGAGGTTTTCTTCCCCTAGCCTTTGACGATTCCAACGCCGGTACTACAAGGCAGCATCTTCTTCTTTTATACTATCCCTAAAAGAAAGGGTTGCCACCTGCGCTATGATCACCGTACCGAGGTCCATCCTCTCCGCCTTTCATACCGATGTGGTCTTCTCCCGTAACCCTGGGAATGGGACCCTAAACAGGTGCTAACTCTCCGGGTCAGAGAGTACCTGGAATCTACGGAGGGCAGGGGTCGATTCATTTCCCCTGATAGACATAATATTAAGTACTTTTTGGAAAAATTGGCACCAAAGAAGAAAATTTACCGTAGAAACTAAAAAAAAAATGGAAATTTTAGACAAAACAAAACCCAAACATTTTCAGAAAAAATAATAAACACCAAGTGCAAAAGTTTTTTTTAGTTTTAAAAGTTTTGTAGTGCTGTTTTGCCCTAATAATTCATGCTTAATTTGTTTAAGGGTATACTTTTTAGCAGCTAGGGGTAGCGAAGCCCCCCAAGCCTTCCCTTAATGTGCTCCTGTTTCTAAACCTTGGACAAAAGAGGTGCAAAAAAAATCAAATAGGCTTTTCGCTTGAATTAACAAATTACATGTTTTGTCTCTATTTTAAATTTTCTTCAGTGGAATGTTAAAATAATAATAAGTTTATAATAATTGAAATAATTAGATACACACATTACGCGGTAGTCACGATTTTAAGTTCATTATTTGTAACGGACATAATGTAACATTCAGCCACTTTGTGATAAGATTTGTTCCTTCTTGTTGACGTAAAAATGAAACTTTAGAAACAAAGGAGGAGGCACTAAATACATTTAAATAATTATAGCTCGAAAACAAAACCGATGACCCCTCAATTTTTTGAAACAACTATCAGGACGGTTTTGGCTCTAACGTATCTTGAATTCACCTCATTTGACGCATCCCGGTTAACACACTATTCCGTAAACAATCAGTAATAAGTAATGGTAATCGTTGAATTAATTTTTTTTTGAAATACCCCCCACATAGCACAATCACGTGAATAACACGTAAAAAAGGCGTCAGAAAAAAAAACGTTGATTTTAAAAGCTGCTAGAAAAAAACGTTTATTTCATATATGAAAACAAGCTTAATAAGTCATTCATTAACGTTATAAGTAATAACGTTGCTAAAAACTGCGTTTTAATAACGCCATTATCAAATTAAAACAGCAATGTTTTTACGTTAGTTTTAAGTGATTTTTATCAACGTTAAAATCACATTAGATTCACGCCTTTTCTACACGAATTTTAAAACGCGACTTGCATGGCTTTTCTACCGAATATTTTTGAGATTTTACTAGCAGCAGCGCCACCTATTGTCGGGATTTTTCACTGACGAAATCTATCAGGCAGTGCTTTAGCCTCTAAACTTCAAAAGCCTGTTAAGGAACTGATCCCTGATCCACGATCAAGACGCATCTGTTATTAACCTGATAAAGACACATTAATATTCTGTTTAAAAAATCTTGTTTAGCTTTAAAAAAAACTATTATGTAAATAGATAGATATATAGATATTTTGTCTTGTCTTGAGCGCCATCTTTAAAATTGTCTTGAAGTGTTGTAGTCTTAAACTAGTAAACTTTTATAACTTCCTTTCGTGTCTCTTTTAAGTTACAAAAATGTTATCAAAAAAACGTGACCAAAAAAGACGCAGAGAGTTAGTAGGTTTGAGAAGTCTTAATCTAGAGGCGTTTTAGAACATGTTGTGGAGGACTTTTCAAGTGTGAATTTGGTACATGAAAATAACGAGGGTAAAAAACACGTTATATACACAGCATCAGAAATTACAGCAAAAAGTAAATTTTTATAGCTTGATGTATCCTTTCTTTTAAGTTATCTTTAAGCATGTAGATTTAACAAAATAAATATTCCATGGTATGAGGTTGTTTTCATGTAAAAAAAAACTTTGTTATTTTTGTTCACGTTAATTTAACGTTGATATAATTTTTGTGCTATGTGGGCCTGTAAGCTTATCACATAACCTATCATGCAAACATCACTTTAGACTAGTTAAAACGACTTACTTGAAAGCAAGTGAAGTTAATTTTGACTATGCATTTTTAGTTTCCTTCCTTTATATTTAATAAAACTCAGGTATTTGTCTTGTATTTTTTTTTAATATTTCGAGCCACTCTGTAGAAAAGTGACGCAAACTATATGTAAAAAATTGATAAAATTCCTAAAATTAATATCAGTTTTTTATTTTTATTTGGCGATAAGTTATTACAAAAAAACTACAAAACGTCATATTTTTCCATATTTCAGTGGCGCGCATTTAAATAAGTATAGCTCGAAAACAAATCCTATGACCTCCCCAATTTTTTTGGTAAAAATATCAGGAAGGCCTTCAACATATCTCAAAATCAGCTCATCTGACGCATCCCTGTAAACAAAGTATTTAGTGCCTCCTCCTTTATTAAATGTTTTTAGTTTTCGAAAATGTATTTCCTTGGCAAAGATTATTTGCATAAGAAGGAGAAGAAGGGAAATAGTTTACATCAGAAGAAACGATAGAGAGAGAGAAAGAGAGAGAGAGAGAGAGAGAGAGAATGGTACATGCGCGTCGTTATTCTTCTGTTTTTTTACAAAAAAAAGTTAATCGAAATTTATTATAATAAAGGTGCATCAGGCAAACTACAAATAATATGTCTATCTCATACTAAACGTCAGATTTTGTGCAAAATTAAATATTTTATATAAGTTTATGGACGCCTACATAAAAGAAAATATTACTGTCATTAAGCAACAAAATAAGAAACAGAAATATATAAACGGCTCTGTTAGGATTTGTAATCTTATTTGCATATTCTGTGTATATAATTTGAATACTAATTTTAATACTTAGTGATTTTAGCTCTCAGGACAGATAAGTAGGTAATTATGTGATTGTTTAAGTCCAAGTCTGAGGATTTAGTAATTTTTTACGAAAGAGAACCACCTCCCCCAACCCTGGCAGAGGGGTGGTTCCCCTCCCTTAAACGTGCTGTTTGACGGTTTTTGTTAATAACTTGAAAACGATCAATTTTTCTAAAAATATTCTACAGATCATTTTGCAAGCGGATAAAATTTCCATTTTAATCATGTACCTTAGTACCCTCTACAGGCAGTGGTGCACGTTTTATGGGTTTACGAAAAAAAGGGAAAATATATATTCAAAATATATTTTTATTTTTCTTGTGGCATTTTGTATCTTTAACACATTGTTTTTTTTTTAAATAGCATTTTTAATCAAAAACCCATTTTATAAAGTTAAAGATTTAATAAGTTAAACATAACTTTTTAAAGTAGCCGCCTTAAAATAAAAATAAATGTGTTTGTAGAAATCCTCAAATCAAACAAAAATTTTGAACATTCATTTTTGTAACTTAACTTTTCGAGTTGAATTCATTTAAAGTGGGGGGAGGGGGCATCTCCCCTTTCGCCCCCTCAAAAGTGATATTTTTCAGTATTTTTCTTTCTTCTTTTTCGTAATTCTTAGCAAACTTTTAACTTAGCCAAAAACAACGAAATAATAGTTATTGAGGCTGACCCAAAGGCCTCTCTAACGATGTATAACACGCCCCTCTTGAGAGGTGTGGAAAAAACAATCTTTTTTTAAATTTTCTTGAATTTTATTATCCTACATATCTGGTTCTAAACCTAACAATTACCTACGATGTATATGGATGATTCTACCAAAAGTGTGCTATATGGATATCATTTTTGGTCATTGCCTTTAAATAACAGTACAGCACAGTAAATAATTTTGTTTTGTTAAATTTATGTAACTAATTAGGTGTAGGCTAAGAAACATTTATTTTCCCAAATTTTAGGAATTATTGCATAAAAATGCCAGAGGAATGAGTACCAGAGGAATGAGGTTTTTAATGGTTTTCCAATTTAAATCAAAATCTATTTAGACTACTTAACTTAAGTTTTATATAAACAAAGTTCCTATACTTATAATTTTAAAACAATCAACAAAAAAATTATACTATTGATATCAGTCGAATATTTACTTACCAGAGGAATGATAATTGAAGCGTTCCTTTTTGATTTCTCCGAAAAAAACTAATTTTCTGTCGAAAATAAAAAGATCTATAACTTAAACCAAACCAAAGTTGACATTATCTGTCAAAACTTGTCATCCTCACAAGTAAATTAGATATCCAGGGCCGTCTCTTTCTCTAGAAATTAACCGGTGGTATTCACAAATATTGTGTTATTAAAAATGGAGCACGTTTAAAATTGTAAAATTTTCCGGGAAGATGTAAATTCGGATTTTCAAAAATATGACTGCAAACTTAAGTTTCATCAATTTTTTGATAAAAAGTTAAGACTTGGTTAAATATTATTTATTAGGATATTTTTTTCAATCTGAGTTTTTAATATTTGGTTTGGGACTACACCAGAGGAATGAGGTATTTGCTTTGTAATAAAAAAAATTATAAACTTTTTTTTATACATTAAACTCAAATGCTCCATAAAGAAAACATTTCGTTTTAAATTTTATAACTAAAACCATGCTTCATTTGCAGTCTGTGTTTGAAAAATATGCATTCCCACTCCACAGCACCATTTTTGTAGAATCATCAATCACTCTCTCCTCAAGGCAGCGGTAGATCTAGCACCAAAAACGGTCAATTATTTGGTATACACACTTGAATCTTCATTTTATCAAACATGTTGGAACAGTACTAATACATACACTGCGTTCAATGAGAGAAGCAACACACTTGGTATGAATATATAGTATACACCCTCGAAAATATAACAACGAGGAACCTTCGTTGTGGGGGGGTTCCCCCCCTAAATGTTTTTTTCGACATTTTTTATTACTTGGTATATCAAATTTGACCATTTTTGGGGCGTATATGGTACATCTACCCTTGAGGGGAAGTGATGTACATCGTAAAAAAGGAAATTTCTTCGGCTTTAAAAATAAGTTTTAAAATCAGACATGTAGGACAATAAAATTCAAGTAAATTAAAAAGATATTGATGTAAGTGGGACATGTTATACATCATTAGAGAGTACTTTTCATCAGCTTGAATAATTGTTACTTAGTTGTTTTTTGCCAAGCTAAAAGTTTGCAAATAATTAGAAAAATATTGTAAGTGAGAACTTTAGAGGGGGGTGTGAAGGGGATGCCGCCAACCCCACTTTAAAAAAGGTCAACTAGAAAAAGTCAGTTTTAAGTTATTACTAACCAAAAATTTTTTACTCGCTCTCATTTTTATTTACTCAGTTGCAAAAATGAATGTTCAACATTTTTGTTTGATTTAAGGATTTCTACAAACACAATTATTTTTATTTCAAGGCGGCTATTTAAAAAAATATGTCTAGCTTAATAAGTATCTAACTGTATACAATGGCCTTTTGACCAAAAATATTTTTTTGAGAAAAAAATAGTGTTAAGAATAAAAAATACCACAAAAAAAATGTAAAAAAAATATTTTTAAAATCTTACCCTTTCTTCGTACGCTAATGGAACGTGCACCACTGCCGTCAGAGGGTACTAAGTTACATTGTTGTAAAGGAAATTGTATCCACTTAAAAAATCATCTATAGAAGATTTTTGGAAAAGGTGGCTGTTTTCGAGTTATTTGCCAAAAACTATCAAAAAGCACGTTTAAGGGAGGGGGACCAGCCCTCTGTCAGGGTTGGGGGGTTGGTTCCCTTTCGTAAAAGGTTCGGGCGAGTCTTATGTGTATCCATACCAAGTGTGTTGCTTCTATCATTAAACGCAGCATATTGCTTGATTCCCGGATGTAGGGCCTGAACTATTACATGGGAGGCGAAAGGAAACCTTCATTTAAAATTTTTGTTAAAGTAATAATTGTTAAAACCTGCCTTACTTGGTAAATCGTATACGCTTGATTTATCTTCTTAACTTTTGCTTTATTTTGCAAAGATAATTATTGATACAGTTTTAAACTGCATAAGGAAGAATTGAAAGAACTAAAGCATACAGTAGTGACCGAAAATATAGCTGCTAGTTCTTTGATAGCAGGTGTAGATTAGATTTTCATACAATTGTGAAACTATATTATTTAGATAAAAAACCATACTCTCAGAATATCAACAATTATATAATATTAAATAATAATAATAATAATACTAGTAATAAATGAAAATTAGAAAAATATCAATTTCTTTATATCTTTTATTAAATTTTTGGAGCATTATTCGTTTAATCTTTTTTGAAAGGCAGAACAAAACGCTTTTCGATCTGAACTTTTTTATAAAATACACTGTCTAGGAAAAGAAAGGCACCGACTCAAATTAAAACATTTAAAATTAACAAAAAATTAAATTATAGGACATCTTATTTATTGAAAAATCTTACAAAAAAAGTCGTAAAACAGTATTATTAAAATAAACTTTTATGATATTTTAATAGAATCTTCTTCCGAAATAAAACATCCTACAACAAAAATAAACTTCACAAATAAATGTAACTTTAAATTTATGAAAGAACATTATTTAGTAATATTTAGAAGTAGTATAACTAAGGTGACTAACGATATTCGAAAAAGAGAGAAAAAAATTATTTAAGAAATTCCAAAGTTCAATGAATTTGTTATACATACTACTACTACTACTATGTCGGTTTAGAAATAGTTTAGAACGATTTTCTACGTTGTCCACCTCCTTCGATCCTGACAATCATCTTCTGTCAGATTTTTGACTCATTGATCTTCGGATTGACTGTTGTCATTCTAGTTTAGGACGCCCTCTTTTTCTGCGCCCTATTAGTTGCCATTCTAGGTCCTGTTTTGGTAATCTTTCGTCATTCATCCATTGTACATGGCCGTACCATATCAGTTGGCTTTTAGTGATGTCATCCGTTATGCTTCCCTCGATTCCCATTCTTTCTTTTATGATCTCATTTTGTATGTGATCTGTTCTAGATGTTCCCATTGATCTTTTTATTGCATCCATTTCGACACTTTCCATTTTTGTTTTGTATTTTTCTGTTAAGCGACAAGTTTTTATTCCATATAATCGCGTGCTTTTCACCATTGTTGTTAAATTTTACATTACATATCTCTCTGCTCCATAAAATACAGTTAAGACATTATCAAATGTGACACCCAAGTATTCATACTCATTGCATGGAGATATTGTTTGTCTCCTCGGAGAGGCTGCCAGATATTCGGGTATTGTCTCCCGCAACAGTCCCTTGTAGTGTTCTATCCATTATTCTGGTTTAATGATCTGGATGTTTACTTTTCCTGTTGTTAGGTTTTTTACTGTAAAAATGAATTTCCATACTTCAGAACTCTGCCTACCTCCTACGTGTGTATTTATAACATGGCATTTGCGCTCGAACATTTAATTTTTTTCTGTGCGTTCAAATTTCTTAGCTGTCTTCTGGTTTCCCTAGATCTCTTTGATCTTTAGTACTGAGCCATTTCTAGTATGTGGGTTTTCTCTCTTTGACCATTTCCTGTATTTTCTTCGTCCACCACATCTTCCTGTTATTGCTATTATCTTGGTATCCAACAGCTTCGTTGCTTGCTTCCTTCAAGCTTTTTATTATTTTTGTATATATCTCTTCAAATGAGTGTTCTGTGTTTATTAATTTTTCATCTAATCGGTTCTAATACAATCTTAGCATACAAAAGTTGTATTTTTGATTCTCGTCAATGCATTCTAAGTTTTTATTTTCTCCAATACTTTCGTCCTTTTTTCTTAAAGGAAATAATATTTTTGCTTTTACCAGACAGTCGTCAGATCCACAGGTAACACCATAAAGTGCTCGCACATCATACCATTTTAATTGCGAGTGTTGTCCACCTATTATAGCATAATCAATGATTGATTTAAGATTTCTTGTGGGCTGAATATCCAGGTATATCGATGAATATCCTTATGTTTAAAAAACCATTATTTATTTTTAGGTTGTGGGTTTCACACAATTGCATCAGTTTCATGCCATTATCATTTATTACTTCTTCTCCAAATGGTCCTATCACTTTGCTCTGGGTTTATCTACCAGTTCGGCTATTAAAATCGCCAAGCAAAATTATTTCTCTGATATTATCGATTTTGGTGATATCAAGTTGGTCAAAGAACATTTGTTTTGTAGCTACTCTTTCGTCATCTGATTGTGCGTAGGCTGCTATTATGCTTATATTATGCTTATATTATTTCCAAGCATCTTCATGTTCACTCGAAGTATGTTTTCACTAATACAATCGTAGTCCGTAATCTAACGAACTTTCAAAAGACATAAAAAATTGGTCTCCCTAGAGTAACGTGGGATTTGGACGATAAGTTATCGTTGAGAAATATCATATTGTGAATATGTTATAGTAATTTTTGTTGGCTTAAGTAGGGACCCACGCGAATGGCACACTTCTGAGTATTATTACAAGTAACCTACGATAACCGAAACCAGCTGGTTGTTTTTTTTTAATGAATTCCGCTATAAATAAAAAAATGTTTAGATCATGTTGAAGATAAGTACAAAAGAGGTATTGTAGTATATGTGCAGCTTTTTTATCTTTTATTATTGTAGGTATATTTTTGGACAACAGAGATACAAACAGACTTTTCTAAGGTATTTAAAGGAAACCTAAAAGATCAAAAAAATTCTAGCTTATTATCTTCATATAATATAGCTACAATCATAGGCCTCTCTATTATAATCTTACACTGCCAGACAAACCTTCAAAATGTTCATATGTGAGGCGAGTGTATTAGAGCAAGTGTATAAGATAATCAAAATAAGTGCATATGGAGGTGTTATACACAGGATAAATTGTTTTGTTTTTATTGTTTATTATATATATATATATATATATATATATATATATATATATATATATATATATATATATATATATATATATATTTATATTTGTCGGTTTCACAACGTTCTACGTCTCCACTCGTTTTTGTTTGCCCATAATTCATCATCTAGGCCTCTTATTCTTATTTCACTGTCTATTCCTTCTCTCCAGCTTCTCCTTGGCCGTCCTCGTTTTCTTCGGCCAGTTGGTTTCCATTGTAGTATTTGTTTAGGTACTCTTTCATCATTCATTCTTTGTACATGTCCGTACCACACCAGTTGTTTTGTTCTTATATCATCCACTAAAGTACGTTCACCCACTGTCATAATTTCTCTTATTCTTTGATTTGTAACTCTTTCTCTTTTTGATTTCCCTGCTGCTCTTCTCCAATAGTCCATGTCCGTAACGGAAAGCATTTTTTCTGTTCTATCCTTGATTGGCCATACTTCTGAGCTGTATGTAATAATACTTTTTACAATGGTGTTATATATAAGCTTTTTATTATGTTTTGATATACTTTGGTCCCAAATTATTCCATTTAATAAAGTTATTGCTTTTCTTCCTTGTACGTTTCAATCTTTTGTAGCTTTGTCAGGTGTTCCGTCAGCTGTAAATTTTAGGCCTAAGTATTTATACTCATCACAGGACTGAATTCGCTGCTCGGTATTTAAGATTAGATCCTGTTTCATTCCACCGATACACATATACTCTGTCTTATTGAGGTTAACCTCTATCCCACTTATTGTACTTTTCTATTAGTTTTCGTGGCATATATTCGAGGTCGTCATAATCCTGAGCGACTACTATCTGATCATCGGCGAAACATAAAGTATACAAGGTGGTTTCGTCCAACGGAATTCCCATGTTTTGGCATTTTCGCTTCCATACTTTAAGGACTTGTTCCAAGTATATCTTGAAGAGCGTAGGCGAGATACAGCAACTTTGTTTAAGACCTTTATTTACTTGAAAGCCTTTGGTTAGTTTTGCGTTTATTTTAAGTTTTGCCTTTTTATTGCGGTTTAACTCTTTGATTGCCTTATTTTTTATTAATGCACTTTAATAAAAACTAAACCGTGGGGTTTGGATTTAAGGAATAGTACTTATTTGATCAGCTAAAGTGCTTTGGTTTATCACCACTGGATAAAAAATTAATAAACCCTTTTTGATGTTATCTTAGTCCTACCAATAATTAGAATCAATGCTCCTAATTAATGGTCTTCCTCTTTCTCGCTCTCTCTATTGGAGTGTTAAGGCAATAATGTATAAAACATAGCAAATAGAAGACATAATGTAATGTAAGCTGATATTTTACATCTAAGCAAAACAATATACTAAATGAGTTCGCCCACACGTCCCAGATTTCAAAGAATCATTTAACATAAATACAAACGTATAATCCAAAATTATGATACCTATTAATTCTGTCGATTAAAACCAGAAATACGTAACACCATTTTGTAAATAAAAAATATACCTACACGAATTATAGATCAGGAAGTGAAACAAGATTTTGGATTTAAGGATTATAGTATTATTAAAGATAGCTAATAAAAATCTCGCACAGATTTATGTAGACCAAATAATTTGTTGTTTGAAAATCCTTTTCAAGAACTGTTTGGTATGGATATGTTTAGAAAAGCGCAAAACATGGATTTGCAGAGATAAAAAGTGGTTTCGCCTCCCTCCAAAATGGTATATAACCAGTTGCCACCTACCACACAGCAGATGATTGATGCGAGAAAAACTACTGAAAAGTTAAGAGTGGGAGTTGTAATGGTTAAGCGTGGTTATGGGATACATTAAGTAGAGAGAGGGTTTTCCCATCAAAATGATTGGTTATAGAAAAACTGTGAGAATCTTATTAGAATCTCTGTTTTCGTTTAGGTTTACTTGTTTAGCTCATTAGTTAGAATGTAAAGTTAATTTTAGGATTATCAGCAACGTCACTGACTTGGTTCCTCCAAGCTCTTCAAAGAGGGGATAATGGATTACTTAGATCTTTAATAAAAACCCAAACTTTGAGGAGAAGTGGGCAGTCAGGCACATTCTAAGTTTTGTTGATCTTAATCTAAAACCTCTAAACTAATTAACATTAAAGAAACATAAGATTTTTCTATTTGAATAATATTTTGCAGTTTGTTATTATGGTAAGTTAAAGTATTTATTTTAATATTTTGGGTCTTGTTTGTTTTATTGGTCATAGGAATATTCTTGTAACAATTTGTAAATTACAACAGAGTTTTATTTTGAAATCATTAAAGTTTGTCACGTTTTTAAAACTGTTTTATATTTATTTTATACACACAAGAAATGTACTACGGTACCCTTGTTAAGGGTTCGATTTAAAATAAAATCGTACCTGACAATAGAACCTACGGTTTCAAAAAGCGAACAAAGGCCAACGAACGAATTTGCTCGCCTATTCTTTCGGGAGCGGGAGAATTCGTTCGCCCAAATTCGCCTTGATTCGCCGCCGTGTTAATACGCACCTTAAAGCGTCGTCCAAACCAAAAAACAAATCGTACCTATGAACGAATGTGAACCATCTCGAAATTTTAAGATTTTTACTTTTTAAAATAAGATTATATGCAGTTTGTCACTTACTATTCAAACATATTCGAAGTTAGTTAAAATTTTTTGCGATTTTCGAACAATTTAATTTTTTTAGATGTGCGTGCATGTTCGTTCTGAGTGTGCGAAGTGTGGCAATACGCAACTAAATTACTTTGTCTTTCATTCTACTATACGGCGCGAGAATTTATAATTTCAGTATACCAACCTAACCCAAACCAAACCTGCTAAACTTAACGAAAACCCAACCAAACTATACCTAGTTAATTGATTAACTTACGCAGGGTATTTCCCGCCGAACTCGCTTGCGCTGTTTCTACAAAAATACTGACAATCATCTTCTGTCAGGTTTTTTTGACTCATTGATCTTTGCATTGACTGTTGCCACTCCAGTTTAGGACGCCCTCTTTTTCTGCGCCCTTTTGGTTGCCATTGTGGGACCTGCTTTGGTAATCTTTCGTCATTCCTCCGTTGTACATGGCCATACCATATCAGTTGCTTTTTAGTGATGTAATCCGTTATGATTTCCTTGATTCCCATCCTTTCTTTTATGGTCTCGCTTCTTATATGATCTGTTCCAGATATTCTCAATGATATTCTTATTGCATCCATTTTGATACTTTTCTGTTACGCGACAAGTCTCTATTCCATACAACAGCGTGCTTTTCACCATTGTTTCATATATGCTAAATTTTACATTCTTTTTTATCTCTTTGCTCCATAAAATACTGGTAAGACATCCAATAACCTTTTTTGCTTTTACTATTCTTTTTTCCAGTTTTTTATAGTCTGTTCCTATCTTACATATATACATACTCATTGAATAGAGATGTGTGTGTATGGGGTGCTAATGTTTGCAACTTATTATTATTAAAAAAAGTAAAATTGCAGATATACCTTTCTTATCGAAAAACAAAAACAATGCTGGAACAACTGTAAACAAAACAAGTGTAACTTTATTGTTATAATAAGCTCATTGTGTGAGAGGAGTGATATACGATACTTTACACACGGTGACGCCCTCGTGGGAGATGTCTGTCGTTTACCGTTTTAATTCTAAACATACACACTTGTCTAACATTTTTAGGAGCTCACAAACAACACAGTTTCGACATAATGTATTTATCTCACAATGTGTTTGCTGGAGCCTTTATTCTTGACGGTCCAGCAGGTAACTGCATTATTAACCATCAAACAAGTTTCGTGGCTAATCGGGTAAAAAGGGGTTTTTGTTTCTCTCATATTTTTCCGTGGGTAGCTTGAAACCTTAACCTCACGGGGTTTCTCTCGTATCTCGGTAGATGACGCTTCTTGCGAGAGTTTTCTCACTATTTCGATAGGATTGGAGTCAAAACCGTCTAATTAACTTCGCAAGAGTGTCACATTGACCAAGCAGTGTTCTGTCAACACTTATTAGGTGTCCATTAGATCTTGGATCCCCGTGAGGTTAAGCTTTCGAGCTACCCACGAAAAAATACGAGAGAAACAAAAACTTCTTTTTACCCGATTAGCCACGAAAACTTTTTTCATTTTTAAAATTCACGGGAACTAAAATTTACGTTTGTTTGGGCTTTATAATATTTGCGTTAAAAATAAAATTTTATAAACTTTTTCTATGTGTTGACACCGACTATAAATATACCTAGTTATACAGTTGCAAACACAAGTGCAGAGATACCCACAAATCTGTAACCGATCCCCTGGGAATCAAAAAATTTTCCTTCTCATCGAATTTGCCTTTTTGTCTCACATGCCATTGGTCATGATCATCGATATAAACACCAAGACGAAATTGAACAAGTTTAGATTTCAATGTTTTTAAGTTTTTATATTTTTTAAGTTTTTATCTTATGTGATAGAAATTAAGGAAGAGCAATTAAAAATTAATTTTAGTTTTAAAATTTAATAGCTCTCCTGCCTGACACAAAACTTAATTTGTAAATGATCCCCCTTTGGTCATAATTTATTTCACATAAGATAACTTTCTTTTTTAAAGTCAAGAAAATCAGATGTTTTAAAAACGGTTAATTTGTTTAAAATGTCACACTTTTTAAATAATGTTTCCAGAAGCTATTTACTGGCTTCAATGGTTCACTAGGCGCCCGTATGCAGTGTTGTCAAAAGAAGGTGCTTTTTTTACTATTAAAAAGTTTATAATGGTTTGATTTTTTTCTTTTTTTGACAGTGACAGGAGTGCATAACTTTTTTGGTTCGGAATTGCACGAAGACGGTACGGTACCTACTGCTCCGTTCCAACGGATCCAAATAAACTTTTTTGCAGTGCCGTCAATTTTTTAAACGGATAAACCGTTATAATTAGAAGAAATAAAAAGTACGAACTTTTTTAACCTTTTTGATTTAGTTAAGGTACGTACAAACACTAATTTTTTCTAGTGCAACATACATAACGTAAAACATAGTTTAACTTTTGTGGCGCGAAGTAATAGAATTCGTTCTAAATAATGTTGCAACGATTGTCAGCTAGATGTCTAGAAAAATAAGGCACTGATCCAAGCAAAACCTTTTTACAAAATGATTAAAATGTAGGAAAAAAGTAAAGATAGAGGACTGATAAGGAGGTATGAGGCGCGGCCGCCGTTGTGTTTCGATGTTTATCGTTTTTTAGTAAAATTGTCAAAAATCTGTAGATTTGGATCCAAAATTGGATATCGGAGATCGAAATCCAAAATCCGTAGATCTACAGATAAATCCGTAGGGTTGGCAACACTGCCCGTACGATTTACAATGAAAGGGCGATTGGTTCAATTCCCTTCATGCAGTGGCGGCTGCTACAGGGAGGGCAACGGGGCAGTGCCCTCCCAAAACTAAACAACAAACAGTATTTTTAAGTAATTTATTTAAAAATAGTTCTAGTTCTCGTTTTTAGTCTGGTATGAACTACACTAAAGCTAAAATCATAACAAACACAGATGAAGATATCACGATCAGAATAAACCAAGAAAAAATAGAACAAGTAGAGGAATATATACATATGTATCTGGGACAAATTAATAAATTAAAAAAAGAAAACCATACGGCTGTAATCAGGAGAAGAGTAAGATTGGCCTGAGCGGCATTTGGTAAATAAAACTACATATTAAAAAATAAAAAATATCCTCAGTACCTTAAAACGAAAGTGTATAATGGATGTATCCTCCCTGTGCTCACATATGGATCCTAGTCCTGGACACACACAAAATCAAACATGGAATCAGAATCAGAATCAGAAACAGAATCAGAAAAAGCTTTATTGTCAAAGAAGAAAAATCTTGTTGACAAAGCATCAATCTTATAACTAAAAAATATGTTGTCTAAAATTATAATTAAGTAACACCAATAAAGAATAAGTAACACCAAATTGTCAAAATATTAGATAATTTTTAGCAAAAAAAATAAGTAGGACTTGCAATAATACAAAAACAAGCAAATCAAAACAAATAGGTACAAGCACATTCACACATATTAATTAAATCTAACACAGTAAGACATCAAAAAAGATTAAAACAAAAGCATTAAAAAAACAAAATTAACAATACAAAATATTTAAAAAGTTTAAAATTCCTTTTTTTAGTTATGTATATAAAACTCTTCCAAGCTATAAAAACACTGCTCTAAAAGGTATTCCTTAATAGCAGTTCTAAAGCCATTATATACATTAATTTCTCGGAACTGCAACGGAAGTTTATTAAAAATTTTTCTACTTTCGTAGATAATGGATTTCTTTATCATTGTTGAACTAGGGATTGGAAGATGGACTACTTGTATTTGCCTAGTGTTGTGATTATGATGGTAGTTATAATCTTCCCTGTGTTTATTTTTAAAGATTAAGCAAACTGATTCTAGAATGTACAAGGAAATTAGGGAAAGTATTCTACAATTTTGAAAATGCGGTCTACAAGAATCAGTTTGCTTTAATTGCAACATAGCCCTGATAGCTCTCTTCTGATAACGAAAAACAGACTCAAATAGTGTGTTACTACATGAACCCCAGAATGCTATTCCATAGCGTAAATGAGATTCAACTAAAGCAAAGTATACATTTCTCGCCAATTCCACCCCAAGCTCCCTCCGGACCACTCTTACAGCAAAACACCCTGATGCGATCTTCCTTCTCAATCGAATTATATGTGCCTCAAAATTCAGCTTTTCGTCAATGAAAACGCCTAGGATTTTTGTGTGTTTTTCCTGTTGTAAACGATTGTTTGCTAGTATTAGTCCTTCCATTGAACATTTAAATCCCATAATTTATAAGTTTATTGGCATCAAACCAACGCTTAATTTGTACCAATCCCAAAGAAAGGCACATGGATAAGGTAACAAAAGCTCAAAGATCAATGGAAAGATAACTGTTACATGTAAAGCAAACAGATAGAAAAATGAATAAATGGATAAGAAATAAAACAAAAGTAAGAGATGTCAGAGGAGAGGTAGCAAAATTAAAATGGAAATTTGCCGGTCATAATATCAGACAGAAAGACGATCGATGGAACAAGTTTATTGTAAACTGGAGACCTTGGCAAAATAAAAGAAGTAGGAGAAGCCCTCAAATGAGATGTGCGGACGATTTGAAGAAACATGCGGGAACTAGATGGATAAGCACGGCGACAGACAGAGAAGAGTGGATGATATTGGGGGAGGCCTATGTCCAAAGATGGATGGAAGAATGCCAAATAGAAATAGAAATAAATCTGCTGTATTGATTAATTTTCCAACAAAGGATTGAGGCCTATGTTTGAGATAAATGTTTGTAGATTGCTCTATCTGTTCTGTTGCCTTCATTATCGATGTTTATGACCAGTTGGGCGCAAAGAAAGGAGTCGAGTTTGTGTGAAAATATCGCATTACATTAATCTAATTCCTGCATTATTCGTAGAATCGTGTGACAAGTTACTCGAAATGATGCTGCATGCCTGCAAAAATTCTAGCTTGCAGAAATAAAAAGAATTCCTGTTAGTTTTAGCAAATCTCGGAGTAATGGCTTTTAATGATATAGAAAATTTTTCCAATAGTAAAAAGAAAATCTAATATTAACTTGACTAATTAATAGTAGTTTATCTAACAAAAAGTACCGCTCGATTTCTGCACGCAATTGCAGTTGACCGTCAGGAAAGTTTCTAATCACACAACAAGAAAAATATTCTTAAAAAATTAAAAAAATATTATATTTCTCCTTTTTTAAGTTAGCGTGCTATAAGTCAATAGTCGGTACCAGCATAGCGCAAGCATAAATCTCCTACAGTCAACTCACGACAACCACGACTGTTGCTAAAAAGGAAAGAAGTCTATCGTCTATAACCAAGTTCTGCTGGGACGATAGCGATGTTAGATAGATGCAAGTTCACCATGTAGCAGGACCATCTTTTGGAAGGGGTGGGTTCGCTGTGTATATTTGCTACGCAGTATAGAGATCCCTGCCCTCGTCAAAGAGGTGCCAGGCAAAATTAGGTCCTCTTACAAAAAGAAAACTTGCATCCTAAAGGACACGTGCCTTAGTTTGGTATATGTTGTACGGACAAAGCGGGGTTTGGCAAAAATGATCTTCTCACCACTACTACTTCAAGCTGCTTTGTTTCTGATAGATATGATCTAAAGCAGTTCAACTCTGTCCCTCGGATACCACAATGACTCAATTTTCGCAGCAGTATTTCATGTCTTACGCAGTCGAATGCCTTTGAGAAGTCACAAAATACTGCTGCAGCATTTTCGACTTCATTTAAAATACAGAAAAGCTTTTTAAGTAGTGTTTTGTTCCCTTACGTCTTGAAATCCGAACTGATTGGGTGGTAACTTGTTGTTCTCAATACGGTAATTAACAAGCCTTTTTTCACAGTTTTCTCTACCATTTTTTACTTTTTCTATAATTTTTGAAGTGTTTTTATTAGAGAAGTAGGGATCTTCATCCCCCCCGCCCTTGAAGGTGATGTGAGCGAAATTTTCACTTTAATCAGTGAACTTAAATTAACCGGCGATCTTAAATACATCAAAATGAATCACCTTGAGTTATTGTGGCGTTTCCAATTTTTTATTTGGTTGTTTATTTTGTTTTGATTTTTTTTTTAAATTAAAATAGGTAACAAAATAAAGTGAAAGACCTTCACACTTTAAGAAAAGTTGTCCAAAACAAAACTGACAGTCAAAAATATGATTATAAATGCAATAACAACACCAGGATTCATTTCCCTCAAGGTCTTTATACTTTTACGCAGGTAACTACAGAATTTGAAAGTTAATTGAACCGGACTCGCCAACTGTAATCATAATGAAAAATCTACGTCATCCGGTTGCCTTAAACCATTTGTGGTATGGAAACCGGATGACGCAGCTACAGTCGGCCAGTTAAATTCACATGACTGGTCAAATTCTCTAGGCAACCTGTGTAAAAGAACAGTGAAACCTCCTATAAGCGGACACACATGGTTTCGACGATTTTGTCCGCTTATTGGTGGTGTCCGCTTATAGGAGAGAACTGCGAAATTTTAATATATATTTATTAACAATTTCCGCTGCTTGAGTTTTCCGATATTACATTTCTCAGCGATCTTTCGTGCTGATAGATGTTCCTTCCTTCTCCAAAAAGTTAACAACTTCCATTTTTACAAGCTTTTAACTTCACCTGTATGTATGTATGTATGTATGTAATCAAATCTTGCAACTCATTTTTGAAGAACTTCCAAACATCCGATTGACTTCAAATTTCGCATAGCGTCTTAGTTCCGATGACAATACAATAATATGGTTTCATCGGGTACCTACCTCCCCCCTAACGTGGGGGGTGAAGAGGGGGTAAAACTTTAATTTGTCCGATTTTAACCAAAATTGGTATCTGGGGGTTTTTGAGGATAAGAATTATGAATTTTTGATCAGATTACAAAAATTCAATATGGCGGATTCAAAATGGACGATTTAATGTCAAGTTTTTCTGATTACTTTCAACTGACTTCCACAAATTCGATTGAATTCAAATTTCGCATACCGTTATAGTTCCGATGACAATCCAATAATGTGGTATCACTGACTGCCTACCTCATCCCTAACCTGGAGGGCGAAGAGGGGGTAAAACTTTAATTTGTCCGATTTTAACCAAAATTGGTATCTGGGGGTTCAAAATTCAATTCAATATGGCGGATTCAAAATTGACGATTTAATGACGAGTTTTCCTGATTACTTTCAACTGACTTCCACATAGGTATCTGATTGATTTCAAAATTCACATGCTCTCCCGCTAAAATAAAGGGGGGGGGGGACGTAGAAGAGGTAAGGCTTTAGTTTGTTCGATCTCGACCAAAAATAATTAATTCTAGCGTATAATGATCATAATAATAACGAACAGTTTTAGGGATTGACAGGAAAGACTCCCTGCAATATGGATGCGCTAGCTGAAATGCATAGACAAATCTAAAAATTAAAAAATAAATTTATAAAAAAAACTTTTTGAAAACAAGCTTTTATAACATGGACTAAAAAGCATAAAAATTTTTTTTGAGTGTTCTGATATCATAATAATAAAAGCGATGGGCGTATTTAATATTAGGTAAATGCCTTTCCATGCGCATTTGGTGGATCGTCCACAACCGATGATGGGCCGACTCTTCTTTTTCAATGTGACAAAATAAATCGACACACTTCCGGTCGCGGATGATCTGCCTAATATAAAGCAGGCGTAATAATGTCCATCCATATTAGAAAAATGTAAGGGTAGTTTGAGTAGGATTAGGGTGGGTTGGGTTGGGTTAAATTGTCTACCTTTACATTTCTCTGCTATAATTTAATGAATTTGGATTTTCACTAAACTTCGAATTAATAAGGCTAAAACAAAAACGGTTAAATTTCCTTACGCCCATCGCTTTTATTATTATGATATCAGAACACTCAAAAAATTATTTTATGCTTTTTAGTCCATGTTATAAAAGCTTGTTTTCAAAAAGTTTTTTTTTCTAAATTTATTTCACGTAAACTAAGAAGTTTTTTACTAGGCGCCATTTCAGAGAGATATATTACTACCCAACTGAACAATAAAAATAAAACACAGCAGTCCCGCCGAATAAAATATGTTGTAAATACGACAGAAATATTTAGTCTCCGCATTAAAACGGAGAGAGGTAATTCCCCGGCTGCAAAGTGTACTACATAATATTTATGCCCATGTCGTGCAGCGCTAAAAATAAAATTGTCCGCGTCCGGTTATTAGAGTGTCCGGTTATAGGAGTGAATTTTACATGTAAAAAAATAGGGAAAATCTTGGTTCCAACAAATTTGTCCGCCTAAAGGGAGGTGTCCGCAAGGAGTGGTTTTACTGTATAAAGAACTTGCATTTCTCTGTGGAAAAAGGTGGTGAACTTAAGTTGATCAGTAAAAGTGACAACTCACCTCACTGTCGTCAAGATAGCGTCTTGAGATTTGGTGAGCCCTCACCTCAACTCATTTGCAGTCAAGAATAGGCCTCCTGACCAACCTTTATCTCCCTCAGCGAAAAATACCTGGCATAAAAAAGACAAATGTGTTAGAAAATTTTATGTTTGAATGTTTTAAGTCCTCGACGCAAATTGAAAATTGTCTCTCCATATCTATCGTCAAAGAGAAGAAGGGAACAAAAGATAAAGGCATCACATAAAAAAATACTTATATAAATTAGATTTATTTTCGTTCCTTTGTCGATGACAAGTGAAGCAGATTTTTCCGATAAACTTTAAGGACAAAAGAAAAGGTTATTTGTAAGATAGGAAAAATAACCGTAAAGGTTAAAAGCGTCGATATTCGAAGCATAATACAAATTGGGGACATTTTCGTAAAGTATCCTATTCAGATTCAGCGGCGTATCTAGGATAAATAACTATAGATAATGGGGCGATTCCACAGAAAGTGGTCCTAAGCGGATAAGTTTTAAACATTTTTATAGGTTATCAAAATTAGTCTTAAATTAAAGCCAACACTTTTTAGCTTATGACCTTGAGTAAGGATTTCATATAGTTTTTCTATTTTCCCAAAAAATCCAAAGAAAAAAAGCATTAAAGTAATTTATATAAAAATATCCATTATTTTAGCTTAAAGTTAAACATGTCAAAAAACTGTTTTTCCTTAAGCTTTTGATATCAAACAATAAATTAACCATACCGTAGTACCATATACAACAAATGTACCAATTTTCATGCCAAAGTTGTTCGCTTGTCTGAACTTGGTTTAGCCTAAAAATGCATGGCATGATAAACTATTGTCACACACGTAACAAAAACAGAAATAAAAATGTATAACTCGGAAAATAG
Organism: Aspidapion aeneum; assembly: GCA_963576565.1. Lineage (NCBI taxonomy): Eukaryota > Metazoa > Arthropoda > Insecta > Coleoptera > Brentidae > Aspidapion > Aspidapion aeneum. The sequence goes on along the minus strand of OY755043.1, from coordinate 4,560,463 downwards.
GCATTAATTAAATGAAATTTTTCTTGTCAAAAGCCAACACATTTATGAGATACCAGAAACAAAATTTGAAAAAATTGCATGTTATAAGTTTTTTTTATCAACCGAAATAAATCTGTCACACACGTAACGAATATTTTTACTTTTGCAAGAAAATGCAATATTTTCTAAGTAATAATTTTGTTTATTCAGTTTTCGCCTTAAATGTCTATTCTTTGAGTAATTCTAAAAGGAATAGTTTGTATAGTCATTGGCGTAAATAAAAAACAAAATAATGCTACTAGACCTAATAATGTTATTCCAGTTAGGCCTAAATTGGCCCTTATTTCTACAAATAATACTGTCGAATTTCAACAAAGTTGTGTAAAATTTTCTTAGTACATGGTAAAATTCTTATGAAAAAATTATATTTACAAAAAGGTTTGACGTATCTTGAAATCTATACATTTTTACATCTATGTTTATAGGACCTCTCTTATAAGAGAAAACTTTTTGATATGCTCGGACACAAAAAAAAAGATTAAAAATACCATATTTGTATTTGTTAATAAGTTGTATGAGATAATTTTTACAAAAGGTCAAAAGGAAGATGTGATAATTTTTAGTGATGGACCATCATCGGAATTCAAAAATAAATACTTACTTCCATTTTTAAAAGACAAATTTTAGGTTACTTTTACAAGTATTTTTGCACAAACCACGGCAAAGGTATAGTAGACGGTATAGGAGGACGCGTAGAATCTTTGGTTTGGCAACTATCTCAATCTAAAGATGAAAAATTGTTATTCCAAAATTTGCTCGACTTTTATAAAGCTGCATCAAGGGTTTAAAATCAACTTCTTTATGAAGACAATAACAGCATTTACCATTTATAAAACTAAATAGGCCTTATCCAAAAAATTTGAGTAAGAAGTTATTTGGTCAAATAATTATGAAGTTTTTGTCTAGTTATAGTTCTTTTTAAAAATAAAATACTATTTATTACCTGTTACTTTCTGTATTTTTTCATTAGTCACACACGTAACACGTTGTTGTCACACACGTAACTCACTTTTAAGTTTATAAATAAAATAATAAAATGCATAAAGAAATAAATGTCACACACGTAACGAATTTTTATAATAGATAGTTTAAGTTGTGCTACGTATTTTTACGTAAGCATGAGATTTGACAGTTACACAAGCGCACTTCGTCACACCGTCAAGGTCACGTTAGAAGCTTACGTATTTACGTTAGCTTACGGCAGTCTGCGGGCACCTTAACGTTACCAAAGAATAGAATTGGTTGATTGACCGATCGAAAAATGAGGCCTAGACGATAATTTCCGCTTCCAGTACAAACGATTCTTTGCAAATATATTCCTACTGTAGTTGAAAAGACAAAAAACAAAATTGTAGCATCAAAAAAACACAGTGCCGAATTCCATATTCTCTGGTATTAATAGACTTGTTATGGTAACGTAAAAACATTCAACTTACACTCAAATTTGGTGCAAAACGTAGAGCGCTTAACGTGCAGTTTTACGTAAAAATACGTAGCAAAACTTAAACTATCTAATCTTATAAGTAAATTAATATTTTTCAATCAGTGATTTTTTTGGCGTTAACGTAAGCAAGACTAACAACTTAACCCAGCAAAATTATATTTAATAATTACGATGTGTTTTTGTTGGGTTTAAAAGCAACAATTTAAAAAAAAAATAAGTCTGAATGTAGCACACGTAACGGTGGAATCACCCAATGGCTGTCGCCCTCACGGTAAAAACACGGATCACCGCAAATTTTCCACTATCTTTTTTTTGCTGAATTTGTAAACAAAAGTTAGGTAGAATATCTCTTTAATGAATATTTTATACGTTTATTATTTTTTGAAAATTAAATCAAATTTACCAACTGTATTTTAGTATATTGTAAAACCAAAAAAAGAATCCGTCGCCCTGTCGCCCACTTCCTTTACAGCGTTCAACACTCGTCATCGAATCAGCATGCGATGCGATGATGCACGCAACATATAAGTTGACCTTGAACATCCAGAATATACGCAGGTGTAGTCCAGTAGCCGACACGCAGCCAGCCGAGGAACCAGGAATAAAAACATACGCGCGTGCTATAAGTGCTATATAGACGGCACCAGGATGGCGCCAGCATAAATCTCCTACAGTCAACTCACGACGACCACGACTGTTGCGCTGACAAGGAAAGAAGTTTATCGTCTATAACCGAGTTCTGCTGGGACAATAGCGATGTTAGATAAATGCAAGTCTAACATGTGGCAGCACCACCTTTCGGAAACGGTGTAAAAGCGTGGATCCACTGTGTATACTTGCTACGCATTATAAAGATCCCTGCTCTCGACAAAGAGCTGCCAGGAAAAATTAACTCCTCTTAAAGAAAGAAAACTTGCATCCTAAGGGGCACGTGCATCAGTTTGATATATGATGTACGGACAAATCGGGGTTTGCGAAAAGGACGCGCCGTGTGCTGGTCTACCCACTACTACTACTAATACTACAGAAAATTTAAAAAACATACAAGCAAAAACTAGTGTGATCGTTTACTATCGAAAGTGAGCAGAGGACTTGGGATGTAAACAAATGGGTGTAGAATGTGCTAATTACTCTGGATACTAAACGAATACTCTCGTTCTTGCTTGCAAATTTTATTTTTATACACCATATCAAGCGGAAAACAATGCGGGCTAAAAAAACTATTTTATTTTATTTTAGAAGCATATAGATACTAAAAAACAGTTGGAAAATTAGAGAGTGCGGCTCTGGGATAGTTGACCCCAAAATGGTAGGCTGCATGGATGATGACTAGGCGTTAAAAGCCAAACCCAAATCCCATTTTTCCACTGCGCATTCGCCACTTCTCTCTCTTTTCTTCTCATCCAAACTGTTTGGTTCATTCAGGCAACTCGGTATCATGGACGTTTGGTGGCAGAGTTAAATCAGAAATAAATAATGTTGTTTTTAAAGCCAAAATTAAATAAAACTAAGAAAATATCCAGATTTTTCCTCAAATTACCTTCTTGGTCCTCCCTTCGGGAGCTCCACAGAACGGGAGATCGAAAACGAAAGTGTATCATTCCTGTACTCACCAATGGATCCCAGATCAGGACACTTACAAAATCAAGCATGGATAAGTTAACAACACCCCAAGGATCAATGGAAAGTAAAATGTTACATGTAAAGCTTACAAATAGAAAAAGGAATGAATGGATAACAAAAAAAAAAACAACAAAAGTAAGTGATGTCAAAGGAGAAGTCACAAAATAAAATAGAAATTTGCCGGTCATAATATCAGACAGAAAGATGATCGATGGAACAAATGTATTGTTAACTGGAGAGAAAATAAAAGAAGTAGGGGAAGACCCAAATAAGATGGGCGGACGATTGGAAGAAACATGCGGGAAGGCCTATGTCCAAAGATGGATCGAAGAAGGCTAAATAGATTGATAATAAAATATTATATGCGTGGTTTGTTCCATGATATTCAACATAAAATAGGTTAGTAACTAGTGAAGAATAAAATAGCACCTACAATTAAAATCTGAAATCTAAAACGGAAGACCAATTCTATTAATAGTCAAGAAATAAGACGCAATAAAATTACAACCTTTAAAGCCACTAATTGCATAACAGATGGTAATTTCACTCATCTATTAGTGCCTCTAACGTGTATTTGAAAAAGCAAGCGGTGAGAAAAATGAAAACACGTTGACTATAAAATCATTTAGATGGACAAGTTTGATAGTAGTCTCAATTTGTCTTGTTTCGTTCGTTTTATAAATAATGTAAAGAACAAAATTGTAGCCGAAGTAACAGAAAAATGCAGAATTTTCAAAGAAATTTATGATTTTATTAAATTTAACAAATCGCCAATTAAAAATCAAATTAAGCCTGAAATTTTAACACTTTTTCATAGAAAAGACGAGCTTGTTATTGACAAGGGATGTATTTTTTGGGGGTATAGAATCGTCATAACTGAAACCTTAAAACAAATTCTTTTAAAATAAGTGTATGCTGCTCATTTGGGCATAGTAAAAACAAAATCTTTAGCTAGATCCTATTTATGCTGGCCTCAACTCGATGAAGACATAGACAGCACCATAAAGTCCTGTAAAAGATGTTCAAAAATTTTACCAGATTCTGGTAAAATTACTTTAACACCATGTTCTCTTGCTATTAAATTATATAAATAATAATTATCTTTTAATAGCAGATGCCCATTCCAAATAGCTTGATATTTTTATTGGAAAATCTTTTAGCACAGATAAGACAAAGAAAATTTTAAGAAAATTATTCTCAGAATTCGGACTGCCAAATTTTGTCGTATCAGATAATGGCAAAAGCGTTGTATCTCAGCAACTAGAGATATTTTTCCAACGCAATGGAATAAAGCACATCACTACACCTACTTACCATCCACAGTTAAATAAAGCCCCAGAAAAAAAGTACAAAGGGTAAAAAATAAATTAAATGCTGCTTTGTTAGATCCAAATTCACAGACCACAAACTTAGATGTCTTGATCTCTACATTTTTGTTGCACTTTAGAAACGCAAGCAAAGCTGATGTTCGGTCGCAATCTTAGAACAAGATTAGACTTTCTTAAGCAACAAGAAAAGGGTTTACATAAACCTTTAGAAAGGGTAGTGAGGGAACAACAGAAACAAGCAGAAAGAAGTTCGAGAATAAAATTTGAGATACAACAAGAAATCTGGGTGAGAGACTACAGAAAAGTAAATAGAAAAGAATGGATCGAGGCAATCGTAGAAAAACAGAAAGGTAACAGCATTTTCTTCGGTAGACTAAAGGGAGGAATGTTATGGAAAAGGCACAAAAACCAGCGAAGGGGTAGATTGGAAAAGGAAACAGAAAAGAAAAAGGTACAATCTCTTACAAACAGAAAAGAACCGTCATATGACAATAACAGAGAAACATAAAACAAAATTGCATATCACACTATTTTTAAAAGTGATAAAATAAGTTTTCAGCCTTCTGCATCTCAAGAAAATCAAGTCTGAAACAAGTTAACGTGAAAATAAAACAATTTCTTCCTTTGTACGTTTCCTAATAAATGATCATCATGATCTATATGAAATATCACTAGACAATTGATAAAACATCTTATAGAATACATAAAAAACTTTCGATAACAATAATGCAACACAATTCTACGGATAAAAGAAAAAAGTTATAAAGATCAATCAGATAATTTTGATTGTTCAGAAAACGGAGTTTTCATTAACAAAGTAAAGTTAAAGCTAATAATAAAAAAATTAAATTTTTCGCACTTGGGGCAAGTCCTGTTAAGTTCTAGGGTAGCTAAATGTCCGTGAAGAGCAGAGTGAAATGAAAAACTGATGGGATATACTATTTGATTTTTCTACTTAACACTTAATTCATTTTGATTTATCTAAAGCTTGTGAGAATCTCTTTTGCCTGTCTACAGAATTGAACCACGCTTCATGCAGCTCCTTAAAAGTGTCTACTCCTTGAGGGCTGATCTTATTTGATCTATGAACAGGGTGCAGGGCCAATAAATGTTTGCTCTGATTCCTTTTTGGCCACTTTATCAGCCTTGTTGTTACCGAGAATTCTAATATGTTCCTTTGTTTGTCTGATCAGATATACTTGGTTGTTAGCTCTTCTTCCCTATCCTCTCTTCCGCAATCGCATCTTGTAATTAATATTGGCATTATCTGAAAGATGATTTCTAATAACTTACCATCTATAAGTCTAGATTTCTTTACTCAGCAGAAAACCTTACCTCTGAGAAAAATAAAGCTAATAAAAAAATGTAAATAAGAAAAAGAAGTCCCGGTAATCACGTTTGACTTGTTTGCCATATCCGTGTGGTAATTACAAGTAGAACTTAATTCCCTTACGTGTTAAGAAAATGAATATTACATGACAATCTTATATAGCAATTACTTTCGTTATTCGGAGTTAATCAAAAAGTCGTATAATTTATCGCTTGGCTAGGAGAAATGGGATGCGTTCACCGCCAACAAAAGCCAAACCAAACTTGGCATTATCCGTTAAAAACGCCAAAAAACACATTTTTAAAAAGAAAACTTGAACAGGCCATGCCGAAACAAAGTGGAGATAATAAGTACGTTAAGAGTCATAAATATATATATATATATATATATATATATTTATCGGTTTCAGAACGTTCTACGTCTTCCGATACCCAATCTCCACTCGTTTCTGTTTGCCCATAATTCATCATCTAGGCCTCTTATTCTTATTTCACTGCCTATTCCTTCTCTCCAGCTTCTCCTCGGCCTTCTTCGTTTTCTTCGGCCAGTGGGTTTCCATTGCAATATTTGTTTAGGTAGTCTTCCATCATCCATTCTTTGTACATGTCCGTACCACACCAGTTGTTTGGTTCTTATATCATCCACTAAAGTACGTTCACCCACTGTCATAATTTCTCTTATTCTTTGATTTGTAACTCTTTCTCTTTTTGATTTCCCTGCTGCTCTTCTCCAATAGTTCATCTCCGTAGCGGAAAGCATTTTTCTGTTCTATCTTTGATTGGCCATACTTCTGAGCCGTATGTAATAATACTTTTTACAATGGTGCTATATATAAGCTTTTGTTATGTTTTGATATACTTTGGTCCCAAATTATTCCATTTAATAAAATTATTGCTTTTCTTCCTGGTACGTTTCTATCTTTTATAGCTTTGTCTAGTGTTCCGTCAGCTGTAATTTTTAGACCTAAGTATTTATACTCATCACAAGACTGAATTCGCTGCCCAGTATTTAAGATTACATCCTGTTTCGTTCCACCAATACACATATACTCTGTCTTATTGATATTAACCTCTAGTCCCCACTTATTGTACTCTTCTATTAGTTTTCGTGTCATATATTCGAGGTCGTCATAATCCTGAGCCACTACTATCTGATCATCGGCGAAACATAAAGTATACAAGGTGCTTATTAATTCCGTTGGACGAAACCACCTAAGAGTCATAAATAAATACATTTACAACAATAGAAAGTGTAGACATTGATCTCTTAATAAAAACTCAAAGCAAGGCTTATAAATAAAATGCCTGACTTAAAACTTGAATGAACGAATGAATGTTATGTGCGCAGGAAAAGTCCCATGCACATAGGCGACCTTGCTGGGCCCGTTGTACCCCACTATCCACCGTGTCAGCTCTGAAAACCTGCCGCTTTGGCAACGGAGCAGATTTTTCTGGGTTGAAACTTTCTGAGATCTCCAGGGCTAAGCAAACAGCTTAGCACACTCGGTTATGGTATGTAAAGGGGATTCTTCGTCCTCCATACACCAACGACAATCCGAGTCTTCAACGGTTCCCAGAATGCTGTAGTCTCATATCTTTTCTCCCGAGTGTGAGAAAGACCTCGTTCTGGAGGCACTCACCTCCCCGATAAGGAGCTTGGCCTGCCTCATTCCGTCTGTGTCTTCCCAGAGCGCTTAAGAGCACCTGTTCAAGTCACATTTTAGTGTCGTCATGGCAAGACACTCCGCGATTTCTATCATGGGTTCCGGTCCGACTGGATCAGCTGATGACCTCATTCTAGCTAGTTGGTGAGCCTTCTCGTTTCCAAGAATGTCCTCATGTCCTGGAACTCAGAGGAGATCAACCTTGTTGTGTCCTGCCAGGGTTCTAGTATATCCCTACACTCAGCTACAAGTGCAGAGGTGACTCTGGCGGATTTGATGGCTTGATTGCTCAAAACTTACTTACAAAATTTATTTCCAAAAAAACAATTGCATTTTTATATATTTTGTGATTTAAAATTGATATAATTTTGTGGAGCTTAACAATTCAAACATTTACCTCATCTTTATTTTAATTTAGGATACTAATTTGAGATCATTTCTTAAAACACACGGACAGACAGATACTCAAAATAAATTATGATAATATGCCTTGACAAATCGTCCTCCTGTATATGAGGATTTTTAGCTCACACATATACTATACTATAGTAGTGTGAGCTATGGTGATCCTAATTTTTTCGAGAAAAAAAAAGTTGCTCCGATTTCAAAATTTTTTATATATCTTTGCGTTTCAGATGATTTTGAAACTTTTTTGTTGCGCCGTCTGTCTGTCTGTCTGTCTGTCTGTATGTCTGTCTATCTGTATGTCTGTCTGTAACGACCAACGCTCATAACTCAAAAACCGCTTGGCCGATTTTAATGAAATTTGGTACTTAGGCTGGGTCTTGGGTCGAGATGGTCCCATTTTAAAATGAACAAAATCCACCGAACACAAACCAAATAAAAGGGTGGGGGTAGATTTCAAAAATTAGAGTTTATGTGAAAATATGGCGTGTGTGATATTAAACGAAAGGTAATTGAGTCTGCAGTTAAACAAAATACATTTTAATTTATTTTAAAAAAAAGGTGGGGGTATATTTTAAAAATTAGAGTTTAAGTGAAAATATGGCGTGTGTGATATCAAACGAAAGGTAATTGAGTCCGGACTTTAACAAAGTACATTTTAGTTTTTGTTTTTTTGTAAGGGTGGGGGTAGATTTTAAAAATTTGAGTTTAAGTCAAAACATGGCTTGTGTGGTATCAAACAAAAGGTAATATAGTCTGGAGTTGAATAAAATATATTTCAGTTTTTAGTTATATTAGCTCACACGTACACTATAACTATAGTACCTAGTGTGAGCTTAGGGGCCCATATATTGGCAGAGTATTTTAAGGGTGGGGGTAGATTTCAAAATTTTGAGTTTAAGTCAAAACATGGCTTGTGTGGTATCAAACAAAAGGTAATTTAGTCTGGAGTTGAATAAAATATATTTCAGTTTTTAGTTATATTAGCTCACACGTACACTATAACCTAGTGTGAGCTTAGGGGCCCATATATTGGCAGAGTATTTTTGTGTGGTAAAGTGGTCCTAATATACTTTTTTCATTGAACCATCCAGTGCTTCTATTATTATTGAAACAAATCAAAGTCATTTAAGTATTATAAATTAAAAAGCTAACAAACTTACAAATTAGTATACAGATGAATCATTAAACTTTACAAATTAAAACTTAAATTCCACTTTTAACTACATCGAAAGACTCTTTACATTTTATTATATTATTAACGTTATATTTTAGTTATTAATTTATTTAAGTTTAATAATATTTAATTATTTACGTATATAAATTTGTCCAACTAAAACTGATACTTTGTTTCCACCAAGCTTTTGTTTTCCTGTTGTGGGTTACCAATTTAAGCGGTAAACTTTTGAGGGAAATTAGCAACACAACGAAACAGAACAAAAAGTTTAAATCTGTTTCTAAAAGTTTTATGCTCAGTGGTTAGAAATCTGTGGTATCAAGAAGAAACAAATGGTAACAAAATGTTTCTCAATGTTGCTTGGATAACTACTAACTATCTAACTTTAAATAAACAGAAACAAAACATTTATAAAAATATACATAGAAAAATATCTTAACTAAAAGTTTCTCAATGTTGCTTGAATAACAAGAAATAACCATTTTAATTGGGAAAATGAAAACAAAAAGTTTATAAATGCTTCTGAAAATTTCTTGTTTACTGCAACAAAAGGAAAAAATCTTAACCAAAAGTTTTCCAATGTTGTTTGAACAAAAGGGAAAATGAGTAGAGAACTAACAATTTTGGTTGGGTTAATGGAAACAATAAGTTTGTCTTTGTTTCTAAAAGTTTCAGGTAGCAAGGGGTCATCAAATGACGTCTTTTTTTCGTCGAAAAGTGGTCATTTGGATGACCAGCAGGTCATCTACCAAAAAATTTTGTCTTTAAGGCGTCAGTTATTTGACGTCTTTTCGCCGTGTAGTTTTTGATGTCAGTACTTGACCGGATCTATACGACAAACTTCGAGGCTTCTTTCGCTTCCAGGTGGAGATGTCTAAGTCTAGGTTTAGGTCTATTTTGATCTGTTCCAGTACTACAGGTTTAAGTTTCTTTCAGTGTTCGCAACTGCAAGGAATATTTTATTCAGACGGGTTTAAAAAAAGTCATAAATAGATCACTGATGTTCTGTTTTGGTTCCAAATAGGTCATATTGCTGACGTCTTAAAGGCGTCTAAAAATGACGTCATTTTGGGTGTGTCTTATGAATGTCATAAAAAGGTAATTTACACGTTAGGTTAGAGACGTATAAAGGTAATTAAAAATTACCATTTTTTGACGTTAAAAAAAGTCACCTTGCTACCTGGGATGTGTTCTATGTATAAAAGAAACTAATCATAAAAAAAAGTTGCTCAACAATGAAGACGTAGCTTACGGTTTACAAGAAAGCCTATGCACAACTTATGAGCATCCTCAGACAACTAATGGGTATTGAATTTAACATAAATGCAAATTTTTTCAACAATAAAATATTTGTTTATTTTTTAAGTACATTTCTTTATATCAATTCCAAATATAGAAAGAGTCTAGTTTTTTTTTAGAAAATTTTATTGCTTTTTCAACACACTTTCTTAAACAGTTTACGAGGCAAACTGAAAAGCGATATTATTTTAAGCGTGAAAATCCCAAAAGGAAATCCTCATATTATGACTAAAGTTGTTTATAGAAAAACGGCCTATAAAATCGGCTAGATCCGCGAAGTAACACCAAAGGTAACAGATCAAACAATCTCATAGATATCCTCTTAAAATTGTTACAAAGCAAAAAGAACTTCATTAACGGAAATATATATATATTTCTGCTGCTTTCACATTTATTTAATTTAAGAAAGATTTTGTGAGTAAGTCCTCAAAAGCATAAAAGATATAGGATCCTTTTTAGAATAAATCCCGCGTCGGTAGGAGCATTGCTGATGGAAAGAAGGTGAAAAATTTATTATTAATATATATATTTTTTAAATTTATTGTTGATGTCGTTTTGCTTTTGCTTTACATATAAACATTTAATTTTTTCAAATAGCCTCTTAGCACTGTTTAAGTAAACACCATGATTTATCAACCTTAAAAACAGTTTTTTGTAAATATTTCAGAAACGAAAGCTCCTTCGAGGTGTTTGGTTATAATTTATTTTTTAAATGACCCCATTTACAGACTGCTGAAGAGTTTGTCATTAATCAAACCCTAGTAACTTATACATCGCTAGAGGTAATTTTATTTTCTAAAATGAAGTGATAAACACTTTTTTCATATTGAGCTTAGTTTCTGAGAAAATTGGATAAAACCTGTAACAAAATTCATTTGTTTGGTGATTTGTAAAAATTGAGTTTATTTACTTACGACTGTAAAGTTTTATTCTGAAGATAAATCTTACCTTGTGGTGCAGCATTTAAAAGATATTTTTATTGTCCATAATCGACTATAGAACATAATTTTTGATAGAGGGCTGGGTTTTTAAGATAATTGGGCAGAACTTGTGACAAACATATGGTTTTCTAATATTATTTACATTTCCTCAAAAAACGGACGCCGCTGGAGAGTTTTCTTTTAATCTCACTGCACTAACTTATACACTGTTAAAAAGGCAATTTCATTTTCCACAATAAAGTGTAAGAATTTTTTTCCAAAAGAGCTTAGTTTTTGAGAAAATTGGATAAAACTTGTAAAAATATTGGTAAGATGTAATTTACCTAGGCCCCTAAATTGTTATAAATAAAACTTATCCTACCCTATTATACATCGTTTAAAAAGAAATTTTATTTTCTACAACTGACTATAAAACACAATTTTTGATGAAAAGCTTGGTTTTCAAGAAAATCGGGGAAAACCGGTAATATGCATTTATTTTTTTTCATTTTTTTGCATTACCTTAATAAACGGACGCCACTGGAGAGTTTGTCTTTGGTCGTCCCCACTAACTTGTACATCGTTAAAAAGAAAATTTTATTGTCTACAATAAAGATAATTATATATTTTTCACTAAGAAGCTTAGTTTTTGAGAAAATTTGAAGAAAACCTAAAAGTTTTAGGTTTTGGGGGGTCTGAAGGGTTTTTGAGAGTTTTTGCAGCTAAAATTTAAAAAACTAATAAAATTTTATTTTTAGGTTAGGTCTTACACATTTTTGATTTATTTTGTTGTCATTGTGGCTTAAGGGTATCAACATAGTTAAATTTTCAGAAATTCGAACACGACTGTAACAAAAGGGGGGATAAAAAAAATTGGACCAAGACCTGTCTTGGCAACATCCAGATCGCTAATCTGTGACCTATTCTCAGCTACAATCTACTGTCAAAGTACGATCCTCATATTTTGCATACTCAACTACCTACAGCGCCTGCACTAAATGTAATATTCTAAAAAAAATCTTCTTTTGAAGCCGATATTGCTTTGCTGCATAGGATTTTTTTTTAATTGTCGACATATTGACTACGTTGTGGTCTTGTACCTTCTTGTTTCTAAAATTTACACCGATGGATGTCTTTTAAAAATATCCTTCGGGAAAAGGTCGTAAATTTTTTATTTAGTGGCTTCCGGGAGTTCAGAACGTTTTGTTTAGATATCTCATCAAAGAAATGTGATTTTAAAAACAGAAAGAAAATTTGGAAAATTGATTTAGGAAAATAATCAAAAGTTTTTTTGAGAAGATGTTTACGATATACACCAAAATCTTGTGGTTTTTTGAATCTTACTCATCTCTTGATTTCAGCTGTTTGGTTTTCTTTTTTCAGTTTAATAATTTGTCCCAGGTATATATATATATTCCTCTACTTGTTTTATTTTATTTTGGTTTATTTTGACCGTAATATCTTCATCTGTGTTTGTTATGATTTTAGTTTTAGTGTAGTTCATAATTAAGCCTATATTTTTAGCTGCTGTATCCAGTTCTTCCAGCATTTTGATCAGTTCTTCCAGCATTTTGATCAGTTCTTCTTTCTTGTCTGTTATTAAGGCGATATCATCAGCCTATCTTAGGTGGTTCAAGAATTGTCCGTTTACTTTGATGCCTATTTCTTCCCAATCCAAGCTTTTAGAATCATCTTCTAGGGCCTGATCAATGAGGATTGGCTGGGTTTCTTCGTGGATTTTGATTGATGTTGTTGCTTCGCCATATATAATGGCTATTAAGTCTGTATATCTCTGATCTATTCGGCTATTAATTAAAGATGCTTTTACTGCCCAGTGCTCAATGCTGTCGAAAGCTTTTTCAAAGTCCATAAACGCAATATATAGTGGAATGTTATATTCGTTGGCTCGTTCTATTAGGATTTATATGGTTAATAAATGGTCAACTGTACTAAAACCTTTTCTAAAGCCTGCTTGTTCCTTTGAATGATATCCGTCAAATTTAGTTGTTAGTCTATCTGTTAATATTTTCATGAAAAGCTTTTAAATTACATTGAGGAGTGTTATAGGTCGATAGTTTTTTATGTCTGCTCTATCGCCTTTCTTGTGTAGAATAATGGTTATGGATTCTTTCCAGTTGTTTGAGAATATTTTTTATTTTAGTATTTTATTCAGGAGAATATGGAGGGTACTAACTACAGCTTTACCACCGTACTTGAGCATTTCTGCCGTTACTCCGTCTTTTCCAGATGATTTGTTATTTTTCAGTTTTTTTAATGCTCTCTTTATTTCCGCCTTGCTTATTTTAGGTTGTAGCTCTGAGTTTATGTTCTTTATTTTTGTTTGGAATTTCTTCGTGGTCTCTCGTGATGGTTCCCTTTTTGTTTGGTATAATTCTGTATAGAATAGTTGTGTGATATTTATGATGTCCTCTTTAACGTTAGTTTCTCTGAGTCTGCCTTAGACATTTCATATTTCTGTTATTTTCTATAACTCTCTCAACTTTAATTTCTTGGCTCTTTCTATTATTTTCTTTTATTATTTTTCTTATAGTTTTATTTATTTCTGTGTATTCTATAGATGTTCTTTTTCCTTCTCTCTCGAGGGTCCGCCTTTTCTCCATCAGTCTCTTTATTGGCGATTTCAACCACCGATGAGGGTGTAAACAAACATGGAGGAAAGCGAGTATCATTTCCTGTTGGAGGTTTGAAACCAGCATGCGGTTCGGTGTGGATTCCAGCGGTTAGAGACTATTTTATTGTATAAATCAGTGTAGTGCTTTATTTACCAACATGAGTGACGAAATTTTTGTTACTTTGGCTTCAGACTTTTCATATCTTCAATCGACTGCCGATAGCAGATGCATTGTAGAAGGAGAAGAATTATTAAATGCCCACCATTTTATTTTGATTGGAAAATTAAATAAAGCAGACAGTTGCGTGGAGAGACTAGCACTCTTTCATCAAACAAGTGCCATCAAGAGTAACCCTCATGAAATTAAAGGCAAACTACAGATAAACAACAGGAAAATATGCATTTGAAAGTTTACATGCACCTGTAAAGCAGGTTTATCTGGGACTTGCAAGCATATTGCTGCAGTTCTTTTAAAATGTACTAGGTAATATATTTCTTCAATTTATTTCACATAATCCTAATATAAATTCATATATAATATAAATTTTTACTTTTAATTAGTTTCACTTTGGTCGAGATATCACACATAATGCATTTTCCCAAGCCATCCTTTTATCAACATATTCCTCCTGGTCTAATGCATTAACGATTTTCAAACGAATCCCACTATTTTTCTTCGGAAAATAATAAAATTGAACATGTGGTTCCCTGCCTTTCCTTGAGTGGCATCCATAGACACAACAATTCGTATTATGCTTCGTAGTTCCAGACGTTGATGGTTCTGGTTCTGAAATCATGTTATTTATATCCATATATTATAATATTTACGCAAAAAAATCCACAATATTTACCTTTTAACAGAAAACAATCTCACAAAGACCACGAATTTAACAGAATGACGCCGTAAAATGAAGAAACGCAATGTAAACACACGACCGATCGACAAATGATTACTCGCTTTCTAGGTTCACATTTTTTCCGTCCAGAGGGCGCACAGATTTTTGGAATCGCCAATTTCTTTTAATATACCCCTCTCTTTATATTTTTGTGCGATATCTTTTCCTACTTTGGTCATCGCTCTTGTCAGCGTATTATTTATTTCATTACACACATACCGGTCATTAATTTCTGTATTCAAGTCTCTGGTGAATTCCTTTTGGGGTTTATTGGATAGTTTATGATAAAATTAAATTATTAAGTAAGGAATGATCAGATTTGAATCTTTTTTAAGTAAAATTGAGGAGTGGACATGCACTTATCGAGGAACCGCCACTGGGGTAGGCCAGATCATTAAAACAGCAACCACATTACGCCTACGACTTTGATATTTTCTTTTTAGGTATTAAAATCTAATTTAAAGATGAAATACGAAATATCTAAATTAAAATCTACGAAAGTGCGTAAACAAAGTCTAATGAACCAAGTAAAATATCTGCTTTCCAATTTTCGACAAAAAACGGAATCGGTATACTTCGAAGAATCCACGTACCTACCTACAAATTTTTGTAAATAAACTGCAAATTTCTTAAAAAATATACCTAATTTATTTAGGGTAAAACATCAGGCCTACACAGAAAAAAATCTACCTACGAAATATCATTGCCATATAATTTGTTGAATCAATTAAGATTTACTTAAAACACGTTTTTAAAACGAAAAGACAAGGTTGATTTTAAAAGCTGATAGATAAAAGCGTTTATTTCATATATGAAAACCAGCTTAAGAGGTCATTAATTAACGTTATAAAAAATAACTTTGCTTAAAACGGCATTGTAATAACGCCATTATCAAAACACAACAGCAATGTTTTTACGTTATTTGTTATTGTGTTAGAACTAGACAATGGCCAAACAATATCTCTATACAATGAGTATGTATACTTGGGTGTCACATTTGATAGTACAGAAACAGACTGTAGAGAACTGGAAAAAAGAGTAGTAAAAGCAAAAAAGGTTATTGGATGTCTTAACAGTATTTTATACAGCAGGGAGAAAAAAAAGAATGTAAAATTTAACATATATGAAATAATGGTGAAAAGCACCCTGTTGTATCAAGTAGAGCCTTGCGCGAAACAGAAAAATACAAAACAAAAATGGAAAATGAGAAAATGGATGCAATAAGAAGATCAATGAGAATATCTGGAATAGATCACATAAGAAATGAGATCATAAAAGAAATAATGGAAATCGAGGGAAGCATAACGGATGACATCACTAAGAGGCAACTGATATGGTACGGCCATGTACAATGGATGAACGACGAAAGATTACCAAAGCAGGTCCTAGAATGGCAACCAATAGGGCGCAGAAAAAGAGGGTGTCCTAAACTGGAATGGCAACAGTCGAATCGAAAAATCAATAAGTCAAAGAAACCTGACAGAAGATGATTGTCAGGATCGAAGGAGGTGGAGAATAGGCGTCGGACGTAGAAAAACGTTCTAAAACTACATTGTAGTTGCAAAAATTCTGTTGGTGTGCGTATCGGTGTTATTCCAAATTTACGTGACGTTGCCGCATAGAATCTAATTGGTCGGTTTGAAAATTTAGCGATTCAACAATACGCTATTCAAATCTCTGTTTGAAACAGCGCCCATTCCGTTTTTGTGAAAGATGACAAAGATATATTCTGAATACTTAAAGGCACTATTAATTAAAAAAAAATATTATTAGTGTTTTTGGTCAGGACCTTTCTCACTTTGATCGTAGTTACCGTTATTCTAAATCGACGCAATACTGAGCTGTCAAACCCCGCCGTTGTGTTTATTAACCATCACCAACATGGTTATCCATGTCGGTTATTTCACATTGACATTTGCAACTATCAAAAACTCGAATAGTGTTCTACTATTTGTGATTAAGTTTATGAATGTTTTGACAAATTTAAATTTATTTTCCTTAAGAAATTTAGATAGTTTGACAGAAAATCAATATTCGTTAATAGAATTATGTTTTTGTGACAATAATTTATTGTTAATAACCACAAAGGTAACCACAACTATAACAAATTTGATGCTTAAAGTTATTGACAAAAATCAACAAAATCCAAATAGGAAAAATTATAATAAGTACCTTTTATAATCTAGTTCGGAGAAGGCATCTATTCCGCGAAAAGTTCTAAAATCTAATTTGAATGCTTCATACAATCTGAATTTATTGTCAGGTTACGAGAACTTGGGATCGATCACAAACATATTTTTATAAAAAATCTTTACTGGAATCAAACAACAAAAGTCATATTAAAACACTGTATATCGAAAAATCCGTTTAGAGCCCTAAAATGAGTGTTCCAACGATATATTTTGTCTCCGTTGCCCTTAAACATTGATGTGGAAAATGTAATTTAGCTAGAATGGTAAAAGGAACAAAAGAGATAAATGTCAACTAAGATACCATAAATAATATTAGATATGTTGACACAAGGCCAACACAAAAATAAAGGCCACGACCCTGAAAAAATCAGCTGTTCTCCCGGGGCTGAATTTTACATTGGGTCTTATGGGAGGTCAGAAGTTTTTTTATGATATTTTCAAAGTGGCACTACAGATTTCCGCAAAATTTCAGTGAAATATTCTCAGACACCATTCCGATATTCCACCAAAGGTTTGTAAGGAAGCAACATGATTAAAAGGTTAAAATCTTCAAGATTTAGCATTCCTTATTTTGAATTCAAATTACCCGCCATGTACCACATGCCAACTGTTATATTTGACATGTATTTGACTTTGTCATATGTGATTGTCACATTCGCTTCTGCTTTAAACTTAATTTTTGTGTGAGCTAATGAAGCGGCTATGAAAAATTAGGGCTTACTATACATTTAAAAAAAATTGTTCTGCCAGAATAAAGTAAAAACAATCTCAAAAACGGCTTTATTTTTAAAAAAATCAAATATCCATGAACCGTCATTCCAACTTCAATATTTTAAAGACAATCAGCTGTGTCGTAACGTGACCATCAAAAAAAAAATCAGCCCCGGATGTGACGTCAACAAAGTGGAGGATCGTGGCCCGTCCATTTTGATAGCCCTGGTTGACAATACGGGGATTATAGCAAATTATTTGGAAGATCTGTTCTAATTTATATAATAAATCAAGATTAACCGAAAAGGATAACATGTATTAACATACCAAAAAAATTACTGAAAATTGGCAGGAAGGCTAAACAAACCAACATTGTATTACACAGGAACCGTTATTAATAATAAATGTGAACCTCGCATTAATTGATTGAAATAAGAAACAACTACCAAATATCATTTAGCAAAAAAAAATATTTCTGGGCTACAAAAGGATCTGGACTAGAAGGCCTTGGCTAAGAGCATTAGGCATCAGAAGTTGGAGTGTAATACCCAATGCATTAACATATTTTCGATAGTCAAATATATCGCCTTAAAGAAACGAACAAAGTTACTTCAATAATTAACCATAAGCGAAAAAGAAGCAATAATTATCATAATTATTTTATGATTAAAATTTAGAGATTCCACTCCAATATCTGTGGTAATAATTGTTTGTGAATTAGGTTTCGAACTGCCGTCTTTCATTATAAAATATGTTGTTGTTAGCGAAAACTGTCCAAGCTTCAATAAAGCTATCGAACATCTTGCTCCACTTGTCAACGACAAAGCAAAGAAAATAATTGCAATTATACCCTAACGCTGTGTGAACACCGATGAAAAGGCTATTAAAAACGGTTTAGAAAATGAACTCTGAGAAAAAACAGCAGCCTAGGTTTTTTATTCGATTGTGGAAATCACAGAATTATCCATGTAAACTATTGCATTAAATTTGCGGTTCTCTTGGCTCTTTGATGTGATTATACTACTACTATGTCGGCTTAGAACGTTTTCTAAGTTGTCCGACGCCTATTCTTCACCTCCTTCGATCCTAACAACCATCTTCTGTCAGGTTTTTTTGACTCATTGATCTTCGGATTGACTCTTGTCAATCTAGTTTAGGACGCCCTCTTTTTCTGCGCCCTATTGGTTGCCATTCTAGGATCTGCTTGGGTAATCCTTCGTCGTTCCAATTTTAATTTTAGATTTTGACCCTTTGTATAGTTCTTTTATCGCTTTTATATATGTATGATAGATATCAGTTCGCTCTAACACTGTCCATAATTTTTCAACTAGAACGGTATCATTTGCTTTTTGTAGGGCCACAAAGGTAACATGAGTCTCTATATTTCTGGCGCTCCTTTTCTTATTTATTTGTTTAAGACAAAAAACATTATCACTGCAAGATCTGCTCTGCTTCTTCTTATTCATGAAAATCCTTCTATATTAGATCTCTAAGACTTCTACCGTACAATCTAAGAGTACTTGTTAAATTTTTTGGTTGTCTTCTGGATTCCCTGTAGATTTCTAGGTTTCTTTGCTCTTTAGTACTGAGCCATTTCAAGTATGTGAGTTTTTTCTCTTTGACCATTTTCTGCATTTCCTCCATCCACCACATCTTATTGTTATTTCTATTATCTTGGTATCCAACAGCTTCGTTGCTTGCTTCATTTAAGCTTTTTATTATGTTTGTATATATCTCTTTAAATGAGTGTTCCGTGTTTTCTTCATCTAATCGGTTCTGATATAATCTTTGCGTACTTTCGATTCCTACACTTCTAAAGTTTTATTTTTGATTGTCTTCGATGCATTCCAGGTTTTCATTTCCTCCAATACTTTCGTCTTTATTTGTTTTTCTTAAAGGGAATAATATGTTTGTTTATACCAGTGATATACTTTTCTCAAATGTTCTTAGATCATGTCGCATTTCTCAGAGCTTCAATGATCAGATTTACTAGCAATGTCTGCATTTATTCTATAACAAGAGAGGCCTATAATATTTTGTTTGTATTTTATCACTGTCAAAAATTCAGTTGCTTCAATCATGGAAAATGTAAAAAAGGAATTTTTTAGATCATTGTCTTGTTTTAAGTAAACCCTAATCTATCTTGTCAGCACCTACATGTACTAAGGTGAGGACGGCGAGAATTTGAATTACAAATTGCACCTAGATTACCTAGAACCAATTGATAAATTAATTTTCAGTCTTATTAATGGTAATAAAACCCACTGTACTATAAATGCGTTAATAAAATCTGAAGCTAGGTGTAATAAGTCTCATTAAAGAATCGACTATATTATAAGGTGGGAAATTCTCCCACTTGTAACGCCTGTAGCATGGGAGAGGTTAAAAGCTTCAGAAATCCAAGCAGCAGAAGAAAAGCAATAACATGAAGAGAAAAATTACTGTATCCGCAGTTTGTTCTTACGTCACATCCGCTAGGCTTAGTTGCTCAACGAGTTTGTTATTAAGTCCAGGTTAATAATAAGGACACTAATAGCAGTATGAAGGCTTCTCAAGTTCACCAGATAATAAACAATTAGCAGTGAATTTTTAGCGGAGAAATCGGGGTCTGGATATACTCTTCATATCAGAAGAAGATACAATAAGAGACCCTTGATTCAAAAATTTATTAAACTAGTTTTTACAGATCGAAAAACCGCAATCAAAATTTGAGTCTCGACTACTTTGATTGCGTGAGCGCCAAGATTACAATTTGTTTTAATTTTAAAGCGGGGTCTACACATAAGGTTTTGCCTGACGTTTCAATTACTTGATCAGGTAAAACAGATCAGGCAAAACCTTTTGTGTAGACAATAAAACGTACGTTTTGCCTGAACTGAACAGAACTGAAGTCGCACCTGTTGAACTGATCGGTAGAGGCTTTGGTTCCGGTAAAACGTCAGTTTTAGCGGCATTTCTTGTGGTAGTGCATACAATTTTAATTCCTTTCGAGTGCAACTTAGAAGTTAGTATACGAAATGTCCGACATTAGATAAGATAATTTCTTAGGAAATCAAACAGGTTATTGTTTTCCTCCACTAATTTTTAATTTGTTTTAAACAAATAGTCCCGACATGTTTCGTAAGCAGAAACTTACATCTTCAGGGGACATTACCAAACTAAATCACCACAACATTTTGAAAAACTGGTTAAAAAACTATGTTTAGCTACTGAAACGGTTAAGTTATAGACTTTTAAAACAAAAAACATTATTGACAAAAGCAGTGCTTCCTCCATAGTGTATCAAAAACTGATCTAAAAACGTACGTTAAAACTATCAAGTGTGTACGCTAGTCTTTCAACCGTCATACTTGACCCTTTTGACTGACAGGCAAGACGTCAGGCAAAACGTTATGTGTAGACCCCGCTTAACAGTTCAAAATGCTGAAATGGAAGGTTTTTATTTGTGTTTATATTGGACTTTTTTTTAAGTAAGTTTGTAACAAGGATTTTTGCTAGTTGAATAATATATATCATTAAAATTTGAAATACAAAATAAATTTATGAAGATGTACAAACATTTAATTTCATATGTCACTATTAGACCTGTTGTATTATCACTTCAATATTTTGATATCTTACTTTGACTAGCTGTTTGGTACTTAACCTGTGTTGTTAGTGGCCTTAGACATCTTAATAAATGCACACCAATTTGATCAAGTTAACTTGGCGTTTGGCGCTCTTCAATTTGAAGACGAAGAGGAAGGCGAAGAAGCAGGTGGCTGTTCCCAGTATGTGACTTTTAAATATCATTTAGTACATCTACTTTGTAAAAATAACTATACCTTTTTAAGGTTTTCCTTAATTATTTCGGAAAAAATTCCTATAAGGTAAATCAATCAACCAATAAAGAAATCGGTAAAAATAGTTTCTGTTTCTCTCATATTTTTCCGTGGGTAGCTCGAAAGCCTAACCTCGCGGGGCTCTAAGATCTATTGGACACCTAAGTGTTGAAAGTTAACTGTTTCGTCCTTATGGAACTCCTCAGAACACTGCTTGGCCAATGTGACACCCTTAAGAAGTTAATTCCGTTTTATCACTCATCCTACGTCTATAGTATAGTCTATATATATTAAAATTTCTCTCTCTTAAGCGGACACCTTCAATAAGCGGACAGAATCGACGAAACCGTGAGTGTCCGCTTATATGAGGTTTCACTGTATGTATAATAAATTAAATAATATGAAACTTGAAAATATATTAAATTATTGAGACAAAAATAAAGTGTTTTTAAAATTAGAAGCAAAAATTTATCCCAAAAATTACATCCAAACATACTGGCTAATTTCGACCAATAATTATCGGAATCCATCACAAATTTTACTAAATTAATCCATTTAAAGTATTTCTAAAAAAGTTAAGTATGATTTTGAAATTTTTAGAAAACGTTCTCAAAATACATGTTTTTTTCCCGATAATTTTTAAAATGTACCGTTCTATGCTCTGCCCATTTATAAAAAATACTTTTTAAAGTAAAATCAAACCTTTAGTAATTGAATTTTCCACCACGATGATGATGAATTTTAAATCCAAAAAACTTTTAAAATAAAAGATCATAGTTAAAAACAAAGAAAATTATTTAATAATTGGGTTAAATACGATTTTAAAATAAAAACAAAATATCGCCATTCGAATTCCTGCTGAGTCGCAGCATGAGTCAATGTTCAACTGTATAAAGAAACACCACGGCAATTTACTGCAAAAAAACAAACCTATAATACCAGCACAATGCAATTCCTGCTTCTGCAGTTTAAAATTTTTACAATAAATTAATTAGTGCTAGAAAAGTTGTATTGTTAATAATATCGATTGAAACGATAGAGCAAGGACACAGTTTTTATTTAGATTGGCTTTTTTTAGATTGATTGATATTATTGTTGTCCTTATTAAAACAGATTGCAAGTTTTCACTTTTTAATTGGTTGTTTATAATAAAAAATAGTTAAGCAGAAATGGCGCTTGATTCCTGCAGGTTTTTCGAAAGTAAGGAGGGACACATAAAGACCCTGTATTTATGACATATTTAAAAAAAAATAAAAACAAACAAACTAGGACACTGCATACATATTGAAGTTAGAATTCAATCACAAATAATAGAAGTTTCTTCCAGTTTTGTTCGGAATTTTTTTTCTACTTTGCATTGTAAGATAATCCTGCAAGTGGCTGTGCATAAAGATAACGATAGAGATTACGAAATCAAAGTGGATTTTAATGAAAAGCAAAACGTCAATTTAAACTTTATTTACCAATTAGAAATTTCCTTTTGCTTCTTCCCACATAACTTGTTTTAAACCAAGACTCGTAATATAATATATTACCTTGCCATGTTAATACTTAAGCAATTTAAGTATTAAATATATCATTTAATAAAGCAAACCCAAAATTAATAAAAATAAAAAATCATTTCCAGTCCTGATGTTTTATCAACGCCTTTTTTGTTGATTTCGATCTGCAAACTATTAGCTTAGTTTGCGTTTCTTAGTTTTGTATTTATATTTATTTTTAGATTGTTCTCCAAATTTTTACTAGCAGCAGTATGAAGAATATTAATGAGCTGCACAATAAAATGACTTTTATCATATTTATTAACAAATTGTAGCTGGATGTCAAAAACATGTTCTCGTTCAATCAATGTATCATTTTTCTAATGCTAATGTTACTTTATAGCAATATCCTTCTTGACTACTGGATCTAACTTTTTACATGTTACTGTTGGTATATTTCTATTCCTTTAGTATTCTGCTTCTTCAAGTGGCAATAAAACTTTTGGGGGGTCTTATCCCGATTAACCAGATTCCTCTATCTTCTTCTTCTTCTTCTTCTTCTTCGCCTTCTTATTTATACTTACTTGATGTTGTTTTGGACATCGTCTCTCCACCTTTTTCGTGGCCTCCCTCTTATTCTCATTCCTGCCGCAGGTCCCAGTTCATTATTTGGCACTCATCCAGTCTGTGTGCTTTTACCAATCAAGCTAATCTTCTACTTTTCTATGAGCTGTTTTAATTCCTAATTTATCAGTATCTACCAATGAACATCTTCTGTTTGCGCTGGTTCAAAGATCTTATGAAGAATTTTTCTTTTAAATATTCATAGTTGTTCTTTATTCCCTTTTTTGAGTATCATAACCATATGTCACTACGGCCTGATTATTGTAGTGCTCATTTTCTTTTTAGAGATCTTGTTAAAATCATTGACTTCGGCAGTCTTTAATGAGCTTCGTTTCCGTTGATTATTGTTTTTCTTTGTTTATGTTTGCTTTCAAGTATAAAAGCTTTTCCATTTGCTCGAAACTATAAAAAAGTACCTGAATGTATGAGCATACCTCTCGTTGGCTTTTGAGAATTCTCTTGGTGCTCTATTCTATCTATTTCTATCTATTTAGCCTCCTGCAATCCTGCAATCCATCTTTGAACATAGGCCTCCCCCAATATCTTCAAGTCGTCCGCCCATCTCATTTGGGGTCTTCCCCTACTTCTTTATTATCCCAAGGTCTCCAGCTTACAATCGTCTTTCTGTCTGATGTTATGCTGGTAAATTTCCATTTTAATTTTGCTACCTTTTCTCTGACATCCCTTACTTTTGTTTTGTTTATTTCTTATCCATTTATTATTTTTCTATCTGTTTTTGTCAACATTAATTTTGTAAGTGTCCAGGTTTGGGATCCATAGATAGGTACAAGAAGGATACATTGGTTATACACTTTCGTTTTGAGGTACTGAGGATATTTTTTATTTTTTAATATGTAGCTTAACTTACCCAATGCTGCCCAGGCCAAGCTTACTCGTCTCTTGATTTCAGCTGTTTGGTTTTCTTTTTTTCAGTTTAATTATTTGTCCCAGGTACATATATTCCTCTACTTGTTCTATTTTCTCTTGGTTTATTCTGATCGTGATATCTTCATCTGTGTTTGTTATGATTTTAGTTTTAGTGTAGTTCATACTCAAGCCTATATTTTTAGCTGCTGTATCCAGTTCTTTCAGCATTTTTATCAGTTCTTCTTTGTTATCTGTTATTAAGGCGATATCATTAGCATATCTTAGGTGGTTCAAGTATTGTCCGTTTAATTTGATGCCCATTTTTTCCCAATATAAGTTTTTAAAAACATCTTCTATGGCCTGGTTAAATAGTTTAGAGGATATTGTGTCACCCTGTCTGACATCTCTTCTTATATGGATTGTCTTGGATCCTTCGTAGATTTTGATTGATGTTGTTGCTTCGCTATATATATTGGCTATTAAATCTGTATATCTGTGATCTATTCGGCTATTAACTAAAGATGATTTTACTGCCCAGTGCTCAATGCTATCGAAAGCTTTTTCAAAGTCTATAAATATGTGTAGGAATATGGAATGATGTAATCGTTGCCTCGTTCTATTAGGATTTAATGATTTATAGGTGGTCAACTGTACTGAAAACATGTTCTGAACTGCTTGTTCTTTTGATTGATATCCGTCAAATTTTGTTGTTGTCTATCTGTTAATATTTTCGTAAAAAGCTTATAAATTACATTAAGGAGTGTTGTAGGTCGATTGTTTTGTAGGCCTGCTTTATCGTCTTTCTTGTGTAGAATAATTATTATGGATTCTTTGCAGTTGTTATTGGGGTATTGGGCTTATTTTTTTTTAGTATTTTATTCAAAAGGATATGGAGGATCTTAACTACAGCTTTACCACCGTACTTGAGCATTTCTACTGATACTCCGTCTTTTCTTCTGTAATAGAATTTCCTTTGTTTAGGTTTGCTCTCAAGTATGAAAACTTTTTTACTTGCTCGAAACTATAACTACCTAAATACCTAAAAATTGTGAGCATATCTCTCGTTGGTGTTTGAGAATTTTCTTAATCCTTGTATGATGAAAATATTTTTTTTTGCTCATGAATGCAATACCAAAACTAACTAGGTACTTACTTATTGTAAGCGATAGTATTCAAAAGATATAAAACCAGATAATCGCTTTTAAAATCTATTTAATTCTAAATAAACTTATAAATCAACCAGTAATTGTAATAACAATATTTTTGCTCTGCATTTGACTATTCAAGCGTGGTATAAGTAACGCAAGTTTATGGGAAAAAATTATTTATTCTCAGAAATTCAGTGGTCCATGTTAACCTTATAACTAGACCATAGTAATAAATAAATTATAATTCAAAGGAAAAAAAATAAACATTTCTAGGAAACCTTAAACTTGGTTTTGCTACTGTATACTATTATAAAATTAATATTGTCAAGTAAAAGTGTTACAAATACTGTTTAAGAAATAGTTTGGGGCAGAGACCCTGTATGTATGATATATTTTTACAAAAGAGAGACGCGACAAACGCATCAAAGTCACTGAAATTAACATTTTTTGGTTATGTTATTTTCTTGCCAAGTTCATTGGCGTTTCACTCATTGTCAGCGGTGTGGCATCACCGTTGTTGTCCGTTATTGTCCGTCACCCCGTGTAAATGTTTGTCAAAAATCGTTTATTTTTATTTTCCGACGCTTACGAATTAACAAGGAGAGAAGGTGCGTCTCTCTCTAAACATCGCGAGAATATAGAGGACCGATATTGTCATCCTTTGATTCTTACTTAAATAAATCCAACTTTGAATAATTTGTCGCGTCTCTATTCCTTTAAAATATTTTATACATACAGGGTCTCTAATTTGGGGAAGTTTTCGCCTTGTTGATGTATTTTTATATCAATAAAAGACGTTTCATTCATTGATTCATAAAAGACGTTTCATTCATTGTTATTTTATATTAGTAGAGTAAATTTGTAGGGTATTTCAATAAAAAGCTGCAAAAAGGGTATATTTTTTTATATTTGGCATGGTAGTAGCTAACATCAAAAGCTAAATTTTCAATCGAGGATCCCCTGATTTCCGGCATCGGAATCCAAGATGGCGGCTGCCAAAGTTAAGAAAAAAAATGAATTCCCTGTTTTAAGACAAATTAAATTAATTTTGATAAACTTACTTTAAGTGGGACCTACTTAATTCAAAAATGTAAAAAAAATTGACCTGTTACTTTAAAACAAAATGGCGGCTATATTTAAAAAAAATTGTTTTTCTTTGATATTTTCTTTATTTGTTGCGCGATATTTATTTTTAATAGCTCATATTAAAGCCACTGACCAGCTCTTTAAACCTAATGAAAAAAAGTTATTAGTTTCTCAGCCGACACAAAGATGGCGTTTAATATGTCAAAAATAAAAGAGACCTTTATAACCTGTAGACCAAATTAAATTAAAAAATTTTTTTTTTTAATTTTATCAATAGTAAGCTGTTTTGTAAAAATTTTAAAAAATTCACAATTTGACATTAAACATTTTAAGATGGCGGCCGAAGTTCAGATAAAAAAATATACCCATTTTGCAGCTTTATTTTACAAATTTACTCTACTATATCGATTTTTTTCCATTAGTGAATTTGCGACGCCAACAGTAGGTTGACAGCTGACATATGTCATCAATCTGACATTATTTTTGATTGCATCAGTTGAGGCCATCAGTTGAAATAAAAAACCGATGACGTCACGCCCACAACTGACTAGAGAAGAAAGCATAACCCAACCCAACGATTTTTCATAATCGTTTCCTTGTTTGAGACTTGTAGCGTAACAGAAAAATACAAAACAAAAATGGAAAGTGTCGAAATGGATGCAATAACAAGATCAATGAGAATATCTAGAAGAGATCACATAAAAAATGAGATCATAAAAGAAAGAATGGGAATGGAGGGAAGCATAACTGATGACATCAATAAAAGGCAACTGATATGGTACGGCGATGTACAACGGATGAACGACGAAAGATTACCATAGCAGGTCCTAGAATGGTAACCAATAGGGCGCAGAAAAAGACGGCGTCAGTCAATCCAAAGATCAATAAGTCAAAAAAACGTGACAACAGATGATTGTCAGGATGGAAGGAGGTGGAGAATTGGCGTATTGTGAAATATTTATGAAAA
Source organism: Aspidapion aeneum (assembly GCA_963576565.1). Classification (NCBI taxonomy): domain Eukaryota; kingdom Metazoa; phylum Arthropoda; class Insecta; order Coleoptera; family Brentidae; genus Aspidapion; species Aspidapion aeneum. The sequence goes on along the minus strand of OY755043.1, from coordinate 4,532,810 downwards.
CTGTTTTCAACGCTGATATAGCGTGGGGTCCCTTGGATTGTGCTAATGGTCTAGGAAGATATCAGATCCATAATAATGGATCCATGTATTTCTATTTTATTCCAGATATGCACATTAATAGTGAAAATCGGCCAAAACATAAAACAATTCTCAAAATAAATTGTGAACAAGAACGTTATTCCATAATCTACTCCACTGAGACTAATTTTTTATGTAACACAATAACTCTGTTTAACAGTTAATTTTAAATATTTATTAACAAACTTTATTTATAAACTATACGACATGTTTTCCGCCATTTTTCACCCATAGATCGATAATGACATGACAGATAACCAACTTACTTCAAAGGGCATCGTTCAGAACAGTAGGTGGACTAAGTCAATGCCTCCTAGAATATATTTATAACCAACACTACCTTCTAGAATATAATAGACCACATGCAGTTACGGCTATTTTGCTTGTACCAGTGGCGTATATAGAAAAAAGTTTCGGGGGGGCCCGAGACAGCTTCGGGGGGGGGGGGGGGGCGAGACCTCATGAGGCCGTATTTTATGCTATTTTATGTTTGTATTCATGAAATATGTGGAAAATATCCCAGGCCCCCCCTTATATACGCCGCTGGCTTGTACCCAGGTATGTATCAATAAAAAAACTTAATAAAGTCAAAATTATATGTAAAAATAAACTCAACTAAACAAACAAGTCAGCAATCTACCTTGTCGTCAGTACACACAGAAAAGCTTCCACAACAAGGCTATAAAAAGATACTTAAAATGTCTATTAAACTTTAAAAAGATCATCTTAGTGAGCTACCGGGTATAAATTTTAATTAAGATAAAACTTTTACTGCCGCTAGTTCAAGCTGAATTTTAGAAAAAAAAATATTTTAATAATTTGAAAAATGCCGCACCTAATTAAAAGAAGATTCCGAAAACTGCAGCAGTGTAACGATCCATGCTTGGATACCATTTATTAATGTTTTAATTTAGGTTCTTTTTTATTGTTTATTATGTAGCCTAATTTACCGAATGCTGCCCAGGCCAATCTTACTCGTTTCTTGATTTCAGCAGTTTGGTTTTCGTTTTTAGTACTATGTCAGTTTAGAATGTTTTTCTATGTTGTCATCTTCTGTTAAATTTTTTTGACTCATTGAGCTCTCGATTGACTGTTGCCATTCTAGTTTAGGACGCCCTCTTTCTCTGCGCTCTATTGGTTGCCATTCTAGGACCTGCTTTGGTAACCTTTTGTCGTTCATTCGTTTTAGTGATGTCATCCGTGATGCTTCCCTCGATTCCCATTCTTTCTTTTATCATCTCATTTCTTATGTGATCTGTTCTAGATATTCTCATTAATCTTCTTATTGCATCCATTTCGACACTTTTCTCTCTCTCTATTCCATCCAACAACGTGCTTTTCACCATTGTTTCATATATGTTAAATTTTACATTTTTTTTATTTCTCTGCTCCATAAAATACTGTTAAGACATCTAATAACCTTTTTTGTTTTTACTATTCTTTTTTCCAGTTCTTGACAGTCTGTTCCTGTCTTGTTTGTCCATTGTCTAGTTCTAACTCAATGAATTCGTTTCCAATACATGTACTCTCCACGTTCACTGTTAATCCCCACTTCTGGTATTCTTCCGTTAATTTTCTCATCATATACTCCATGTCTTCTTTGTCATTAGCTACAATTACTTGGTCGTCAGAAAACTGTAGTGTGTATATGGTAAATCGGTCGTTAAGTTGTATTCCCATGCCGTGCACTTCCCAACTAACATTTATAGTAGCGGCTACATGTTCTAAAGGCTTTGCTACTTTCTTATAGTAGAAATGTGGTGATCCCAACCAAAATTTGTTACTTTTTAGTTCTAACTACTATTTAGTATCAGGAAATAGTAGATGTTTCGTAAAAACGACCCTCCAAACTACTTCATAGGATTGTTTCTTGATAGTCGATTCTGATAGTCTTCTCTACCACAATAGGACGTTGCTAAAGTTTTACTTTCTTTTTAGTCGTTATTTCGTAGTCGCCCTGACTTTTATATCCTACTTAATTACCACTAGAAAGTTAAGCTTCATTGGAGTCCCAAACAAGTGTATCCGACAACTACATTATAACTTTAATTTTTACCACAAAAGTTTGTGTCATCATAGTAACATCTGATGTAACAATGTAGACAAAATAACTTTTTGGATCAACTTTAAAGCCGCAACTACTTTCAAGTTACCTTTTCGACTATCAGGGAATATAGTTTGGGACGCCATGTTTTTATGTAAGAAAGAAAATTTAATATTTTTGTTGTCGTTTTATGAGCTCATATTAAAGAGCCATACTATTTTATAAACAAATTAGTTGAAGCTTACCAAAAATGCTCTTCTTAAGCACCATTTGTTGGAGTTAACTGTCGATTAAGAAAACATAACCTCCAAAATCACAACACAAAAATTCCATCAGCTACCAGGAAACGGCTCAATTTTACGGGCGCACCGGTTTTTTGCAATATATATAATGCATGTTATACAAAAAACTTTGCGTCGCACTCGAATTTTGATCCTCTGCTCGTAAATTCTCACACTTTTGGATAACATAGTTCATATTATAACCATAACCAAACAAAAAAACTAAGCGAGTCTGTTTACTGTTGTGTCCACCATATTGTGTTACAATTCTACCAAAAAGAAACGATTATATTATTTGCAACTACATCGCAACTTTGATGCCATTACGGAAAAAAACAGCCTCTTCGACGTAGTAGATACCTGGCTACGACGTAGTAGTGTAGTTGTTACTACAGTGACTTTAAACACTTGGCCTAGTAGTTACAACCAGAAATTGGGTCCCCACTTAGGGAATTATAACGTCGCTGTATGGTATACTGAGACGTAGCGGGAGTACGTTGCGGTTACTTTTAAGAAATTCTTTCTAGTTGGCGTTTCGTCGTTACAACTTTAAATGTTTGTTGGGTTTACGTTTCCAGTTTTTTAGAGCTACTGCGATATATATTTTAAAGAGTTGAAGAGATACAACATCTCTGTCTTAAGCCTTTCGTTACCAGGAATTCTTTTGGAAGTCGATTTCCAATTTTAATTTTAGATTTTGACCCTTTGTATAGTTATTTTATCGCTTTTATGTATGTATGATTGATATTAGCTTGCTCTAACACTGTCCATAATTTTTCTAGTTTAACGTTACCATATGCTTTTTATAGGTCCACAAAAGTAACATAAGTCTCTAGATTTCTAACTTTCCCTTTCTCAATTACTTGTTTAAGACAAAAAACATTATCACTACAAGATCTGCCTGCACGAAACCGACTTTGCTCTTCTTCCTCTTGTTCATGAAAATCATTCTCTATTAGATCTCTAAGAATCCTGAGATAAGAGACCGGTTTAGCTTTTTTGTATCAAAATCAAGACAACTTTAAATATGATACTTTTACTTTTAAAAAGTTTTTAAGTAATAATTTTGACCCGCAGCTGCTGAATCACGTCGTCTTTATATAATTAGTTTACGAAATCCGGTCAGATTTAAAACGCCAAGACAAGGTACTATAACTGGTAGTACCCACTTCCAATTTTCTGCTGCAATCTCGGCAGCATAATATTCAGTGTGGGAATCGACTTGTGAATGAACTTTGGAGGCCATATTTAATTAGCCCTACGAATAAACCAAGAACATTGTACGGAAGCCCGATTAAACAAGTTAGGTGTGTAAAAATCTGCCAATTTATGCAAATTACAGTCCTTGGCAGTGGCGGCTCCTACAGGGTGTATGGGTGGGTGTTGTCGCGCGGGGGCGGGAGAAATGTTTGTTTGCTACCACTGGCGAAAGAAAGGAGCCCATTGGAAGTCTAACATTTTGCGCATGAAACTTATCTTTCACTTGAAAATAACGGAGACAGAGCTTCAACAGATCCATCACCCCCTCCACCGATAGCGTTGTTCTCTCGTGAATTGTATCATCAGTTTGTAATTTGTTTTTGATGATACTGAGTGACTCATTTATTGGCACAAATCTATCGTCGGGATCTGATTCAATCCCTTTTAAAACCTCGACAAAATGTTCCGAGATTTTGACAAAAGATTCGGACTTACCTTGTAGTGGTTAAATTATGTCCAACAAAAACCTCGACAAAGGCATTTCGCATAACAGGCGAATACTCAGAGATGCTATTGGCCAAAGAGTACGAGAACAGAGCTCCTGATTTTCTGACAATGCATACATCTCATGCAACTTTTGTTTGATGCATGTTCTCTGTCTTTCACAGACGATAGCACTTAGAGTAGTAGTAGACGTAGAGTCGCATTCATTTTCTCGAGAAGTTGCAGACTAAAAATCCTGCATAGTCTCTTCATTTTTGCCCTGTCCAGGTTTCGGACTAAAAAAGACTGGTTATAATGAGTCCATTTTATTCAAAACTACTCTTAATAAAATTAATTTTAATTTTTATTAGCCCAACGACACTGATAAGTTGCAACAGTTAATTACACTGAACATTGATTGGGTGCTAATAAATTTATTCAGATAAAATATAAAGTTGTTGCAACTATTTGTTTTTAACAAATCATCCAACAAAGAATATTATACTGGATCTGTTCCAGTGGCGTATATAGAAAAAAGTTTCGGGGTGGGCCCGAGGCAGTTTGGGGGGGGGGGCCGAGAACCCATGAGGCCGTATTTTATGCTATTTTATGTGTGTATTCAGGAAATTTATCGAAAATATCTAAAAAAATTTAGCTTCGGGGGGGGGGCCCGGGCCCCCCAGGCCCCCCTTATATACGCCACTGGTCTGTTCCATCAGGCCGTTCGACAGTCACAAAACCGTCCGAAACAGTTAAAACAGTACGAGAACTCTTTTAAAACGGTTTTGGTTAGATGGAACGACAAAATAACTGTCCAAAATCCGAATGTTGTTGGGGTCGTGATCGATTTACTTCAGGCATGTGATCATATGCGAGAGAGTGAAATTCATGTGACTAAAAGAAAGGGTAGGTTTTGTTGTCTCGCATAAAGATAGATCGAAGGCAACGGATGAATTCGAGAGCACGAAATTAAAGTTGCACACAGATAGCATTGCACAATTACATTGGATTATTATCATAATATATTTTTAATTTTAGTTCTTTAAAATGCAGATAAAATTACATTAATTTAATTTATATTCACGAACTATAAACCACTACAGACTGCCTAATAAACTTAATATACCAAAAATTAAAACAAACTTGCATTAGTACATATTTTTGGGCGAAACTTATGAAAAAATATTTTGTTTTTCTAATATCACAAGTTTTATGTGAAATTTATATATTTATTTATTTGTATTTTGTAATTTGATTTTAACAAAATTTTTTGTAAAATTACTTACATGTTATAGAAAGCCTTAATATTCACAAGGTTTTTGTGATTTTATTCATTTTTAGGAATTAGAGATCGTGATACTTCTAAGAAGTTAGGAAAATCACATTTTGTAGCTTGTACTTTTGTTTGTTTTGTTGTCGATGCCTTAAAGCGAAGTCGTTTGTTCTTCCGCCAAATCTGGTGTACAATTTCACATCCGGTGTTACCCTTCTTCTTTTAACTTTTAGTTTACAGGTCACTGGGATTTGCTATGATCAGGGTAAATCCTTATGTTTCTATTCCTATCCAATCACCTGCTAGAGGTATTAAAAAGTAACTATTCATTACTCGAGGACTCGGTACTCGACAAATAACGGAGTAACGAAAAATGAACAAAATCCACCGAACACAAGCCAAATAAAAGGGTGGGGGCAGATTTCAAAAATTAGAGTTTATGTAAAAATATGGCGTGTGTGATATCAAACGAAAGATAATTGAGTCTGGAGTTAAACAAAATACATTTTAGTTTATTTAAAAAAAAGGGTGGGGGTAAATTTCAAAAATTAGTGTTTAAGTGGAAATATGGCGTGTGTGATATCAAACGAAAGGTAATTGAGTCTGGAGTTAAACAAAATACATTTTAGTATTTGAAAAAAGGGTGGGGGTAGATTTGAAAAATTAGAGTTTAAGTCAAACCATGGCTTGTGTGGTATCAAACGAAAGGTAATTGAGTCTGGAGTTCAATAAAATATACTTCAGTTTTTAGTTATATTAGCTTTCAAGTAGATACATTATAACTATAGTAACCAGTGTGAGCTTAGATGCCCAGAGATTGGCAGGGTATTTTATTTTGGAAATTTAAAAATTATTTTTATATTTACGTGGCTTTCCGGCATTTTGTCATAATTGGTTGTGAAACTCAATTTATTTTTGACAAAAATTTTAATTTTTTGGGTTATTCACTGTCTTTTTAAATTTTCGCAGATAAATGTAAATTTAATGTAATTTTATGGTATATTTTTATCTCAGGTAATGTAAACTAGAAATGTGTGTGTTTTACATACAATTTTCCCAGTGCAACATATGATAAACACAGACAAAGAAAAGAGAAAGAGGCAACATTTCTAATGCGCCTGTCTTCAATCCTTGTATTTGAAAGGAGTCCGAAACCAGTTTAAGTGGCTTGATGGAACGGAAAACTGACTGTCCGATAACAGTACATCAATCTGGAACGCAAATAGGATTTTTCGGACAGTTTTATGAGTCTCGAACGGGATGATGAAACGAAGCTAATATAGTTTAACGTGCAAGAGAACTTTTAGCCTGAAGAAGATATCAACTTTAAATAAAAAATATTTTATAATAAAACTTTTGAAAATTATTAGAGAAAATCTCCTTAGCGCGCATTCAAATCCTCAATAAAAAAATAAAACTCAACCCTTAAAAAACGTGCCTAGATAGACCTAATTTTTAATAATTTTTTTATTACATTATTTTGTCTAGAACAGTTTGTCTTAGCGCAATGGGGTTTTAAATGTGCGGTGCATTTAAGTCCCTTCTTATTTGATAGATATTATTTTTCTTTATCTTTTATACATTTTACTCAAAGCTCCACACTATTTTTTATAAAAAAAAAGCCGCCGCAAAAAAACCACACTATTTTTTATAAAAAAAAAGCCGCCGCAAAAAAAATTTCAGAAAAAGTTTAGGTATAGCATGTAAGTTTTTTTATATAAAGTTGACTTTGAAATATGTTTTTCTGAAAGGCAATATACCTACCTACGTCTGAGATCCATTACCCTCAATATAACTCGACAGATAACACACCTTCGCAATATTTTGTTTTTCTAGAGAAAAGAAAATTGTTTTTTGTTTCTTGTCTGTATATAGATCTGACAGAAGGAATCAAAAAAGATTTGTTCTATACTAAAAAAGAAAAAATGATAGCTGCATACAGGATCCCTCTTCCTCACACTACTTTAAGCTTATTAACGCTTCTATTCAGAGTTTTAAAGCTGTAATCAGAATAAATAACTGGTTCTCAGAGCCATTTTGTGTAATTTCAGGAGTAGGGTAAGGTGATGGATGCATTATCTTCATTATTGTTTAATCAGGTCTTTGAAGCTTCTGTTAGAATGATTCATACAAGAGGATAGAGGAATTTTTTTAGAATTTTTGAATTTTTGAATGGTATGCCGAGAGGCCGCCAAAGTCATTTCAGTTTTGAGTTTTGGCAATGTAAACTTTTATTTATTTCTTAAAAACACTTTAGAGCAACTTTTGGAGTCTTTTTTATTTCTTTGTGAGGCAATCAATAAAAATATAAAAATTGTTTATACTTATATATAATAGCAAAAAAGTTGACTTTTTTTTTAAATTTTTTGAAAATTTTCAACTTTTGAATGTATTTTTCTCGATAACCATTACATCTACAACTGTAATATTTTCAGGCTAGTATAAGGGGATCCGTAGCTTCTTCGCGGCACAGTATCAACCAAATGATTTTTTTTTAAATTTTTGGTGAAAATTTTCCTGAAAGTGCAGTTTTTTAATTTTTTTAAATTGTTAACTTTGTAAAAATATATATTATAATACATTATAATAAACTTCTCGGGGCCCTCTAAATAGCGATATAAAAGGTTAAGGACAGGTGTTTATATTAATGCCGAGAGAGGCCGCCAAAGTCACTTCAGTTTTGAGTTTTTGGATGTATTTTTCTTGATAACCATCACACCTACAACTGTAATATTTTCAGGTTAGAATAAGGGACTCCGTAGCTTCTTTGTGGCACAGTATCAGACAAATGTTTTTTTTGAAATTTTTGGTGAAAATTTTCCGGACCAAAGGGGTACCCAAAAAGTACAGTTTTTGAATTTTTTAAAACTTGTAAAAATATATAGTATAATACATTAAATTAAACTTCTCGGGGCCCTCTATATAGCGATATAAAAGGTTAAGGACAGGTGTTTATATTAATGCCGACAGAGGCCGCCAAAGTCACTTCAGTTTTGAGTTTTGGCAATATAAACTTTTATTTATTTCTTACAAACACTAACCTTTAGAGCAACTTTTGGGGTCTTTTTTATTTCTTTGTGAGGCAAGCAATAAAAATAAAACAATGGTTTTAACATATATCCAATAGCAAACAAGTTGACTTTTTTTTAAATTTTTTCAAAATTTTCAATTTTTGAATGTATTTTTCTCGATAACCATCACACCTACAACTGTAATATTGTCAGGTTAGAATAAGGGACTCCGTAGCTTCTTTGTGGCACAGTATCAGACAAATGTTTTTTTTGAAATTTTTGGTGAAAATTTTCCTGACCAAAGGGGTACCCAAAAAGTGCAGTTTTTTAATTTTTTAAAATTGTTAACTTTGTAAAAATATATATTATAATACATTAAATTAAACTTCTCGGGGCCACCTATATAGCGATATAAAAGGCTAAGGACAGGTATTTATATTAATGCCGAGAGAGGCCGCCAAAGTCACTTCAGTTTTGAGTTTTGGCAATATAAACTTTTATTTATTTCTTAGAAACACTAACCTTTAGAGCAACTTTTGGGGTCTTTTTTATTTCTTTGTGAGGCAAGCAATAAAAATAAAACAACGGTTTTAACATATATCCAATAGCAAAAAAGTTGACTTTTTTTTAAATTTTTTCAAAATTTTCAATTTTTGAATGTATTTTTCTCGATAACCATCACACCTACAACTGTAATATTGTCAGGTGTTAGAATAAGGGACTCCGTAGCTTCTTTGTGGCACAGTATCAGACAAATGTTTTTTTTGAAATTTTTGGTGAAAATTTTCCTGACCAAAGGGGTACCCAAAAAGTGCAGTTTTTTAATTTTTTAAAATTGTTAACTTTGTAAAAATATATATTATAATACATTAAATTAAACTTCTCGGGGCCCCCTATATAGCGATATAAAGGGCTAAGGGCAGGTATTTATATTAATGCCGAGAGAGGCCGCCAAAGTCACTTCAGTTTTGAGTTTTGCCAATATAAACTTTTATTTATTTCTTACAAACACTAACCTTTAGAGCAACTTTTGGGGTCTTTTTAATTTCTTTGTGAGGCAAGCAATAAAAATAAAACAATTGTTTTAACATATATCCAATAGCAAAAAAGTTGACTATTTTTTTTTTATATTTCAAAATTTTCAATTTTTGAATGTATTTTTCTCGATAAGCATCACACCTACAACTGTAATATTTTCAGGTTAGAATAACGGACTCCGTAGCTTCTTTGTGGCACAGTATCAGACAAATGTTTCTTTTGAAATTTTTGGTGAAAATTTTCCTGACCAAAGGGGTACCCAAAAAGTGCAGTTTTTTAATTTTTTAAAATTGTTAACTTTGTAAAAATATATATATAATACATTAAATTAAACTTCTCGGGGCCCTCTATATAACGATATAAGAGGTTAAGGACAGGTATTTATATTAATGCCGAGAGAGGCCGCCAAAGTTACTTCAGTTTTGAGTTTTGGCATTATAAACTTTTATTTATTTCTTACAAACACTAACCTTTAGAGTAACTTTTGGGATCTTTTTTATTTCTTTGTGAGGCAAGCAATAAAAATAAAACAATTGTTTTAACATATATCCAATAGCAAAAAAGTTGACTTTTTTTTTTAATTTTTTCAAAATTTTCAATTTTTGAATGTATTTTTCTCGATAACCATCACACCTACAACTGTAATATTTTCAGGTTAGAATAAGGGACTCCGTAGCTTCTTTGTGGCATAGTATCAGACAAATGTTTTTTTTGAAATTTTTGGTGAAAATTTTCCTGTCCAAAGGGGTACCCAAAAAATGCAGTTTTTTAATTTTTTAAATCTGTTAACTTTGTAAAAATATATATTATAATACATTAAATTAAACTTCTCGGGGCCCTCTATATAGCGATATAAAAGGTTAAGGACAGGTATTTATATTAATGCCGAGAGAGGCCGCCAAAATCACTTCAGTTTTGAGTTTTGGCATTATAAACTTTTATTTATTTCTTACAAACACTAACCTTTAGAGTAACTTTTGGGGTCTTTTTTATTTCTTTGTGAGGCAGGCAATAAAAATAAAACAATTGTTTTAACATATATCCAATAGCAAAAAAGTTGACTTTTTCTAAAAATTTTTCAAAATTTTCAATTTTTGAATGTATTTTTCTCGATAACCATCACACCTACAACTGTAATATTTTCAGGTTAGAATAAGGGACTCCGTAGCTTCTTTGTGGCACAGTATCAGATAAATGTTTTTTTTGAAATTTTTGGTGAAAATTTTCCTGACCAAAGGGGTACCCAAAAAGTGCAGTTTTTTAATTTTTTAAAATTGTTAACTTTGTAAAAAAATATATTATAATACATTAAATTAAACTTCTCGGGGCCCTCTATATAGCGATATAAAAGGTTAAGGACAGGTGTTTATATTAATGCCGAGAGAGGCCGCCAAAGTCACTTCAGTTTTGAGTTTTGGCAATATAAACTTTTATTTATTTCTTACAAACACTAACCTTTAGAGCAACTTTTGGGGTCTTTTTAATTTCTTTGTGAGGCAAGCAATAAAAATAAAACAATTGTTTTAACATATATCCAATAGCAAAAAAGTTGACTATTTTTTTTTTATATTTCAAAATTTTCAATTTTTGAATGTATTTTTCTCGATAAGCATCACACCTACAACTGTAATATTTTCAGGTTAGAATAACGGACTCCGTAGCTTCTTTGTGGCACAGTATCAGACAAATGTTTCTTTTGAAATTTTTGGTGAAAATTTTCCTGACCAAAGGGGTACCCAAAAAGTGCAGTTTTTTAATTTTTTAAAATTGTTAACTTTGTAAAAATATATATATAATACATTAAATTAAACTTCTCGGGGCCCTCTATATAACGATATAAAAGGTTAAGGACAGGTATTTATATTAATGCCGAGAGAGGCCGCCAAAGTTACTTCAGTTTTGAGTTTTGGCATTATAAACTTTTATTTATTTCTTACAAACACTAACCTTTAGAGTAACTTTTGGGATCTTTTTTATTTCTTTGTGAGGCAAGCAATAAAAATAAAACAATTGTTTTAACATATATCCAATAGCAAAAAAGTTGACTTTTTTTTTTAATTTTTTCAAAATTTTCAATTTTTGAATGTATTTTTCTCGATAACCATCACACCTACAACTGTAATATTTTCAGGTTAGAATAAGGGACTCCGTAGCTTCTTTGTGGCATAGTATCAGACAAATGTTTTTTTTGAAATTTTTGGTGAAAATTTTCCTGTCCAAAGGGGTACCCAAAAAATGCAGTTTTTTAATTTTTTAAATCTGTTAACTTTGTAAAAATATATATTATAATACATTAAATTAAACTTCTCGGGGCCCTCTATATAGCGATATAAAAGGTTAAGGACAGGTATTTATATTAATGCCGAGAGAGGCCGCCAAAATCACTTCAGTTTTGAGTTTTGGCATTATAAACTTTTATTTATTTCTTACAAACACTAACCTTTAGAGTAACTTTTGGGGTCTTTTTTATTTCTTTGTGAGGCAGGCAATAAAAATAAAACAATTGTTTTAACATATATCCAATAGCAAAAAAGTTGACTTTTTCTAAAATTTTTTCAAAATTTTCAATTTTTGAATGTATTTTTCTCGATAACCATCACACCTACAACTGTAATATTTTCAGGTTAGAATAAGGGACTCCGTAGCTTCTTTGTGGCACAGTATCAGATAAATGTTTTTTTTGAAATTTTTGGTGAAAATTTTCCTGACCAAAGGGGTACCCAAAAAGTGCAGTTTTTTAATTTTTTAAAATTGTTAACTTTGTAAAAAAATATATTATAATACATTAAATTAAACTTCTCGGGGCCCTCTATATAGCGATATAAAAGGTTAAGGACAGGTGTTTATATTAATGCCGAGAGAGGCCGCCAAAGTCACTTCAGTTTTGAGTTTTGGCAATATAAACTTTTATTTATTTCTTACAAACACTAACCTTTAGAGCAACTTTTGGGGTCTTTTTTATTTCTTTGTGAGGCAAGCAATAAAAATAAAATAATTGTTTTAACATAAATCCATTAGCAAAAAAGTTAACTTTTTTCTAAATTTTTTTTTAAATTTTCAATTTTTGAATGTATTTTTCTCGATAACCATCACACCTACAACTGTAATATTTTCAGGTTAGAATAAGGGACTCCGTAGCTTCTTTGTGGCATAGTATCAGACAAATGTTTTTTTTGAAATTTTTGGTGAAAATTTTCCTGACCAAAGGGGTACCCAAAAAGTGCAGTTTTTTAATTTTTTAAAATTGTTAACTTTGTAAAAATATATAATATAATACATTAAATTAAACTTCTCGGGGCCCTCTATATAGCGATATAAAAGGTAAAGGACAGTTGTGTATATTAATGCCGAGAGAGGCCGCCAAAATCACTTCAGTTTTGAATTTTGGCAATTTACACTTTTATTTATTTCTTACAAACACCAACCTTTAGAGCAACTTTTGGGGTCTTTTTTATTTCTTTGTGAGGCAAGCAATAAAAATAAAACAATTGTTTTAACATAAATCCATTAGCAAATAAGTTAACTTTTTTCTAAATTTTTTTTAAAATTTTCAATTTTTGAATGTATTTTTCTCGATAACCATCACACCTACAACTGTAATATTTTCAGGTTAGAATAAGGGACTCCGTAGCTTCTTTGTGGCATAGTATCAGACAAATGTTTTTTTTGAAATTTTTGGTGAAAATTTTCCTGACCAAAGGGGTACCCAAAAAGTGCAGTTTTTTAATTTTTTAAAATTGTTAACTTTGTAAAAAAATATATTATAATACATTAAATTAAACTTCTCGGGGCCCTCTATATAGCGATATAAAAGGTTAAGGACAGGTGTTTATATTAATGCCGAGAGAGGCCGCCAAAGTCACTTCAGTTTTGAGTTTTGGCAATATAAACTTTTATTTATTTCTTACAAACACTAACCTTTAGAGCAACTTTTGGGGTCTTTTTTATTTCTTTGTGAGGCAAGCAATAAAAATAAAACAATTGTTTTAACATAAATCCATTAGCAAAAAAGTTAACTTTTTTCTAAATTTTTTTTTAAATTTTCAATTTTTGAATGTATTTTTCTCGATAACCATCACACCTACAACTGTAATATTTTCAGGTTAGAATAAGGGACTCCGTAGCTTCTTTGTGGCATAGTATCAGACAAATGTTTTTTTTGAAATTTTTGGTGAAAATTTTCCTGACCAAAGGGGTACCCAAAAAGTGCAGTTTTTTAATTTTTTAAAATTGTTAACTTTGTAAAAATATATAATATAATACATTAAATTAAACTTCTCGGGGCCCTCTATATAGCGATATAAAAGGTTAAGGACAGGTGTTTATATTAATGCCGAGAGAGGCCGCCAAAGTCACTTCAGTTTTGAGTTTTGGCATTATAAACTTTTATTTATTTCTTAAAAACACTAACCTTTAGAGTAACTTTTGGGGTCTTTTTTATTTCTTTGTGAGGCAGGCAATAAAAATAAAACAATTGTTTTAACATATATCTAATAGCAAAAAAGTTGACTTTTTTTTTAATTTTTTCAAAATTTTCAATTTTTGAATGTATTTTTCTCGATAACCATCACACCTACAACTGTAATATTTTCAGGATAGAATAAGGGACTCCGTAGCTTCTTTGTGGCTCAGTATCAGACAAATGTTTTTTTTGAAATTTTTGGTGAAAATTTTCCTGACCAAAGGGGTACCTAAGTGCAGTTTTTTAATTTTTTAAAATTGTTAACTTTGTAAAAGTATATATTATAATACATTAAATTAAACTTCTCGGGGCCCTCTATATAGCGATATAAAAGGTTAAGGACAGGTATTTATATTAATGCCGAGAGAGGCCGCCAAAGTCACTTCAGTTTTTCGTTTTGGCAATATAAACTTTTATTTATTTCTTACAAACACTAACCTTTAGAGCAACTTTTGGGGTCTTTTTTATTTCTTTGTGAGGCAAGCAATAAAAATAAAACAATTGTTTTAACATATATCCAATAGCAAAAAAGTTAACTTTTTTTTAACATTTTCAATTTTTGAATGTATTTTTCTCGATAACCATCACACCTACAACTGTAATATTTTTAGGTTAGAATAAGGGACTCCGTAGTTTCTTTGTGGCACAGTATCAGACAAATATTTTTTTTGAAATTTTTGGTGAACATTTTCCTGACCAAAGGGGTACCCAAAAAGTGCAGTTTTTTAATTTTTTAAAATTGTTAACTTTGTAAAAATATATATTATAATACATTAAATTAAAGTTCTCGGGGCCCTCTATAGTGCGATATAAAAGGTAAAGGACAGTTGTTTATATTAATGCCGAGAGAGGCCGCCAAATTCACTTCAGTTTTGAGTTTTGGCAATATAAACTTTTATTTATTTCTTACAAATACTAACGTTTAGAGCAACTTTTGGGGTCTTTTTTATTTCTTTGTGAGGCAAGCAATAAAAATAAAACAATTGTTTAAACATATATCCAATAGCAAAAAAGTTGACTTTTTTTTAAATTTTTTCAAAATTTTCAATTTTTGAATGTATTTTTCTCGATAACCATCACACCTTCAAATGTAATATGTTCAGGTTAGAATAAGGGACTCCGTAGCTTCTTTGTGGCACAGTATCAGACAAATGTTTTTTTTTAAATTTTTGGTGAAAATTTTCCTGACCAAAGTGCAGTTTTTTAATTTTTTAAAATTGTTAACTTTGTAAAAATATGATACATTAAATTAAACTTCTCCGGGCCTTCTATATAGCGATATAAAGGGTAAATAACAGGTGTTTATATTAATGTCGAGAGAGGCCGCCAAAGTCACTTCAGTTTTGAGTTTTGGCAATTTAAACTTTTATTTAATTCTTACAAACACTAACCTTTAGAGCAACTTTTGGGGTCTTTTTTATTTCTTTGTGGGGTAAGCAATAAAGATATAGCAATTGTTTTGACGTATATCCAATAGCAAAAAAGTTGACTTGTTTTTTAAATTTTTTGAAAATGTTCAATTTTTGAATGTATTTTTCTCGATAACCATCACACCTACAACTGTAATATTTTCAGGTTAGAATAAGGGAATAGAATTTTTGAATGCAAAATAATTTGATTTCGATCAATATTGAAATCTTTGTTAGCAAGGCATTCAGGAATCTTTAACTTGTATCTGTAATAATAAATCCGTAATCTTTATAAAACGAATTAAAAAAAAGTGACGCCACTTTTAATGAATCGGAAATGCCTGTCTTCTTTTTGCTCTTATTTCTGCAATATTTTGTCCTGCATTAATTTAATATCATTTTGTCGCTGTATTAATTTCAAGGTCTTTCAGGTTTCTTTCTGATTTTTGTTTGAAGTAAGATTAATACCACGTAGTTATACAGATGTAGGACTAAAGCGTATTAAAATTATTAATAGAAAATGACTGCTACAAGCGTTCCGCCATATTGGATTCAAATGAACTCCAAAGTATTGCTTGGATTAAAAAAGTAGACGCTTTTAATAAAATTTAAAATTGACTGTTTTGAAATGACGTTACCTTGAGATGACATAATTTTTCCAGATGATCAGTTTCGAAGAATAAAGTTTTGTAAAACCATGATTGGAAAAGCGAATCAGGATGGAAATTTTATTAAAAATATTTGTTTTATAGACGAGCTCGTTTTCAATTAATAGCCGTCACAAGCCTTCCGTCGATCGTTACTGGTCATGGAAAAATAAACATTTGCATACTGCAGAACGGACCCAGTATCCTCAAAAACTACATTAAGTAATTTTGCAAAAGACTTGTAAAAGTACAAAGATTGTGTGAATTTGAGCAGCCTAATAAATTGGTAAAAAAATTTTTTTAAGTCACAAGCTTTTTTAAAATGCATTAAAAATTAAAAAATAATTTTCTAACATTCTAATATTATCATAATAATAAAAGCGATGGCCGACTGATGGAAATCTTGACGATGTTAGCACAATAAGATATCCGTATCAATTAAATATCACTATTTGCAAGAATCAATCTAGCAGAAAAATGCACAGGTACTAAACCCACCCAACCTGACCTAAGATACCCCAGCAGTTCTCTGACATAGGTATAGCAATGGCATAACATTGCGGCACATCAAACATATCTTTGATGACCTGCTATGTTGAATATTCTCTAAGTGTTCAGATCACAACTTTAGATTAACTTATTCTTTGATTTGCGGCCATCGCTTTTATTATTATGATAATATTAGAATGTTAGAAAATTATTTTTTAATTTTTAGTGCATTTTATAAAAGCTTGTGACTTAAATTTTTTTTTTACCAATTTATGTTCTACTTTTTAGTCTCAGCTATCTACTCTATTAAATAAAAATATTTATTCAATAACAGAACAGAAGAGTTTATTCTAGATTATAATGAAATCGCTGATGGTGAGTTGTTTGGAAACTCATTTTTCTATTGGGGGAAGGAGAGGGTGGGGGTAGAGGTAGAAATATATTTTTTGTTTAAGCTGTATTGCCATCGGACCTTTATGCATATACCAAATTTTATAAAAGTCATTTGAAGTGAAGTGTGTCAAAAACGCATTTTTTATGGAAGGGGGTGGGGGGTAGGGCTGGGAGGACATTTTTTCATTATTGTTGTATTGTCATCGGACCACTATATGCATTCCAAATTTCATCCAAATCGGATAATGGGAAGTGTGTTAAAAACGTATTTTTCTATAGATGGGGGTGGGGGTAGGAGTGGTAGGATTTTTTTTTTCAATGTTGTATTGTCATCGAACCACTATATGTATACCAAATTTCATCCAAATCGGATAACGGGATGTGTGTCAGAAACAAATTTTTCTATGGAAGGGGGTGGGGGTAGGGGTGGGAGGATATTTTTTTCTTATTGTTGTATTATCATCGGACCACTATCTGTATACCAAATTTTATCCAAATCGGATAACGGGAAGTGTGTCAAAAACACATTTTTCTATAGAAGGGGAGGGGGTAGGGGTGGGAGGAGATTTTTTTCTTAGTGTTGTATTCTCATGGAATCACTATGTGTGTACCAAATTTCATCCAAATCGGATAATGGGAAGTGTGTCAAAAACGCTTCACAAGATTTGATAGTTAGATAGTTAGACAGAACATCTGAAGTTAAATAAAAGCTTGTAATAAAAACGAGCCAATTTGCAGGGTCAATTTAACGTCCCTGGAAGTGGTAGATATCAGCGTTTGCCGATACCTGTTACATACAGGGACGCTAAATTGCTCCTGAGAATTGGCTAGTGTGTAGTAACTTTTATGTAAATTCTCAAATCTTTTTTCTGTGTACAATCGAAATTTGCATACCTAAATAAACAAATAGATTAGGCACTCCTCAAATTAAAATTCTTACCTGCGAAATCCTATCCTCAAAGGTGTTTTGATCCTTTTGTGGTGAAAGCACTTCTCTGCATTTTATATCCCCAAATAGTTTCTACCCTATTTCGAGAGAAAATTTTACGACCCGAATAATTCTAAAAGGTCTAGCCTGCAAATTAAGATAAACAAACACAAACACGCTGTTAATGGTCAGTTTATTTCTTTTGGAACCTCAAAACTCATTCACCTAAATCCTGAAAACCTTGAGCAAATATTTCTATTTTGAGGCTAGTAGGTATAGATAAATATATGATAAATTTATTAGGAGATTGTGATCTAGGTTTATTTTAGTAAATAAAAATCGTAATAAGAAACTAAGTCATAGATCTCAAAAAGAAAAATGGATTGCCACAAGACGCTAGCGCTACCAAGTCCACTTTCAATCCCAGACTTCGCATGCGCAGATCTACCAATATTATTTATCTCATGTATTAGAATAGATGTACAGGGTGATTTTCACTTGAATGATTCTAACCACATGAAAATAGAAAGTTTCAAAAACCTAACCTAACAAAACCTAATCAAATCTAACCGAACCGAACCAAAGGAAACTGAACCAATAATTTTTTTCAAAAAAAAACTTTCCTGTGCCCGGGATCCTAGAGGATGTGAATCCGAACCGAACCAAACCGAACCTAACTAAACTGAACCAAACCTAACCTAACCAAACTAAACTACAACACGTACTGCTAATTAGGTTTAGTTGGGTAGGGTTAGGTTTGGATGGGTTCGGTTCGGAACGGTCCGGTTCGGATTTACATCCTCTAAGATCCCGGGTAGGAAGTCAGGAAAGTTTTTTTTTTTTTAAATATTGGTTTAGTTTGCTTTGGTTCGGTTCGGTTAGATCTGATTTGGTTTCGTTAGGTTAGGTTTTTGAAACTTTCTATTTTCATGTGGTTAGAATCATTCAAGTGAAAATCACCCTGTACATCTATTCTAATACATGAGGTAAATAATATCGGTAGATCTACGCATGCGAAGTCAGGGATTGGAAGTGGACTTGGTAGGGCTAGCGTCTTGTTGGATTGCCAGTTCAATATTTCGACAATCACTGTCCTATTGGACCACCCACCACGACCTGTATATAAAGCGTATGAACTTCTGAAGTAAAATTCAATATGGCGTCTCCTTAGGGCAATCGACTGTTTGTTTACATTTGATGGCGTTGACATTTTTGAAGCGAAAAATGTGTTTCAGATTGAATTTTTTATTCATTTTTTAAAGGAATTATGTACCCAAGAGCTTGCGTCATTGATTAAAAGCATTTTCAGGTAATGGTGATTACTTTCCTTGTCGTTTTTTGTGATTTTTCAGTGCTTTATAGTGAATCTTGGGATTCTTGGGGTATTGTCGGGTAATCACATAGTGTAGTAGTGATACGATAGCCAGGGGAATAGTGGGTTTAGGTTCGGTTCGGTTCCGACCTTAAGTGAATTCTAGGTTATCCAGTGGTTCTATTTTTAAAAAAAAATCGGTTCAAATACCTTGTAATTGAGGTTATTTTATATAAGTGCTGGTGAATTTATGGCTCAGAAAATTGTGTTCCTATTTTTTTAGAGATGCCAGGTCGCTGCGCCGTTCCAAATTGCAAAACCAATTAGAGTAATCAAGGAAAAAGATACTCAATTTTTAAATTTTCTAAAGATGGAGAACTTGTCAAGAAATGGAAACATGCTATCAAGCGGAAAGATTTTGTCCCAACCAAGTGGTCAATGGTATAAATATATTAGATTGTGTTTTT
This sequence comes from Aspidapion aeneum, assembly GCA_963576565.1. Lineage (NCBI taxonomy): Eukaryota > Metazoa > Arthropoda > Insecta > Coleoptera > Brentidae > Aspidapion > Aspidapion aeneum. Next base: position 4,513,295 of record OY755043.1, on the reverse strand, counting down.
TACCTTCCTAGCCCGAGCAGCAACGACTAGAGAAGGTATCATTTTTTGGCGGATCCAGGGGTGGGAGAGCAGAGGGGCACGAACTCTATAACCGTTATGACAATTACTTATAGCATATATATTATCTTCATTGTTTTCTTAAGCTTATAAAAAAAAAATCCATAAAATTTCAATCGTTTAAATATTCTTGACACTGCAAAATACATTATTTGTATTTATTTGCAGTTTTAATCGTATAAATTTATCAATTTCAACCAATTATACCTAACCGAACGAGTGGCGGAATTGCCCTCATCGGCGGCCATCTTGGATTCGATACCAGGTCTCATTGATAGCAATTTCGAAATTAAAAGAAAAATTAATAATAACAATGAACAGCTTGAATAAATGAATGAATAAACTTATAGAAATTAAAGTTATATACAATAAAATGCTAAAGGAACAGCTAACCCAAAACTCAAGGTACCAAAATGAAAGTATAGATGAAACAAAGGATACGCTGACAGGAGCTATGACCAAAGTAGGAAAAGACGTCGCACAAAAATATAAAAAGAGAGAAAATTGTAAATCAAAAGAAATAAAGAACCTGATTAAAGAAAAGCAGAACCTGGAGAAAGAAGGAAAAAGGACATCGATGGAATACACTAAAATAAAGAAAGAGCCAAGAAATAGAAGCTGAGAAAGCTATAGAAAATAACAGAAGTATGAAATGTCTGAGGCCGACTCTAGGTGGTTATGTAATAATTAGAATAAATAATATGACCGGCATAGAAACTAACGTTAAAGAGGATAACACATAACTATTCTATAAAGAATTATACAAGACAAAACGGGAACTATCGCAAGAAACAATGAAGAAACTCAAAATAAAGAACATAAACTCAGAACTGGAACCTAAAATAAGCAAAGCGAAAATAAAGAAAGCATTAAAGCAATGAAAAATAACAAATCACCTGGAAAAGATTGAGTTACGGCAGAGATGCTCAAGTACGGTGGTAAAGTTGTAGTTAATATCCTTCATATTCTTCTTAGTAAAATACTAGAAGCAAAAAATAAACAACTGGCAATAATCTATAACCATTATTCTACACAACAAAGGCGATACAGCAGACCTTAAAAACTATCGACCTATAACACTCCTTAATATTTAGGCTTTTAACTAAAATTATAACAGATAGACTAACAAACAAGCAGGCTTCAGAAAAGGTTTCAGTACAGTCGACCAGCGATTAATCATTTAAATCCTAATCTCATCGATGAAAACATCGAGTTCAAACATCGATAAAATCCATCAGGTTTCGGATGGATTCCACCAATCGATACCACCTAAACTCACCGACACTGAGAGCTGGTGAGAAATTCCTGTTGAATGTCATTTGTCAATCGAATCAGCTGTATATATTTCTGCACAGTACACGTGGTGTTGTTTTTTTACAAGCTTTTATTTAACTTTAGATGTTCTGTCTAACTATCTAACTAACTAACTATCTATCAAATCTTGTGAAGCGTTTTTGACACACTTCCCATTATCCAATTTGGATGAAATTTGGTACACGCATAGTGGTCCCATGACAATACAACATTAAGAAAAAAATATCCTACCACCCCTACCCCCACCCCTTCTATAGAAGAATGTGTTTTTGACACACTTCCCGTTATCCGATTTGGATAAAATTTGGTATACACATAGTGGTCCGATGATAATACAACAATAAGAAAAAAATATCCTCCCACCCCTACCCACACCCCCTTCCATAGAAAAATTTGTTTTTGACACACTTCCCGTTATCTGATTTGGATGAAATTTGGTATACATATAGTGGTCCGATGACAATACAACATTGAAAGAAAAAATCCTACCACTTCTACCCCCACCCCCATCTATAGAAAAATGCGTTTTTGACACACTTCCCATTATCCGATTTGGATGAAATTTGGTATACATATAGTGGTCCGATGACAATACTACAATAATAAAAAAATGACCTCCCACCCTACCCCCACCCCCTTCCACAAAAAATGCGTTTTTGACACACTTCACTTCAAATGACTTTTATAAAATTTGGTATATGCATAAAGGTCCGATGGCAATACAGCCCAAACAAAAAATATATTTCTACCTCTACCCTCACCCTCTCCTTCCCACAATAGAAAAATGAGTTTCCAAACAACTCACGATCAGCGATTTCATTATAATCTAGAATAAACTCTTCTGTTCTGTTATTGAACAAATATTTTCATTTAATAGAGTAGAGAGACTAAAAATTAGAAAATAAATTGGTAAATTTTTTTTAAGTCACAAGCTTTTATAAAATGCACTAAAAATTAAAAAATAATTTTCTAGCATTCTAATATTATCATAATAATAAAAGCGATGGCCGCAAATCAAAGCATAAGTTAATCTAAACTTGTGATCTAAACACTTAAAGAATATTCAACATAGCAGGTCATCAAAGATATGTTTGATGTGCCGCAATGTTATGCCATTGCCATACCTATCTCAGAGAAATGCTGGGGTATCTTGGGTCGGGTTGGGTGGGTTTGGTACCTCTGCATTTTTCTGCTAGATTGATTCTTGCAAATAGTGATATTTAATTGATATCTTATCGTGCTAACATCGTCAAAATTTCCATCAGTCGGCCATCGCTTTTATTATTATGATAATATTAGAATGTTAGAAAATTATTTTTTAATTTTTAGTGCATTTTATAAAAGCTAAGGACTTAAAAAAATTTTACCAATTTATTTGTAAATTTGATTTATGTTTAAAGAATTAAAGCAAATAATCAGAATGTTAGGAATAGGTAGCAAACTATTTCTAAATCTCCGCTTCCAGCTACTCAGATGAGGAATTAGACTTGATTCCTGTTCAGAAACAAAAACTTTGAGAAAAAAATAGGTTAGGGTTTGATTTCATATGATTTCATCAGATTTCTTTTTATTTTTCGATGGCTCATCAGCACACCATCGATTAATATTCGATGGATCTCACTTCCCTTTTGTCACCATTCCACTTGCCATCAATGAAAAAAAACCCGATGAATTAAGAGACCAAACGTGAACAATAAGAATACAGCATTTTCCAGTTATACCAACAACATCGCGAATTCGAAGTGCGTATCAGCTTTTTATATCAGTTCAGTGTCTATTAACTTCGTTTTTAAATTATCCTTATCTCTGTTTTCTATTTCTAAAGTGCTAAACGCCTGCTCTATATTTTCTCCCCTCCTAACTAAAGCTTTGCCTCCCTAAACCGGATTAGAATCCGACGGGCAAAGGGGAGAATGCCTTGCTGGTCAAGGGTTACGAAATTAGCCTTTTAAATGGCAAAACAAATGAACCCAATTGGGAATAATCTGAGGTTTTTGGAGAGATGCCCAGTATAACATTGTGTAGTATTTTGCTTTAACTGCTCCATATTTTTGCAAGATACACACTGGCTATTTATGCTAAAATAAAATTAGGTACTTTGGTTTAGTCTGTAAAAAGTTAAAATAACTTTTCTTAATAACGAGGACAATTATTAATCTAAGAATAATTAAATAATATAAACTTCATGGATCTATGACAGATCTGACACCTTCGTAGCTAGCCTAGGGCGAGTTCGTAAAGGCATCGATGCAATTCGTTGAAATCCATCGGGTTCGTAAATTATTTGATGAATTTCACCAAGGCACCAATTGATGGCATCAATGCTCACCGACCCTGAGAGTCGATGAATGTCAATTACGTCAAAATCAGCTGTTTTTCGTGTTTTTTTTTTCGGCTGTGTAATTTTATCTCTTTTTTGTTGTTTTTTCTGTTAAATGCTCCACAGTGTGGTAAACAAAGTTTCGATGGTTATCTTAAAAGATATAAATAGTGACTCAAGACTCGGATGATGAAGATCTGGCGTTAATTTCAATTTCAATTTCTTTGTTTATATACGAGTTAAAATTGTTATAAAATCATTTACATTTTACAAACTTATTATTAATTCATTCTAAAGAGCAGAAGAACTTAATCTCGAGAGCCCTTTGCTTATTATTTTATGCTAAGTTTATATGCTAATATGAATTTTTAAAATAAATGAGTTTTAGTTGTTTTAAATTAGATTAAATTTTTCAAGTAAAATTCCTCATCCTAATCCTAACCTAATCTATACAAAGGCACAAAAGCCTACCTTAACAAAAGCTTTAAAAAAAACTTTAAATAACATTAAAACACTTATAAAATATGAAAAAACCAATCCTGTTTTTATTTTGTTTTTAAAATTTTGATATCGTCAGACCGCGGCATGCCAGGATTGAGTGTTACGTTGAAAATGTTGTTTCCATGTATTAATGCAGAGAATCTTTTAGAAAATAAATCAAAATCGAAAAAAACGAAGTTTAGATATCTGATTCATCGCGTTCTTTTTTATTTTCTGGTGTTCATCGGACTCACCGAATGAAAATGTCAAATGAACGTCAAACGTCATATGTCAAAAAACCGATGTAATCGGTGAGCAAAATTAGATTACTTTACAAACTCGCCCCTATTATCACACTTCAAGTGAAGCCACAGTATAGTGAAGCCATGGGAATATATTAGCATTGAAAACTATTTTTATAAATATCTCAGAAACTAAAGCTCCTACAAAGTTTTTGGTTATAACACGAATTATTGAGCAAAATGTAGTCTACTATGTTCCGAAAACAGTGTATTGATACGATTCTCCGTTAAAAAGTTAGAATTTTTCAAAGTTTATAATTGTCAAAAAACATTATTGGTCATTATCATTAATCGATTTTGACCAAAATCTAATCAGCTCGTGTCGAACACTATTTTACCTAAAATTTTTATAAAAATCGGTTTAGCGGTTCAGGAGCTATCGTGTTACGGACAAAAATAATATACACACACACAGACAGACATCACGACGATATTGCTAGGATAGGTCAAAATACATCCAAATAACATATTTTTGGCGTTATCTCAAAAAAAGTTTTTACGTCGAAAATAATACCTTCTCTAGCCATTGCTACGCGGGCTAGGAAAGTAAAAATCAATTAAAAAGTTCTTTTTTGCAATAAAAAAACAAAAAATAAATAAATAGGCTGGTTTTAGCTCCAGCTTGTCCAATATTGTGGGATACGTCAAAAATTTTTTAAAAATCGTAGTATACGAATTTTTATGGTGGAGAATTGGTGCAGAACCACTCTGCAACCCCTTCAAGGGAATGAAGGAAACTGTTATTTAAAAAACTTAAAACTCGTGTTAGTTTCACTTTGGGTTTTTTTATTCCACCATTTCTCAGCATTTTCGAATATAATCTAACCATTTACCTCCAAGGGGAGGTCATCAACCCCCCAAGTCTAAAAACATGATTTTTTTATAAATTTTTTAAAAATTTAAAACAGCCTTGAGAAATGGATGCTGGTTAAATTTGGTAGGCGCCTTCAAAAGTATGGGATTGGGGCTTTAATTTGGTGTATTGCTTATCTATATCGTTTTAAAAATACATACAGGGTGTCGAATTAGGGGTAGTCTTAAAATTAAAGTAATTTTTTTAGTTAAAGAACTCTTTTTTAAACTATTCTTGTACAGCCTACAATATACTATAGAAATTAGCTTCCTAGTTTAAATTTGTAGCTATCCAGGACAGCTTCAATTTGTGGACAAATCTATGTTTTTACGTAAACTGTTTAAACAAACGGTATGAATATACAACATAAGCAAACTAAAACAAATAATGACGATATAGTTTAGGCTCTACATTCGAGATTCAAGAGATATGTTGCGTTTAATGATAGAAGCAACACACTTGGCATGGATAGACATAAGACTCGCCCGAACATTTTACGAAATTCCCCCCCTTAAACGTGCCTTATGATAGTTTTTTGCTAATAACTCGAAAACAGTTAACTTTTCCAAAAATCTTCTAGATATCATTTTTTAAGCGGATACAATTTCCTTTTTAACGGTGTACCTTAGCACCCTCTGACGACAGTGGTGCACATTCGATTAGCTTACGAAAAAAAGGGTAAATTTTTAAAATATTTTTTTAAATATCTTCTTGTGTTATTTTAGCTCACATATACTATACTATAGTAGTATGAGCTATGGTGATCCTAATTTTTTCGAGAAAAAAAAAAGTTGCTCCGATTTCAAAAATTTTTATATATCTTTGCGTTTCAGATGATTTTGAAACTTTTTTGTTGCGCCGTCTGTCTGTCTGTCTGTCTATATGTCTGTCTGTCTGTCTGTAACTCAAAAACCGCTTGGCCGATTTTAATGAAATTTGGTACCTAGGCTGGGTCTTGGCTCGAGATGGTCCCATTTAAAAATGAACAAAATCCACCGAACACAAACCAAATAAAAGGGGGGTAGATTTCAAAAATTAAAGTTTATGCGAAAATATGGCGTGTGTGATATCAAACGAAAGGTAATTGAGTCTGCTGTTGAACAAAATACAATTTAATTTATTTTAAAAAAAGGGTGGGGGTATATTTTAAAAATTAGAGTTTAAGTGAAAATATGGCGTGTGTGATATCAAACGAAAGGTAATTGAGTCCGGAGTTTAACAAAATACATTTTAGTTTTTGTTTTTTTAAGGGTGGGGGTAGATTTCAAAAATTTGAGTTTAAGTCAAAACATGGCTTGTGTACTATCAAACAAAAGGTAATTTAGTCCGGAGTTGAATAAAATATATTTTAGTTTTTAGTTATATTAGCTCACACGTACACTATAACTATAGTACCTAGTGTGAGCTTAGGGGCCCATATATTGGCAGAGTATTTTTCCTTAGCACTATTTTATTCTTAAAAGAATATTTTTGCTTAAAAGCTTGTTGTATACAGTTAAATATTTGTTAACCTAGACATATATTTTTTAAATACTCGCCTTGAAATAAAAATAAATGTGTTTGTAGAAATCCTTAAATCTAACAAAAATATTGAACATTGATTTTTGTAACTCAGTAAATAATAATAAGAGTGAGTAAAAAATTATTTTTGGTTAGTAATAACTTAAAACCGATTTTTTCTAGTTAACCTTCCTTAAAGTGATGGTGAGGGGCATCCCCCGTCTCACCCCCGTCAAAAGTGCTCTCTTACAGTATTTTCCCAATTATTTGCAAACTTTTAATTTGGCAAAAAAACAACTAAGTAACATTACTGAAGCTGATAAAAAGTCCTCTCTAAGGATGTATATTTAAATAAATGAGAGGTGTGGAAAAATCTATTTTTTTTTTAATTTTCTTAAATTTTATTGTCCCACAAGTCTGGTTTTAAAACTTATTTTTAAAGCCTTAACGCAGCAGTTGATCTTGCCCCAAAAATGGTCAAATTTGATATACCTAGTAATAAAAAATGCCGAAGCAACATTTAGGGGGGGAACCCCCCCACCAAGAGTGGGCGGATAGTTTTCGCTCGATATATATTCATACCAAGTGTGTTGCTTCTCTCATTAAACGCAGTGTGTGCATTAGTACTGTTCGAACATGGTTGTCTTAAATGAAGATTCAAGTGTATACCAAATTTGAACATTTTTGGTGCGTCTATGCTAGATCTACCGCTGCCTTAAGGGGGGAATGATATACATCGTTGGAAAGGAAGTTTCTTCATGTTAAAAAATGAGTTTTAAAACCAGACATGTAGGGTAATAAAATTCAAGCAAATTAAAATAATATTGTTTTTATCACACCTCTCATTTATTTAAATGCCTATGAAAGGTGAGCCACTGATGCAAGGGGGGTGTGTTATACATCGTTGGAGAGGAGTTTTGGTCAATGTCAATAACTATTACTTAGTTGTTTTTGGCCAAGTTAAAAGGCCGCAAATAATAATTAGAAAACTACTGTAAAAGATCACTTTTAAGGGGGGCGAGAAGGGGGATGCCCCATCCCCCCAATTTAAATGAATTTAACTCGAATAATTAGGTTTTAAGTTAAAAGTCATCAAAAATATTTTTTTACTTACCTTGAGTATTATTTACTGAGTTGCAAAAATGAATGTTCAAAATTTTTGTTGATTTGAGGATTTCTACAAACACATTTATTTTTATTTCAAGGCGGCTACTTTTAAAAGTTATGTCTAACTTATTAAATATTTAACTGTATACAATGGGTATTTAAACAAAAATACTTTTTAAAAAAACAATGTGTTAAGGATACAAAATGCAACAGGAAAAATAAAAAAAACATATTTTAAACATTTTCCCCTTTTTTCGTAGGCCTATGGAACGTGCACCACTACTTTTAGAGGGTACTAGGGTACATGGTTAAAAATGACATTTTATCCGCTTGCAAAATGATCTGTAGAATATTTTAGAAAAGTTGACCGTTTTTGAGTTATTAGCAAAAAACCGTCAAAAAGCACGTTTAAGGAGGGGAAACACCGCCCTACCAGGGTTGGGGGGGGGGTGGTTCCCTTTCGTGGAATGTTCGAGCGAGTGTTATATCTATCCATACCAAGTGTCTTGCTTCTATCATTAAACGCAGTATCGGACCCCATAGGGCCTGAACTAATAGTATGGAAATGAAATAGATTTAGAATTCGTAAGGCAATGGGAGCACCAAACAATCTTTAACTGGTACTTAATGCAATGCATATTTGATGCAAAGATGAAGCAAGATGACGAGAAGATGCAGCTTGACCGGTCGAAGAGTTCGCTGACCAATCATTCATGTTTGTTTTAAAAGCAAACGTAGTAGGCCTAGCTAGCTTGGCCGGAAGTTGCAGAGATTAATATTAATAGGTGTATGTTAGAGTTACTTGATCTGAGAACTAATAAGCATAGTGATAGAACGGTTCTTATGTTGTTTCTGTCGAATTTTTTTCTTCGTCTGCGGCAGCGGTATTCTTCAGATTGGGGAAAAACCAGACATCTCCCCGAATACACGCATTTGATAGGTCTTTACATTTAATTTCATTTTCGTTTGATATTAATGATATAATTTATGTAAAATGTTTCCAAGAACCAACAAAACAACTTTCATCTAGAATTTTTTGTCCTTTCGTAATTTGAAAAATAGGTACAGATGTATCAATACTTTCCTCCATTCTGGTATCTCTCTCTACTGTAGTCGTTTATTAAAGGTAAGATTTTGTGTAACTTAAGGTGTCAGGCAAGGTGATGCGTTGTCTTCAATACTGTTTAATCTGGTCCTTGAAGCAGCTGCAATTTTCTTTTCTCTGATATCCCTTACATCTGTTAGCTTTACATGTAACATTTTCCTTTATATTGATCTTTGGGTTTTTGTTACCTTATCCATGTTTGAATATGTAACTGCCCAGGTCTGGGATCCAGGCCACTTTTCTTGATTTCAGCTGTTTGGTTTCCTTTTTTTATTTTAATAATTTGTCCCCTCCCCTACTGCTTCTATTTTGTCTTACTTTATTCTGATCGTGACGTCTTCATCTGTGTTTGTTATGATTTTAGTTTTAGTGTAGTTCATACTCAAGCCTATATTTTTAGCTGCAGTATTAAGTTTGTCCAGCATTTTTATCAGTTCTTCGTTTTTATTTGTTATTAAGGCGATATCATCAGCATATCTTAGGTGGTTTAAGTATTGTCCGTTTACTTCGATACCTATTTCTTCCCAAACAAAGTTTTTAAAAACGTCTTCTAGGGCGTGGTCAAATAGTTTAGGAGATATTGTGTCACTCTGTCTCACAATGCTATCAAAAGCTTTCTCAAAGTCTATAAATGCAATGTATAGTGGGAGGTTGCGTCCATTGGCTCGTTCTATTAGTATTTTCATTGTTAATAGGTGGTCAACTGTACTGAAACCTTTTCTGAAGCCTGCTTGTTTGTTGGATTGACATTTCTTGTGCAGTAATGGTTGTAAATTATTTCCAGTATTTAAAAGATTATGGAGGGTATTAACTGAGGGTAGGCTCTGCTTAATCGGACTAAAACGCACCAGGGTTTGTAAAGAATAAGAGCAGTCATATTTCTGTACTTATGTCTGCTTATCTCACTCATCATTTATCAGATGTGGTGATACCAATATCTTCTTCACGAAGAGTACTGACGCCAAGCTTTCATTCATAAACCCGTCGAATTTTTTTTGCCCGTTCTTCATTCAGTAAAAACTGATTCTGATTTTTTAAAGCAAGAAGGCTAACAAGAACAAGTCTTGATTAAAATCGTGGAAATTTTTTTATGTTTTTAAAAATAGATTTAGTCTTACAATAAGTGTCTTTGATATAAGTAATCTGCATTTTTGATTAAGTTGTTTTTGATGAAGGTCTTTTTTTAATTTGAAGACAAGTTTACCATATGAAAAATGCATTAATCAAGAAGTCACTGTATGGTGTATACACAGGCACTAGCCTTAGTCTCTCTCATATAATTTTTTTTTGTTTTTTTTTGATTTGCAACATCGATTTCTACTTATTACCAAAAATATATTCAATTCTCTTTTACCCGTATAATGTCTGCAAGATTTATGGCTTGTAATAATATGTTGTGGCCAATGTGTTAAATGTTAGAAGCAATAATTTTGGCCTAGACATAAGAAACGCAATATACCAATATTTGTTACCAATTTGTCAATGACATAAATTATCTTTATTAAACACACTATTGCAACTCATTGCTTGAATGTCCAATAGTCATTTTAACCTATATTTGCGTTCTCTATTATGGATAATACCATAAATCAGGCCTCTATATTTACACCTATAATACCACGTAGCTATCCACCAAATTATACCTACGAATTAGTCTTAATATTTCCTAACTCACATATATTAAAATATAATTTTTAGGTACAATAAGCGTTAACAATTTTTTCTAATTCTATGTCGGTTTAGAACGTTTTTCTACGTTGTCCGACGCCTATTCTCCACCTCCTTCGATCCTGACAATCATCTTCCGTCAGGTGTTTTTGACTCATTAATCTTTGGATTAACTGATGCCATTCTACACGTAGTTTAGGACGCCTTCTTTTTCTGCGCTCCATTGGTTGCCATTCTAGGACCTGCTTTGGTAATCTTTCGTCGTTCATCCGTACCATATCAGTTGTCTTTTAGTAATGTCATCCTTTATGCTTCCCCCGATTTCCATTCTTTCTTTTATGATCTCATTTCTTATGTAATCTGTTCTTATTGCATCCAATTTGACACTTTTCATTTTTTTTTGTATTTTTCTGTTACGCGACAAGTCTCTATTCCATACAACAGTGTGCTTTTTACCATTGTTGCATATATGTTAAATTTTACATTCTTTTTTATCTCTCTGCAATCCACCAAATTATATCTAAGAATTATTCTCAATATTTTCTAACATACATATTTTAAAATATAATTTTTACATGCTTAACCGTAAACAATTTTTTGCACAGAAAAATCAATTAAATAAAACACATCGTAGCCTTAGTAAGAAAAAAAACAATCGGTATGTTCATGTGTGGTTTTTACTTGTTTTTGTTTTATTTTTGGATCAACAGTCCCATCAAGTTTCGAGAATTTAATTTGAATCTTCTTTAAAGAATATTGTGCATCTAAATTTAAAAAAAAATCTGTTTAGTTTTGATTTATAACTGTTTTCAAAGTCGACGCTTCTCTGGCTTACGCTGGTGTCTTGCCTCTTTGTCTAGAGCGTTTAAATCACAGTCTCTCTCTTTCTCTGCAAAGCGCTTTAGTATTAGAGTTCAAACGAATCAACGGCAAGTTGGGAGTTATAAGCAGGGTGGTTTACACCGAGCCGTTAGGAAGAAGTCTTGAGTGACTTTCCGTTCACTTCATTTTATTTAAGGTTTTTTTTAACTAGGGAACTACTTTACTTTAAAGTTTATTTTAGTTTTAAAGCTTTTTGATTATTGTTGTTTCCAGTGTTTTAAAATATTGCTTCTTTCTTTTTCTGGTTTTTTAACATCAAATACAAACCATTCGTTGCCCGTAAAATCGGCATTTTTAATCAATATGATATCCCAAAACTAAAGAATTATAATATATAAAGTTTAAAAAGGTTAAATATTAGAATACAAAAATTTAATAGTTGTAATACTTAACAAATCTAAAGAAGTGAAATAGAAGAAAATTGAATAGGTAAGTATTTCCCTACATTGTTTATATAATCAAGAAAAAGACTTATAGTAGCACTTCCTCCAAGACCCGCCAAATTTAATAATGTTTAATGCTTTTTAATAGCAGTGGCGCACCCAGGAATGTGTCTTGGGGGGCCCGACAGCTAAAAAGGGCGCCTCTCAAAAATCGTGCGACCAAAAAAAAAAAGGTCATCATGTCTGAGGGGACCCACAGCTAAAAAAAGGGCGCCTCTCAAAAACCGGGAACGCGACGAACTCTGCTTGGGGGGGGGGGGGCCAAAACCTCGTGATGTCAAATTTCAAGCTAGTTTTTGAGTTTTATCATAAAATATGTCGAAAATATGTAAAAAAATTCTAAGGCTTGCGCCCATGTTAATAGTTATTTAACCAACAAGGTTTGAAAACGACTCTTTGCACACGATCGAGACAGTTTGGTGGACCGAGCCGAAGGCGAGGTCTACAAGTCGAGGGAGTGTGCAAAGAGGTTTTCAAACGAGTTTTTTATAATATTTTTTATACGACTAACTTGTTTTTATTTCCGACATTTTTACAACAAAACTTTAAAAATTCAACAATTTTTTGACGTATCTAATCAATAAAACATGTGACAGTTGCTACGGAACTAAGCCAACTTATATTGATGGGTAACACCAAAAATCACAATGACGGGAGACCCGTATGCAGAAATGACATAGGCGTGCGCAAAAATGCCATTTTCAGATCGTGTTCTCCGTGCGCAAAACCCCCTTTTACAAGACAGTCGTATAAAAATTTATTTAAGTTGTTGAACAATTTCGATTTGACAGTACCATTGTCAAAGAAATAGCCTGCTACAATGCAAAGTGCAAAACGATGACGAATAGGGGTGTATTCAAAAAATTACTTTATAACGTATATACTTTTATGTCAGCCAATGATATGTCGAATTACAAGTTGGTTTCGATTTTCGATATCTACGTGATGGAGTCCTACTGCTTCATGCATTATCTGACGTAATTGACAATAAATTATTCCTACTTAGGACTGCGAATGCAAATACGCTCGGGACTTTAATATTGGACACATTGAGGTATTAAATTATATTTTACTACATATTTTGTTATTTTGAATTATATTGACTAAATAAAAGAAAAATTATCAGTTCATTAGACTACGGAAACAATAGTTAAGAGGGAGCTCTCCGTGTGGCATATTGTCGGGTACGATTTTGTTTTAAATCGAACCCTTAAACGAGCGTACCATAGTACTGCCGTCCTTAGTGAGACCCACCTATCTGAAAAAAAATCAAAAAAGAACCGACCGAAAATGGCTTTAAATAGGTTACTTTTATCTGTTTTTTAGGAAAAATACCCAAATTTTTGTTCGGAAGTATTTTATTTTTAAAAACAAAAAAAAAATATTACTATGTACTTTTGGCAAGCATTTAAACTTTAAACTTGCTTTTCTCGAAATAAGTGAAAACGTAGATAGGTGGGTCTTACTAAGGACGGCAGAGTAGTGTGTGTGTGTATGTGCGTGAAAATAAATATGAAATAGTTTTAAAAACGTTACAAACTTTACTGAATACAAAATAAAACTCTGTTGCAATTTACAATTTGTTGTTGTTTGGAACTTTTCTAATGACCTATAAAACAAACAAGACCAAAAATATTAAAATAAAAATCTTAACTTACCAAAACAACAAACTGCAAAATATTCATTAAATAGAAAAATCTTATGTTTCTTTACTGTCAATTAATCTAGAGGTTTAAGTTTAAGTTCAACAAAACTTAGAATGTGAATACCGACTTGTCTCCTCAAAGTTTGGGTTTTTGTAACGGTAGGTCGGACCTAAGTAATCCATTATCCCCTCTTTGAAGTGCTTGGAGGAACCAACTCAGTGGCATTGCTGATAATCCTACAGTTTTTTTTACATTCTAGCTAATGGGCTAAACAATATGACATTTTCTTATCTCACAGTTTTTCTATAGCCAATCACTATGAAGGGAAAAACCCTCTCTCTATTTGATGTATCGCCACGCTTAATTATTACGACTCCCACTCTTCACTTTTCAGTAGTTTTTCATGCGTCAACCACCTGCTGTGATGGTTTCAGGATAGCCAGACCCACAGCATATACCTGACCTCTGCGCGCCTTGGTAAAGTAGAAGGAGAAAATTTCTGACAACGATTGTTTTCCCTTGCGCGGCGATCTTTTTTTTTCAGTTCGTAAAGAAACTCGATCCAGTGTAGATAATATATCGAAAACTTAGACGTTAACCACGTAACAATAACGTTTTTTTTTAATAGTATTTAATGCCGTGTCTACCACAAACTAGTATATGGTTTCCTCAGAGAAACAAATAAGAGAGGAGGGGGTCTGTTTTAAAAGCAAATTCTTTAATATTGATTTAAGAACTACCTAACGAATTAAATTCTCAAAAATACTACTGCTCTGTGCTTAAGAGTATCCGAGCCTGTTATAAAATTTAGTTTCGATATTACTTAGTCTTTTAGGTGTCACTGATTGTCGAGTGGTGATTATTTTCGCCCGAAGTTCATCCAAAGTGGTAGTTGCTAAATGGCCATGCGACTAAATTTGGCTTTTTGCATAGCCACATAAAAAAATGCTGTAGTTGCATGCGTTGTTTCACGGAGGTCAGCTTATCTAATTAAGACAATCGAAACCTCAATTCAGAAAATCGATAAACTAACTCGTCACTTGTCACTACGACAAGTCATAGGCCGCCTGATAGCCTGTATAATGATCCGCACTTATTCCGCGCGGAAAGGCGATTTTCAAAAGTGGTTCAAGTTGGTAAGCTAGAGTTTATATTTATTTATATTAAACCATTTGCAAAGTTTCAATTTGCTTATTAAAAAAATTAGATAAAAGTTGTGTATTGAATTATTATACTTTTTCAAATGTGTTTTACATATATTGGACTGAAAAAGTCCGTATAATTATGTATCAATTGTGACTTTATTATTACAATCATGTATCAAGGCTTTTATTTGTGCTACATTCAGCTGCCGGTCCATCCCAGAGTATTAGCTATGATTTATTGTTTCAGCGTTGGCGCATGGGATTGCCCGACGAAATTTATTTAACATATGGCACAAAACACCGGTTTCACAGGATAAAAAGTAATCCGTTTTGAACTATGTATGTGAAAATAGTGAATATAAAACTACGATAAAAAGTATCAGTGCATAGTAAGAAAATCTTGCAAAATTTGATAGTGATTGATCCATATTGATATATAGTAGAGCAAAATTAATATATTTAGTTAAATTTTTATAAAAAAACTATGCTAAATAAAAAAGGCTTTATGCTAATTATGTACAGACACTCTCAAAATATTAATTTTTCAAGTTATTTGCTTGAGAGGAAAAAAAACGATATGGGACGTTATTTTTAGAGGCGACTGTACCATCTCCAGAATGCACAGTGTATTAAAATCACATTTTTTAAACGCTAGTTAACATTTCCAAACTTTCAGCATCAATTGGTCAAAATTACGACCATAAAATAATTTTGATCGTTCAAAACCGACAAGATGACCACCGTGCGTCTTGCCCGTCCGTCCCCTACCACTACTAATCTATTTCGCAGTACAGGGAATTTCTGACCGGGCTCACGACGGCGGCGCATACAATCTAAAATAAGTTTTAAATTACTTTATTATAGGATTTTCTGGAAAATTGAAAATTAAAAACTAGGTCAACCTCTGAACTTGATTAAATATTTTTCCGGCAGTTGGACGATATAGCTGCATGGGATCTTGCTTATACTTATAAGATAACGCAATAGTTTTAATTCGATTTTATTAAATGAAAATATCTATTAAGGATCTGACGCATTCCTAGCCCAGTAGTACTTTCCAAGTTAACTCCACCTTATATCGGCCTTGAAAACAGTTTTTGTAAATATCTCAGAAACGAAAGCCCCTACGAAATTTTTCGTTCTAACATAAATTATTGAAAGACTGCATATTTTGGCGTAGCTAGCCTTGCTTTTCAGGGGGGGCCGTGGCCCCGGTCTATCTTGAACAAAAAGCAAACATAGGTTTTTAAAGAGTCATGCAAAGTGTGCAATGAATAAAAAAAAATACGCGCATTAAATGTTCTAATATTTTAATATAACAAATTTAATAATACATTTACCAACTTATTTATATGTATACACAGGAAGTATGTATTTCAGCAATTCTACAAAGAAAGTTTTCTACGTCGCTGACTGAAAGCGGCTACCACACTGTCTAAGTCGACCTCAACATCTTTTTCTATGAATAACAATGACAAACCTGAGTGTCTCTCTTGAGTCATAGTTGTTCTAAGCCAATTAAAAACTCTCCTCATGGCAGAGAAAGACCTCTCGCAAGTTGCATTTGAAATTGGAAGAATACTCGCAACTTTAAAAAGTTGGTAGAGGTTTGGATAGGTGTTTTCTGCTATATGTTGTTTGATAGAATCATGACCAACAGTTTGATTTAACCGAAAAATACAATTCTTTAAAACGGTCATTTCTGCTCTTAGAGCAGAAGTATTAATATTTAAAATTTCCCGGTATTGCTCGACGAATTTATTCCATTTAACGACGTGGGAAAACTTAATATGAAAATGGTTATGAAATTGTCACCAAAATCGGAAAATTTCCATAATACACTAAACGCTAACCTCAAAAAAACTAAAAAGATTATTATATTTATTTTAGAAAAACAGTTTAAAAAGGTCTTTTATAACCTTACGACATCTACAACCCGATTTCGGAAACAGAGGGGCAAAGGTCGCTGTCTTTATTAAATGCGAAATTTAACTTACACTTCTATAATATTTTACAAGATGTCGCCAATATGTATGAAATATTCAATATGCATAATTATGTTTAAATTTAAAAAATATTTTCGGGAAATTGCATAAGTGCAGAAAAGTTACCGATAATTTAAAGACAAAAAGCCTAATTCCGCAAGACAAGTGCTTTTTCCTGAAATGTAAACATTATCTGAATGATTTTAAATTTTAATGCACCTATTTTATTTGAATATTTCCCGAATAATAATAGAAAAGTATGTATTTTCAGCGTCATGTTCTTTTACTAGTAGTCGGTAGGGGAGGCCTAAAATATCTTAGGGGGGCCTGAGGGACTTCAGGGGGGGGGCAGGCCCCCCTGCCCCCCCCCCCCCCCTAGCTACGCCAATGGATGCGATGCTCGGTTAAAAATTTAGCATATTTGCAATTTTTAAAGTGTCAAAAACTTGTCATATTATTATCAGCATTAGGGTGCTTTTGATCAAGCTTTTTGCCAATCTGTTACCCTTCTACGCAGGCGCAACTGACCAAAATCTAATCAGCTCTTTACAGGGTTGTACACTGTTTTACCTGAAAATTTAATGAAAATCGGTTCAGCGGTTTAGGAGCTATCGTGTTACGAACAGAAATACACAAACACACACACGAACAGACGTCACGACGATATAGGTAGGATGGATCAAAATACACCCAAATAACACATTTTCTGCGTTATCTCAAAAAAAGTTGGTTGTTTTTTAAAAACAGGTACCTTCTCTAGCCATTGCTACGCTGGCTAGGAAGGTAAAAATATGTATATGAAATCTTGATGGTTCCAACAAAACAAACTTTGTGATTAATGTCCTAGAAATTTTCCTAATCCCTATTTTTCCGGCCAACTTTATTGCTCTCGGGCTATCCCGACGTTTTACTCTTATAAAAGTTTTCTAGATTAACAAAATTAAAACCACTTTACATTTGTTAATATTATTTAATGTCAATGAATAGATACAGAATAGTATATTACATAACAAGAGAAGAAAGTGACAAATTTTACACGGTTGTGAACAAGTTACTTTCTACGAACACTGTTGAACTAGACCAATTTTTGTAAAAATGTAATTTCGCAAAAGTCAAATAAAACTCCTTCTTCGCACACGTGTGGAAAAGGACTTTCTGGAAAAAAAATATTAAAAGTTATATATACATTTATCGGTTTTACAACGTTCTACGTCTTCCGATACCCAATCTCCACTCGTTTCTGTTTACACATAATTCATCATCTAGGCCTCTTATTCTTTTTTCACTGTCTATTCCTTCTCTCCAGCTTCTCCTTGGCCGTCCTCATTTTCTTCGGCCAGTTGGTTTCCATTGTAGTATTTGTTTAGGTAGTCTTTCATCATTCAATCTGTGTACATGTCCGTACCACACCAGTTGTTTTGTTCTTATATCATCCACTACAGTACGTTCACCCACTGTCATAATTTCTCTTATTCTTTGATTTGTAACTCTTTCTCTTTTGGATTTCCCTGCTGCTCTTCTCCAATAGTCCTCCGTAGCGGAAAGCATTTTTTCTGTTCTATCCCTGATTGGCCATACTTCTGAGCCGTATGTAATAATACTTTTTACAATGGTGTTATATATAAGCTTTTCGTTATGTTTTGATATAGTTTGGTCCCAAATTATTCCATTTAATAAAGTTATTGCTTTTCTTCCTTGTACGTTTCGATATTTTATAGCTTTGTCTAGTGTTTCCTCAGCTGTAATTTTTAGACCTAAGTATTTATACTCATCACATGACTGAATTCGCTGCCCGGTATTTAAGATTAGATCCGGTATGTAATATTAAAAGTTAAAAAGGCTATTGTATGTCTTAACAGAATTTGATAGAGTAGAGAGATAAAAAAGAATGTAAAATTTAACATATAAGAAACACGCTGTTGTATGGAATAGAAACTTGTCGCTTAACAGAAAAATACAAAACAAAAATTTTAAGTGTCGAAATTGATGCAATAAGAAGATTAATGAATATATCTAGAACACATCACATAAGAAATGAGATCATTAAAGAAAGAATGGGAATCGAGGGAAGCATAACGGATGACATCACTAAAAGGCAACTGATATGGTACGGCCATGTACAACGGCTGAACGACGAAAGATTACCCAAGCAGGCCCTAGAATGGCAACCAATAGGGCGCAGAAAAAGAGGGCGTCCTAAATTAGAATGGCAACAGTCAATCCAAAGATCAATGAGTCAAGAAAATCTGACAGAAGATGATTTTCAGGATCGAAGGAGGTGGAGAATAGGCGTCGGACAACGTAGAAAAACGTTCTAAACCAACATAGTAGTAGTGAAATAGGGTAAAAGTTAATAATTCAAATTGTCTTCAATTAAAAAATACTTTTTTCATAAATGAATTGTATTCATATATATATTATCTATAAAGGCCGCTTGACATGGTGCATGACGCGCTGCAAATATTTGCAAGCAAAAAATTTCGGTCAAATTGTTGCCTGCAAAAAATCTCCTTTTCGTTTGACATTGTGCATGGCCATGCATTGATTCCCCAGAATCTAGGTAAAAATTCCCCAGTTTGCATGCAAGTACAGTTTGCATGCAAAAAAATGGCACCGGACCGATAAAAATGGATTGCCTGCAACAATCAGCTGGATTTGTACTGCGCATGCACCTGGGCAAAATTTCATGCATTTGCCTGCAAATTTTATTGTCATGCACCATGTCAAGCGGCCTTAAGTACTCGTATTATTTTCAATAATTGTATTGTATTAGTACTCTCATTGGCCAATGGGGGGGATTACTTCTAAAAACCCCCCTGGCTACGCCACTAGTGTCGCTATGATAACGGCTGTAATCTATAAATATTCGACCCAATCTACAAAAACGTAGAGAAAATATGCTATATATATTCGAAATTTGAACGAAAAAACATAAAAGGTAGGTAGGAAAATACTTCTATATAATAAACCTTCCTATATTTGTTAAAAATTTTCCAAATTGTCTTGTCTACATCGTTTCCATTTTCGTAGATAGGTAATTTTATTAGATCTCTCCGGATTTTCCTTTTTTCTTCTTATTTCTTAGTATTATTTATTTCCTTTTTTTCTCACTTCGTTGAACATAGTAATATAATGTTATTTGAAAAAATTACTGCTTCCGTTCAGTAAAGCTTTATAGGCTGAGCTTGACAACTTTAATAAAACAGGTTGATATAATTAGGTACCTATAGATTTTTGTTGCGTTTGGTGTAACTGCCTCTTTTTATGTAATTATCAGAATCTGATACAGGTTGGGAAATTCGATTAGATAGACTAATGTAACCAGCGGGATGAAAGTTTGTTAAAAAAAAATAATAAAAAAAGATGTTTAATAGGTATTTTTACCTTCTTAGCCCGCGTAGCAATGGCTAGAGTAGGATTTTTTTTATGTAAAAATATTAAAATCGAATTATTTGATTTTGATGACAACAAATTATATAAATTTTCGACATCACAGGAAAATTTTGTCAAAATTATAGCTGGGCGTGAGTTGCAATATGTACATAATGTAACAAAACGGGATTTGAATATAAATTGTATTTTTGCCATTTATAAGTTTTTAAAGATTTTTAATTAAATATTGTTTTGACATCAACAAGCATTAATTATATGCAAGACTAGGTTAAGATTAAGTAAAATTTATGGCAACTCGGCGACTTGTTTTTGGGCATATTTTCAGGTTCGCTGTATTTTAATAAATGTTGTATTCGGCTAATATGTCCTTTGAGCCACTAACATCAAAATAATTCATATTTTGTAACTGGAAACAAATTAGCTAAACTATTTTCAACTTTTAAGAAACACACTGTAAGATTTAAACTTTACCGAATTTCTAAATCCACGCATCTTTGAATTGCGGTGGTATTTTGTCTCTTTGTCTTTCTCGCCAATGCGAGAGAGCTTAAGATTCAGACCACGGCAACCAAGAGTGTCTGTAGAGAAGAGTGGTGGAAGAAATCCGTTAAAGAAAGCTTAGATTTAGACCAATCAGCTAGCGGCAAACTAAGAATGTCTAGAGAGCGGGGTACTGAAACTTTCGAAAGTCGGATTTTACTTTACTCTTTAGTTCGCCTTTGCTTGTATCGTTACGCTTCCGTTCACACTTCTTAAGGGGGGTTTTATTTTAACTGGGGAAATTTATCAATTATTTTAACTTTGTATAAGCTATTATCTTTATTATTCATAATTATTTTAGTCTTTTCTTTTGGAGTTTATTGATTTTAAAGTCATTAATTATTACTGTTTCCAGTGTTTTGAAATAATGTGTTTAACTGTTTTATGGTTTTTTTAACAACAAAATACAAACCATTCGTTGCCCTAAAATCGGCATTTTTAATTAATAACATATCCCAAACCTAAACAGTAATATTAAGTAAATTAAACAGTCGATTGAATAGTTTCACACATTCAATCAACGTTTAAAATGTTGATAAATATATATATTTACAACAAATATATAAATGGTTTATAAAACATAAAAGTTTAAGAAGTGTAAATATTTGAATACAAAAGTTTAATAGTAGTAAAAAGTCGATATTCAACTAGTAAATATAAGAAGTGAAAGTGTGAAGCTGCAAGAAGAAAATTGAAAAGGTATGTATGATTATCCTACATTAGTTATACATTTGAGAAAAACGTTTATAGCATACTTTTCCTCCAAGAACCGTCAAATTCCCTTTTGAGATTGTTTAAATTTAATAACATATAGTAACATTTAATCTTTTCATAATTTATATAAGTTGTAGCCTAAGTTGGTAGCTTACAACATTTAAGCCTTGGCCACTTGAGGTGACAGAACCACTGTCACACACAGGCCCCTGTTACAATAATATTTTGGGATATATTTAAGGTTATAACCATTTATAAAAATTTGATCGATTTGATCTGGATCGTTCGTTAATTCCAATTTGTTCAGACTAATCTGTAATCACGTGACAAAAATCCGTCACGTCTAAGATGCAAATACCGAACGCAGCTTGTATATTATTAGTTTATGTCCCTAGCTACGGCACTGATCAACCTAATTAGGCAGAAATACCCAATTTTAAGGGCTAAATAACAAAGCCGTCCATAAAAGAGAATCCATTTAACGCCCTCATTTTTATCTGGCGTATCTGGAAAGTATAATCCGTGGGAAAGATAAAACCATAAAAAAGCGAATCGTAAAAAGTGTCATATCGGCCTTAAGCTACTCCGGATTTAGATAGTTATATGGATATTAACAAAAGCTCCTCTGGATAGCTATTCTGGATCTTGAACACGGCCAATGGCATAGTCGCCCGCTCTTTAGAGTTAGTAAATTTTACGCGTTTGAGGTGAAATCTATTCTCCTGCCCCGTACCGTTTGAACGTTTCTCACTCGGATCGTAGGAGAGGCTTGCACAATGGAGGTACTTTCGCATAGCACGTGAAGGCTCGGAGCTAATTTAAAGCTTGCCACTGACCAAAGCATGTGATGGGAACTATCACATCGTTCAAGACCCAGAATAGCTACCCTAAAATCAGAAAGACATCGTGACTCGTCAAGTTCGAACAAATTCAGTACCTAAATTAAAGTAGTAGTAGTAGTAGTAGTGTGGGGTAGGCTCTAAGCCCGGCGACTAGGAACATGAAGCGCCCTTTTTGTCAACCCCCGGGCATCCCCCCTACTGCGTTTTTCCTTCGCTAAGGAATCTGCCCGTTTTCTATACAAAGGCTAGAATATCGGGCCACCACAGATTTAGAAGGTCCTCCGTCTCAATGGCTTCCTCTTTGAATACCTCTCTTCTTGCCTCCTTGTATGCTTCATATGATGAGAGAAAATGCGCCGAGGTCTCGTCCTCGGCCTAACATCGCTCGCACGTCGCGTCCTCCTTCACTATCTTTGCCAGGTGTCCTTGTAGGACGCAGTGTCCGGATAGGACTCCCACTATGACTCCTACCTCTCTTCATGTTCTACGCAGCAGCCAGTCCCTACGGGACTTGCTGTATCCTGTCACACACTCCTTCGCCTGTCTGGCGGTTTCTGTGTTGGTCCACTCCTTTTGTATCTCTTTCTGGGTCCACTCTGTTAGGGTCGACTTCATTTGCCCTCTTGTGAGCCCCAGGAAAGGCTCTAGCCCGACGCATTTCTGCCGGAATACTCCCCTGGCGAGTTCGTCCGCTGTCTCGTTTCCTGGGACTCTCATGTGGCCTGGGAGCCATACGAGCTCCACCTATCTTACGCCGGCCAACTCCTGAAGCGCATCCGCACACTCCTGCACCAAACCCGCGGACATGGTTGGTTTGCACAGTGCTTTCAGCGCAGCTTGACTCTCTGAATAGATGCAGAGGCGTTTTCCTGTTTCGTTCCTCATTTCTTCCTCCCATGTTACCGCCAGTATAGCGTAGACCTCCGCCTGGAAGACTGTTGCATTGGATCCCAGCGAGTAGCTTTTTCCAATACCTTTGCTTTTCACGTACACTCCTGCACCGATCGAATTCCGGTCTGTCAGCCTTGATCCGTCTGTATAGCAGACCGTGGCATCCCTAAGGAATTGAACTCCGTCCTCCTTCCATGCATCCCTTGGCGGTATGGTTACACGGTATCCCCTTTCCTTCCTTAACCGTTTCTCTGGCGTCGCTAGCCTGTACGTCGATAAAGGAATCTCCTTCATCGCTTCCTTCTTTATCCAGGTGGACAGCGAAGGGAGACCTAGGATCGTATTCAGGGCCATGTTAGGAGTAGACCCTAAAGCTCCACCTAAATTAAAAACGTCCTTCTTTGTTTACACTTTTAACCCTGGAGACGTGGGAAAAAATAACAACTTAGGTGACCTCAGTCCAAATTTCTACCAAATAAAATTTCAATACATAATTTCAAAGTTAAAGTATTGCCGTTTTTTTAGCTCACACTACTACTATACTATAGTAGTGTGAGCTATAGTGATCCTAATTTTTTCGAGAAAAAAAAAGTTGCTCCGATTTCAAAATTTTTTATATATCTTTGCGTTTCAGATGATTTTGAAACTTTTTTGTTTCGCCGTCTGTCTGTCTGTCTGTCTGTCTGTCTGTATGTCTGTCTGTAACGACCAACGCGCATAATTCAAAAACCGCTTGCCCGATTTTAATGAAATTTGGTACCTACGCTGGGTTTTGGGTCGAGATGGTCCCATTTAAAAATGAACAAAATCCACCAAACACAAGCCAAATAAAAGGGTGGGGGTATATTTCAAAAATTAGAGTTTATGTAAAAATATGGCTTGTGTGATATCAAACGAAAGGTAATTGCGTCTGGAGTTAAATAAAATACATTTTACTTTTAAAAAAAGGGTGGGGGTAAATTAAAAAAATTAGTGTTTATGTGGAAATATGGCGTGTGTGATATCAAAAGAAAGGTAATTGAGTCTGGAGTTAAACAAAATACATTTTAGTTTAAAAAAAAAGTTGGGGGTAGATTTGAAAAATTAAAATTTAAGTCAAAACATGGCTTGTATGGTATCAAACGAACGGTAATTGAGTCTGGAGTTCAATAAAATATATTTCAGTTTTTAGTTATATTAGCTCACACATACACTATAACTATAGTACCTAGTGTGAGCTTAGGTGCCCATAGATTGGCAGAGTATTTTTAACTTTAGGGAAAAAATTCAAAGGACAATTTTTGTTTAAAATTGAAAAACTTATCAGAAAAAATTATAAAATACAGTGTGTTTTGATGAAATTTTTTTAAATGTTTTTTGAAAGAACGATCAAAAATCCTACTAGCCAATTTAAACATTTTTCTATCTTTAATAATAAAAAAGTTAGCAATGGTGGATACTTAACTCTAAACACCCTGTTTATTGTACTTTGCAGGGGCGAATCTAGGAACCTTATTTAGGGGGGGAGAAATATCATAATAAATATCACATAAAACTATTTTGCATAGTGACCAGAAGGTGTACTCTGTGTGTCAACACTTAATATAGCTCGAGATTTAGGGGGGCGAGATTTCCCCCTTTTTCCTCTCCCGTAGATCCGCGCCTGATCCTATGGCGAGACAAAAAAACCGCATTTAAAAGACTAGCTTAAGTTCAGTGTGCATCATCCTTCATTTTGGCGCGGTAATAAAATACGACGATGGCGCTGGTTTGTTGGTAATAACCAATTTCTATTCTATTATCTGTCAAAATGGCGCTGATGGCTTGCTTGAAATGAGAAACTTTCGTGTCGTGAAAATTACACGTCTATCATCACAGCCCAAGTTTCTTTGCTCCTATATTGAGGGTTTGTCATTAAATGTACAGTGTGTCCCAAATTTGATGCTTTTGGGTGTTTTAGGAGTCTCTAGAGGAGATAGAAAAAATTGACTCCCAGATGCGGGGCTTAACAACAACAGTACGATGTTCTTCTGCATTTGGGAAGGGGGCACTAATTTTTCTTCCAAACATCCGATTGACTTCAAATTTCGCATAGCGTCTTAGTTCCGATGACAATACAATAATGTGGTTTCATCGGGTACCTACCTCCCCCTTAACGTGGGGGGTGGAGAGGGGGTAAAACTTTAGTTTGTCCGATTTCCACCAAAATTGGTATCTGAGGGTTTTTGAGGATGAGAATTACGAATTTTTGATCAGATTACAAACATTCAATATGGCGGATTCAAAATGGACGATTTAATGTCAAGTTTTTCTGATTACTTTCAACTGACTTCCACGTATCCGATTGACTTTAAATTTTGTATACCGTTATTGTACCGATGACAATCCAATAATGTGGTATCCCTGGCTGCCTACCTCTGCCCTAACCTGGAGGGCAGAGAGGGGGTAAAGTTTTAGTTTATTGGATTTCCACCAAAATTGGTATCTAGGGGTTTTTGGGGATGAGGATTACGAATTTTTGATCAGATTACAAAAATTCAATATGGCGGATTCAAAATGGACAATTTAATGTCAAGTTTTTCTGATTACTTTCAACCACGTATCCGATTAACTTTAAATTTCGCATAACGTTATAGTTCCGATGACAATCCAATAATGTGGTATCACTGACTGCCTACCTGCCCCCTAACGTGGAGGGCGGAGAGGGGGTAAAATTTTAGTTTGTATTTTGTTTAGTATCAAATCGTTGGACGGCCTTCTCATCGAAGACTTAGATATTTCAAAATTGACAGGAAAGACTTCCTGCAATATCGATGCGCTAGCTGAAATGCATAGACTACGACAAATCTAAAAATTAAAAAATAAATTTAGCAGAAAAAACTTTTTGAAAACAAGCTTTTATAAAATCGACTAAAAAGCATAAAATAATTTTTTGAGTGTTTTGATATCATAATAATAAAAGCGATGGGCGTATTTAATATTAGGTAAGAGCCTAACCATGCGCATATGGTGGATTATCCACAACCGATGATGGGCCGACTCTTCTTTTTCAATGTGACAAAATAAATTGACACACTGCCGGTCGCGGATGATCTGCCTAATATGAAGCAGGCGTAATAAGGTCCATCCATATCAGAAAAAAGTAGGGTTGGGTTGTGTTAAATTATCTACCCTTACATTTCTCTGTTATAATATAATGAATTTGGATTTTCACTAAACTTCGAGTTAACAAGGCTAAAAGAAAAACGGATAAATTTCCTTTAATACGCCCATCGCGTTTATTATTATGATATCAGAACACTTAAAAAATTATTTTATGCTTTCTAGTCCATTTTATAAAAGGTTGTTTTCAAAAAGTTTTTTTTTCTAAATTTATTGGCTATTAAATCTGTGTATCTGTGATCTATTTGGTGATTAATTAAAGATGCTTTTACTGCCAAGGGCTCAATGCTATCGAAAGCTTTTTCAAAGTCTATAAACGCAATATATAGTAGACTGTTGTATTCGTTGGCTCATTCTATTAGGATTTTTATGTTTAATAAATGGTCAACTGTACTCAAACCTTTTCTCAAGCCTGCTTGTTCTTTTGATTGGGTTGATCATAAATTATGGTTAAGTTTAATCATTGCTAATATGCTTGCAGCATTATCTCGTTAAATTGCAAGGCTGATGCACGGATCATCATTCGTTTAGTGATCTGTGGCTAATATATTTGATAATAAAACTCTAGGGCTTTTTTGGATTTTACTTTTTTTGCACAAAAGATTGTTTTATTTCTCCATAGAAAAAAAAGACATTTTGGTATTTTCTAAATAGCGCGGCATCATCACAAATGTCTGCCAAGAGAAAAGTACTGTCCATAATCTGACCAAAAGTAGGAGCTTTCCAACAAAGTTTCGAATTTATAACTTTAGGACGAAATAAAAGACCAATATATGGCCAATAATTCCCAATCCATACAGCAGTGCGGACATCTTCAAATAATTCTTATAGAGCCAGTAACATCACTACTATCATGAGTGCACCCAGAGGGCCCTCGGGGCTCGGGTTCTCCCCAATCCTAAGATTTTTTTAGATACTTTCCACATAATTTATAAATAAAAAGAAAAAATAGCATAAAATACGAAATTATGAGGCTTCAGGCCAGGGGCGGCCAGTGCATAAGGGCTGCAAAGCTGCAGAACCCCCAAAATTTTCACATTATTTGACTATTTTTAAGCCGCTGCTATTTTTCTAATATAATTATTTTATTTCTAAAATTATTGGAATAGAAGTATATTTTCGGTCCGGTGTTGGTATAGTAGGCTTTCAAATCGCGTACGTGTGTTGAGTATGACGCCGCGCGCCGTCGTCAAAGGCCGCATTTCACAGTCGGTCAAATGAAGTTATTGGCATTGTTGCGCTGCTAAATTGCAACACAACGTAGCTGGGCGGCTAACGAAATCTGTGCTCGGCTAGGAACCCCTTCCTTCGCCCCGCACCGCACTTGCTCATGGATTTAGATAGCGAAATCTAGGCAAAAATAGAGCTGCAAAACTTGCAGTTCCAGTACAACACCGGGCGGGCGGGCGAGCTCAGCGTTGCGTGTTTGCAGGCGCATTTATTTATTTAGAAGACGCCAAACGCATAAGCGGGAGGTTATGGTCAGGTTTGTTGTTTATTTTTTGTATAATTGTGTCGGCAGAACTCACAAACTTTACTATCACGAGCCGCCACTGCTTCAGGCCCTCCCCCAGGGGACTCGGGCCCACCCCAGAGGCCTCTGGCCCCTCAAGACTTATTCCTCAGGGCGCCCACTATTGAGACACGAAGGAGTAGTTATTTGTATAATAAAACCATAAAAAACTATATTTTAAACAATTTTTGTTTTAGAAGAAGTTGAATAACCGGTCTATCTTCCAACCGCTATTAAACTTCCTCCTCCACTTGCATCTTGTCGTGATGCCATTCAGTTCTTTGTTAGAATCACTGGCCTTTGTTCACGACGTTATTTTTACTTCTTTTGATATTTTGTTTTCGTGTGGTTCACTTCACAAAAAACAAATATTGATATTGGAAATTAAAGGTATTTCTATCTATCTATTTAGCCTTCTTCAATCCATCTTTGCACAAAGGCCTCCCTCAATATCTTCCACTCTTCTCTGTCTGTCGACCTGTTTATTCAAATTATCGTGTGTTTCTTCAAATCGTCCGCCCATTTCATTTGAAGTCTTCCCCTACTTCTTTTATTTTCCCTGGATCTCCAGTTTACAGTACATTTATTCCATCGAATGCCTTTCTGTGATCTTATGACCGGCAAATTTTCATTTTAATTTTGCTACTGCTCTTAATTTTACTTTTGTCTTATTTCTTATTCATCTGTTACCTTTACATGTAATTTTGTCTTTCCATTGATCTTTGGGCTTTTGTTACTTTATCCATGTTTGATTTTGTTGGGTCCATCCATAGGTGAGTACAGGAAGGATACATTGGTTATACACTTAGGCACCAAGGATATTTTTAATTTTTTAAAATATATTTTGATTTACTTGTCTCTCTCAGCTGTTTGGTTTTTTTGTTTTAGTTTATTTTAATCGTGATATCTTCATCTGTGTTTGTTATGATTTTAGTTTTAGTGTAGTTCGTACTCAAGCCAAATTTTTAGCTACTGTATCCAGTTCATCCAGCATTTTTATCGGTTCTTCCTTCTGTAACAAAACGGGATTTGAGCATAAATGGTATTTTTGCCATTTATAAGTTTTTAAAGATTTTTAATTAAATATTGTTTTGACATCAACAAGCATTAATTATATGCAAGACTAGGTTAAGATTAAGTAAAATTTATGGCAACTCCGGCGACTTGTTTTTAGGCATATTTTCAGGTTTGCCGTATTTTAATAAAAGTTGTATTCGGCTGATATGTCCTTTGAGCCACTAACATCAAAATAATTCTTATTTTGTAACTGGAAACAAATTTTAAACTATTTTCAATTTAAAAAAAACACACTGTATAATTTTACTTTCTAACAGGTTTTTAAGTCTGGCTTGCATTGCTATTTTGTCTCTTAGTGGAGCGCTTAAAGCGCAGTCTATCTCTTTCTCGCCAAGGCGAAAGGGAGTAGAATTCTAGCCAATCAACGCCAAGATATTTGTCCCTTCAAGCGCAGGGTCGCTTTAACTGAGACGGGAAACTTTCGAAAGTCGTTAGGGAGTTTACTCTTTAGTTTGCCTTTGCCTGGTACGTTACACTTTCATTCACACTTCTTAAGGGGGGTTTTATTTCAACTGGGGAAATTTATCAATTATTTTAACATTGTATAAAACTGTTAACTTTAATATTCATAATTATTTTGGTCTTTTCTTTTAGAGTTTATTGATTTTAAAGTCATTAATTATTGCTGTTTCCAGTGTTTTGAAATAATGTGTTTAACTGTTTTATGGTTTTTTTAACAACAAAATACAAACCATTCGTTGCCCTAAAATCGGCATTTTTAATTAATAACATATCCCAAACCTAAACAGTAATATTAAGTAAATTAAACAGTTGATTGAATAGTTTCACTCATTCAATCAACGTTTAACATGTTTATAAATATATATATTTACAACAAATATATAAAAGGTTTATAAAACCTAAAAGTTTAAGAAGTGTAAATATTTGAATACAAAAGTTTAATAGTAGTAAAAAGTCGATATTCAACTAATAAATATAAGAAGTGAAGGTGTGAAGCTACAAGAAGAAAATTGAAAAGGTATGTATGATTATCCTATTAGTTATACATTTGAGAAAAACTTTTATAGCATACTTTTCCTCCAAGAACCGCCAAATTCCCTTTCGAGATCGTGTAAATTTAATAACATATAGTAACATTTAATCTTTTTATAATTTATATAAGTTGTAGCCTAAGTTGGTAGCTTACAACATTTAAGCCTTGGCCACTTGAGGTGACAGTACCACTGTCACACACAGGCCCCTGTTACACTTCTTTGTTATTAAGGCGATATCATTAGCATGGTATATGTTTATATCGTACATTTAAAAAATATTTTAAAATGTCCTATTTGGATATTTAAATATCTGCACAATTAATTTTAGAAAAACTTCAATTTTAATCCACACTTTGATAAATAAATTTTCACCCAATCAACTAGGTTTTAGAAAAAAAAACATAGCCCTAAATTTTTAACAATTGTCAAATAATATAGTGACGTAACGGAGTATGTTCCAAAACTACCAAAACTGACGCACGTGAAGAATTAAATGGAGGTCTTGGCTTCAAGCATAGCGTGTGAGAATGCATGGATATGCTTCATATTTATGCTCTAATGTATTTAATGTGAGCTAATAATAACTTTATAAAATGTTCTAGCAAAACAAAAATAATTTACCTACGTCACTATTAAATGAACGTAATGGAGTTTCCACACTAAAGAGGACCAGACCCAATTTCTGTGTATTGTCGGATTATATAGCGTTATGTCGCTCTCTAAAACAAAAAATTAAAAATATTGAATTTACTTGTTTGATTTAGGTTACATGCTGTGATAACGGACAAATTGAAAATTGAAAAGTTTCCAGCTGCCTCTCGAGAAAAGAATCACATAACTTGACGTTTGATTCCCTGTTACGATGCTCTTGGAATCTGCTCGGAAAACCGTATCCGAAAGATATTGGAGGTTTTTAAGTTTTTCCTGGAGTGGAATTATGTCTCTCATTACGAGGCACGTGCTCAAACTTGTAGTCTGTGTTTTTACCCAACTGGAGCACGGCGAAAGGAAGAGTAATGTTTTTCGATTGTTGTATGTATGTAAGTAAATATGTATGTTTGTGTCACGCTAGAGGTTAAACGGCTGAACCAATTTTGACAAAAAAGGTGTCGTTGAATTGCTACTGATCCCGAAGGTTTTATAGGCTATATTTTTTTAAAAAAGGAATCAACATGGCGGTCTCCAGACGCGATTTTGCCATGATGTAGGCTTTAAAGCATACAAATTATCTAAATTTCAGTCGATATTATTGAAATTCCTTTGATTAACCATTGCAAAAGTCGTCTAATTTGCTATAGTTACTTTGTAGTCCTCCCTGCTCCCACCTATCTCCCCTCCTGTCATTTCCCACCTATTCGCATAATTTTATCAATTTTACTAGTCCCCCCCCCCGTCTCTCCCTCTCTCCTCACCACCATCCTTATTAGTACTAATTATAGCTATAACTTTCACAAATATAAAACGATTTCAAACGTTCTTTCTGCACGACTTTTTTTCTTATATCATTTTACTAGTTTCCCACTTCCTCTCTTCTCCCCTCCCTCCTTATTAGTAATAGTTGTAGCTATACCTTTCACAAATATAGAGCGATTTCAAAATTCTTTCGGCACACGCCTTAAGACTTTTTTCGACACCATTTTACTAGTTTCCTCCTCCCTCTCTCCTCCCCTACCTTCACTCAATGGAAGGTAACACTTGTAACAAAACGGGATTTGAGCCCCTGTTACACACTGTTCGCGTCCGTAGAAAATCTACACGTACTTTTTGAGTAAAGCTAAATGAATTGTTAATGCATAGTGCTTTTTATAAGACTGAATAAGAATTAAACTTAAAAGTTGGAAATAAAAAAAAAAATAATTAAAAAAAACATCCAACTGCTAAATTTACTTGTAACTACTAGTCGCAGTTGGCTACAAAATTACCCAATAAACTGATTCATGAAAATACAAAACTGTATAATTTCCTAAGTGCGGTTTGGGCATCAAAACTAAATGTTGAAGCATGTCGTACATTCTAGGTATACCTATCAATTTTGTACTCAACTGCGACTAGTACTTTTTAGCAGTAGTAAATTTAGAAGTTGGGTGTTTTTTTAATTTAAAATTTTTTTTATAGAATTTTATAGAAATTTAAAAAAGGTTTCACGACTTTTTTTTATCTCTAACGTTTTTTATAGCGGTACTTCCACATCTACAGGGTGTTCCAAATTAAGTGTCCACTATTGCTAACTTTGGTATTATTAAAGATAGAAAAAAGTTTAAATTGGTTAACTAATTGAATTTTTGAGGCTCTTTAAGATGCTTAAATCAAAAAAATATCAAACATCGCGTTTCCGTGTTTTCGGGTTTTTAAAAAACATAAAACAAATTTTAAACAAATTTTAAACAAACTCGTAGATATTTTGATGCTCTTTAAGATAATCAAGAGAGATTTCGAGTTTTTTCAAAAAAGTTATTTTATAAATTTTTCTGTCAAAAAACTATCATCAGCATTAATGGATTTCCACCAAAATCAGCTCTTTAAAGTATTGTACGCTATTTTACCCAAAAAATTCATGAAAATCGGTTTGGCGGTTTAGACATACACAAATACACATTCACGGACATACATCACGACGATATCGCTAAGATAGGTCAAAATACACCCAAATAACAAATTTTCGGCGATATCTCAATTTTTTTTTCCGTTGAAAATAATATTTTCTCTAGCCATTGCTGCGCGGGCTAGGAAGGTAAAAATCTCAAATCCATATAGCGAGGCGTCATGCGCTAAGGCTTTTATTTAAAAAAAATGGCTGAAAATTAAATTTTGAATAATTTTCAAAGAAGGAAATTAGAATTGCGCGCGTTGTAATTTGATAGAGAATATACCAAGTAAAACTCCACGTTTCCAATAATATACGATTCCCGTGAAAATTTTTACACATGTCATGCGATTTCAAAAAATTTCCAGTTAATTACATGAAAAAAATTATATTTATTAAAAAATTTCATGACCCATAGTTTTTTATTATTTTTTTACTGCAATTTATAATACACTCAATAACATTTTTAAGAAACGTAAAATTCGCGGGTACTTAATTTCACGTTTGTTAGTATTATTTGGCTTAAAAATTCCGCTGATTGACGCTTACGTGTCTTGATGGCGGGTAGAAACGCAATAAGCGTTGATCTGTCCTGAAAGGCAGAAGAGCTGTCGTAGGTCACGGACTAGTTTGTTTCTTTTTTTTTGTAATCGATCTTTTCATTGATCGATATGTGTATAGCAGTTTATTTTCGCCTGCTATTGCTCTGGTTTCTCTCGTATCTCGGTAGATGGCGCTTCTTGCGTGAGTTTTTAATTGAATTCAATTCAATTCAACTAAGCTTTATTGTCCAAATTTTCTATGAAAATCATTGACAAAGCAAACATCCTAATTACATATTTAAACAATTTAGGTTTCATAAAATTAAAATATCGAAACTAGCAATAAATCCAAAACTAGGAAAAGTAATAATAAATAAAATTTAAACAGTTTTAAAATTCTCGGTTACGATAAAACACATAATACACAGTTAGTAGGAAATAAATTAATCCAAGCAAGTCAAATAACTAAAATTATCGAATAAAAAATAGATAAAAGGTCAAAAACTTTAAAAACTTGTAACAGAAAAACAATCTTAAAATTAAAATAATCTAAAATCTTCCGACACGATTAAACACTATTAGTAAAATGTAAATAATTTTAAGTCGAAGCAAATTATAAAACAACAAATAGATAAAATGACACAAAGTTAAAAGCTCCAGAAAAACTAAACAATCACAAAATTCAAACAGTTCAAAATATTATTGGTAAAATACAATAGGTAGTGATTGTAAACAAAGCGACAAACAATTAAAAACAAACAAATAAAATTTAAAAAAATGTATATACGAAACCAGGATAATAAAATATTAAAGATCAAATTCTATAACTACAAAATTTAGTAGGTAGGAGTTTTCTCACAATTTACATAGGATTAGAGACAAAACCGTCTAATTAACTTCCCAAGAGTGTCACATTGACCAAGCAGTGTTTTAAGGAGTCCCATAAGAACGAAACAGTTAACTGTCAACACTTATTAGGTGTCCATTTGATCTTGGACCCCCGTGAGGTTAAGCTTTCAAGCTATCACGGAAAAATATGAGAGAAACAAAAACTTATTTTTACCCAATTAGCCACGAAACGAACATTTTTAAGTTTTGAATAGCTTACTCAATAATACCCAAAACTGCCCATTAAATCAGTTGATGTGCAGTGAACCATCCCAGCATCGGCGTCATCCGATCGAGCATTTTGCAAAACAAAAAAAAACGAAAATGTCAACAGAAAAATTAGATTTTGGTTCTCTCGTTCAAAGTAGAGGCCCTCGATACAAGTTTGCAGTTGTTTTAAATAAAAAACAATTTGTATTTGCAAGCAGGACTATCAAAACCGACGGGCCACGATCCTCCATTTTGTTGACGTCACATCGGGGGCTGATTTTTTTTTTTGATGGTCACCTCACGACACAGTCGTCTTTAAAATATTGAAGTTGGAATGACGGTTCATAAATATTTGATTTTTTTTTAAATATAGCCGGTTTTGAGATTGTTTTTACTATATTCTTGCAGAACAATTTTTTTAGCTCACACTACTACTATACTATAGTAGTGTGAGCTATGGTGATCCTAATTTTTTCGAGAAAAAAAAAGTTGCTCCGATTTCAAAATTTTTTATATATCTTTGCGTTTCAGATGATTTTGAAACTTTTTTGTTGCGCCGTCTGTCTGTCTGTCTGTCTGTCTGTCTGTCTGTCTGTCTGTCTGTCTGTCTGTCTGTCTGTATGTCTGTCTGTCTGTCTGTCTGTCTGTCTGTATGTCTGTCTGTCTGTCTGTCTGTCTGTCTGTCTGTCTGTCTGTCTGTCTGTCTGTCTGTGTGTCTGTATGTCTGTCTGTAACGACCAACGCGCATAACTCAAAAACGGCTTGCCCGATTTTAATGAAATTTGGTACCCAGGCTGGGTTTTGAGTCG
This sequence comes from Aspidapion aeneum, assembly GCA_963576565.1. Taxonomy (NCBI): domain Eukaryota; kingdom Metazoa; phylum Arthropoda; class Insecta; order Coleoptera; family Brentidae; genus Aspidapion; species Aspidapion aeneum. Next base: position 4,478,349 of record OY755043.1, on the reverse strand, counting down.
AGATGGTCCCGTTTAAAAATGAACAAAATCCACCGAACACAAGCCAAATAAAAGGGTGGGGGTAAATTTCAAAAATTAGAGTTTATGTAAAAATATAGCGTGTGTGATATCAAACGAAAGGTAATTGAGTGTGGAGTTAAAGAAAATACATTTTAGTTTATAAAAAAAAAGGGTGGGGGTAAATTTTAAAAATTAGTGTTTAAGTGGAAATATGGCGTGTGTGATATCAAACGAAAGGTAATTGAGTCTGGAGTTCAATAAAATATACTTCAGTTTTTAGTTATATTAGCTTTTACGTAGATACACTATAACTATAGTATCCAGTGTGAGCTTAGGTGCCCATAGATTGGCAGAGTATTTAAATGTATAATAATCCTTAATTTTTCAGAGCCGGTTTATTAGCTCACACAAAAATTAAATTTAAAGCAGAAGTGTATGTGTTCGTTTCTACGTGGAAAGTAATCCGATTACCTACATTTATTTGTTTATACTCGGCACTCGGTGTTTCCAAAAATTACAATGATTTTTTTGTGGTGTCATTTTGTTTTAAAGAGATTAACGCTGGTATTTTTGGATTCTAAACAATCTTTATTGTAAAAAATTATTAAAAAATCGAAAAAATTTTAAGTTTTACAATACCAACAAATCGGGGTGGACCCGATGTATTTATGACATATGTAAAAAATATCCAAAAAAATCTTAGATTCGGGGGGGGGGGGGCGGGGGGGCCGGGCCCAGGCCCCCCAGGCCCCCTCCGTATATACGCCACTGCCAAATGCCATGACCAACACATATAAAATATAACAGAAAGTTACTTAGTTTACACTTGAAGACGGTTAGAGATACTTACTAACCGAAACGTCGTGTTTAAAATAAATAAAGACAATGGAAGTCCGAAATTTTATTTCTACTCATTCATTGTCGCATATTGTCTACAAATTTCAAACTAAAATATAACAGTTGCCATGCGGTACATGGCGGGTAATTTGAATTCAAAATGAGGAATGCTAAATCTTGCAGATTTTAACCTTTTAGTCATCTTATAGCCCATCGCACCGACTCTTTTTTCCCTACTTAGCCTTAAGTGTTCCTTATTACGTCATATTATGATTATATTAAGAAACGCTTTAAGCTAAGTAACGAAAAAAAAATTGGTGAGATGGACCCTTATATCCTTTTGGTGGAATATCGGGATGGTGTCTGAGAATATTTCACTGCAATTTTGCAGAAATCTGTAGTGCCGTTTTGAAAATATCATAAAAAACATCTGACCTCCCATAAGACCCAATGTAAAAGTCAGCCCCCCGAGAACAGCTGATTTTTTTCAGGGTCGTGGCCTTTATTGTTTTGTTGGCCTTATAGATATATTTATCGGTTTCACAACGTTCTACGTCTTCCGATACCCATTCTCCACTCGTTTCTGTTTGCCCATAATTCATCATCTAGGCCTCTTATTCTTATTTCACTGTCTATTCTTTCTCTCCAGCTTCTCCTTGGCCATCCTCGTTTTCTTCGGCCAGTTGGTTTCCATTGTAGTATTTGTTTAGGTAGTCTTTCATCATTCATTCTTTGTACATGTCCGTACCACACCAGTTGCTTTGTTCTTATATCATCCACTAAAGTACGTTCCCCCACTTTCATAATTTCTCTTATTCTTTGATTTGAAACTCTTTCTCTTTTGGATTTCCCTGCTGCTCTTCTCCAATAGTCCATCTCCGCAGCGGAAAGCATTTTTTCTGTTCTATCCTTGATTGGCCACACTTCTGAGCCGTATGTAATAATACTTTTTACAATAATGTTATATATAAGCTTTTTGTTATGTTTTGATATACTTTGGTCCCAAATTATTCCAATTAATAAAGTTATTGCTTTTCTTCCTTGTACGTTTCGATCTTTTATAGCTTTGTCTAGTGTTCCGGCAGCTGTTATTTTTAGACCTAAGTATTTATACTCATCACAGGACTGAATTCGCTGCCCGGTATTTAAGATTATATCCTGTTTCATTCCACCGATACACATATACTCTGTCTTATTGAGATTAACCTCTAGTCCCCACTTATTGTACTCTTCTATTAGTTTTCGTGTCATATATTCGAAGTCGTCATAATCCTGAGCCACTACTATCTGATCATCGGCGACACATAAAGTATACAAGGTGGTTTCGTCCAACGGAATTCCCATGTTTTGGCATTTTCTCTTCCATACTTTAAGGACTTGTTCCAAGTATATCTTGAATAGCGTAGGCGAGATACAGCAACCTTGTTTAAGACCTTGATTTACTTGTTGGCCTTGAGTGTGTATATCTACACTGTGCTAGGGCCTCTAGTTCGAAGCTATTATGTTTCGGAGGCAGTTCGAATGTAATTTAAAAGTATAGAGACGTTTTTTCCTTGTCGAATACTTCGCTAATCCAACTTTTAATGGAATTAGAGCGTGTGATTTTTCGTCAGTTTTAAAAATGGAATTTAAAACGGAAATACGCTATGGAGTGGCAGGGCTGCTCTATACTTATGGTTCGCTTGCGCTTCAGAAATAGTTGAAAAATAGGAACCACTAAAGCTTTATTATACGAGGATGGGATGAAAAATTTTCGGTCTAACATAGAACACAACACCATAGTGACTAAATAGATAGTTGTGTTACGTATTTTTACGTAAGCATGAGATTTGACAGTTACGCAAGCGCACTTCGTCACACCGTCGTCAAGGTCACGTTAGGATCTTACGTATTTACGTTAGCTTAGCAGTCTGCGGGCACCTTAACGTTACCAAAGAATAGAATTGGTTGATTGACCGATCGAAAAGTGAGGCCTAGAGACGATAATTTCCGCTTCCAGTACAAACGATTCTTTGCAAATATATTCCTACTGTAGTTGAAAAGACAAAAAACAAAAAAAACGTCAAAAAAACACAGTGCCGAATTCCATATTCTCTGCTATTAGTAGACTTGTTATGGTAACGTAAAAACATTCAACTTAAACTCAAATTTGAAACAAAACGTAGAGCGCTTAACGTGCAGTTTTACGTAAAAATACGTAGCACAACTTAAACTAGTTATAGTTATAGTCCTCTTGCTTTGTAAGATAATACATTTGGCCCAACGATGTTCAACTGATTTAATGCCATCACTGAAGTTTGATTTATCCAACTCGTCAAAATAGGCGTTTGAAGCTGCAATGACTTCTAAATCTGAGGAGAACATTCTTCCAGCAAGAAATTTTTTAGGTTTGGAAACAAATAAAAGTCTGACGGAGCTAGGTCTGACGAATAAGGTGGATGGTTTAAAAGTTCAAAGCTTAGCTGATGGATTTTAGCCATTACAAGAGCGGACTTGTGGCAAGGTGCATTGTCCTGATAAATCTTTTTTGCCAAACCAGGGCGTTTTTCGCGTATATTCTGCTTGAGCTGGTCCAGTAAGTCGCTGTAGTACTCTGCATTTATTGTTCTTCCTTTTTCGAGATAATCTATAAGGACTATCCCTTTAGCGTCCCAAAAGAGCGTTGCCATGACCTTTCCAGCAGGCGGTACTCCCTTTGCCTTCTTTGCAACTAGTTCGTCCTTTGCCGTCCATTGTTTGGACTGTTTCTTAGTTTCAGGGGTATAATGATGAACCCATGTTTCATCAACCGTAGTAAATCTACGCAGAAAGTCTCCTGAATTAGGTCTAAACAGTGCCAAATTCTCCTCTGAAATGATTAGGCGCACGAGCTTTTGATCGTACACTCGAAAACTTGACACTCAGTTTGAGTTGATGTTTGGTTAAATGCAGAGATATGGGAGGCTTATTTCATGGGATCTGTGATCCTCATAGTGTTCGGTTCGGTTCGGTATAGTGAGAAAACCCTCGCAAGAAGCGTCATCTACCGAGATACGAGAGAAACTAGAACAAGAGCGGGCGAAAATAACCTGCTATACCGTTGCGTTTGCGTTTTTATCGTCCATCAAACGTGAGCGTCAATCAACGGAAATTTTAAGGCAAATAAATGTGAAATTTAGTAGCTGTGAATTTAAAAAGCGCAATCAGCGTTGCTCTGGCCTAAAAGACAGAAGAGCTATCGTAGGTCATTGATTATTTTTCTTTGCAATCGATCTTTTCATTGATCGATATGTATAGCAGTTTATTTTCGCCTGCTCTTGTTCTAGTTTCTCTCGTATCTCGGTAGATGGCACCTCTTGCGAGGGTTTTCTCACTATATACATAGTTTTAGAGACAAAACCGTCTAATTAACTTCGCTAGGATGTCACATTGACCAAGGAGTGTACTGAGGAGTCCCATAAGGACGAAAGAGTTAATTGTCAACACTTATTAGGTGTTGATTGGACCTTGGACCCCCGTTGGGTTAAGCTTTCAAGCTACCCACGGAAAATATGAGCGAAACAAAAACTTTTTTTTACCCGATTAGCCACGAAAACTTGTTATAAATTAAGCATCTACACGGTAAAAAAATTTATCTAAGATCAAAGAAGTCAGTTGAGATTGGGAGTTGAGGTTCGGAGTTCGAAAGTTAAATATCAGCTTATTGAAACATGTATTGCCATTCATAAAGTAAATTGAGTTTCAGTTGAGGTTCAATAGAGATGAGGAGAATGAACCAAACTTTATGTCGGGAGTTCAGACTACTACAACTAAGATACAATGCTTGTGCATGATAGGTATGTACCTCTTTCATTTTTAGTCTGTACTTTTCCATGTGGATTAATCTAAGCTTCAAAAACCTCAATTTGGCGCCCTTGTTGCGCAACTTTGTTAGACATCCAGGGGCCTTTTGTAGGTCCCTGGCCTGTCTCCGGGCCGGTACAGGAACGCATCCTGTACCACGGGGTTTTGATGCCCCTCGACCCGTCTCATGAAACGATCCTTCTGCTCCTGGATCGTTTCTGAGATATCCTCAATGTTGAGCTCCCTTTTGATTTGTACGTTACGCACAAACCAAGGGGCTCCCGCTATTTGTCTTACGACTCTATTTTGAAAGCTTTGTAGCCTTCCCATTTGGGTTTTGCATACCTTGTTTCAGCATGGGGATGCATACGTTAGTATGGGGCGAACGACTTGCCTCCATATTTGTAATTTTACTCTCCGGTGTAGAGTGCTTCTGGCATTTAACAAGGGGTATAGCCTACTGTGGGCTCCCCTTGCTTTTTGAAGGGCGTTTGATACCTGGTCGTTCCAGGTTAGTTTCTTGTCGAAAACTAACCCCAGGTATTTAACGTTCCTTCTTTGCCAGGGTATCCTTCGACCACCCAGAGAAAGCTCTGTTCGCGGATTGCCCCTTTTCCGTGTAAAGACAATCGCTTGAGTCTTGTCTGGGTTGATCTTAATTTTCCACCTTTTAGCCCAGGGGGTCGATTTTGACCACAACTTGTTAAATCTCTCATTCGAGATTTAACAGCGGTACAATCTCTAGTACAATCTCTAGTAGTCAGCTTGGCCATGGGAATTTTAAAACTTGAATTGTTGCTAAAATACAGACTTTTATTTACCTTTTTCTATGTTTTTACATACCTTTATGGATTTTCCCATATAATTTGGCCCCACAAGTTTCCTTTTATCACTATTTTCCGAATTTTTCGCGATTTTCTGTGATTGTATTTCATTGTTTTTACTTTAGAACTGTCACTTTTCTGATTTAACAAACACAGGGTAGGATTTATTATTTTTTAATTTTAAATTTACCTATACTTTATTATTATTAAATTAATAGCAACTTCACGCAATTTTTTCCCATTTTTTTTTATTTGTTTGATTATAATTTTTTTCAAACTTTTCCTACTAGGTGGTTAGTATACAATTCAACTTATTTTTTATTAAAAAAATACATAAAATGGCGAATCCGAAATGGCGGATTTTCCCATTTATGAACCGATTTGCATCAAACTCGGAACTTTGAGATTTTTCAGGTTGCTGATAATTATTTTTGACTTAAATTTATAAAAATCAAAATGGCGGATCCAAAATGGCGGACTTTCCCATTTATGAACCAATATGCATCAAATTCGAAACTTTGGGGTGTTTCACAATGGCGCACTTTCTTATTTATAAACCGATTTGCATCAAACTTGGAACTTTGAGATCTTTCAGGTCGCTGATTATTATTTTAACTTAAATTTGTAAAAATCAAAATAGCGGATTCAAAATGGCGGACTTTCCCATTTATGAACCAATATCCATCAAATTCGAAACTTTGGAGTGTTCCAGGTCGTTGATTAAAATTTCCAACTTAAACTTAAAAAAAATCAAAATGGCGGATCCAAAATGGCGGACTTTCCCATTTATGAACCAATATGCATCAAACTCGGAACTTTGGGGTGTTTAAGGTCGCTGATTATTATTTTTAACTTAAATTTATAAAAAATCAAAATGGTGGATCCAAAATAAGAAAGTCCGCCATTTTGGATCCGCTATTTTGATTTTTATAAATTTAAGTTAAAAATAATAATCAGCGATCTGAAAGATGTCAAAGTTTTGAGTTTCATGCATATTGGTTCATAAATGGAAAAGTCCGCCATTTTGGATCCGTCATTTTGATTTCTTTAAAGTTTAAGGTAGAAATCATAATCAGCGACCTGGAACACTCCAAAATTTCGAATTTGATGGATATTGATTCATAAATGGGAAACTCCGCCATTTTGGATCCGCTATTATAATTTTTATAAATTTAAGTTAAAAATAATAATCAGCGACCTTAAACACCCCAAAGTTCCGAGTTTGATGCATATTGGTTCATAAATGGGAAAGTCCGCCATTTTGGATCCGCAAATTTGATTTTTTTAAAGTTTGAGATAGAAATCATAATCAGCGACCTGGAACACCATTTTGGATTCGCTATTTTGATTTGTATAAATTTAAGTTAAAAATAATAATCAGCGACCTTAAGCACCCCAAAGTTCCGAGTTTGATGCATATTGGTTGATAAATGGGAAAGTCCGCCATTTTCGGTCCGCCATTTTGATTTTTTTTAAAGTTTAAGTTAGAGATCATAATCAGCGACCTGAAACACTTCAAAGTTTCGAATTTGATGGATATTAGTTCAGAAATGGAAAAATCCGCCATTTTGGATCCGCTATTTTGATTTTTATTAATTTAAGTTAAAAATAATAATCAGCGACCTTAAACATCCCAAAGTTCCGAGTTTGATGCATATTGGTTCATAAATGGGAAAGTCCGCCATTTTGGATCCGCCATTTTGATTTTTAAAAATTTAAGTAAAAAATAATAATCAGCGACCTGAAAGATCTCAAAGTTCCGAGTTTGATGCAAATCGGATCATAAATGGGAAAATCCGCCATTTCGGATTCGCTATTTTATGTATTTTTTTTTATTAAAAAAAAGTTGAATTGTATACTAACCACCTAGTTGGAAAAGTTTGAAAAAAGTTATAATCAAACAAATAAAAAAAAAGTGGAAAAAATTGCGTGAAGTTGCTATTAATTTAATAATAATAAAGTATAGGTAAATTTATAATTAAAAAATAATAAATCCTACCCTGTGTTTGTTAAATCAGAAAAGTGACAGTTCTAAAGTAAAAACAATGAAATACAATCACAGAAAATCGCGAAAAATTCGGAATATAGTGATAAAAGGAAACTTGTGGGGCCAAATTATATGGGAAAATCCATAAAGGTATGTAAAAACATAGAAAAAGGTAAATAAAAGTCTGTATTTTAGCCACAATTCAAGTTTTAAAATTTCCATGGCCATGCTGACTACTAGAGATTGTACTAGAGATTGTACCTATGTTAAATCTCCAATACGAGATTTAACAAGTTGTGGTCAAAATCGACCCCCAGGTTTCAATTTTTACGAGGTGCCTCTGAAGCCTTGTGACGACGTATTGGATGTTATTACACTTTGACGTTGTCAAAGTGTCATCCGCGTACACATAGAGCTTCGTTTTCCGATCTTTGTGGATGTCACAGGTATACCATGTATATAAGTGTGGCGAGAGCGGGGAGCCTTGTGGGACTCCCGCTCTTATTTGCCTTAACCGGGATCGTAAACAGTCTACCTTTACCATAAAAGTTCGCCCTCCAAAGAACGACTGTAATAACTTGAGGATATGTACTGGTACACCGTTATTCCGCAATTTTAAAAGAAAGCCATTATGCCAGACCTTGTCAAACGCTTTTGACATGTCCAGGGCTACCGCTCCTATGCACTTCCTTTTATTGAACCCGCTGACTATTTCCTCTGTCAAGCGGGTTGCTTGAAGTGTTGTACAATGCCTCGGTCTGAACCCGAACTGCTCATTGGGAATAAGTTGTCCCAATTGAGGCAGTTCCTGTAGTCGCCTTAAGATTATCTTATCGGCGACTCTTCCTAGACCGGGCAGTAAACTTATGGGGCGGTAGCTATCTGGCAATGTTCTGCTTTCTCTCTTGGCAACAGAACAATGTCGGCTTTCTTCCTCAGGGTAGTACTTCAGCCTAAACATACCGTTGACCATATTAGTCAACTCCGCGCACTGTTTTGGCTGAAGCTTCCTCAACATTGTGTTTGTTATTTTGTCGTAACCTGGGGTTGGTATCTACCAATAAAACTACAGCATTTAGACACCTGACCATCAGCTGTTGCAGCCACAGAATGATTTATGCGTGTGGCGGCCATTTTCATTGTTTGGATTTTGAATTGAGTAGTTGTTTTTAAAAATTTTGGTGTGTTCTTATTATAAAAAATTGGCTAAGGAGATTCCTGACTTGAAATTTTTTGAGGTTAGGTAGAATCCAAAGAGCTGTTTGGTGTCATTTTAACATTTTGAATTATTGGACCAATCATTAATAAGAATTCAACTGAGTTTATGAATGGCTCAAATTGTGAACTCCAACTACCAACTGACTGAACTCCGAACTCTCGGCGTCAACTGACTTTATGAATTGGGCTGAAGTCTCACTACAAGATTAAACGCTGCGTTGAACTAAAGAGAAATATTTTAATTCAAAACAAATTGTTTTAAGTTAAAACAATTTATTCAAGAAAAAAACGTGTTTTCATTGTGTACAACATTTTTTACCGTGTATACAAAGAAACAAACACCCTGTTTATTTTGTTTATTATTGTTTTAAGAATAAAACTAATATAAATTAACAAATCTATTAAACACCATAAATAAACTGCTAGCCTTAGCGTTTATTTTTCCAAAAAGCATAGCATAGCCGCATTTAAGGTTGTAAATTATTAAAGCAATGTTTTGTTTGAACACCAATGAAAATTATGAATTGTATATTATTGTATATTGTAACGCCCGGGATGTAACATCCATTGTAGACATCCTCTTGTATTATTGTTTAAAGCCGGGCAAGCGTTGTATCCATATACTGAATACTTCAGGGTAGCTATTCTGAGTCTTGAACGATGTGATAGTTCCCAACACATGCTATGGCCAATGGCAAGCTTTAAATTAGCTCCTAGCCGTCACGTGCTATGCGAAAAGACCTCCATTGCGCATACTTCTCATACGATCCGACCGAGACATGTTTAGTCGGTACGATAAAATTCACTAAATCTGAAGAGCGGGCGACTATGCCATTGGTCGAGACAAGTCATTTCGCACAACACGCGACTGCTCAGAGTTTGCTATTGGTCAAAGCTTGTGATGTGGATGATCACATCGTTCAAGACCCAGAATAGCTACCCTGATTACTTGGCACCCACATCAGTTTATAATTGTGTTGTTTTGAGCTGATCGTTTTAAGGTCTATTTACACTTTCAGACTAGCTCCTAGCTAGTGCCTCCGCATCTGTTCAGACAGTCAAGCAGCGCTGAAAGCACTGTGCAAACCAACCATGTACGCGGGTTTGGTGCAGGAGTGCGCAGATGCACTTCAAGAGTTGGTCGGAGTAAGAGAGATGGGTTCCAGAGAGAAAGCGGACGAACTCGCCAGGGATAGATCCCGGCAGAAATGCTTCGGATCAGAGATTTTCCTGGGACTCACAATAGGGCAAATAAACAGAGTGGGCCTAGAAAGAGATACAAAAAGGAATGGACCGACACAGGATACAGCAAGTCCTGCGTGGACTGGCTGCTCCCTAGAACACGAAGAGAAGTGGGAGCCATAGTGGGAGTCCTAACCGGACACTGCGTCCTACAAGGACCCCTGGCGAAAATGAGAGTGAAGACCGACGCGACGTGCGAGCGATGCTGGGCCGAGAACGAGACATACAAGGAGGCAAGAAGAGAGCTATTTGAAGAGGAAACCTTCTGAATCTAAGGTGGCCTGATATTCTGGCCTTTGTACAGACCACGGGCAGATCCCTTAATGAAGGAAGGACGCAGTAGGGGGGATGCCCGGGGGTTGGCGAAAAGGGCGCTTCATGTGCCTAGTCGCCAAGCTTAGAGCCTACCCCACACTACTACTACAACAGTTGGCTGATAATCTGAACAGATTTTCAAGTTTCTTGTGGATTCAATTTTAGGGCGATTGTTTTGCGGTGTTATTTCTGATTATCGCATTATATATCCAATTCAGCTTCATTTTCAAGTTGCAATTTTCAGACAAATTGGCCGTTTATCGACATACTTTTAACTCTATTTAGCTAGTTGATTTTTTTTCATATCGCTGAGACATTTTTGTGAATTCGTATTTTAAAATTCATTATGTAGTATCTGGTTTTACACGTGTGCCTACACTATGCAAAAACTTATTTTCCAGCGACACAATTATGTCGAAAGTTTCCGGAGAATTTTCATTTTTACATAGTTGTATATAAGTTACTAGAATTGGGTAAAAAGAGAACGAAAGCAATTCCAGGTAAAATACTCTGCCAATATATGGGGCCCTAAGCTCACACTAGGTACTATAGTTATAGTGTACGTGTGAGCTAATTTAACTAAAAACTAAAATATATTTTATTCAACTCCGGACTAAATTACCTTTTGTTTGATACCACACAAGCCATGTTTTGACTTAAACTCAAATTTTTGAAATCTACCCCCACCCTTAAAAAAACAAAAACTAAATTGTATTTTGTTAAACTCCGAACTCAACTACCTTTCGTTTGATATCACATACGCCATATTTTCACTTAAACTCTAATTTTTAAAATATACCCCCACCCTTTTTTTAAATAAATTAAAATGTATTTTGTTGAACTTTAGACTCAATTACCTTTCGTTTGATGTCACACACGCCATATTTTGCCATAAACTCTAATTTTTGAAATCTACCCCACCCTTTTATTTGGTTTGTGTATGAAGGATTTTGTTCATTTTTAAATGGGACCATCTCGGCCCAAAACCCAGCCTAGATACCAAATTTCATTAAAATCGGCCAAGCGGTTTTTGAGTTATGCGCGTTGGTCGTTACAGACAGACAGACAGACAGACGGCGCAACAAAAAAGGTTTAAAATCATCTGAAATGCAAAGATATATAAAAAATTTTGAAATCGGGGCAACTTTTTTTTTCTCGAAAAAATTAGAATCACCATAGCTCACACTACTATAGTATAGTATATGTGTGAGCTAAAAGAGTGATTTTTGGAGTAATACTATTATGTTGGCATAGTTGTAGAGAAAAAGTCGTGGATATTTATTTGAAAAAAAAGTTTTTTAAATATTTTCTCAAAAAATCGTTTTTCGAGAAACAAAATTTTAAATTACTTCTTTTTTCAAATTGCATTTTTTAAAATTATTCTTAAAACAAATTTTCAAAAAATACTTTTTTAAAAACAAAGTTTTAACCATTTTTTCGATTTTTTTTCAAAATTTAAAATATTTTTCCAACTCAAATTTTTTTACTATACTTTCAATCTACGAAAGTTGGGATAACGCTTATTTCCGAACTCTCAAAACCAGGACAGGAAAGCTAGTTTAGGAAATCCTTTTTCTAAAATGTTATAAAAAACAGTTTTTAAAAAATTTCCGTTGGAAAATGTTTTTCAAAAACTTTTTTTTATTATTTTTTAAAAATTGTTTTTTGCACAGACTTCTAAAAATAGAAGTCTGTTGGTTTTTAAAAAATTTTTTCGAAGTTTAAAAAAAAAATGTTTTTTAGAAATATTCTCGAAAATTTTGTTTTTCAAGAAAATATTTGACCGCAAAAAAACTAGTTAAAAATTTTTTTAAAACTTTTTTGTCCAAAAACATTCAGTTCGAAAAAAAGTTTTTAGTTGTGGATGAATGTAGCCATTAATTATATATAGAGTGTATATGACGACTGTGTCCAAATTAAAATGTTTGTACGAATTGTTATTGCGAAATGTAAATTTCTCCGAAAATCGAACGTCGGTATGCAAATGAAAACCAATTCAGATAGAAATTGCAACCAAATGTTTTTTGATGACAAAATAAGCAAAACAAACGGGACGATTGCAGTCCGACAATGGTTTACACAGTGGCGTATTTAGAAAAAAGTTTTAAGGGGGGGCCCAAATTTTTCTTGCCGAAAATTTTAAAATCTTCAAATGAACCTTTGTAATTTTAGTAGCGATTGTAAAGTCTTCAAATCAAATCAAGCTTTATTGTCTTAAAGTATTATAAAACTTTGTAGACAAAGCAAATAAATAACTAATAATAATATTAGAAAAAATCATTTAAAAAATATAAACATATATAAATCCATATAAGTGATTTAATTAAGTTGTTTAAGTATGTTGTTTTTTTTTAATTGACTTGTTTGTTCCCCCCTAAATACACCACTGGTCTAAACGAAATAATTTAAAAAAAACTCTCCACACATCATAAGCACACAGCTGAACAGAATCAAAATTGTTTTGTTAAATAAATAAGGATTAATAATTTCCAAATAATAGGTTTTCTATTTTTAGCGATAGCCAAGTTTAGAAAAACATTTCCAAACTAGTAAGAACCTTTTATTTTGAAATTTGTATTGGAGAACTTGGCTTTACTTTTATCTCAATTCTTTTATCTCAATTCTTTTTACGGAATACCATTTTTGCGCAATTGGCTTTTTTTTACATAAAATGTTTTTGTTATGATTTCCCTCTTTTTAAAGTAGTAAAATATGCGAAATATTGTTTAAAACTTTTGCAATGCCTTATTAAAAATTTGGAGGTTTTTTGATTTTTTCCTATGGTTTTATCATAGTTCCTATCAGCCTTCTAAAGCTTAGCTCTTTAGCGTCCCTGGAAGTGGGCAATTTTACTTTTACATAACATTACATTTATAGGGGAGGTAAATTAAAATTTTGGTGTTTTTAAATTTTTCCTATAGTTTTATCATAGTTTCTATCAGTTTTGCAAAGCTCAGCTCTCTAGCGTTTCTGGAAGTCGGCTATGTTACTTTTACATAAATTTACATTTTTAAGGGAGGGGAGTAAATTAGAATTTTGGGATTTTTTGACTTTTTCCAAGGGTTTGGTCATAATTTTTATCAGTCTGCTTTGTAACATGTCTGGAAGTACAGTAGAATTTTGATGATTTATACATGAGTGAGTGAGTGGCAATTTAAACGTTTTTTGAAATTTCTTAACTACTTTACTACTTTATGGAAGTCTATGAAAGTTGAAGATGTACGACTGTGCGAAGTATGAGTTTCGTAGCTCATTCCGAAGTAGAGTTTTAGATAGGTCAAATATGGGCTGAAATGTTTCATGAAAAGCAGTTTACGCGAATTTGGCGGGGCACTGCCGTGCACCCAGATCTGGAACAAGTTCTTAAATAAAAAAAAGAAAACCAAACAGCTACAATCAAGGGACACGTAAGATTAACCTGGTCAGGATTCAGTAAATAATAAATATCCTTAGTACCTCAAAACAAAAGTGTATCCCAGATCGTAATATCAGACAAAATGATGAAAGAAATGTATTGTAAACAGGAGACCTTGGGGAAATAAAAGAAGTAGGGGAAGACATTAAATAAGATGGGCGGGCGATTTGAAGAAACATGGAGGAACTAGATGATTAAACACGACAAAAAACAGAGAAAAGTGGAAGACATTGGGGGACGGTCTATGTCCAAAGATGGATCGGAGAAGGGTAAATACATACAGGACCGTCTTAATGGGTAGACCAGAGGTTCGGTTCAGTTCGGTTCGTTTTTTTTGAGGCCGAAGACCGTCATTTACCAACGAATTTGGATCATTTTTAATGAATTTTAAGGTCACACTTATTTTGAGAGGTAGATAATTGAAAATAAAAATTCAAAACTCTCTGAGACAGTCTTATTCAAATGGTTTAGGCTATACTCTGGTATGTACCTCGGAAACTACCAAACCATTGGCGTAGCTAGCCTTGCTTTTCAGGGGGGGCCGTGGCCCCGGTCTATCTTGAACAAAAAGCAAACATAGGTTTTAAAGAGTCGTGCAAAGTGTGCAATGAATAAAAAAAAATACGTGCATTAAATGTTCTAATATTTTAATATAACAAATTTAATAATACATTTACCAACTTATTTATATGTATACACAGGAAGTATGTAATTCAGCAATTCTACAAAGAAAGTTTTTTCTACGTCGCTGACTGAAAGCGTCTACCACACTGTCTAAGTCGACCTCAACATCTTTTCCTATGAATAACAATGACAAACCTGAGTGTCTCTCTTGAGTCATAGTTGTTCTAAGCCAATTAAAAACTCTCCTCATGGCAGAGAAAGACCTCTCGCAAGTTGCACTTAAAATTGGAAGAATACTCGCAACTTTAAAAAGTTGGTAGAGGTTTAGATAGGTGTTTTCTGCTATATGTTGTTTGATAGAATCATGACCAACAGTTTGATTTAACCGAAAAATACAATTCTTTAAAACGGTCATTTCTGCTCTTAGAGCAAAAGTATTAATATTAAAAATTTCCCGGTATTGCTCGACGAATTTATTCCATTTAACGACGTGGGAAAACTTAATATGAAAATGGTTATGAAATTGTCACCAAAATCGGAAAATTTCCATAAGACACTAAACGCTAACCTCAAAAAAACTAAAAAGATTATTATATTTATTTTAGAAAAACAGTTTAAAAAGGTCTTTTATAACCTTACGACATCTACAACCCGCTTTCGGAAACAGAGGGGCAAAGGTCGCTGTCTTTATTAAATGCGAAATTCAACTTACACTTCTATAATATTTTACAAGATGTCGCCAATATGTATAAAATATTCAATATGCATAATTATGTTTAAATTTAAAAAATATTTTCGGGAAATTGCATAAGTGCAGAAAAGTTACCGATAATTTAAAGAGAAAAAGCCTAATTCCGCAAGACAAGGGCTTTTTCCTGAAATGTAAACATTATCTGAATGATTTTAAATTTTAATGCACCTATTTTATTTGAATATTTCCCGAATAATAATAGAAAAGTATGTATTTTCAGCGTCATGTTCTTTTACTAGTAGTCGGTAGGGGAGGCCTAAAATATCTTAGGGGGGGCCTGAGGGACTTCAGGGGGGCCAGGCCCCCCCTGCTCCCCCTAGCTACGCCAATGTACCGAACCCATCTAAATTTGGTTTTCATTTTAGCTCACACATATACTATACTATAGTAGTGTGAGCTATGGTGATCCTAACTTTTTCGAGAAAAAAAAAGTTGCTCCGATTTCAAAAATTTTTATATATCTTTGCGTTTCAGATGATTTTGAAACTTTTTTGTTGCGCCGTCTGTCTGTCTGTCTGTCTGTCTGTCTGTATGTCTGTCTGTCTGTCTGTCTGTCTGTCTGTCTGTGTGTCTGTATGTCTGTCTGTAACGACCAACGCGCATAACTCAAAAACCGCTTGGCCGATTTTAATGAAATTTGGTACCTAGGCTGGGTCTTGGGTCGAGATGGTCCCATTTAAAAATGAACAAAATCCACCGAACACAAACCAAATAAAAGGGTGGGGGTAGATTTCAAAAATTTAAAAATGAACAAAATCCACCGAACACAAACCAAATAAAAGGGTGGGGGTAGATTTCAAAAATTAGAGTTTATGTGAAAATATGGCGTGTGTGATATTAAACGAAAGGTAATTGAGTCTGCAGTTAAACAAAATACATTTTAATTTATTTAAAAAAAAAGGGTGGGGGTATATTTTAAAAATTAGAGTTTAAGTGAAAATATGGCGTGTGTGATATCAAACGAAAGGTAATTGAGTCCGGACTTTAACAAAATACATTTTAGTTTTTGTTTTTTTTGTAAGGGTGGGGGTAGATTTCAAAAATTTGTGTTTAAGTCAAAACATGGCTTGTGTGGTATCAAACAAAAGGTAATTTAGTCTGGAGTTGAATAAAATATATTTCAGTTTTTAGTTATATTAGCTCACACGTACACTATAACTAAAGTACCTAGTGTGAGCTTAGGGGCCCATATATTGGCAGAGTATTTAAATAAGATGGGCTTTACGATGACTCCCGTAAAAAAAGTAGAGAGGAGGTATTCTAAAAATTCGATTTAAAAAAAAAATGACTTTCTTATGCTGAAATGATGTTTTTTTACAATTATTACTTTGTTATGGCACCATTTATGTAAGGAAATAACACAAAAACTTGCAGCGGTGAGAAAAAAAGCAGGGGAAGGGCGGCATATTCCTCTTCTTGCTCCAGACGACCACTAGTCTAGCGACGGTCTTGATAGATAGAGGGAAAGGCCCAATACTCATGCACATTATTGTATAGTAAATAATCTCTTTATGCTCCTCCTATCCGCATTAAATAACGTACTAATACTGCCAATGAGTTAATCCTATTTTAAAAGCTTTTAGTTCGGTGTTAGATTTTATTGTATCGGTTCCGCAAACATTCGAAAGATTAAATCATGCTTTATCGCCTCAATCGTCGAGAAGGGCTTCTGTAAAAGCAAACGAAATATTCGATTTAATAGAAGGCCAAAATATCAAATTTAGTATCTATTCCACTTCTAAAGCAGCCATTAATTCCGAGCTTCTGATCTTGAAGCCAAGAATTCGAGAAAACAGAATAATGTTTTTAGAAATATTCCAGCGCAAATGCCACGATATAAATACACACGCAGGAGGTAGCCAGAGTTCTGAAGTATGGAAATTCATTTCTACAGTAAAAAACCTAACAAAAGAAGAGAAGGTAAACATCCAGAGCATCAAACCAGAACAATAGACAGAACACTACAAGAGACTACTGCAGGAAACGCGACCCGAATAACTGTCAGCCACTCCGAGGAGAGACATAGAAGTACATGGAGAGGAAGTAATCATCGAAAAAGAAATATTAAAGCATAGGAATAAAAAGCTTAAATCCGGAAAAGCTAGCGGACCTGAGGGATCACAGAAACTACTAGAAAATCTCACTTATATTATCAATCAATGCATAAACGGACATCCAGTACCTGATGATTGGAAAATTGCATTCATATCCTGAATATATAAAAAAGGAAACAAGCTGGATTGCAACAATTACAGAGGAATTTAAGTAACCAGTACTCTGAGTAGATTGTGCGTTAGGATTTTTAGAGATCTAATAGAGAATGATTTTCATGAACAAGAAGAAGAAGAGCAAAGTGGGTTTCATGCAGGCAGATCTTGTAGTAATAATGTTTTTTGCCTTAAACAAGAAATTAAGAAAAGGAGCGCCAGAAATATACTAGACTCATGTTACCTTTGTGGACCTACAAAAAGCATATGATACCATTCCAGTAGAAAAATTATGGACAGTACTAGAGCAAACTAATATCAATCATACATACATAAAAGCGATAAAAGAACTATACAAAGGGTCAAAATCTAATATTAAAATTGGAAATCGACTTTCAAAAGAATTCCTGGTGACGAAAGGCTTAGGACAGGGATGTTGTATCTCTCCAACTCTTTTTAATATAAATATCGCAGTAGCTCTAAAAAACTGGAAAGGTAAAGTGCACGGCATGGGAATAAAACATAATGATCCATTTACTGTGTACACACTACAGTTTGGTGACGACCAAGTAATTGTAGCTAATGATAAAGAAGACATGGAGTATATGATGAGAAAGTTAACGGAAGAATACCAAAAGTTAGGATTAACAGTGAACGTGGACAAGACACAGTACTTTTGTATTGGAAACGAATCCAGTGAGTTAGAACTAGACAATGGACAAACAATATCTCCATGCAATGAAAATGTATACTTGGGCGTCACATTTGATAAGACAGGAACAGACTGTAAAGAACTGAAAAAAGAATTGTAAAAGCGAAAAAGTTATTGGATGTCTTAACAGTATTTTATGGAGTACAGAGATAAAATAGAATGTAAAATTAAACATATATAAAACAATGGTGAAAAGCACGCTGTTGTATGGAATAGAGACTTGTGCGGGGACTAGATGGATGAACACGGCGATAGACAGAGAAGAGTGGAATTTATTTGAGGTCTGTCAATCATCAGCATTTATTGGTTGTAAGCAGGTTCTGATGTTGCAGTAATTTCGCGTCCTGAAGCCGACCGATTTAAAACATTTCCCGTTTCCCTGCGCATTACCGAATGAATTACAGGATACTATAAAACGTGAGAAAAATCTTATATAAATGCAAAAACACGGCGAGCAGATCGTTTCCCATTAAATAAATAATTTTTATCACTGAAACAGACCGCTGCTGCTACTGCTACAGCTATGCTGCAGCCAGCTCGGCGAGGGAAAATTTTGTTGTAGAAAACGAATTACATTTTGTTGTGGGTTTAATGCTTTCTTTTTTTTTTAATGTGTTGGAAAGAAGGTTTACACTTTTTAAAAAAGAGTATTTTATCTTTCGTTACTATTTTTAATTTAGAAAATTAGATTCAAATTATGAGTGGGGACGCAAATGGTATGCACCTATTTGTGGAAGTTAGGTACAAAAACAAAAATAATTAATTTAAAAATAGCATAAACCGAAACAAGGAATTCTATTCTATCTATTTTAATAGTTAGGTATGGGGTCGAGAGCAATTAAATTAAAAAAAAATATTAAAATAATTATGCAAAAAATAAGATCCCATTGTACCCCCAATAATAATACGCAGACTGCAGGTAATGTTAGGTACGCATTGTGCGTATGATTACCCGATTTTTGACCTTTTGGTACTAGCAATTATGCATTCACAAAACTATGAGATCCAAAGAAATAAAAATAAATGTGTTAACTTAATTTTAATTTAATCTATTACTTATTATTCACTTGCGATATCCCAAAGTCAGAAAATTATCACTTAGCAACATTTGCCGATGATACTGGTTTATGGACGGTAGAAAAATCTATTGAAAAATGCATAGAAAAACTTCAGGTGCAGTCACCGAAGTTTACAGTTGGACCACAAAGTGGCGAATAAAATGAAATGAAACCAAATTAATTCATGTTGATTTTACAAACAAAAATATAAATCACATACAAATAACAATTTAGCAACATTCATGTACCATATTCAATTCAGGCAAAATATCTCAGTATGACACTTGATGCCAAATTGCGCTGGAAACCACATAAAAAAAAAAGAAGAAGAACTTGAGATAAAGAAGTCCAATTAAACAATTCATAATGGGTTGCTTTGTTAAAAAATAACTACTGGGGTTGTACTAAAGAGAGTAACATTCTCGTTTTACATTGATTTCAAAACAAAGTATTAAGAAACATTGTGAATGCACCTTGCGTTCAATATAGTGACCATCATCGGGACTTAAAATTCGAAACTGTAACAGAGACTACAAATAAGTACGCAGATAGATACACTACATCGACATGTGAATGTGGAAGCAATTCAGCTTCCAGACAATACTATGATATTTCGAAGACTAAACAGAGTAAAGCTGTTTGAGCTAGTGAACTAAATGTATTATATAAAACAAAATAATGCTATAAAAACAACATAATTGTGAGTTACAGACAAAGCAAAGCAGGCAGAACTGTTGAGTGAACCCTAACTTTAATTCCAACTTTTCTAGTAAATTAAGTTAAAACAAAATTGCTAATTAGCCTTATTGACTACATTATAATACAATAAACTCAGTGTGTTTGACAAGTAAAAAAAAACTTAATTTCAATCAGACACGAATTTTAGACCAAAGAAAATTAATCCAAAACAGCTCCAGAGGGGTGCGATTCATTACCCTTAGTTCTAAATAAAGAACAATAGGTACCTAGACATTTTAAAAATGCTTAGTAAAAATTTAAAATTAGGAGGTAGCCTCTCAAAAAACATTAAGGTATTTGACAAATTTTGGAAAAGAGTTTAGAATGATACATAGATCCCCATTTGCTACGTAAAAAACTAAGTTTTCTAATTTCCGATTTGAATTGGCCGCTAAAACCCTCATTTCTAGCATGGCGTTGCAATGACGTAAACTCGCAGACAGATACACGGCATTCAGGTGTTTATTTGTTTTTGGTCTGTGCTTTTACTGTTTTTTATGTAAAAAAATGTCCTATAAGTGGTGTGTAGTGCCTCAGTGTTCGAATACTAGCACAAAAACACCTGAAAAACTATTTATTCATGTGCCTACAGCAGCAAAAGAGCGAAAAAAGTGGCTAGAACTTGCTCGAAGAGACCCAAGGGCCTTATTTAATACATCTTCACTTTACATTTGTGAAGATGCAAGTGAGGGGGGTGGTTGCGTGCACGTGACTTTAAATGCAAACAAGGCTTTTGTACTTCGTGCAAAATTTTATTGAAAAATTCTTGGCAAACCGCTTTCGGTCTATACGACCATCATCAGTGCCTTAAAGCTAGTTAAAATCTTAAAATCTGGTTCTTCATCGGACATCATAGGACAGCACAATTTTAAAAACTTAGAAACTACTTAAAATATTTAAAAATTGTCAGGTACATTTTACAGTTATAGTACTATTCTTTATTTAAAATTGACTAGCAAAATAATGACTCTGTTTATTGCGTCCTGAGGACGGTTCGGTTTCGTCCTGAGGACGCAATAAACAGATTCATTATTTTGCTAGTCAATTTTAAATAAAGAATAGTACTATAACTGTAAAATGTACCTGACAATTTTTAAATATTTTAAGTAGTTTCTAAGTTTTTAAAATTGTGCTGTCCTGTGATGTCCGATGAAGAACCAGATTTTAAGATTTTAACTAGCTTTAAGGCACTGATGATGGTCGTATAGACCGAAAGCGCTTTGCCAAGAATTTTTCAATAAAATTTTGTACGAAGTACAAAAGCCTTGTTTGCATTTGTGAAGATCACTTTGATGTGTATATAACTAAATTATTTCTATTAATTTTTCTCACTATTTTGTAAATGACGATGAAATTTTTGAGGTTATGTTTTTTACAAGGGTTAAACAACTATAATAGGCAGAAAGGTGTACAAATTTTTAGGCGGTGCTAAGCAGTTATTAGGCAGGTCTAGGAAGTACCTCTAAATGCAGGATTAGGCAGTGCACATACAGACTAAATGTACGACTGAGCAGTGCATATGCAAGACTAGGCAGTGCATATTTGTTATAAAGGGTCATAAGAATTCTTTGAAACAAAATGTATTTAGAAAATGTTGTTTTAAAAAATATATATAAAAATTTTTTTATTGTTTCTTAATGCTTAAAATAATAATGATTAAGTATTTAATTGAATGTATTGTAAGTGGCATATTAAACAAAAAAGCAAAACATATAACCTAACCTCAAAATCTAAATGAGTAAAAGTAGGCGAAGAATATCGTAAAAAACTTTCAGTTATATACAAAACAACTCATCGAATACTTACATCAACATTTTAACGTTTCTAAATTTCGCAGTACAAAAATCACTGTTGTTGGCAAAAAAGCCTGCCATCATGAAGGAATTCAGCATTGGTAAGTTGGAGCTATAGGCTCGCACTTTAAACCAAAGCAAACATTACCATCCATAAGAAAATAACACAGAAAATAGGTTCGTTCGAGGTGTTTACTGTTTTCTGACGTCACTCGCAGCTAATTGGTAGTCCGCCTGTTTTGAACCACGTGGCTAATTGTTTAATTTAATTTAATGAATTTATTTAATTAAAAGAACTATGAATTTGAGAAAAAATTAAACAAAAATTGTGTTTTTAGCATTCCCAAGACCTAAAGAGATATCTAAAAATAAATATATATTTATTTTTTACTACTGTCAAAGACCCTATTGTTTAACTTTGGAAAAACGACCGACAAAATCATGTGCCTCTTAACAAAAATAAAATTAATTGAGATTGAGATTGATTTCAAGATAATTAAAATATTGTTTAACATGCCATTACACGCCAGCTGGATCAATTAGCGAACATTTATTTTTGGGGAAAATAATTAAAACGCCCCGGGTGTTACGTTTCAAATAAAATTTGTTTAACATTTAAAATGACTGGCTGATTTTATTATGTAATGTGTCTAATGAATTTTTTTGATCAGCAAGACAGAGCCAATAAATTATAAGGATGATTCTACCAAAAGTGGGCTATATGGATATCATTTTTGGTCATTGCCTTGAAATAACAGTACAGCACAGTAAATAATTTAGTTTTTTTAAATTTATGTAACTAATTAGGTGTAAGCTAAGAAAAATTTATTTTCCCGAATTTTAGGAATTATTGCGTAAAAATTCCAGAGGGATGAGGACCAGAGGAATGAGATTTTTAATGGTTTTCCAATTTAAATCAAAATCTATTTAGACTACTTAACTTAAGTTTTATATAAACAAAGTTCCTATACTTTTATAATTTTAAAACAATCAACAAAAAAATTATACTATTGATACCAATCAAATATTTACTCATCAGAGGAATGATAATTGAAGCGTTTCTTTTGGATTTCTCTGAAAAAAACTAATTTTCTGCCGAAAATAAAAAGATCTATAACTTAAACCAAACTAAAGTTGACATTATCTGTCACAACTTGTCACCCTCACAAGTAAATTAGATATCCAGGGCCGTCTCCTTCTCTAGAAATTAACCGGTGGTATTCACAAGTATTGTGTTATTAAAAATGGATCACGTTTAAATTTGTAAAATTTTCCGGAGAAAATGTAAATTCGGATTTTTAAAAATATGACTGCAAACTTAAGTTTTATCAATTTTTTGATAAATAGTTAAGACTTGGTTAAATAATATTTATTAGGATATTTTTTTCAATCTGAGTTTTTAATATTTGGTTTGGGACTACACCAGAGGAATGAGGTATTTGCTTTGTAATAAAAAAAATTATAAACTTGCAATTTTTTTATACATTAAACTCAAATGCTCCATAAAGAAAACATTTCGTTTTAAATCTTATAACTAAAACTATGCTTCATTTGCAGTCTGTGTTTAAAAAAATATGCATTCCCACTCCACAGCACCATTTTTGTAGAATCATCCATATATATATTATGTTACAGTCACACAGATAGACCGACAAATAATCCTAGAACAGTTATACTAACACACAGACATATCGCACCCCCGCTAAAAAATAGTCACAACTCAAAAAACATTGTTTTAAGAAAATCGCTGTTAAAGATTTTAGTTCATTAGAGAGATTCATTTTTCACTTACATGACAAATTACGAATTAACATGTTATTTTATATCAACAGGAACCTATTAACTCAATGTAATTGGTGCAGTACGTTTCTCAGAAAAAATGATTTTTGTCGTTTTTAGTAAAAAAAAAAACCCGATATTGTGACACTTTTTTAGAACAAGGCATCATGCCTTTGTAAATCAGGATGTCACGCAGTATGGTAAATAATATAAAAAAAGAAAACAAATAAAGAAGAAACTTTGTATTTATTTTTACAACGAGTTATAAAATGCTGAATAACAACTGGGAATGTGATTATTCTCTAATAAATTCAAAAGATTTTTTTCTTATTCTCCTTAATTCTAAATACACTGAACAATTCAAAAAGCAGTCACAACACAAAAAAGAACAGTATTTTACTTGTTATATGGGTCAGATTTAACCAATAGATCACACGAAAACCTTCACAACTCGAAATGTGACTCTTTTCAGGATGAAACTCCACGTTCACGCTGTTATAAAGTCAAAAGTGACACTGTAAAGGAACGCATCCTCAGCTAAACTGGACAAAATAAAAGAGTCACATCGGCATCTCGCGGTGAACTGTCGAAACATAAATGTGACGCTTTTATGGAAGAAAGTACAAGTTATTTCGATGATGGCGGCAGGTTTATCTCAATAAGGGCGATTTTTGAGTTGTGAGTCTTTTTCAGCGGGTGTGCGATATACTACCACAAAATTTGGTAATTAGTTTTTTTTTAGGTTTTTAAACAATTCATTTGAAGTGGTAATAAAAATATTTTATTGACGAACCCATTAGGCTTTTACGTCTAATTGTATGCATGAAAAACTAAAAATTCTATATTTTTTCGTGTGCGTACTGAGGATATTTGATGATATTATGTAAGCAAAGGTAATTAGTAAAATAAAAGTTAGTTTTATTTGTTGTAGATTGTTTTTAGCATCCATTTTATCATATGACGGAATTCAGGTCAAAACATTGTCGGAGTTCAGGTAAGCACTATGACAAAACTAGAAATTTCGGATCTCTAAATTTTTTTATTTACTAAAAAAATATAATTAGATTTAAATTCTCAAAATAGTATAGAATGTTTAACCAAATGTACAAAGTTTCAGCACAACTAAAATTAATTCAATATATCAAAACATAGAACATTGTATAGCATCTCAAAAGTCAGTCCATGAATACTAGGGTATCCAGTACCGGGACTTAGTCCCGGGACGGTCCCGGGACTTTTCCTAAAAAAGTGGTTCCGGGACTCAGTAAAGGTCCCGGTACCTCAACTTGGTCCCGAAACCGCTAAATTATACCAGAAACATGCATAATAAGCGTGACGCAGCGCCGTCTATTGCATGAACGCCAAAGGATCGCAAAAAAGTTAGACGCAATATTTGCTACTGCCTCAACAAGTACAAGAGTAATCATACAAACGTCATCAAGTGCAAAACCAGATCGATTTTCAAAAATATTAAAACGAGAAATGGTCCTTTTTGAGGATGGCGGTTGTTGTGGACAATATTTGCAGCTATGCTACGAGCATTTACTGACTATACCACCTACCAGCGTCCAATCGGAGAGAGCTTTCTCAGTGGCCGGCGGTGTTTGTAAGAAGCTTCGTTTAAGATTAAAATAATGAGTATTTAAATGCACTCGTGGCACTTAAATCTCAATTTGGACAAAAGTAATGTTTCCCTATATTTACCTTTTTATTTGCTACGTTTGTCAATTTGTTTTTATGTTAACCATTTACCAATATCAATAAACCTGTGTTCTGTTCTGTGTTAAATTAATTTAATTACTTTTATTTTAGTTTCGGGACCAGTCCCGGGACTAGTCCCGGGACCTGACATTTGGTCCCGAAGTCCCGAAAACATATTTCGTCCCGGGACTTGGATACCCTAATGAATACTAAGGGGCTTAAGGTGATGGAATTCGGATAGACTACGGTACCTACTTTGCAGTAATAGACTAAACCACAATATGGTTCTCATCTAAATTAATTTATTAGATTATAGACTTGCATATACCGAAAATAAAATACAATATACGTACCGAATCAATCAATTACAACCAAAAGTGCAAGTTTAAGACAATAAAACAGATTGCAACCAGTGGCGAAGCGTGGGGGGGGGGGGGGGCGGGGGTTTGTCGCCCCCCCCCCGCCCCGAGGGTACTGGCGCCCCTTTATTATAAAGTAGCAGGGCCGGCAACGGCAAATTGAGAGGGCGGCGAAGAAAACTAAAGACAGGACATGATGACCTTTTTTTTTTTGATGGGCGCCTGGGCGCCCTTTTAACCTGTCGCCCCCCCCCCGCCCCTACAGGCACGCTACGCCGCTGATCGCAACCAATAAATTAGTCACTAGTTAAAAGCAAAAGATTTTTTCAAAAAGTTTCTACTGTCTGTTGCAATAAATTTTACGTCTACCGTATCGCGCGAAGTTACATTGTTAAACGTTAATAATGAGTATAATGTTTCGCAAGAGATTTAATTGGTTTTCCATGTTCAACCATTAAACAATATCATTTGACTAAGACCCTAAGAATTCTGTTCCTGCGTGGCTTTGTTTTCAAGCAGCGGCGTAGCGTGGGAGGGGCGAGGGGTTCGTTGCCCCCCCGCCCCGAGGGTACTGGCGCCCCATGGGTGGGTGCTGGGGTGCCCTGTCCGGCAAAGGCAAGTCGGCTGTGTGAAAAAAGAGAGTACTAAAGATTTGATGATCTTTTTTTTGTTTTTTGGTGGCAAATATTTTTATGGGCGCCCTTGTTAACCTTCGAATTCCTCGCCCCTTAAGGCACGCTACGCCACTGTTTTTAAGTTTGATATTATTTTATTTAGACTGTCATGACTGTATTTCTTTAGGTCTTTAAAATACTTTCCGAATGAGTTATGATACAATTTAATTTTTCCAAAAATTGAACAAAATTTAATTGGACAGTTGTTTTAAGGACCTTGCAAACAAGCCATAATATATCACTATCTGGGTATAAGTAGTTCTAGAGATATCAAAATTTATTTTAGTGGATGTTTGAGCTAAAATTATTTAAAAAAATAAATTTAACAAAAACTATCTATCTATTTATCCTTCTTCAATCCATCTTTGAACATAGGCCTCCCCCAAGATCTTTCATGCTTCTCTGTCTGTCGCCGTGTTCATCCATCTAGCTCCCGCATGTTTGTTCAAAATCGTCCGCACATCTCATTTGGGGTCTTCTCCTACTTTTTTATTTTCCCAAGGTCTCCAGTTTACAATACATTTGTTTCATCGATCGTCTTTCTCTCCGATATTATGACAGGCAAATTTCCATTTTAATTTTGCTTAATTTACCGAATGCTACCCAGGCCATTCTTACTCGTCTCTTGATTTCAGCTGTCTGCTGTTCTTTTTTTAGTTTAATAATTTGTCTCAGGTATATATATTCCTCTACTTGTTCTATTTTTTCATTGATGTAATCAGCATATCTTATGTGGTTCATGTTTTGTCCGCTTATTTTGATGTCTATTTTTGCACAATCCAAGTTTTTAAAAACATCTTCTGGCTAAATAGTTTAGGGGATATTGTGTGACCCTGCCTGACACCTCTTCTTATACGGATCAGTGGCGGATCCAGGGGGGGCACTAGGGGCACTGCCCCCCCCCCCGAGAATATTTTGAATATACAAAAAATGAGTAAAAAGTAATGTTTTTGCTAATAAAAATTCAAAATTTTTGCCTGCGGCGCATGAAAGTGTCTAGTCTATTGTTATTATCATCGAAATTACGACCACTGACTAATTCAATAAAATGCTGCTTAAAAAAATATATACCGTTTTTTACTAACAGAGAATGTCGCCTAAAATGCCCCCCCCCCCCCGAGAAGCACCTCTGGTCCGCCCTTGATATGGATTGGCTTGGTTCTTTCGTGGATTTTGATGGATTTTGTTGCTTCGCTATATATATTGGCTATTAACTCTGTGTATCTGTGATCTAATCGGCTATTAATTAAAGACGCTTTAACTGCCCAGTGCTCAATGCTATCGAAGGCTTTTTCAAAGTCTACAAACGCAACATATAGTGGAATGTTGTATTCGTTGGCTCGTCTCGTATTCAATTAACAAAAACTGTTAATAGGAAAACTGGCGAGTAGAAATTCTGCATTCATTTGAATGAAAATTGACCTAAAATGATCAAAAATGATTTTTTTTTAAACTCATTGGAAAACAAGCACTTTTTGTACAATTTTTCATACGGAAAGTGCCATTTTAGAGGTATTCTCTTTTTAAAAAAAATTTCAGTCTCAACTTCGACCGGTAATGAACGAAAAGACCAGAAAATTTATGTTTACGGTCCCTGTTTCAGTTAAGATGGTGTCTTTCTGTTGACAGGTTGTTGACAGTTTTAAATTTGTGTTTATTTTAATTTCCACTCACTCACATTGACATTTCTATTAAAATAATTTAAAATATAAAGTGTTTTCTTAAAAAAAAAATATATTTACATATGAAGTATGTTTACAGGTCTCCCTAGTATTACAGATCCCCGGTCTTGTAACGTTAATACATATTTCTGAAATCGTCAATATCATAAATTTATATTTTTGAAGCTATATGAGTAAATTTTACAAATATTTTTCACACCACTCTGCATTCTCCTTTGACATGCACTACTTATAAGCAGAATAAGGCAAAATCCATACTGTATGAAATATTCCATAAAGGCTTTTCCGGCGTTGCGTTGTCTGCAGAACAAAAGTAGCAGAAAATATGTCAATATTTCTTCTTTTGTTTTGCCGGAAAACTGGTAGAATAATTCTTAAGACGTTTAGCAGATCAGAGACGGTTCTGCAAATAATACAATTTGGTCTTTGTGTGATGATAATGTAAATTTAAAATTTAAGGTATAGTTGTCAGAACTTGCCACGGTGTTAGTTTGCGATTTTATTTATTTGCTATAATAATAAATTGTTGTATATGGGTCGAGGATATTTTTTCAAAAACTTAATTTTTAAAAACAAAAATTTTAAAAATATACAATTTTTTCTTCTGGGGACATTTTTTTAAGGAAAGAAGTCAGTCAAATCAAAAAGACGAAAATTACTATCAGTTTGCCAAGTCTCAGCTCTCTACCGTTTCTAGATGATGGGCAATGATAGTTTTACATTTAGGCATGGTTTTACACAACTTTACATAATAAAATAAATTAAAATTTTGGGGTTTTTTAATTTTTTCATGGGTTTTGTCGAAATTTCTATCACTTTGTCAAATTTCAGGCTTCTAGCATTTCTAAGTATAGTAGAATTTTTATGATCTATAAATACATGAGTGAGTGACAATTTACGTTTCCGTGCTCATTTCACGTCGGCGCGGAAGACACGTTACAATATATTTGGGTTCAAATACGTGTTGATTTTAAGAGTTTGGATCTCGAAATGAGCACGCTTCTGTAAGAGAACATCGCTCATTAAACTATTACAAAAGCGTATTCAACTGTCAGGTGAAAACGCTAACATAACGAAAGCTAATCAATCAAATCTAACCGAACCGAACCAAAGCAAACTGAACCAATATTTTTTTCAAAATAAAAACTTTCCTAACTTCCTACCCGGGATCCTAGAGGATGTGAATCCAAACCGAACCGAACCGAACCGAATTGAACCAAACCGAACCGAACCAAAGCAAACTGATCCAACAATTTAAAAAAAAATTCCTGACTTCTTTCCCGGGATCCTAGAGGGTGTGAATAGTGTTGTAGTTTAGTTTGGTTAGGTTTAGTTAGGATCGGTTCGGTTCGGATTCACATCCTCTAGGATCCCGGGTAGAAACTCAGGAAAGTTTTTTTTTTGAAAAAAATTATTGGTTCAGTTTGCTTTGGTTCGGTTCGGTTAGGTTTGATTCATTAGCTTTCGTTAGGTTAGGTTTTTGAAATTTTCTATTTTCATGTGGTTAGAAATCAAGTGAAAATCATTTAAATTATTAAAATTTATTAATAACAGAACAACATCTGTCGTCGTAGTTGCCGGTGTAAGACAATGAACACTGAACTTTGCAGGTATAGTTAATGGAAGAGTGTTCTTCAAACTTCAAAGAATTTCAAAATCTTGAGTAATATTAGTAAAAATATTTTTAAACTGCTCCATAATTTTCATATAACAAACATATAACCTCAAAATCAAACTAATAAACAACGTGAATCCAATTTAAGTTTCAAATGTGCACTAATAAGTAAACACCTGCGCTGCGTAATTCAATACAAATCCGTGCCTTGTTCGAGCCTCGGCGCCTTAAAATCAACACGCTTTTGTAACCAAATATGTTGCAACATTTCCGTGTCTATTTCAAAACAGCGCTGCCGTGAAATCAGCACGGAAACGTTAATACGCCACCCGGTTTCCACCCTGATTCAATAAACGCATCAGGTGACGCTGCATTTAAAACCGGTGCAAATCCAGGGCCCATAACGTAATGGTGGAAACTAGGCCTGAGTGGCAAATTCAACGTTTTTGAAAATTCCGTAACTACTCTTTACTGCTTTAAGGAAGTCGGCGAAACTTAGAGGAATGTTTAGCTCTATCGAGATCTACGACAGTACAAAGTTTGAGGTTCGCAGCTCATTCCCAAGTAGAGTTATGGATAAGTCAAATATGAGCTGAGATGTTTCAAGAAAAGGTGGTACAGTCGGGGACATTTTAAATTGCCGCCCTCAAAAATAAAAAATATTCCTATTTGAAATTCGGAAAAGCAGTTTGAACCAAAACAAAAAAATTGTGAACCTTACCGCTCTCTGTATACATACATATTTAAAAATATATTTTTTTTGATGTCTTTGATTGATTAATTTTGGCAGAAAAAAAATACAACGGCAATTTAAAAAGTCCCCGATTGTACAGCAGTTTTCGCGCGAACTTGGCGGGGCACTGCCGTGCTGCCAGATTTTCTGCACTTAAGAAAATAGCTATATTTATTCATTTATTTTAGCTCACACATATACTATACTATAGTAGTGTGAGCTATGGTGATCCTAATTTTTTCGAGAAAAAAAAAGTTGCTCCGATTTCAAAAAATTTTATATATCTTTGCGTTTCAGATGATTTTGAAACTTTTTTGTTGCGCCGTCTGTCTGTCTGTCTGTCTGTCTGTCTGTCTGTCTGTCTGTATGTCTGTCTGTCTGTCTGTCTGTCTGTAACTGTAACGACCAACGCGCATAACTCAAAAACCGCTTGGCCGATTTTAATGAAATTTGGTACCTAGGCTGGGTCTTGGGTCGAGATGGTCCCATTTAAAAATGAACAAAATCCACCGAACACAAGCCAAATAAAAGGGTGGGGGTAGATTTCAAAAATTAGAGTTTATGTGAAAATATGGCGTGTGTGATATTAAACGAAAGGTAATTGAGTCTGCAGTTAAACAAAATACATTTTAATTTATTTTAAAAAAAGGGTGGGGGTATATTTTAAAAATTAGAGTTTAAGTGAAAATATGGCGTGTGTGATATCAAACGAAAGGTAATTGAGTCCGGACTTTAACAAAATACATTTTAGTTTTTGTTTTTTTTGTAAGGGTGGGGGTAGAATTCAAAAATTTGAGTTTAAGTCAAAACATGGCTTGTGTGGTATCCAACAAAAGGTAATTTGGTCTGGAGTTGAATAAAATATATTTCAGTTTTTAGTTATATTAGCTCACACGTACACTATAACTATAGTACCTAGTGTGAGCTTAGGGGCCCATATATTGGCAGAGTATTTACATCGTAGTCGAATAACCTCGAAGGGAGTTTAGCCCGGAGAAAATGCGCGGGTAAAAGTGGCACTGTTAAAGAAACCATTTAAAGAAAGGCGCAGTTATAAATTTCGAAAATTGCAGCCCTCAAAAGTTATATTGTCATTATTTCTCGCCACTTGCAAGGCGTTGTTTTTAATTATGACCAATTTAGGGCTGTACTTTATGTTGTAATAAGATTTTATTACGCCTCAAAATGGGATTTTGAGCATCGATTTAGTATCGTGATGAAAGATAGGACTTTTTGGTCGTAAAATATGATAACGAGTAAAATTATGTTTTACAATTATCGACATTTTATTTTATATTTTACAAAGTAGCTACAGTGAAGTCCGGATATAACGAACCTTAAAAAAGAAACTAAATACGGTTCGTTATATCCGAGGTTCGTTATAAACAGTAATAAATAAATTTTGTTTAATTTTTTGTGTTTCTTTTTTTAAAAGTATCCAAGATTAAGAAAACTAAAAATTACAAAAAATACTATAAATTTTTATATTTTTAGAAAAATGCAGAATACATACGAATAAAGACGTTTATTATTATTATTATACATATAAATATGTAAAGTACATAATATGGTGGTATGTAAAACATAAATAAAAGAAGCCTAAATCTTTTTTTTTATGATTATGACATCCATAATTTTTGTTTGTACATTTCTACTTGAAAAATGTTCCCTATTTATATAGCTGTCAAGGTTACAAAATGACCATATTTTATCAGGAACTTGGCGTGATTCCAAAAAATTACGAATTTCCGAAATTTTGTTTTCCAGTTCACGAATGGTTGGAACATAAACCTTAGTGACTTCAACAGAATTATCTTGAACAGGATCATCATTATCTTCGTCATTATCACTTGAAACCATGTTTAAGGTTAGGAGAGATTATAATTTGCTCATCAGTCAACGTTGCTCAATTGTCTTTATCAATTGTCACATAATCGTTAAAATCGAAGTCACACATTTTTCTCTTAGCTTGTTCTTCTACTAAATCAAGCATATCATTATCGAATTCATACTCGTGATCATATTCTGGGTCTTGTGCATGTCTTTGCAACCATTCGTGTCGTCGTCTAGTGTGAAAACGCCCATTGTGTGCTTATATAAAGTTCGTTTTAAAAGAAAAATACATATTCTAGATTATTAAAATTAGGTTCGCTATATCCGGAAGTTCGCTATAAGCGGGATCGTTATAACCAGTAAGACAATACATGAGTATTTATTGATAACTTTTCGTATAAAGAAAAAAGTCCGTATTAACCAGAAGTTCGCTATAAACGGGTTCGTTATAAGCGGACTTCACTGTATTTATGATAATAGAAGGAGAATGCAAAGGTTTTTAAAGTGTAAACTTCTTTAAGCGCGTTTAGCAGTTTTTGTGGGTAGTGAATTGAACTGAGCCGTCAGGCTCGGCTATGTAACGCTCATTCGAGTGAAGTCGGCTCGAGTCGACTAACTGAGAGAAGAACATTTAGCGAGCGATATGATGATGCAGATGAATGCCAGTATTATTAATTTCGCCTTGTTGAAGTTTACACTTCTGCCGTGTGGTCTTAAGCACACACAATTTTTTTTTATACAAGTTGAGTCCGGTGAGTCAAAGATAGGCTTTTTTGGTCGTAAAATATGTTAACGGTTAAAATTATCTTTTACAATTATCGACATTTTATTTTACATTTTAGAGTGTAAACTTCTTTAGGCGCGTTTAGCAGTTTTTGTGGGTAGTGAATTGAACTGCGCCGTCAGGCTCGGCATGTAACGCTCATTCGAGTGAAGTCGGGTCGAGTCGACTAACTGAGAGAGGGACATTCAGCGAGCGATATGATGATGCAGATGAAGTCCAGTATTATTAATTTCGCCTTGTTGAAGTTTACACTTCTGCCGTGTGGTCTTAAGCACACACAATTTTTTTTACAGGGTGATCCGGTGGGTCAAAGATAGGCTTTTTTGGTCGTAAAATATGTTAATGGTTAAAATTATCTTTTACAATTATCAACATTTTATTTTACATTTTACAAAGTAGCTATGTATGATTATGGAAGGTGAGAGCAAAGCTTTTTTATACAGAGTGAGTTATAATTAGGTGGACAATTAAAGAATGGTGATTTCTTGTCTTATTTTAGAACTAAAAGTGTATATGAACATAGGTTTGCAAAAGCTTAGTTACTAAGCTACCTTGGTTTAAATTTTTTCCTGAAATAACACATTTTTGGCGTTATCTCAAAAAATTTTTTTTCGTCGAAAATAATACATTTTTTAGCCATTGCTACGCGGGCTGGGAAGGTAAAAAAATCCGTCGTCTGTCGCCAACTCCCTTTTCAGCCTTCAACAGCCGTCATCGAATAAGCATGCGATGCGATGCATGCAAAAATGTAAGTTGACCTTGAACATAGAGAATATACGCAGGTGTAGTCCAGGAGCCGACACGCAGCGAGCCGAGGAACCAAGGATTATTACCCAGGATCCTGCTGTAAGTGCTATATAGTCGGTACCAGGATGGCGCCAGCTTAAATCCCCTACAGTCAAATCACGACGACCACGACATTTGCGCTGAAAAGGAAAGAAGTCTATAGTCCATAACCAAGTTCTGCTGCACGATAGCGGTGTTAGATATATGCAAGTCTAACATGTAGCAGGACCACCTTTCGGAAGGGGTGTAAAAGCGTTGGTCCCTGCCCTCGACAAAGAGGTGTCAAGCAAAATTAGGTCCTCTTAGATAAAGAAAACTTGCATCCTTAGGGGCACGTGCATCAGTTTGATATATGATGTACGGACAAATCGGAGTTTGCGAAAAGGCGTGTGCCGAGTCGTTAGACCAAAAATAGTCTTTCCACCACTACTACTGGTACTAGTATCGTATTTCCTTGAAGTGCTCAATTCTGTCTGCAATTTTATATCTATAATAATTGTAAGCTCTGCGAAATACACACACATTTCTCAAAAGTCCACAACGTGCTTTGATTTTATGTAAGAAAACAGCCAGGCAATAACTGAAACTCAATCCATGTTTGTTCTGTGTGCCTTGTCTGGAAAATCCTCCACTCCCTTTTTCACACAAACTCAAACTACAAGACCCAGCTTCAATAAATAAATATTAACTGGAATTTTGTCTTTGTGGGTAAACAAAGAAACAGCTGATTAAAACACAATTTCCACCTATGCCCACCTTGATCAGGTGACGCTGCATTTAAAACAAATACAAATCAATGTCTCGTCACGTGGTACATTTTTAGAATCAAGGTGCACGCACGCATGCATAGGTTTATTCAGGGCTATCAAAACGGACGGGCCACGATCTACAACTTTGTTAACGTCACAGCGGAGGCTGAATTCCTTTTTTATGGTTACGTCACACCACAGCTGAGCTGTGTTTAAAATATTAAAGTTGGAATGACGGTTGATGAATATTTGATTTCTTTTTAAATAAGGCCGGTTTTGAGATTACTGCTTTCCTACGCAAACTCAAACTACAACATCTTCAATAAGTAAATATTAAATGGAGTTTTGTCTTTGTGGGTAAACAAAAAAACAGCTGATTAAAACCCAATTTCCACCTATGCTTGTCTTTTTGGGCCGAAATATTGAAGAAATAGAAAATAGAAGGAATGATATAGTGGCTGAGAAATATAAGAGAATGGTTTGGATGTTCGCTGGGCGCTTATTCTCTGAATTCTTCTGTGAGACTAACTATTTTCTTCAACTCACGGTTAAAATTGGTCAATATCAGATATCCGCCGCATTATTTTTATGGTAAATGACAGACAGTATTTATAATACTTCCCAGTTCTCCTGCTAAAAAGTAGGAGAGCAGAACCGAACCGAACCTCCCAGAGGCTAAGAAATACTTAGCGCTATGAGACGAAGGCAGAGGTTTTGGGGTTGTTCCCCGTTTGATTTTTATTATCTGACAATTTCTTCGATGTCACATAAGTTACTGACTCAACTTAATACAAACACGCCCTATTTCAAATTAATCAAAACTATTTCCTTAATCCCAAATCCTTTTATTTAAATCCGCAGCGCCAAATTCGACACCAATTTCTATCGGTCTGGATAGTTGAGACAACCTTTTTTAAACACAGAGGCGTCCAGGCAAAAATATTCATTGCCTCTTTAAAATCTAAATTAAAAATAAAATCAGGTAGGTATTCGTGGGTAGAGGACAGACCAAAAAGAAACTAAGGTACCTTAGTTTCTTTTTGGTCTGTCCTCTACCCACGAATACCTACATGATTCTATAATAGGACACAAAATGCACATAAAAATAAAATGTTAAGTTATGTCCCAGGCCATATTGGAGTCCCAAGGAACAAGGAACTCACCAGAGATTGATCCCGGCAAAAATAATTCGGGTAAGGACAGGAAGGATACATTGGTTATATACTTTCGTTTTGAGGTACTGAGGATATTTTTTATTTTTTAATATGTAGCTTATTTTACCGAATGCTGCCTGGGCCAATCTTACTCGTCTTTTGATTTCAGCTGTTTAGTTTTCTTGTTTTAGTTTAATAATTTGTCCCAAGTATATATATTTCTATACTTGTTCTATTTTCTCTAGGTTTATTCTGATCGTGATATGTTCATGTGTGTTTGCTATGATTTTAATTTTATTGTAGTTCATTCTCAAGCCTATATTTTTAGCTGCTGTATCCAGGTCTTCCAGCAGTTTTATCAGTTCCTCTTTCTTATTTGTTATTAAGGCGATATATCAGCATATCTTAGGTGGTTCAAGTATTGTCCGTCCACTCTGATGCCCATTTATTCCCAATACAAGTTTTTATAAACATCTTCTAGGGCCTGGTTAAATAGTTTAGGGGATATTGTATCACCTTGTCTGACACCTTTTC
Source organism: Aspidapion aeneum (assembly GCA_963576565.1). Lineage (NCBI taxonomy): Eukaryota > Metazoa > Arthropoda > Insecta > Coleoptera > Brentidae > Aspidapion > Aspidapion aeneum. The sequence goes on along the minus strand of OY755043.1, from coordinate 4,442,423 downwards.
TGATGTGGATTGGCTTCGTGGATTTTGATTGATGTTGTTGCTTCGCTATATATATATTGGCTATTTAATCTGTGCATCTGTGATCGATTCGGCTATCAATTAAAGTTGCTTTTACTGCCCAGTGCTCAATGCTATCGAAAGCTTTTTCAAAATCTATAAACGCAATATATAGTGAAATGTTGTATTCGTTGGCTCGTTCTTTTAGGATTTTCATGGTTAAAAGGTGGTTGACTGTACTGAAATCTTTTCTGAAGCCTGCTTGTTCTTTTGATTGATATGCGTCAAATTTTGTTGTTAGTCTATCTGTTAATATTTTGCAAGGTGCAATACTTATTGATAAATGTTTTCATTTTGCAATAATCCGATGTCCCCTTTTGTCCACCCTGTTGCCGACGCCTTTGTTCAAACACCCTCTAATGAAAACTGCGGATTAGTTGGAGATTAAGGGTGGAAAAATAAAAGCCCGCTCAAATTGCTTCTTTTCTCCAAACGAATTAGAGCTAGCAAGCAAACAGCTGAGTTAAAGCAAAAGCCCACTACGAACAAAATAAAAGAGGTCCTCTTTATAAAAGTGTTAATAGAAGATAGAGGTCTGGCTAGTAAATTCTGCTAAGGGTTCACGTTGTTATGGGCGAATGTTTGGGTAGAAGTAAAATTCGTTGTAATTGTAACATTAAATTGGGATGTTACAAGTACTAAATACTCTGCCAATCTATGGGCACCTAAGCTCACACTAGGTACTATAGTTATAGTGTACGTGTGAGCTAATATAACTAAAAACTGAAATATATTTTATTGAACTCCAGACTCAATTACCTTTCGTTTGATACCACACAAGCCATGTTTTGACTTAAACTTTAATTTTTCAAATCTAGTTCCACCTTTTTTTTTAACTAAAATGTATTTTGTTTAACTCCAGACTCAATTACCTTTCGTTTAATATCACACACGCCATATTTCCACATAAAGACTATTTTTTTAAATTTACCCCCACCCTTTTTTTAAAAGTAAAATTTATATTATTTAACTCCACACGCAAGTACCTTTCGTTTGATATCACACACGCCATATTTTTACATAAACTCTAATTTTTGAAATATACCCCCACCCTTTTATTTGGCTTGTGTTTGGTGGATTTTGTTCATTTTTAAATGGGACCATCTCGACCCAAAACCCAGCGTAGGTACCAAATTTCATTAAAATCGGGCAAGCGGTTTTTGAGTTATGCGCGTTGGTCGTTACAGACAGACATACAGACAGACAGACAGACAGACAGACAGACAGACAGACAGACAGACAGACAGACAGACAGACAGACAGACAGACAGACAGACAGACAGACAGACAGACAGACAGACAGACAGACAGACAGACAGACAGACAGACAGACAGACAGACAAACAGACAGACAGACAGACAGACAGACAGACAGACAGACAGACAGACGGCGCAACAAAAAAGTTTCAAAATCATCTGAAACGCAAAGATAAATAAAAATTTTTGAAATCGGAGCAACTTTTTTTTTCTCGAAAAAATTAGGATCACTATAGCTCACACTACTATAGTATAGTAGTAGTGTGAGCTAAATTGTAAAGTAAAAAGTGCGAGATGAAAATAGCAATCGAGTTTCCAAATGAAACATATAGCATTAGGGTTGTGTAAAAAGATGATGTTCAATTTGGTTTTAATTGGTTCGGTATCGAGTATAAATATCAGCTATTCATCATTGTCGTAGTCTGCTGTGCGTTCTTTGCTCACTATATAAACCAATTCTGGAGGCGCACACTCTTCCGCAGTTCTGGTACACCCAGTTTCCTGCAATTGCTTGGCCGTTCCTTTCACGAAGGTCTGTCTTCGGCCCTGGCATATTTTAAAGTATTCTCGCTGTCGATTGTTGAATTTGCTGATAGATGGGTTTCAAGGTATGCGTAGTGCTCTACACATGGGCGCATCCAGGGGGGGGCCTCCCCAAGCCTTAGATTTTTTACATATTTTTTACATATTTCATGATAAAACAGAAAAAATAGCGTCAAACTTGACATAATGAGGACTCGGGCCCCCCCAAGCAGCGGCGTAGTTTCGGCGCGTGCCCGCGAAAAACAAAAAGACCTTTGTTTTTTTTTTTTTTTTGGTCGCAAGATTTTTGAGCTGGCGGACCGCTCCAACACACGATTACCTTTTTTTTTGGTTGCACGATTTTTGCGCGGCGCCCGTTTTAGCTGGAGAGGTCTCGCCCCCCCCCAAAACACAGTCTTGGGGCGCCACTGTCTGCATTCTATTTGTTTGAAACTCGTAGACAATGATTTAGTATAAATAAAATTTCGGACTTCCGTTGTTTTTATTTTACCAATTACGAGCTCCAGGGACTCACCGACCAGCACTTTGTCGAGGTTTTTGTTGGACATAATTCAACCCCTACAGGGTAAGTCCGAATCTTTTGTCAAAAACTCGGAAAATTTTGTCGAGGTTTTAAAAGGGATCGAACTAGATCCTGACAATAGATTTGTAAGTTTTGACGTAGAAAGTGTTTACACCAACGTGCCAATAAATGAGTCACTCAGTATCATCAAAAGCAAATTACAAACTGATGATACACTTCACGAGCGAACAACGCTATCGGTGGAGGGGGTGACGGATCTGTTGGAGCTCTGCCTCCGTAACTCTTACTTTCAAGTGAAAGATAAGTTTTTTCGTCAGTGGTAGCAAAAATCTAAATGGAGTGGTTCGAGGACCATGCGATCAACACAGCAAGAGTCAAACCAAAACTATGGCTACGATACATGGATGACACTTTTATTATATGGCCGGAAAATGATGACGAAATACAGAATTTTCTACACCATTTGAACGGTATTCGACCAACAATCAAATGCATCATGGAAATTGAAAAAGATTCGGCCTTACCTTTTTTGGATGTTCTTGTTAAAGGATTAGACAGAAATGTTCAAACCACTGTATATTAGAAACCTACACATACGGAACAGTACCTACATTTTAAATCTAATTATTATCTTGCTACAAAACAAGGAGCTATAAGAAGTTTATATTTAAGAGCTGTAAATATTTGTAGGAATAATGAAGAATTAACAACAGAAATTAACAACATTAAAAATGACTTAATAAACTCAACGATCTTTAAAATTAAAACAAACCAAATGTAACAAAATCTCAAAGTAATAATCCGTAAGGTGTTATTAACAGTCCATATGTTCAAGGGATTTTAGAAAACATAAGACGAGCACTATAATATAAAAACAGTATTTTCATCGGGAAATACGATAAGGAGTTTTGTAACTAAAACAAATCCAGAAAATCCCTCAAATAATGAGGAATGTATTTACCCAATCCCGTGTGAGTGTGGTAAATCATATGTAGGTAAAACGAAAGAATTTTTGGGAAAAAGTTATGTTTTAAAGAAAAATATTAAGTTGCTCTGGGGGGGCTTCAGTCAAGTCCCCCCTGCATACGCTACTGGATATAAGATATAAAAGGAGTTAAAAAGAACCTTTGCGCCGACCAGGACAAATTGAGAATTGATCAGACAACGATCAAAACTTTATAATCTGATAAAACTATTATATGTTAATAAATTTTTAGCAGCTGTTGTCTAAATAAACTAAGAATTCATTAATAAAAATACTACTGATATTTAATTATAAAAAGCCCTGCAAAAACTAGTTTTATAGGGAAAAGGAAATGCTAATTACCCTGTTCACTGGACTTGTCTTCTTTTGCGTGGTGAGTATCTTTAATAATTATTATAATTTAAAATTTATTTATGGCCAACATATATGCATATTAGTATAAGAAGTAATAAATTATTGCAGATGGGTACAAAATTATCTGTTGATTATTTTTATTGTAACATCGTTGTGATCTTTTGCGTAAAATAAAAATAAAGAAGGAAAAAAGAAAAGTGGCAATAATCGTCAGGAATTACGTACGTAGTTGCTTACACGGATCACCTAAAGGTGATCCGTGGTTGCTTACATAGACATAAAAGGGAAATTGATTGCCCTTCCTACCTGTGCTAACTTACCTCCATTTTCCTGTTTTTGACGTCACTATTAACAACTGCGTCTGTTTCTTGCCAGAGGGGCCCGGCCCCCCCCCCTCACTCAGACATATAGCCAATTTTTTAGGTTAGCAGCATCACTTATTTAAAACTTGTCACAAATTCTACTTCATTTTTAAAAAAATTTCGCCATAAATCTCCTTTGGATACTAAATTTTACACCTCAGATCTATCAAAAACCGCTAATAAAAAATATTTTCATGTTTGCTGCCACTTTGGCCCCTCCCCCCTGGAAATCCTGGTTCCCCACTGCCTCCATCCGAGATTCAAACGATATGATGCGTTTAATGATTTAAGCAACACACTTGTTATCAGTAACGCACCCAGGAATATGTCTTGGGGGGGGGGGGGGGCCCGAGGCCTCATAATGTCGTATTTCATGCTATTTTTTGTGTTTATTCATGAAATATGTGGAAAATATATACAAAAATCATAGGCCCGGGCCCCTGGCCCCCCCTGGGTGCGCCCATGTTGTTGTTATGGATAGACATAAGACTAGCCCAAACATTTTACGAAAGGGAACCACCCCCGCAACCCTGGCAGGGGGTGGTTCCCCCCCGTAAAAGTGATTTTTGATAGTTTTTTTTCTAATAATTCGAAAACAGCCAACTTTTCCAAAAATCTTCTCGAGATCATTTTTCACGCGGATAAAAATTCCTTTTCAACGATGTACCTTAGCACGCTCTGACGGCAGTAGTGAACGTTCCATTAGCGTACAAGAAAAAGAAAAATTTTAAAATAAAAAATAAAATTTGTCGTTTTTTTTATCCTGTCGTTTTTTTTGTCAAAAAAATATTTTTGTTCATTCCTTGAACTAAAAAAAGTTTTATGCCAGGAAGGGGCGGTGCCCGGGCAACTCTGGCCCCCCTGGATCAAGGGCGGATCCAGAGGTGCTTCTCGGGGTGGGCACTTTAGGTGACATTCTTTGTTGGTAAAAAACGGTATATATTTTTTTAAGCAGCATTTTATTGAATTAGTCAGTGATTGTAATTTCGATGATAATAACAATAGACACTTTCATGCGCCGCAGGCAAAAATTTAGAATTTTTATTAGCAAAAACATTACTTTTTACTTATTTTTTGTATATTCAAAAAATTCTCGGGGGGGGATGTGCCCCTAGTGCCCCCCCCCCCTGGATCCGCCACTGCCCTGGATCCGCCACTGCCTGTTACACCCCCTCAAATTCGCTCTTATGATGCGGTTGTTTCAAATTTTCTACATACACACACACATGTCACGCTGCTATTCTCCGAAAATTTTCTCATCGGTTCTATGGTGTAATGGTTAGCACTCTGGACTTTGAATCCAGCGATCCGAGTTCAAATCTCGGTAGAACCTAGAAATTTTTTTTATTTACAAAAAAAAAATATTAGATTTATATTTTCCCACAAATAATACAGGGTGCTTCTTTTTAAGGTAACTGAGGCATTTTCGGGTACTTTTTTGGAAAAACCCTTGAACGCACCCCTTTTGTGGGATAAATTTAACTAATAGGACACGACAGGACCCAACACAGTTATAAAAGAATAGACGCAATCAGTAGCTAGGTATTAGCAGTAGCGCATCCAGGAATATGTCTTGGGGCAGGGGGGGGGCGAGGCCTCATGATGTCGTTTTTTATACCATTTTATCTTTTTACTCATGAAATATGTAGAAAATATCTAAAAAAATCTTAGGCAAGCGGGAAGCCTGAAGATTTATTATTAATTAATAGTCCCTTAAATTTCTTTCTGGCGGGAGGGGGGGTAATTACCACGTTATTCCCTCAAATCCGCGCTTGCAGTATACATAGTAAAAGCCCCTATACCTATAGGGACATTGTCAAAAAATAGATTTGGGATAAAAATAAGTGGATCCATAACGGATCTGATACCTTCCTAGACCATTAGCACACTTTATGCTATATAAACTTTGAAAACAGTGTTTTCTCTACTATATCCCGCATATTGATGGGACGCTCCGTTAAAAAGTTAGCATTTTTTAAATTATTTAACTGTCAAAAGACTGTCATTATTTTGACCAAAATCTAATCAGCTCCTGACACCATCAAACACTATTTTATCTCAAAATTTCATGAAAATCGGTTCAGCGAACACACACACAAACACAGAGACAGAAATCACGACGAGATTGCTAGGATAGGAACTACACCCAAATAACACATTTACGGCGTTATCTATAAAAAAAAATTCGTCGAAACAATCCTTTCTTTAGCCTGCACGGGTTAGGGAATTTAAAATATAATATATTAATCGTTTATTTAGAATTTAGGTACCTAGGTACTTATTTTCTGTAGTGTAGTGTAGTGTAGTTTAAAAGGCAATTTAATATCTCCAGTAAAAAACCTAAATAAATCACTAAATAAATTTTCTTTGAACTCTCTAACTGTTATTCTTGCGAAGAAGGGCATCCTTAAACATCTCCTATACCTAGGACAGATTGTAAGTACTGGATTCATTTTTTTAAATACCTACATATTACTACTATTATGTCGGTTTAGAACGTTTTTCTGCGTTATCCGACGCCTGTTCGCCACCTCCTTCGATCCTGACAATTATCTTGTGTCAAGTTTTTTTGACTCCTTGATCTTTGGATTATGACTGTTGCCATTCTAGTTTAGGACGTTCTATTTTTTCTGCGCCCTATTGGTTAACATTCTAGGACCTGCTTTGGTAATCTTTCGTCGTTTATCCGTTGTACATGGCCGTACCATATCAGTTGTCGTTTAGTGATATCATGCGTTATATGCTTCCCTTGATTCCCATTCTTTCTTTTATGATCTCATTTTTTATATGATCTGTTCTAGATATTCTCATTGATCTTCTTGTTGCATCCATTTCGACATGTTTCATCTTTGTTTTGTATTTTTCTGCTACGCGACACGTCTCTCTTCCATTAAATAGCGTGCTTTTCACCATTGTTTCATATACGTTAAATTTTACATTATTTTTATCTATCTGCTCCATAAAATACTGTTAAGACATCCAATAACCTTTTTTGCTTTTACTATTCTTTTTTTTCAGTTCTTTACAGTCTGTTCCTGTCTTTTCAAATCTGACACCCAAGTATACATACTCATTGCAAGGAGATATTGTTTGTCCATTGTCTAGTTTTAACTCACTTGATTCGTTTCCAATACAAGGGTAGTGTGTCTTGTCCATGTTCACTGTTTGCTACCTACATAACTTTTTATAAACGACGCAAACCTATTTAAAATCAGGTGAAGGTCGTTTCCTTTCTTTTTCGCAAAGAAAACGCTAATTTTTTTCGCTCGTTTTTCTCTCTTTTGCCTCTTAAATTAATAATAGCCGCCTTCGAGCGCAAAAATCACTTGACTTTCTTTGGCAGGGACTTTTTTCTGCTTTAAAGCATCATTTTGCGAACCTTTTTAAAATCCCTTTGAGTAATTAACTCTTTTTTGCCAATAGTTGGCTTTGGTCCTTAAAACCCTGTTTACACGACCTTATAGGTATTTAACCACATTACAGATTTTATTGCCAGTAGAAAATACGGCTCTTAAGCTAGGATTCACTCCCCGGTCACTTACGACTAAGTCGCGGAGTCTATAGACATCCATATTACTAGTAACCCTTTCTAACCAGTTGTAGACAAATGATTTGAATCCTAGTTTACAGATCTGATATGTTCTTTCCTGGCTTATAAGATGCCCTTTTGCGCTTTTTTTTGTTTAAACATAAATTGTTTTAACAAAGTATAAAAGGCAACTATCACCAAAATCGGTAATACCAGATAAATAATTATGCTTGGAGATTTTAATAGCCGAACTGGTAGACAAGCCCAGAGCAAAGAGATAGGACCATTTGGCGAGGAAGTAACAATTAATGATAATGGCTTGAGACTGATGCATTGTGTGAAACCCACAACCTAAAAATAAATAATGGTTTTTTAAACCTAAGGATATTCATCGATATACCGGAATTCAACCAACAACAAACCTTAAATCAATCTTTGATTATGTTATAGGTGGACAACACTCGCAATTAAAGTGTTATGATGTGCGAGCACTTCGTGGTCTTACCTGTGAATCTGAGCACCATCTGGTAAAAGCAAAAATATTGTTCCTTTAAAAAAAACAAATAGGGACGAAAGTATTGGAGAAAATAAAAACCTAGAATGTATCGAAGACAATCAAAAATACAACAAAGATTATATCAGAACCGATTTGATAAAAAATTAATAAACACAGAACACTAATTTGAAGAAATATATACAAACATAATAAAAAGCTTAAAGGAAGCAAGCAACGAAGCTGTTGGATACCAAGATAATAGAAATAACAAGAAGATGTAGTGGACGGAGGAAATACAGGAAATGGTCAAAGAGAAAAACTCACATACTAGAAATGGTTTAGTACTAAAGAGCAAAGATACCTAGAAATCTACAGGAAAAACAGAAGACAGCGAAGAAATTTGATACGCACAAAAAAATTAAATGTTCGAGCGCAAATGCCACGATATAAATAAACACATAGAAGGTAGGCAAAGTTCTGAAGTATGGAAATTTATTTCTACAGTAAAAAAACCCAACAAAAGAAAAAGTAAACATCCAGATCATCAAATCAGAACAATGAACAGAACACTATAAAGGATTGTTGCAGGAAACGAGACCCGCATATCTTTTAGACTCTCCGAGGAGAGACATGGAGAGAAAGTAATCATCAAAAAGGAAATGATAAAAAATAATATTAAAATGCTTAAATCCGGAAAAGCTAGCGGAGCTGGGTGAATATGTGCTGAAATGCTCAAATATGGATCAGAAAAACTACTAGAAAATCTCACATATATTATTAATCAATGCATAAACGACATTAAGTACCTGATGATTGGAAAATTGCTTTCATATCCTCAATACATAATAAAGGAAACAAGCTGGATGCAACAATTACAGAGGAATTTTAGTAACCAGCACTCTAAGTAGATTGTACGGTAGGATTCTTAGAGATATAATAGAGAATGATTTTCATGAACAAGAACAAGCAAAGCAAGCAGGTCTTGTATTGATAATGTTTTTTGTCTAAACAAGTAAATGAGAAGAGGAGCGTCACCTACAAAAAGCATATAATGGCTTCACCTGAAGTGTGGTAATAGGCTAGCTAGAAAAGTATCAGATACTTACGTGTAAACAGGATTTAACACACGTGTTATGAATTTCTGGAAAATTAGGTCACTTTAGGATCTTAAGTTGCATTGTGCTTTGTGCTGTAGCATTTGCCACTTGGCAAATATTTTACAGGTTTAATTGAATTGAATGTATGAACCACAATATTCCTATTATGAATATTTGATTTTTTTTTAAATAAAGCCGATTTTCAGATTATTTTTACTATATTCTTGTAAAACAATTTTTTTTTAAATATATAGTAATCCTTAGTTTTTTAAAACCGCTTCATTAGCTCACCAAAATTAAATTTAAAGCAGAAGCGAATGTGTTCGTTTCTGCGTGAAAAGTAATCGGATTACCTACATCTATTTCTTTATATTCGGCACTCGGCAGATTTTTAAAACTTAATATATGTAGTTACTTACATGTGTTTACAAAAATTATAACATCAAAAAATGATTTTTTTATAGTGTAATTTTATTTTAAAAAGATTATTGCTGGCATTTTTGGATTCTAAATGAACTTTATTGTAAAAAAATCATAAAAAAATCGAAAAAGTTTTGCAATACAAACAAATAAACAAACACATATGACAAAGTCAAATACATGTCAAATATAAAAGTTGGCATGCGGTACATGTCGGGTAACTTTAATTTAAAATAAGGAATGCTAAATCTTAAAGATTTTAATCATCTTACATCCTTACAAAAGTTTGGTGGGATATCAAGATGGTGTCTGAGAATATTTCACTGAAATTTCGCGGAAATCTGTGGTGCCATTTTGAAAATATCATAAAAAAACTTCTGACCCCCCAGAAGACCCAATGTAAAAGTCAGTCCCCCGAGAACAACTGATTTTTTCAGGGTAATGGCCTGTATTTTTTTGGTGGCCTTGGCGTTGGCCTTGGCGAAAATTCAACGATTTCTCACTTAATGTCAAGTAAATGTGGCAACACGGAAATCAGTGTTGCCACTAAAATAGGATCCACACACAACACCAAACGCATAATGCAGTGATTTGTTATAGGAAGCGTTGGCTATCCATTTTCAGGTTAAGAAGTGCGTTTTTTTGGCACAAAATCAGCTTCAAATTTAACACATGCTTACGTATCATAAAGCACAATTTGTTTACGTCATACATTTTTATATTAAAGTTTATTAAATTCTCTCGTCTGCATATTTTGTAAACATGTAGAAAATTTCATAAATAATGTTGCATTTTGAAGGAAAGAAGTAAAGCTCAGTTACATCAAATTAAAGCTTCAAAAAATTCGAAGGACCAATGTGCAAGCTGTGCTTGACAATTACACTTGCTTAACTCGGCTTGGTTAAGCAGCGGGATTAAAGTAAAAGTTTACTGCCAGGGAGCAGCCTCACTCCCTGCAATGACCAAGAAGGCTTATGGTACAGTAAACTAAGTAGGTATAGTGAGAACAACTATCAAATGTTGAATATGGTTTATTAAGATAAATCCTCTCTTTTTATATTAAAAAATTTTTATAGTTCGTGAGAAATTATAAAATATAAAATTCAAAATTTCGTCCTGTTTTATAAACTAAATAATTTATATAATTTAAATAAGTAAACTTGAGAAGGTTAGTTTATATTATTAAAACCTAATTTCTCAAGATCACCTATGTTTTAATAATAAATTTAAGTAAAAATGAAGATTTATGAAAAATGGTAAAAAAGAAAATCTGTTTAATTTTGTAATTAAACATTCCACGAAGCAGCGTCTGATATATCTGGAAGAACGGGAATTGTTTTAGGATTTCCCAAATACATTAAATCACTATAGTTCATATTGTATTAAAGTGGCACCGCGTCATCAGAACCATGGTGGGCGGGAAGGGAGTAGAGGGGTACATACAGTGGCACGGACTTCCTTTAATTTTTTTTTTGATATTGATTCCCAACACGAGGCACTGCATTAATTAGTCATTAGCTTACTATTTTACTTGCTTTTTATTTATGTCTTCTTCTAAATGACTTCATTAGAAAGGAATATGTATACTCTTATCTGGTTCTTACGAACATATTGACTTAGCCGGGCTTTGACGTTTTCTGTTCGTTGTTGTTTTGACTGTTTTATGTCAAACAAATTACGACCGAGCTTTTTACAAAACAAATTACCGTTTTTGTAACAAAATCAATATTTGCGCACATTTTAATATAACTTTGGATTCTCTTTTATGTTTCGGATCTTTATTTATTAATAAAATACCTAATTCGTCTATCAGTTAAAAGATATCAGCGTTTTATCATACACATATAAACCGGCACACTGCTGTACAAAGTGAAACACTAATTTTTTAAGGCTTCTTTTTACTTAGATTTTAGTGGGTTTGGACATAAACTTAAATACGTGGACTAAACCCACGGTCCCTAGAATTGACCGGTCTTGGGATCCTTATAAAATATAATTTTTTAGAAATATTTTCGTTATTTTTTTTAGCCTGCTTTATTTTTTAATAGAGAAAACTTAAAATACAAGTCAAACTGAATGTGATCGTTTAGTATCAAAGGTAAACCGATGACTTGGGAAGTAAATAAAGGTGTAGGTTAGCGGATTACTTTTGAAGCTGAAATGAACACATTATTTTCTTCGAATTTTAATTTTTGTGTAAAGAAAAATGAAGCAAGCTAAAAAGAATAACGATTGGTATGTTTAAAAAATATTATTTAATAAGAATATACTAAAAAACAGTAGGAAAATTGCCTTAGTTTTCAAAAAATTCAAAAAATATTAGTTATTCATATCATATCTAACTTTTGTTTACAAAAATCAGCTGGACCACCAGTGATGTGAAAAATTCGACATATATATATATATATATATATATATATATATATATATATATATATATATAAGATTCGAAGACCGGTCTAATTCTAGGGACAGTAAACTTAACCGACTATATGGGACCAACCAACTTTTAAGATTTAAATATGACATCCTTCCTTTTTTGCAAGCATTGCCAATTACCATTGAAATTGATTGTAAATATACATTAAATTTCATTCTAGGATCCTACTTATGTAAAGCTATATATACGTAGAGTCGTTGAGTAAGATTGTACACCTATGAGGAGCTATTACACGATGCGTCAAAAGAAAATTGCTTTGCCTTAGGTTCAATATTCCTGGTGACAAAATATTAAATAAAATATTCCATGAAATATTTAATTACGGGTTAGGTTAGTCAGGCTGGTTGGTTAGTTAGCTTGGTCGGAATCTTCAAAAAATTCCAGAATTTGAAAGTACGCAAATATTGTATCAGTAGCGATCAAATAAAACATTAATAAACACAAAACACTCATTTAAAGAGATATATACAAACATAGTAAAAAGCTTGAAGGAAGCAAGCAAAAAAGCTGTTGAATACTAAGATAATAGAAATAGCAACAAGATGTGGTGGACGGGGGAAATACAGGAAATGATCAAGGAGAAAAAACGCACATACTTGAAATGGCAAAGTACTAAAGAGCAAAGAGACCTAGAAATCTACAGAGAAATCCGAAGACAGCTAAGAAATTTGATAAGGACAGAGAAAATGAAATGTTTGAGGGCAAACGCCACGATATAAATATACACGTGGAGGTATTAAACCAGAACAATGGACAGAACACTTTAAGGGACTATTGCAGGATACCGGACCCGAATATCTGTGAGCCTCTCCGAGAGTACATGAATAGGGAGTAATCATCAAAAAAGAATTGATAAAGAATAGTATTGAAAAGCTTAAATCCGAAAAAGCTAGAAGACCTAAGGAAATATACGCTGAAATGTTCAAATATGGATTAAAGAATTTTCTAGAAAATCTCACATATATTACAATCAATGCCTAAACGGACATCCGATACCTGTTGATTAAAAAATTGCATTAACAATTTGGATTGCAGAAGAATTTAGTAACCAGTACTCAAAGTAGATTGTACGGTAGGATTCTTAGAGATCTAATAACGAATGATTTTGAAACAAAAAGAAAAAGAGCAAACAAGTAATTGAGAAAAGGAGTGCTAGAAATATAGAGACTTTGTGGACCTACAAAAAGCATATCATACTGTTCCAGTATTATTCAAACATACATAAAAGCGATAAAAGAACTATACAAAGAGTCAAAATCTAAAATTAAAATTGGAGATCGACTTTCAAAGAATTCCTTTCCAACGAAAAGCTTAATACAGAGATGTTGTATCTCTCCAACTCTTTTTAAATAATATATCGCAGTAGATCTAAAAAATGGAAACATAAAGTACACGGTATGTGAATACAACTTAACGACCGATTTACCATATGCACAACACAGTTTGCTGACGAGCAACTAATTGTAGCTTAGAATAAGGAAGACATGGAGTATATGATCAGAGATGAACGGAAGAATTTTAAAATGGGGGTTATTAGTGAACGTGGATAAGACACAGTACTTATGTATTGGAAACGAAACAAGTGAGTTTGATAAGACAGAACACAAAAATAAAAATATAAAAACTAATTTAAATTTACAAATTGTGAAAGGCTTTCGCGGCCATCGTCCAATGGTGGGTTCTAGATAGAAGATCGAGAACCACCTCAGATCTGCGAAGAATATAAGGAACCCACTAAGTTCTTCGGGGGTATACCGCATTCCCTGTACCTGTGGAAGTGTCTACATCGGAACAACCAAACGGTCCGTAAACACAAGAATCAAAGAACACAAAGCCAACTGTCGACTCGGACATACGAAAAAATCCGCAGTTGCAGACCACACACTAAACAATGAAGACCACCGAATAAAATTCGAAGACACACAAGTTCTCTGCGCCTCCTCTTCATACTATCCAAGACTCTATAGAGAAGCAATCGAAATTCATAAACACCAAGAAGAACTTCAACAGATCTGAAGAAACTCTTAAAATTAACAGAACATGGGTACCGCTTCTTAAAAACACTAAACGGCTCGCTTACAACAACAAAACTGAATCTCGGGAAAGTGACCAATCACCGACCAGCTCTGATATACGCCCCGCCCACCATAGCGTATATAACCTGCGCCCGCGACGGACTAACCACCAGTCTTCGTGAAGCCGACAAACAGTCAACATCTCCTGAAGATGCCATCCACTCGAGATGGCGAAACGTCGAGAACGAATTTCCAACGACGACGGCCGAACAGCCCGAAAGCACACCCACCAGAATTTATATTTATTTTTAAAAATGATATTATTTTCTAATTATTAAACATAAGTTTTTTTTTAGAATAGGTAGCTTTAATTTTCGTAGGTTTTTCCTTTTTCCAGACAGATATCTTACAAACTTACTCCGCCGATATTCCTACTCCAAATTAAATAGCATTCTGGTGTCGATTACGGCGAAATCAATATCTGCCGTCCTTGGACACTAAAAGGGATGCTGGGGATGTTCCTCTGGACCAATCCAAAGAAAAGTGACAGATATTTAACCACAAAGACCAAGACTATTCTAAATAGGTGGTTAATAACCAATATATTTCTAAAAACTCCTTTATTTCTACAACCGGTAAGGGAAAGAAGGCAATATGCTATTCGGATTTTCATGGTTCGGTTCGGTTTGTCAACTGTACTGAAAAAGTCCGTATCTGGACTAAAATTTTAAGGGGGGTTAGGCCAGTGGAATTTGAAAAATTGTGGGTTTATTGAATATGAAAAAAAGGTTAAATTTAAAAAACACATTCCTATTTAATTTTCGGAGGGGGTTTGAACCCCTAAAACCCCCCCTCAGATACGGCCCTGGCACTGAAACGTTTTTTGAAGCCTTCCTGAAGCACCGAGTTGCAGTATGGTGGGGCCAAAAAGATGCGGAAAAACCACACCCTGAGTTAAGATTCGGAAAAACGTCATTTAGCGAATTTTAGGGTAGGGAATCCCATAAGACCAAAATGTCCAAACTTTGAAAATTCATATTTTAAAAACTATACAATTTATCCGCAAAAGCACCGAGTTGCAGTATGGTGGGGCCAAAGAGATGCGAAAAAACCACACCCTGAGTTAAGATTCAGAAAAACATCATTTAGCGAATTTTAGGGTAGGAAATCCCTTAAGACCAAAATGGCCAAACTTTGAAAATTCATATTTTAAAACTATACAGTTTATCAGCAAAAGCACCGAGTTGCAGTATGGTGGGGCCAAAGAGATGCGAAAAAACCACACCCTGAGTTAAGATTCGGAAAAACGTCATTTAGCGAATTTTAGGGTAGGAAATCCCATAAGACCAAAATGGCTAAACTTTGAAAATTCATATTTTTAAAACTATTCAGTTTATCAGCAAAAGCACCAAGTTGCAGTATGGTGAGGCCAAAGAGATGCAAAAAAACCACACCCTGAGTTAAGATTCGGAAAAACGTCATTTAGCGAATTTTAGGGTTGAAAATCCACCAAAATGGCCAAACTTTGAAAATTCATATTTTAAAAACTATACAGTTTATCAACAAAAGCACCGAGTTGCAGTATGGTGGGGCCAAAGGTATGCGAAAAAACCACACCCTGAGTTAAGATTCGGAAAAACGTCATTTAGCGAATTTTGGGTAGGGAATCCCATAAGACCAAAATGGCCAAACTTTGAAAATTCATATTTTAAGAACTATATAGTTTATCAACAAAAGCACCGAATTGCAGTATGGTAGGGCCATAGAGATGCGAAAAACCTAGACCCTGAGTTAAGATTCGGAAAAACGTCATTTAGCGAATTTTAGGGTAGGAAATCCCATAAGACGAAAATGGCCAAACTTTGAAAATTCATATTTTAAAAACTATACAGTTTATCAACAAAAGCACCGAGTTGCAGTATGGCAGGGTCAAAGAGATGCGAAAAAACCACACCCTGAGTTAAGATTAGGAAAAACGTCATTTAGCGAATTTTAGGGTTGAAAATCCCATAGACCAAAAAATTTCTTTATCTCTTCGATTTTTCTCTCTTTTTACCTTTTTGTGCGACATCTCTTGTTGGGCCATAGCTCTTTTCAGCGTATCATTTATTTCATATATATTTTCATTTTCGGATCTTAAGTTTTGAGTTAGCTGTTCCTTTTGCATTTCTTTGTATGTAGCTTTATTTTGTGTAAGTTTATTCATGTCAAGTTGTTCATTGTTATTGCTAATTTTTCTTTTCATTTCGATTATCTATTATCTCATTCTCCAAAATTTTACGTCGCTCACAACCTTGTTTACAGCCTCCTTTATATCAAGCCTGATTACTTTGAATGGCAACAGTTTCGAATGCTGACAGATCTAAAATTTTGACTATTTTGGAGACAAAATAATATAGGCTGACACGAAAATAATGAAATTGTCAGCCTGCGATAGTGTTGTGCCCTGGTGTACTCGTGGTATAATGATAAAATAATCCTTCAGCTGTTCCTTGGAATTAAATATCTGTTACTGTCAGCGGATATCCTAGTTCTATCCCGTCCTAATTTAATCGTTGTTTGGACTTTCTTACACGCATTAAGTGGGACAAGGAGCATCGGGGAATTTAATCTTGTACCGCTCTCCCGCTCCAGACTCTTTGGGAAACTTCGGCAAAACTTAATTCCAACTAATGCTATCGGAAAAGAAATTTTTTCAATGAGAAAATCTATACACATTATCTCGGCGAATAAGTTAGTTTCCACACAGCTTGCTCTGAAAACGAGTAAGTTTTCTTATAAAATATTTCAAAGTATCCTCTGCTTGTTGTGAGAAGGAAACATCAGGGAAGAAAGTTATACTAAATACAGGCTTCTAAAGAAAAACTGATTTTATCAATTTTTGTTACATATTTATTAAATTTTTAATTAAAAGTAAGCTTCTTAGGATAAAAACTAACTTTTTACGTTATTCTATCCTACTAACTTTAAGTTTTAATTTTTTTTACAAAAATTTTTTTTTTTGTAATTTTTGAAAGTGACCATTACAGAGGTCCCTGGAGTGTTAGCCATAAAATTCCTTTAATCCTGTCATTCACGATTCAAAAGAAAAGTTCATTGTCCACTGTAAAGTAAGATTATCCAAGTAACATTTTTGGGCATATTGGTGCTGAAAGCTTTTTTCCTTAAAAAAATTTCTTCAAAGTTAGAGGTTTGTAGGATATGTCATAAACTGGAACAAATAAACCAAGACATTGTTATTTATAGACAAGAAATTTTGAAGAATTCTTTTAGGAAAAACTTTTAAGTTTTTCCCCTTTTTCTAAGTCGTCTTCAAACTCGCTTTAGCTATAACGGCAAAGGGAGGAGATAATTTTTGCCAAGTCTGACCTAGTAATTTAATGACTAATTTCGTATATTTTGTAATCTTTGGAAATCTTTGGAAATTTTTGTAATTTTTGTAATTGTTGTAATTTTTGTAATTTTTGTAATTTTTGTAATTTTTGTAATTTTTGTAATTTTTGTAATTTTTGTAATTTTTGTAATTTTTGTAATTTTTGTAATTTTTGTAATTTTTGTAATTTTTGTAATTTTTGTAATTTTTGTAATTTTTGTAATTTTTGTAATTTTTGTAATTTTTGTAATTTTTGTAATTTTTGTAATTTTTGTAATTTTTGTAATTTTTGTAATTTTTGTAATTTTTGTAATTTTTGTAATTTTTGTAATTTTTGTAATTTTTGTAATTTTTGTAATTTTTGTAATTTTTGTAATTTTTGTAATTTTTGTAATTTTTGTAATTTTTGTAATTTTTGTAATTTTTGTAATTTTTGTAATTTTTGTAATTTTTGTAATTTTTGTAATTTTTGTAATTTTTGTAATTTTTGTAATTTTTGTAATTTTTGTAATTTTTGTAATTTTTGTAATTTTTGTAATTTTTGTAATTTTTGTAATTTTTGTAATTTTTGTAATTTTTGTAATTTTTGTAATTTTTGTAATTTTTGTAATTTTTGTAATTTTTGTAATTTTTGTAATTTTTGTAATTTTTGTAATTTTTGTAATTTTTGTAATTTTTGTAATTTTTGTAATTTTTGTAATTTTTGTAATTTTTGTAATTTTTGTAATTTTTGTAATTTTTGTAATTTTTGTAATTTTTGTAATTTTTGTAATTTTTGTAATTTTTGTAATTTTTGTAATTTTTGTAATTTTTGTAATTTTTGTAATTTTTGTAATTTTTGTAATTTTTGTAATTTTTGTAATTTTTGTAATTTTTGTAATTTTTGTAATTTTTGTAATTTTTGTAATTTTTGTAATTTTTGTAATTTTTGTAATTTTTGTAATTTTTGTAATTTTTGTAATTTTTGTAATTTTTGTAATTTTTGTAATTTTTGTAATTTTTGTAATTTTTGTAATTTTTGTAATTTTTGTAATTTTTGTAATTTTTGTAATTTTTGTAATTTTTGTAATTTTTGTAATTTTTGTAATTTTTGTAATTTTTGTAATTTTTGTAATTTTTGTAATTTTTGTAATTTTTGTAATTTTTGTAATTTTTGTAATTTTTGTAATTTTTGTAATTTTTGTAATTTTTGTAATTTTTGTAATTTTTGTAATTTTTGTAATTTTTGTAATTTTTGTAATTTTTGTAATTTTTGTAATTTTTGTAATTTTTGTAATTTTTGTAATTTTTGTAATTTTGGAATTTTTGTAATTTAACTACCTTGAAGACGGGGGCTGGGTGATTCGCCTGGCCTTATTTATATACGCCGCTGATTAAATACCATTAATAATTTTCTCATAGTCTGAATGCAACTCGTTATTATTTCCTGCTTTAATTCCGACTACTAATGTATAGGAAACTAGAATAACAAAGTTATCAAATTTCGTAATTGCATAATCCAAAGCTTTGGTCGAAATAGAGCATGAAAATCAAAATTAATCAGTAATATCGAAATGCGAATCCTTAGAGCTCGACCAGCTAAAGCTATACCGAGCTTTCTGTAATTTATCTCAAAAGCAAATTATTATTTGCAAGAATAAGTATTAATATAATCATAGACGTATAAAGAAGGACGGCTTGACCCTCCGGAAGAATCTAGAAATTGATTAAGTTAAAAATATATTTTTTCCTACTTTTTAATTTTTATCAAATTAAGAGGCAAAAAATTTTGAAGGTGATTTTTCTTGTAGACGCCACTCATATAATAGAGAGATTTAACCAGCTTCCGTTGTATCAACACAATTTAGGAAATCTTTCCAGAAATGCATCTCTATGAATTTTATAAATAAATATTATTATTATAAATTTTTGTTACGCCATATAATTAGTCTGTTTTTAGTTTGTTTACACTAGAGGTCAGGGCCGTAATCTTGGACTCCCGTGAGGTTAAGTTCTTAAGCTACCCACGGAAAAATATGAGAGAAACAAAAACTCCTTTTTACCCGATTAGCCACGAAACTTGTTTGATTTGATTTTTTAATTATAATATTTTGTTTATTTTGTTTAAGCAAGTGTGAAAAAGCTCTGTGGTTTAATGTTATCCCTTTACCTAAACATCTTCCTTTATAAATAAATACTTACCGTTAAAGGTGATTTATACCCCAATACATTGTTCACCGTACTTCTGCCTGTTTTCATAGACCTTTGGTTACGTCATCCAATATTGAGACCGGACTTGGGGGGATAAGGTTTAGTGTTCCCTTAAGTACATCTCTCGCCTCACATCGATGTATTCACGACCTTTTCATATTAAGGTCGATGTGGATGATACACTCTGACAAAAAGATAAACACAGCGAAAGATTTCTATCTACTGTCTAAAAAAGTGCAATCCTGTTTTGGTGCTCTTTTTTCGCCGCGTAGGATGTGATTTATCACTTACGAACCGAACCGAACCGAACCGAACCGAACAGAAGAGCTTTGAAACGTGAAATTTAGTACCCGTGAATTTAAAAATCAAACAAGTTTCGTGGCAAATCAGGTAAAAAGGACTTTTTGTTTCTCTCATATTTTTCCGTGGGTAGTATGAAAGCTTAACATCACGGAGGTTAAGATCTAATGGACGACACCTAATAAGTTTTGACAGTTAACTGTTACGTCCTCATGGGACTTCTCAGAACACTGCTTGGTCAATGTGAAACTTTCGCAAGAAGCGCCATCTACCAAGATACGAGAGAAACATGAACAGAAGCAGGCGATAATAAACTGCTGTACATATCGATCAATGAAAATATCGATTACAAATAAAAAAAAACAAACCATCCGTGACCTACAAAAGCTCTTCTGCCTTTCAGGCCAGATCAACGCTGATTGCGTTTTTACCTGCCATCAGACACGTGAGCGTCAATCGGCGGAATTTGTAAGCCAAATAATATAACAAACTAATAGGCTGATCAGTAAAAAGTAAATTTAAAAACTTTTTTACGGTATTCAAATTGAACTGGAGCAGAGTTTCAATAGGGTCCAACATGAAAGGGCCGTAGTCTATAAAAGAGGGTCAGAAGCATTGACTTTATGGAGTCTCGGGAACGTTTTTAAAACGTCACGTGAACGTTCTTCAAGCGTTCCCTGAAACGTTTTTTAAACATCCTCTAAAACGTTTTTCAGACGTCCCTGGAACGTTTTTTGTCCGTCCTCGAAATGCTTTGTACGTTTTTAAAACGTCCCTTAGGTCCCAAATGGACGTTTTAAAAACCTACCTATGTTACTAGAGTTCATCGCCTTTCCATTTTGGTTGTGCCGTAATAATGAAATATAGTAATATAGTAACATTGATGTCTGGGACTATCACCATGCCGTTCTGATAAAAACTATTTTTATTAGTTTAAATCTTTTTGACCAAAACAAATTTAAGTACACGGTATGGGAATACAACTTATTGACCGATTTACCA
Organism: Aspidapion aeneum; assembly: GCA_963576565.1. NCBI lineage: Eukaryota > Metazoa > Arthropoda > Insecta > Coleoptera > Brentidae > Aspidapion > Aspidapion aeneum. Next base: position 4,421,480 of record OY755043.1, on the reverse strand, counting down.
TATACAGACTACAGTTTGCTGATGACCAAGTAATTGTAGCTAATGATAAAGAAGACATGGAGTATATGATGAGAAAGTTAACGGAGGAATACCAAAAGTAGGGGTTAACAGTGAACGTGGACAAGACACAGCACTTATGTATTGGAAACGAATCAAGTGAGTTAGAACTAGACAATGGACAAACAATATCTGCATGCAATGAGTATGTATACTTGGGTGTCACATTTAATAAGACAGGAACAGACGGTAAAGAACTGGAAAAAAGAATAGTAAAAGCAAAAAAGTCTTAACAGTATTTTATGGAGCAGAGAGGTAAATAAGAATGTAAAATTTAACATATATAAAACATACAATGATGAAAAGCACGTTGTTGTATGGAATTGAGACATGCGTTGCGTTGCGTAACAGAAAAATACGAAACAAAAATGGAAAGTGTCGAAATGGATGCAATAAGAAGATCAATGAGAATATCTAGAACAGTTCGCATAAGAAATGAGATCATAAAATAAAGAATGGGAAGGAAACATAACGGACGACATCACTAAAATACAACTGATATGGTACGGCTATGTGCAACGGATAAACGACGAAAGATTACCAAGGCAGATCCTAGAATGGCAACTAATAGGGTGCAGAAAAAGAGGGCGTCCTAAACTAGAATGGCAACAGTCAATCCAAAGATAAATGAGTCAAAAAAATCTGACAAAAGATGATTGTCAGGATCGAGGGAGGTGGAGAATAGGCGTCGGACAACGTAGAAAAACGTTCTAAACCGACATAGTAGTAGTACAAATTTGAGTTAATCATCTAGAAATCGAGTACCATGACCCGGTTCGTCCCCTTTAACATATTTACTTGTCACTTTTATCGCTACACTATTTGCTGTCGAAATTTCATTTATAATAGAGCCAATATATTATGATTTTCCCAAGACTCCCTATGCTCCTAGCTAAAGCTATCGAATATCGAACGAACGAAAGATAGCTTTCATTGTTATTTGCCAAATGATAGATGCTGAGGGTCGTGAATAATAGTTGACGAATTGTGTAAGTTTAGAAAATCAAATAAGATATGGTGGTAAAGAAAAAGTAAAACTACAAGTTTTAAAGTACAGTACAACTTCAGTAGTTCGGACACTCGCTAAAACGGACACTCCAGTAATCCGGATTGCTCTATAAACCGGACATTTTCAAAATTTTACCTCTCTACACCGAACGTTAAAACGTTTAGCCAATCGTGAAAGAACCTAGCCTATATTGCGTGTAAAACTAGCCACTAGCCTAAGAAACAACAAGACGGTTCATATGAAAGAAATATAACAATAATTTTCCTGTCTTAACAAGTTTCACGCGACGTAATAATTGTAGGCATTTCTGCATTCAGTTTATTTGTTTATTCTATTCAGTCGTAAGTATGTACGAGACACGTCAGCGATGGCTCCATACAAATGGCGCCACAAAACATTAACACTCATCAAAAAATGTGAAATATTGGACAGTCTAGAAAAATCCGGAAGTATCCGTCAAACGGCAGCAAATTTTGGAGTGCCTAGATCCACGATTTTTGATATAAAGAAGAATAAAGACAAAATAAGGAACTTTGTGTCAAAATCATATCAAGGGACAGGTATGCGTCTAAGATGTATTTTTGTTTTTTTACGTTCGCCGATTTTTGCCGGTGTTCTTCTTATCTTTATCGCATTTTTCTTTATATACAGAATTCGAAAAGTGGCAGCATCAGATAATCCTAAAGTTGAGGCTGCTTTATAAAATTGGTATGTGGGCAAAATACCTGCTTCTTCATATCGTTTAACAAAAGCGAAGCATTTTTATGAACGCAGAACTCAAAAAGATGATTTTTTGGCGAGCTCTGGTTGGCTTGACAAGTTCAAGAAACGACACTTTTTAAACTTATGCAGTTTTATGTTATACATAGGTATGTATGTACCTACATAGGAACATACATTTTTTGTAGTTTTATATTTTTATAACATTGGATTGATTTTTTAAGTTTTACCTTTTTTATATAAGCACTTTTACGAAATAAAGGTATTTTAGTATGAAATTTTGCGATTTTTATAAAAAAATAAATAGTCCCAGTAGTCCGGATACCTCGATAATCCGGCATTGACCAGAACGATATGTGTCCGGATTACAAGTATACAGATTTTTTCCTAGAAAAATTAAAAAAATTAAAAGATTACCATTACAAGTTCTAAAAAAGCTGGCTATCAGTTTGGAAGATACTGCTCAGATCTTCTGAATTAATCTGGGGTTTACCGAAAGTGTTCTAACGTAAACGTGCAATAGCCGGACATTCGAACAGCTGTACATGTCTGACTGTTTGGTCATCCTCCATATAAAGTCTACATTCGGTCTCTTCTGTTAGTCCCATTCTGTGCATGGGTACCCTCAGTCCAACGATTATAAACACACATGATTGCTTATTTCCATTTAACTCTATGTTAGCGTCGCTCAAGCGAGACCAACACTGCCTGCCTACGTCACCAGCGGACCAGTTGCTTTATTTGTATTGAGAGTTCATGTGATTTTAAGGTGTTTTTGACGTTTTTACCTCCGTTTTTTTGAGTTTTTTCATTAATTTGACGGTGTGGTTGACTATTTAGGAGGTAAATCTGAGGGCACGGCAGTGCCTCGCCAAGTCCACGCGCTGTACCATCTTTTCTTGAAACATTTCAGCCGATATAAACCTTTAGAAATGTGAATTAAATTAATTGATATAAAGAAAGCAGATTAATTTATTGTTGAAATAAAAGCTTTGTGTTCCCTCTTTCAGTGTAAACATATAAATATATATACTGTTATATAAACTTTTAAATTTTTTTGGATTTTTGGAAACTCCTTGCTCATTAAATTAATCACATTGAAGAAAATTGGTAATTATGCCGCAAACGAACTTCTTTTATTAAACTGATTATTGTAAAGTTTATTTTGTAGACAGTTTCTCCAACTTTAGTTTCAGTTTTTTCCTTAAGTTTTTTTAGTCTCTTCAGAAACATGTTACAGGAGAAGGAGTGAAGACGGACGCTGGGTGGTATAAAAACAACTCATAACACAAACAATGTAAATCATTTAAAAAAACTTATGAAAATTTATTGATTTAAAGCATAAGAAGTTGAAAAACACATCTTATTTGGCTGTTTTCTCCAAAAACTGACTGGTTTTTGACATAATAATATAATAAATATTGCAATTTTAGATCTGTAATATCAAATAAATACCTACCTGTTACTACATAATATAAGTGTATTTGATTATATCCGCAACAAAAACTAATGACTTAAATTGATTAAACTTTTAGAAAAAATCCTACTTCTATTTTAAAATTTTCAACTATTTAAAAAAGAAACTCCAACATATCGTCTGGTAGGAAAATTCAGCTCTCAGAGCAAACTCTTGATTTATCAAGTCATTTGTTTTGAACGAATGAAATTATTAATTATTTTAGTAACACGAGTAAAAAATTTGTTTGCAAATAAGCAAGAAAAAAGCGGGAAAAACTCACGATTGCAATGTGTATTAAATGAAGCGCGCTGAGCAGAGGTCCACTAGTAACGTAAGCAAGGCGCCGCCTACCGCTGAAAGATTCAAGCTAATAGGCAATCCTGTGTGTTTATAATCGTTGCCCTCAGTCAACAGTGACCCGCAAAAAGACCAGTCTCTATGCGTATCTCCTATCTGGTTAGCGCAATGATGTTCCTGGCTCTCTCTCTACAAGGTCCTTTAATGAACTCTTTAGATTGAGCCTGTTCTGGTATATTTATACAGTATTGTTGGAAAGCTATTCTTCATCAATTTTAATATGGTTGATTTAGCAGTATTGTATGATCTCCCCAGGGCTGGTTCGGGGCCGAAAAATTCAGCAGATGCCGCTTCCCTCGCTGCTTGGTCTGCGGCTTATTTTCCTCGTCCCAAGATGCCCTGGTAATGACCTACCAAGCGCATTCAGCCAATCCCTGCAGCTCCTCATGGTTTTCGATGAGACCGTATATAGGAATCAAGCACCCTTAACGCTGCCTGACTGTCGGAGAAGATTTTTATTGTCCTGTTGGTCTATTCGTGGTCAGTAAGCCACAGAGCACCCAGTTTAATGGCTAAGAGCTCAGCTTGAAAGATAGTAGCCAATTGACTGAGACTATGTTTAATCTCGATTTTTTCTTGTATACTAACAACTCTAGATCCATTTGGATTCATCGACATAGCAGAAGCTATCGTTAATTAAAAAATTGGCCCTGTTCTTTAACCAGTCCTCCCTCTTCGGAAGGACAATGTTGGATAGCTTCTGTTATACCGTCTGCTGTACACCGTGTTGGGCATGACATCGGATATCATTCCGAGAGTTGCGTCCAACTCTTGTTTCCTAATTAGGGCTGTTGATATTACTTTGTTTGCCCTGCCATCCTGGTGGTTGACGATTATTCTATATGTTGCTCTACGTACCCCCGCCTCTAAGAAAATGTGAAGGGAAGGAAAGTTTAGTAAGCAGTCAAGCGCAGTCAATAGGCTAGAGCTCATTGAATCACATATGGTTGTCATACTGATAACTAAATGTTATCGACTATGATCCATGATAAACAAAGTTTCCTTTGATGTAAAATTGGTGTACCTTTCTTTTAAGATGGTTTCGTATTTCTCGAATATTTCATTAAAAGCCCCAAAGAATCCAAATTACACTTTTCGAAAAAAAAAATTCAATTAGTCGACAAATTTCTCAGTGTTCCCAACCGCTACTGCTAAAAAAACCAAACTTCTTCAACCTTGACAGATTTCAGAGTATCTTAGCTGAGCACACTTCAAAATCGACTAGTGAAAATCAAAATCAGTTTTTAAGGATCTTAAAATTTAAGATTCCTTTGATATTCTTTCCTTAAGTGAATGTTGCTGCAAATGGCTATAAAGTAAGAAAAAATATCTTACTCTAAAGTCAAATATATTATTTTATATTTTTTTATCTTTTTGTAAAATGGTTTTTCTTTTTTCAGTAAAAACTGCATTTTTTGAGTGACTTTGTTTTAAGTCAAAAGCTATTTAGACTCAGGAAGAAGAAAATGACTTGTTGGGTTACCATTATCTGTCAATTAGTAGGTATCGATACCCGCTTCTATTAAATGCCCAAAAGGGGGTGCATAAGTTGTAATCTTGGAGGTTGCATTAATAGGGGATACGCGTGTGTGTTTATCTAATTGCGTTAGTGAACCATTGGCTTGTGAAAATTGCGTTACGTCATCAACGAGAAGATTGGATAAATCCTGATAAATGTTGTATCTATTTTCAGATCGGTTTTATTATAAAAGCTACCACACTACACAAGGCACTTTTTTTTTGGAACAAAATCAAAATGTTTGTTTAAAAAATAACACCAGGATTTACTATTGAGTCTACAGTGTTAAGTGCTACAATGCTAAGTTTACAAGTCTAAATTTTGGTTGAAGGTTTACTTATTTTTTTTTAAATATTTATATAAATTGTTCATATATATGGGTCATCTTGTTTCTTTGTAACAAAGAATTTATTTCCACACAAAGGTTAGAATAAAAAGAATATAATATTTTGGTTTAAAAATTGTAGCCATATATTTTAAACATCCAAACGTCACTAGGAGATGTCGAATAAAAACGGCGAAAGTCAGTGTTAGCTGTAAGCTACCGATGTTCAATTGTTTTCGTGGATGCTTAATTGAAAACGTATTCTAATATATCTTGTGTATTTTACAATATTAAAATATTGATACTTATTTAATACGGTAATGCATCTACAGATGTAGTTTTAAGTTATTTATGTATTATTTAGCTTTGATAATTTTTGTATATATGTTTTTTTATCAATCATGGATTATTTCTATTGTTTGAACTTTAAACCACCCGTCAGGGGTGGTACTATAATTTGAGACTATTTTTAACGGGAAGCCTACGACTGCACGGACTAAATTTCGCTAACAATACGGTTTTTGCAGATTTGCTTTAATTTATTTAATATTTATTTTAAAATATTTGTCCACTTATTTCTTAAAAGCAATTCAAATATTAACGGTTTCTTGATTTCTTTTCTCAGTGAAACCAAAAACCTAGAGAAAATATATCTGGAAGTAATTATTTTTAATTTATGACGGTCTATGTTATCGCTGGTCAAGACCTAAAAAGCTCTATTCAGTACAGACATATGTTAAAGCAACCATATAAGTATTATTTAAAATTGTAGTTATACATAATATACCATACCCGTTTTGCCAGGGTCTTCGTCTTAACTTAACTTGTCATATTTAAAAACAACAACTGTCATTGGCAAGCCTTAATAACATTTTGTTATTTGGCACTCTATATACGTATTGGAACATTTTCTCAGTTAACAAGCATTAATTAGTATGTTTTGCATTGTAACTAGCTTTAAGACATTTATTGAGAAAATGGCAACATAAAAACAGTTAGTTTTCAAGCGAGCTTTCTGACTATGGTTAGTTTTTAAATGTATACGGCCAGTTCGTTCTTAGGGCCTTTATCTTATATCAACTTATTTAAATTGTGAAACTGGATAAACAAAAAAGTCATGTTCCAACGCTTGTGAAGGAATTTAAAAGTCCTGTCGTGCTTACTTTGGTGCTATCCTTTTCTATACCATAGTTTTCTGTCTCTGATCGCACCAAAGAGAAGTGGAAGGGACTTAGGGGTAGAGTACCTAGAAATTTCTTTACGGGTCGGAGGACAGAGTTTAGTTGGGTTTCATTGGGTCAACTTCTTTCTTAAAATGGAGATTTACTCAGGGGAAAATACTTTTCCTTTGAATAAATATCTTTTATTTAATTCTTAGTATAACTCAATTTCCATCTTAACATATTTTATTAATTATTTACCATCATTTATTTCTGAATTGAGTTATCGTTTATACCAGTTTATCACTGTTTTAATTAAACATAAAATTACTTTTTTTTTTTAATAGAACTTTCTTGTTGCCAAACATTTTGTTTATAATTTTATAATTTCCGTACCTTAAGTACCATACTAAAACAGGTACCATTTGTACTAAAACAACAGTACTAAATTAATTAGTTTATAAAAACATTTTTACATAATGAATTTTATACAATAATAATTTATTTAAAATATACCTATAAAAAGGTAAATAGAAAGTGTAAAATATTAAGATAAAAATGGTTGCAACCAATCTCAAAAAGAGAAAATATAGTCCATAAGCAGTGATAATGTCTAGTATATGAAGAAAAAGAAGATGAAGAACAATTGAACAGGTATGTATATATTTCCTACATTGATTATTTAATTGAGAAAAACACCTATAGCGCACTTCCTTCAAGAACCGTCAAATTCCCTTTCGAGAGTTAAATTAGTCAATCAGTATCATATTTAATCTTTTAATTTACTATTTTTAAGTTCTTGCAAATTTGGTAGCTAACAACATTTAAGCCTTGACCACTTTATTTGACAGTACCACTGTCATATACAAAGGCCCCTGTTACATTTCCAAAAAATGATATTTCGTAACAAATTTTCTATGTGGTTTTTCTAAAGTTAATTTGAGTTTATATGAGATGAGAAACTCACTGAGAAATGCTTACATCATATCGTCGGTCCAATGCCAAAGTCACGAATGTGCATAATTGATGTTTTGAGAAAAACGCGTTTTAAACATTGAAGATACATTGCGAGAAATAGAGATTTCATTTTTTAAATTTTTAAAGGAGGGGGGGAGAGAGAGAGCAAACACTTTCGCGCTTTTGTCATTGATTTCTATGAATAAAATTGTACATACTGCTGCACATAGGTGAAAATTGCCAAATTTGCACATTCGTGACTTTGGCATTGGACCGACGAAATTGCACATTAGGGTCAACCTAATCTTTGCAGTTATTTGAATTGTGAGTATAACAAAAATACACTTAAACCGGTCGGTTCGGTTCGGTTCTTGCGTTTTTTATAAAGGGTTTCTGTTGGAATGGTAATTTTTTTGTCACTTCGGTAACTATTCGCACTATTCCAACTAAATTTCAAAAAAACAATTCCCGACCTGTAACAAAAAACAATTGAAAATTAGTTACCGAACGAGACAAATCGTGTTACGGATGGGACAACGGAACCGAACCGACACATGTTTTTTTAGTTTTAACTCGACCAGAAGATTTCAACGGTTTTGTTTGCGAAAATGTTGATTTTAATTACCTAAATCAGATTATAATGAAGAAAATCACGTTACCGAAAAGACAACTTTATGTATCTCAAATCTATAAATGTTTATTTTTTAAAAACAGAACGAATATAAGCCATATGAGTCACTTTACGAGATAACGCAAATATGTTATTTGTATGTATCTTAGCGATATCTTTGTGATGTCTGTCTGTGTGTGTGTGTATATTATTTCTGTCCGTAACACGATAGCTCCTAAACCGCTGAACCGATTTTCACAAAATTTTCAGGTAAAATAGTGTTTGACACTCTCACAAGCTGATTAGATTTTGGTCAAAATTTATTAATGCTCTTGACAGTTTTTAACAATTAAAAATTTTAAAAATTGTTAACTTTTTAACGGAGCATCGTATCAATACAGTCTTTTCGGAATATAGTAGAACATATTTTACTCAACAATTCGTGTAATAACCAAAAACTTCGTAGGAGCTTTACTTTCTGAGATATTTATAAAAAACTGTTTTCAATGCTAATATCCCAAGTAACATTATTACCACTCAAGGTTTTATTAATTTGGTTCCAAGGTTATTTAGAGGGTGCTGTTATGGCTTTTAGGATCAATTTGGCTACAAAAAGGTAATTTATATTGCCAATTACCTAAAGAGGTGTTATACAACCAAAAAGTGTTCTTCTGTTCCTTTTAGATACTTTTGGTTTTATTGATTTCTGATTTATAAAGATGGTCTTATAAAACCCTTTTACCTAAAGTTTTTAAAAATAAATAAATAAAAACTTTGGTCTTTTAGTTTTTTTCATTACTTTAGGTCATAACAAAAGTGTTTTATAATAGAGCTAAAAGGTTACCATATATACTATTGTTTTTGTAGTTACCATTAGTTTCATAGTAAATATAATTATATAGGCGGCCATATAGAACCAGTTTCCTTAAGGTTTTTAAGAGTGGTAAATATAAACTTTAAACTTTTGGTTTTTGCCATTACTTTTAGGCATTTTAAACAGGTTTTATTGGAAGGCTTAAAGGTAAATTTAATTCTTTTGTATTTTTGGTTACCCATAGCTGCATATTAAATATTATTTAAATAGGCGGTCATATAAAACTTTGTTTCCTTAAGGGTTCTAACAGTAAATAAATACTTTCGTATTTTAGTTTTTACTAGTACTAGTACAGATTGGTACCTACCTATTGCAAGATTGATTATATATTATCCTCCCGGGTAGGGCACCCAAGCCTAGATAAGGCCTGTTTAAACGGCCAATATAAGAGGTTTCCCTCCAACCTGCAGGCACAACGGATATCATTGCACTGGCCCTCCTGATTGTGTGCAAATTGCACGATAAAAAATATTTAAATTTAACACAACAGTTTAAAAAACAAATACAAAAAATTTAAGTGTGGTTATGTTCACTATGTTTACCTTCTCTTTTTTATTGGTTTCATAAGCGCACTCAAAAATCCTTGTTGCGATAGAGTAACAAATAAAACCAAGTGACCACTATAAAACGATAATGGCGTATATAGAATTATTTTAAAAATATTGTAAACAGAAAATATTTATCTAGTCGTTTTAGCAGTGTTTTTTAACATTAATTTTACTTTAATTTTGATTTATGTAAACCAAACAGACTTTTTTAATGGTGAATAGTGTAAATTATTTTTTTTTATTTTAAATATTTGTTGTTTAGTTATCAAAAAACTATTAAAAAGCATTTGTGAGCTGGCGCGCTTGTTTTGAGAGCTTTTCAGATACGATTTTATCAGAAAAATAAGTCTGGCAGGCAATTGGATGATCCACAAAACGACAAACTCCTCATATATAGGTATATTTTTATGTGATACAATAATTTTGGGACTCTGCCATTTTTGGCAATTTTATGACCTAAATTTATTTATATAGCCATTGTGAATCTAAAATATCGCTAAAGCTTTTATAGGAAAAATTCTTTACTCTAAAGGTATTATGGTATTCAACAGAATTGCCAGGATACCAAATTACCAAATCTAGTTTCATAACAGGATAGAGGACGTTTCTGAGTTGCTTGTAGAACCTGGAATAATAGCTTTAGGCTCTAAAAGGTTCTATACTGGTGGAACCGCTAGAGGGCGAAGCTGGAGTTTATTTCTTATGGTTTTATAGTGAGTTTAATTCAAAGGTTGCCACCACCAATTGGGGAGTCCCATTTAGGAGGTCTAAGGGGTATATAAGGGTAATGGGAACGTGCTAGCGACCAAACATTGAAACTAATGGTTTTAAGGAAAGGCGCTGGCAACCTTTTAGCTTCCGCTATAAATATTGAAATGTTACTTGGGATATTATCATGGCTTCATTTGAAGTGTGATAATAGGCTAGCTAGGAAGGTGTTAGATCCGTCATGGATCCATTTATTTTTATTAGTCACAATAATAAACCTTGCTTTAAACTATAAAGCCTAAACATTATTCATTTCCTTTGAGATATCAAAATTTTCATCTTATTGAAACGAGCATCACATTTGTCACTTGCACAAATTTAATCCTATATACGTCGCGCCGGAATGTTGATGCATTTTATTTTTGCCAATATATTTTCCTATTTTTCCTTCTTGGTTTTTTTCTTTATTTCCATTCTTATTGTTGTTGGTCCCGTGGAAAGTTACAGAGATATCTAAAGAAAACAAGTTCTCATGGAAATCCATATACAGCAGTAATGGACAGGGTTGCCAACATTGGCGTAGCTAGGGGGGGCCAGGGGGGGCCTTAGGCCCCCTCTTAGATATTTTAGGCCTCCCCTACCGACTACTAGTAAAAGAACATGACGCTGAAAATACATACTTTTCTATTATTATTCGGGAAATATTCAAATAAAATAGGTGCATTCAAATTTAAAATCATTCAGATAATGTTTACATTTCAGGAAAAAGCCCTTGTCTTGCGGAATTAGGCTTTTTCTCTTTAAATTATCGGTAACTTTTCTGCACTTATGCAATTTCCCGAAAATATTTTTTAAATTTAAGCATAATTATGCATATTGAATATTTCATACATATTGGCCACATCTTGTAAAATATTATAGAAGTGTAAGTTAAATTTCGCATTTAATAAATACAGCGACCTTTGCCCCTCTGTTTCCGAAATCGGGTTGTAGATGTCGTAAGGTTATAAAAGACCTTTTTAAACTGTTTTTCTAAAATAAATATAATAATCTTTTTAGTTTTGTTGAGGTTAGCGTTTAGTGTCTTATGGAAATTTTCCGATTTTGGTGACAATTTCATAACCATTTTCATATTAAGTTTTCCCACATCGTTAAATGGAATAAATTCGTCGAGCAATACCGGGAAATTTTTAATATTAATACTTCTGCTCTAAGAGCAGAAATGACCGTTTTAAAGAATTGTATTTTTCGGTTAAATCAAACTATTGGTCATGATTCTATCAAACAACTTATAGCAGAAAACACCTATCCAAACCTCTACCAAATTTTTAAAGTTGCGAGTATTCTTCCAATTTCAAGTGCAACTTGCGAGAGGTCTTTCTCTGCCATGAGGAGAGTTTTTAATTGGCTTAGAACAACTATGATTCAAGAGAGACACTCAGGTTTGCCATTGTTATTCATAGAAAAAGATGTTGAGGTCGACTTAGACAGTGTGGTAGACGCTTTCAGTCAGCGACGTAGAAAACTTTCTTTGTAGAATTGCTGAATTACATACTTCCTGTGTATACAGATAAATAAGTTGGTAAATGTATTATTAAATTTATGTTAAAATATTAGAACATTTAATGCGCGTATTTTTTTTTATTCATTGCACACTTTGCATGACTCTTTAAAACCTATGTTTGCTTTTTGTTCAAGATAGACCGGGGCCACGGCCCCCCCTGAAAAGCAAGGCTAGCTACGCCAATGGTTGCCAACCGTCCCGTTTTCTTCGGGACTGTATTTTGATAAAAAATCCCCAGGCGCGGATCTACAAGGTGGGACGGAATGAACCATTCTCTCCCCCCCCCCCCCCCCGAATCCCAAAATATATTTAGTTATGACACACAGAATACAACTTCTGGTCAGGTTCTAAGACAATTCGTCGCCACCGATACTTTGGCCGTTTTAGTCTTATGAGATTCCTAATCTTAAAATTCACTAAATGACGTTTTTTCCGAATCTAAGCTCAGGGTGTGGTTTTTTCGCATATCTATGGCCCTACCATACTATAACTCGGTGCTTTTGTTGAGAAACTATTGAGTTTTTGAAATATAAATTTTCAAAGTTTGGATATTTTGATCTTATAGGATTGCCAACCTTAAAATTCGCTAAATGACGTTCTTTCCGAATCTTAACTCAGGGTGTGGTTTTTTTGCACCACTATGGCCCTATCATACTATAACTTGGTGCTTTTGTTGACAAATTATATAGTTTTTAAAATATGAATTTTCAAAGTTTGGTCATTTTGGTCTTATGAGATTTCTTACCCTAAAATTCGCTAAATGATGTTTTTCTGAATCGATTAACACAATGTGTGATTTTTTTGCATCTCTATGGCTCTACCATACTTAAACTCGGTGCTTTTTTAAATTATGAATGTTCAATGGTTGGTCATTTCGGTCTTATGAGATATCCTACCCTAAAATTCACTAAATGACGTTTTTTCGTATCTTAACTTAGGGTGTTTTTTTCGAATCTCTATGGCCTCACTGTTAGCTCCCGCTAAATTTTGCGGTTGTTTATATATATTTTTAAAACCACACAATTGTATGAAGGACAGAGTGCATTTCGCGCATTTGGACATGCGCACCAACAACCAGAGAGATCCTTTGTCAATCGCCTCGAGAAATGGCGTGTTAATTTCGTTCTCCAACTATTTCAAATTTCTACACCTGAAAGTGCTCGATTTTGGTGTACTGAAGCATAGAACTAGAAACTTCAGCCCTTCAGCTACGTGGTGACATCATTAGATCCAAAAAGGGGCCCCTTGGAAGTGGATAAATTGGCTGCAAACTGGTGAGTGCCTTTGTTTCTGATTGCCGTTGTGTGGCACAACAATTAACCTATGGACGTTTGATTATTTCGTAATTTCATATCAATATATTTATGTTTGTTCGCGCTTCATTTAATTAAATTATATACAGTCCATTGCATTTATCGTTTTTCTATCCGCGAGCTAACACTCACCATCCTGCAACTCCGTGTCTTTGCACTATATAGTTTTTGAAATATAAATTTTCATAGTTTGGCCATTTTGGCCTTATGGCACTCCTTATCAATAGTAAAAGATTATAGCTTGTGTAATGGATAAGATAATAACACCAAGAAATATAAGCTAGAGACCTACAGGAATGAAAGTAAATGGGAGGCCATGAAAGGTAAAGATGACATCAAGAATATTGGACTAAGATAGTGGCGAAAACTCGTTTCACAAAGGACAGAAGGGAGAGTTCCTAAGAATTTCTTGACTGAAGATTTGTTTTTCAAGAATTTCCGTTTTTTGTTGTTTAAGAAATTTGTTTTCTGTGTGTGCTGTAAGAAATCTACGGAATCGTTGCTTCTAGATAACGCATTTCCATAACCAATTTTCCGGCCCCTTTCTTTTGTAATATATCTGGCTTCGCCCGCGGGTTTCAATAACATATTTATGAGAAGGTGTATTGTAATCGGGTCATTCCTTTTCCGGCAAAAGTCTAAATGTGACACGCTCTAAAACGACAAAAAGGTTTAACATTTTGTGGGCCTGACTAGGTTTTTAGCTTCTTTCTCGATTCTGTGAACCTGAGGTTACCTTTCACCTAAAGTTAATCTAGCCTCAAAAGTTGACGAACTTTATGTTGGGTTTGATTATGTTTTATATATATATATATATATATATATATATATATATATTTATCGGTTTCACAACGTTCTACGTCTTCCGATACCCAATCTCCACTCGTTTCTGTTTGCCCATAATTCATCATCTAGGCCTCTTATTCTTATTTCACTGTCTATTCCTTCTCTCCAGCTTCTCCTTGGCCGTCCTCGTTTTCTTCGGCCAGTTGGTTTCCATTGTAGTATTTGTTTAGGTAGTCTTTCATCATTCATTCTTTGTACATGTCCGTACCACACCAGTTGTTTTGTTCTTATATCATCCACTAAAGTCCGTTCACCCACTGTCATAATTTCTCTTATTCTTTTATTTGTAACTCTTTCTCTCTTTGATCTCCCTGCTTCTCTTCTCCAATAGTCCATCTCCGTAGCGGAAAGCATTTTTTCTGTTCTATCCTTGATTGGCCATACTTCTGAGCCGTATGTAATAATACTTTTTACAATGGTGTTATATATAAGCTTTTTGTTATGTTTTGATATACTTTGGTCCCAAATTATTCCATTTAATAAAGTTATTGCTTTTCTTCCTTGTACGTTTCGATCTTTTATAGCTTTGTCTAGTGTTCCGTCAGCTGTAATTTTTAGACGTAAGTATTTATACTCATCACAGGACTGAATTCGCTGCCCGGTATTTAAGATTAAATCCTGTTTCATTCCACCAATACAAATATACTCTGTCTTATTGAGATTAACCTCTAGTCCCCACTTATTGTACTCTTCTATTAGTTTTCGTGTCATATATTCGAGGTCGTCATAATCCTGAGCCACTACTATCTGATCATCGGCGAAACATAAAGTATACAAGGTGGTTTCGTCCAACGGAATTCCCATGTTTTGGCATTTTCTCTTCCATACTTTAAGGACTTGTTCCAAGTATATCTTGAAGAGCGTAGGCGAGATACAGCAACCTTGTTTGAGACCTTTATTTACTTGAAAGCATTTGGTTAGTTTTGCTTTTATTTTAACTTTTGCCTTACTATTGCGGTATAACTCTTTGATGGCCTTAATTAGTTGTACGCTTATGTTTGTGTTTTCCAACGCTTTCCAAAGTAGATTTAGTGGTATACTATCATATGCCTTCTGCAAATCGACGTAAAGCAGATGCAGCTCTTGTCCGTATGCCATTTTCTTTTCAATAACTTGGGTTATACAAAAGAGATGATCTGAAGTCGATCTACCCGCCCTGAAACCAGCTTGTTCTTGTGCCTCCATGTCTTTATAGTCGCTCTCCACTTTATTTCTTATTATTTTACCGTATATTCTGCTTAGCGTACTACTCACAGATATACCTCTATAATTGTCACATATATCTTTCCTTCCTTTTTTGTGTATTGTGGATATATATGACGTTTTAAATATTCATTTATTTAGGTGCTAGAGAGTCTAAAAAACTTACACCAGTATTTACTAAGACCTTAAAACTTAGGCTTTTAGACAGGGTACCTATTAGTATCAAGTCTCTAGACTTAATACTGACCGGTTTAAATGTATTTTTATAATTCTCGCCGGTCAAATAACGAGTCGTTAAATACCGAGATGAATTCCAAGACGTGCGCAAGCGTTGATCTGTCACTTCTGCCAACCAATCAACTGAGAGATATTTCAGTATGGTTTTATACAGCAAAACTTTAATAATTCCCAGTTCTTTTTGATAAAAATTCGTCGTTTTTGTTCTGTGAAAATGCCGGTGACGTGCAAGTTGTGTGTATGTCTATGCTACGATAAACATTTTTTTAAAAGATTTAGCGCATTTAAATTTGTCAATACTCCCATGGCAAAACAAAATAAACGTGAAATGCATATAGAAGAAATACTGCATATACCTCAAAAAATATTAATCGCAGCACATAGATATTGTATATGTTTGAAATCAAAAAGAAAAGACGAATCTTACACCCTGTACAGGGTGTCCCAAATTCGTTGTTTTTTTGTGGTGTCGGGTATTTCTAGGGGAGAAAGAAAAAAACTGAGCCTCCTTTGCGACGCTCAAATTTTAAGAGAAGCCTAAAGGTGAAAACTACATTTAGATATAGCAAGCCGTTTTTAAGCTACGGAGTGTTTTTGTCTGCATTTTGCTTTTGTGTAAATAGCTTTCTTATAGATCTTTTCTTGAAGAATTGACAGATGTCAACGGTTTTTATTTATCTCTTCTGGTTTTTAAATAAATAAATCTAAAACTCTCTAAAATTTCCTTTAAAATGATGTATCACATTCAATATTTTAATTTTTATTTTTTTTTTATTGTTTTCTTTATTTTTATTTTTTAATCACCTCTTTATTATTTTTTTATTTTTATAATATTAAAATATTTTAAACCCATTAAGCAAACTATAATATGTGGTAAAAATAAAAAAAAAACAAAAATATAAAGAAATCCCACTAATCCCATAAAGAAAAATTAATTTTATGTGATATCTCAAAAACTAAACGTGACAAATGAAATTTAATTTAACAGTTGAATTCCTCTTAAAAAAGTGTCTAAAGAATGTTTTTACAGAAATAAAAATATTAATAAATAAACCTTCCCAAAATGCAGACTTTTTAAAAACACCCCGTAGTTTAAAAACGGCTTGCTATATCTAAATGCGATTTTCACATTTAAGCTTCTTTTGAAATTTGAGTGTCGCAAGGGTTGATCAGGTTTTTTTAGCCCCTCTAGAAATACCCGAAACTCCCCAAAAACATCGAATTTGGGACACCCTGTACATGGTGACGGATAGAAAAAAATTATGTTGGCTTTTAAAGTTCATCATCATCATAATTAACCAAAAAAAATCTACAATTTATTATAGCCCTTTATTTTCAATGATAAAGTTGCTGAGTGCTCCGGTTATAAAAAAGCAGCCGGTACCTACATAAAATCATACCTAAGAATTAGAATTGACCATTATTTTATACCTTGAATTTTTTATTATACGCTAAGCTCTTCGATCTCGCGCCTATCCCGGTATTCGCGCCAATAATTTAAATTAGACATTTTGACGTTAATTTTGGCGCACGCTCCTTTGATGGAATTCATCTCGGTATTTAACGACTCGTGTCAAATAACTGCAATGATTTGGTTCACCCTAATGTACAATATGATAGTAAGCATTTCTTAGTGAGATTTGTCTCATATAAATTCAAATTAACTTTAGAAATAAAGAAAAACCACATAAAAATTTTGTAACGAAATGTCATTTTGTGGAAATTTAGTCCGTGCAGTCGTAGGATTCCCGTTAAAAATAGTCTCAAATTGTAGTACCACCCCTGAGGGGTGGTTTAAAGTTCGAAAAACAATAGAAATATTCCATGCTTGATAAAAAAGCTTATATACAAACAACATAACAAGCAGCTGATCTCCTTCAAAGTTCGGCCTTTAAGCCTTTTTCCTCGCAGTAACTACAAGTTACCAGGTAACCTGGTTACTCGTTTTCTGTTTTTCTTCGCTGAGTAACACTAACTATGACGTCACGAGTAACCACACAGTGTAACCAGCCTAGCAGACGTGGTTGCTGAAATATTTTGAGGTTAAGATCGTTTTGTTTTGTTTTTTTTTCAAAATGTTTGATTTTAATCATTGACTTCTATACCCTACAGGGCGTTATACAACTCAATGATTTTAATATATATATTACCAACGAATTATGTTTGGTAACGGTAGAAAATGAAGCACATCCGTTGAAGTTGGTCCTATATCAATTCAACTGCAACTAGTCTTAAAATGTACTGCATTTGGTGTTCTGTGGTACTGCGGCCTTACCACAGAATACCAAAGGAGCACCCTGTTTTCACCCCGATTAAAACGCATCAGGTAACGCTGCATTTAAAACTGGTGTAAATCCATGTCCCGTGATACGTTTTTTGAATCGGGGTGGGCATGCATTGGTGGAAACAATAAATTATTTTCTGCATTTCGGAAGCTCCTGGTAAAAACAAAAACAAACAATTGGAAATGTCATCCACAGCTGACTGTCTGACGTCATACAGCGGTTACTCCGAGTAACCGTGATGTCATTTCGAGTAACTTAAATGAGTGACTAGTAACCTCGAGGAAAAAGGCTTTTTGTGTATTTAAAAACCGGATTTAATAGTGTCGGTATTTATTAAATGAAAATTGGCGTCTGTATTATTAAATTTGACTTTGGTATGTCAATTTTGAGAGGTCAGCTGTTAGTTTTCTGTGTAAATGTGTCAAAATAAAGTCGATTCTAAACTAAAGTCAGGTTTTATTCCAATAAGTCCCTATTGCAATAGTGCGAGGCACAAATTGTGCCGGGCACTATATTGACAGTTTCTCATTCTAAGAACAGCTGTGTCCTTTCAAAATTAGGCTTTTGTGTATTATACGAGCCGGATTTAATAGTGACGCCACTAATAATGGAAAGTAAACGACGGGATTTATAAATTCGACTTTGGTATGTTAATTTTGAAAGATCAACTGTCAGTTTGTAATGCGAAACTGTCAATATAGTGCCCGGCACAATTTGTGCCTGGCACTATTGCAATGGGTCCCTATTATCTGTAAATGCATTACCGTATTAAATACCTAGCAATACGTAAATACTGTAAAAAGCACAAGATATATTAGAATCCGTTTTCAATTACACATCCACCAAAACAATCGAACATCGGTTTAATCATCGCTAAAAAATTAACATGTACAATATAGCTGACACTGACTGGTTTTATTCGACATTTCCTAGTGACGTTCGGAGGTTTAAATATGGCTACCATTTTTAAAACAAAATATTATATTATTTTTATTTATTTCTAACCATTGTGAGGAAATAATGTCTTTGTTACAACGAAAAAGGATGACCCATATTGAAAGGTATTTATGAAAAATTTAAATAAATATTAAAATGTATTGTATTCACGGCAAAAATCAGTTAAAACTTCAACCAAAATCTAGACTTGTACTCCTAGGATTGTACTACTTAAAGTTCGCGCGGCGAGAGTTGAAGCCACCCACGTCACTGCTAAGGGGGATCTACTGGCCTGGCCTCTAGCTTGTGATTGGCTGTTTCGGAGATTCATAGGCGTAGTGTCTTATGGCTTCAATAATTTTTATTTTACCGGTATAAATTATTATGTGTAATTTATTCCGCACGACACTGTCCGACCGCAAGTAGGCGTATACCAAGATAAAATTGATGACGTGCGTGGCATCAACTCTCGCCGCGTCTACTCTAGCACTGTACTCTTTAGTAAATACTGGTGCAAGTGTTTGTTGTGTTGCCTAAAATTACTTTTGAACTTTCTTTGAATTATCACTTTTATATTTTTCTATCATTTTAAAGCTCTTCTCTTTGTTGACTTGTGTGTGGTTTACATATGGATGATTCTACCAAAAGTGGGCTATATGGATATCATTTTTGGTCATTGCCTTTAAATAACAGTACAGCACAGTAAATCATTTTGTTTTGTTAAATTTATGTAACTAATTAGGTGTAAGCTAAGAAACATTTATTTTCCCAAATTTTAGGAATTATTGCATAAAAATTCCAGAGGGATGAGTACCAGAGAAATGAGTTTTTTAGTGGTTTTCCAATTTAAATCAAAATCTATTTAGACTACTTAACTTAAGTTTTATATAAACAAAGTTCCTATACTTATAATTTTAAAACAATCAACAAAAAAATTATACTATTGCTTTCAGTCGAATATTTACTTACCAGAGGAATGATAATTGAAGCGTTCCTTTTTGATTTCTCCGAAAAAAACTAATTTTCTGCCGAAAATAAAAAGATCTATAACTTAAACCAAACTAAAGTTGACATTATCTGTCAAAACTTGTCACCCTCACAAGTAAATTAGATATCCAGGGCCGTCTCTTTCTCTAGAAATTAACCGGTGGTATTCACAAATATTGTGTTATTAAAAATGGAGCCCGTTTAAAATTGTAAAATTTTCCGGGAAGATGTAAATTCGGATTTTCAAAAATATGACTGCAAACTTAAGTTTTATCAATTTTTTGATAAATAGTTAAGACTTGGTTGAATATTATTTATTAGGATACTTATTTCAATCTGAGTTTTTAATATTTGGTTTGGGACTACACCAGAGGAATGAGGTATTTGCTTTGTAATAAAAAAAATTATAAACTTGCAATTTTTTTTATACATTAAACTCAAATGCTCCATAAAGAAAACATTTCGTTTTAAATCTTATAACTAAAACTATGCTTCATTTGCAGTCTGTGTTTGAAAAATATGCATTCCTACTCCACAGCACCATTTTTGTAGAATCATCCATATTTGTTTGTAAAATAACATTTCATTCGGTTTATTTTAATTCAAATTTTTTGGTGTATTTGTAAACTTGGAAACTACAATGTTTGTGTTTAGCTTTAAACAGTAATTCTTGTATGAAGATGATAACGAAAATTTTAGTAGAGAGATAAAACTCGAGAATTTTAACACGCTGAGAGCGTTAAACAGAGTTTATAACCAAGCTGTATACAATGCAAAAAAAATTAAAATTAATTAAAAAAGGACTTACCACATATATGGACAAATTCTTAGCTTATGTTATACGCGTAAAACCCATCATAAATGATTTCTTTTAAATATTTCAGAAACTAAAAGCACGGACCTTCAAGTTTGGTAACCTTCCCTAAAAGCCTTATAAAATATTTTGTTAAGGAATATTAATAGGGAATAATTATAATACAATTAAACTTCTCCTTACGGACACCTTTATTAAGCGGACAAATTTGTTAGAACCCAACTTTTAAATATTTTTTAACATGTAAAATTCACTCCTAAAACCGGACACTCTAATAACCAGACGCGTACAATTCTTTTGGTTAAAAAATTCTGAAACCTCCCTTAACCGGACGGAAAACTCTGACAACGGGACGGAGCTCTGCACGACAAGGGCATTAATATTATGTAGTATGTTGGCAACAACAACTTTTTCTATTTTAATGCGGAGATTAAATACTTCTGTCGTATTTACAAAATATTTTATTCGGCGGGACTGATGTGTTTTATTTTTATTGTTCAGTTGGGTAGTAATAGATAAAAAAACTTCTTAGTTTACGTGAAAAAATGGAAGTTGTAAACATTTCGAAGAAGGATCATCTATCAGCACGAAAAATTACTGAAAAATTTAATATCGGAAAACTCAAGTAGCGGAAATTGTTAATAAATATATATTAAAATTTCGCAGTACCCTCTCATAAGCGGACACCTCCAATAAGCGGACAAAATCGAGCAAACCGTGAGTGTCCGCTTCTAGGAGGTTTCACTGTATATAACTTGAAACATGTTATAACGTCCATTTACTCAAAATTTGCAATGCAAGATTCTAAGGTACTTGTGGCGTCCCACACAGGCGGATTTTAAGAAAAAGCTAGCCATAACCCCTAAACACTAAAAAGCCCTGTTTAATTGTAAAATTGCTATAAGTGCAGTCACTGATGATCATGCTAGGCCGTGACCATGTCACGCCCAGTTTGAAAAACAATTGCCATAGTAATGACCGATGAAACTTCCATTTATTTTTTTATGTTATTTGCGTTACTTAAATTTACAAAAGTTGATGGTTAAAAGGCCCTTTTAAAACTTGCGCCTATTATCAAAAATAATTTTTTTCAACATGGATTTTGAATCTGGAGGTATGTAGCTATTTATTGTAAATATTTAACATTGTTTTTTATTTTATTGGTAATATTTTAAACCGGTTTAAAGCAACCGTTGCAGAAAACTTTTTAAATTTTCATTTTAGACTAAATGTTTCAACTTCATCCAACTTTATTGACATTTTTGGTCCTATTAAGTGCATGCATATGTTTTCTAAGTAACAAAGTCAGTTTCAGCTGCGGAGTTATACGAATCCAGTAAAAAAGTTAAAATTTCTTTTTGTGTGTATAGAAAATTGTCCAGTAAGAAATACGTACATAATATGCGTAAATTAATAAATAAGTTTTCTTAGCTTTAATAACAATGGTTTTTGTAAACCAAAAGTATAATTATTATGTCACATGTAATCTAATTTCATTTTTACCTTCCTAGTTCGCGCAGCAATGGCTAGAAAAGGTATTATTTTCGACAACAAAAAAAATTGACATAACACTGAAAATATGTTATTTTGGTGTATTGTATCTTAGCAATTTTATCGTGACGTTTGTCCGTGTGTGTTTCTGTGTGGTGTATTTAGGTGTGTGTATATCTGTTTGGCGCAAGCCAAATAAAAGGGTGGGGGTAGATTAAAAAAATTAGAGTATATGTGAAAATATGGCGTGTGTGATATCAAACGAAAGGTCTTAAATTAAACAGAATACATTTTAGTTTATTTTAAAAAAAAGGGTGGGAGTAGATTTGAAAAATTAGATTTTAAGGAAAAATATGGCGTGTGTCATATCAAACGAAAGGTAATTGAGTCTGGAGTTAAACAAAATAAATTTTATATATTTTTTTAAAAAGGGTGTGGGTATTTCTTTTCAAAATTAGAGTTCAAACCAAAATATGGCTTGTGTGGTATCAAGCGAAAGGTAATTGAGTCTGAAGTTGAATAAAATATATTTAATTTTTTAGTTATATTAGCTCACACGTACACTATAACTATAGTTCATTGTGTGAGCTTAGGGGCCCATATATTGGAAGAGTTTTTTTCTTGCTAGACAATATACTTCATTTACAACGAAAGTCGGAAAAAACAGAAAAAGTTCAATTAACTTGTTTTTGCAAAAATATCACATTATTTTATGCAATTGCGAATTTTAAATACCTACATGCTGGCTAAAACATTTTTTCATGGAGCTATGCAATTATTAAAATCAAATATTGCGATATCTTGTATAAATTTATACAGCCAAAATTCTGGTTTGAACGATTTTTTAGGAAGCATTTTAATTAATTAGTAAAGTACCAAATTTTATTTTTTTTTGTGCGGGGTCCTTAAAGAATTTTTCTTCTTTATCTTTTTTAAACAATAAATCATATATTTTTTTTATAACTATATGCAATTTTAGGGGGCTGTAAAAGGATCTTAGGTTTTGACCAGCTTTTTCGTGAAATCCGCCTGTGTGCGTCCCAGGCAAAAAAATATGCAGATTTAGCCTGCGAATTTAGACTAACTGCCTACTACCATTGTGGTAATATAAAAGACGCATTTATGCATATAAAAGAAGCATTTATGCATCGCAGGAAAAGTTTTTCAATTTTTGTAAAAAAAAAATCCTAATTTTTGACCAATTTTTTGGAGGGGGAGGGGATATTCTTTATTACCCCCGCCCCATTGGATACGGCGGTAATTCTTGTATTTGTATAAATAAACCTGTTAAAAAATTAGGTTCATAAAATATTGAAGAATTAAATCCGTTATAAGTAGGTACTGTACAAATCGGCTTCTGTGTTTATAATAAACTGGGTACTAACAGTGTCATTATCATCAAATTTTCAAATATCATCAAAGTAATAGACCAATTTTTAATACAATAGGAGCTATTTAACCAGCGACACAAGACATTAAACAAAAAACTCATTTAATTCACCTTTACACTCCAATCGTGCCGAAATCACGACAAATTAATGCAGGTTTCCTTTATTGCCTTCCTTGTCTACGAGAAAAGTTAGCAGATAAATATTTTTGCTATGAGCGTGCGAAAAGAACACTTTTCACACTCATTTGCGTAATGAAACTGGTGTAATAGAGTCACATTTCCGCACGCAAAAAAATAAATAAAAATAAGATTGCGGTAAAGTAACTACTAGAGGTATATTATCGCACTCAGTGCGGTAAAGTTTTCACGCGCACCTCTAAGAAACCTTAGCCAGGTATCAATTAGACAGCTTCAATATTTGTTTACATTTAAATTTTATCTAGTTTAAAGAAAAGAACCTCAGGGTTAAATAAAAAATTGTTTTTATTTAAGAAAAGTAATGTTTTGCTTAAAAACGTAGAAACTGAAATGACCCCCCCAGCCACAGTTTTCAATTTCAAACATTTTATGTTGTCCTTCCAATAAAGTTTATATATCGGGTGTTTCACAAACATCGAAACAGATCCATTTTTCGGTATTTATAGTGCGAATTTGAAGAATCGCTCAGACACGTCAATTTTGTTTGCGAGGAGGATACTTTTTGGCAATATTGAAATTTTTGTAGCAAGAACTCTCTTCGAGAAGTATACTTTACCCCTATATTTTGGATAGGAAAGTGGGTCTAGTGATACCTTGTTTCGAAGGCCTCTCGAATATCTTTACACCCGTGTAAAAATGTTGAAAATCCATCGATTAATTTTTGAGATATTTGCTTTCAAATTTTCAAATTTAACATGGAATGATAAAATAAAAATTAAATACAAAAAAAATAAAATTCTAATTTAATTTTTATTTTATCCTTAGAGTAATAATTATATGTTATTATTCTGAGATTGTATCACTCCATGTTAAATTTGAAAGTTTGAAGGCAATTATTTAGAGAACTAATAAATAGATTTTCGAAATTTTTACACGGTTGTGAGGACATTCAAAGGGCCTTCAAAACAAGGTATCACTAGAACCACTTTCCCTATTCAAAATATAGGGGTAAAGTATACCCCTCGAAGGGGGTTCGTGCTACAAATATTTCAAAGTGTCCCTCTCGCAAGCAAGATCGACGTGTCCTAGCGTTTCTCCAAATTCGCCCTCTAAATACCAGTGAGGTTTAAAATTGGCGGTTCTGCAAAGTGGGGAACAAAGACAAATTTTAAAAAAAGTGTTAAAAATAATAAAAACTCACCCAATTTTTAGATTTTGTAAAGTCACATTAATCGAACGTAAAACACATGCAGATTTTAAGTTTTATTTTTGAAGCGGTCGAACAATTTGTTTATTAGTACACTTTTAGTTATTGAGGTTTATTATATTAACACTTTGTACATATAATACATAGGTAATAGATGGTCTTTGGTAACAGACTTCTTTTTTTGTCAAAACATTCAATCACTTTATATCACTTAAATATTACAAAATTAAAAATGCCAAAAAATAAAATAAATATTTACTCATAAAACTACCCTAATACCGTAAATTGTGTAAACATTCAACTAGGTACAAATTTGCAGTTCTCATCTGTTTTTAATATAAACGGGATACTACCCCGATTTTCTAAAATTTTGCATAGCTGCGACGTCACTTGAATAGTTCTATCCTTTTAAATATGTGGTAGAATCTGTATATATCCGTCCTTTATTCGGGGTAGTTTGATTAGCAGACCAGACAAAATCTACCGCGGCTCTACACCGCGCTGACGCGCCAAGCACACCACGAGAAGAGACCGAATACCAAACAACGATATTAAAAACGCAGGCTTGCACCCGAAAGGAGCATTTTATCAATTATGCAAATGCTGTAGGCATGTAGCTTCCTAATTTGTGAAAAAAAAGGACAAAAATATTCTTCTAGTAAAAAATATATAAAACTGCACTCAAAATTAGCAGAAACAGCCTGTATGTTAAATAGTGGTGGTTGAGTCCAGTGATTGTGAAGTTTCGTCTAACCCATCTCCAGATTTTTCTCACCATCAACATCCTTCCGCCATTAAGCCTTTATAATTTTAATGAGTCATACATAAACATAGTTATAAATAATCCTTATTGTTGAACTTCTTGAACAATCGTGAGACTTTTGTTCTTTTTCCCATCGCGGTCAGTCGACCGAAACGGCGCTCCGTCACTGGAAAAAGTAACCTATGCCCCTTTATAAGTTCACTTTTAAACTCACCTTGACTTATCCACCCATGATCCCCTCTCTGTCTACACGTATGAATTAAAAAAAGAGGGTATCAATCAGACTTATTGTCTAAGGGTCACCGCATGGTTGTGTAGAGGTGAAAGGGGGGCTCTTGTGAACGGAAGCCCATTGTGTATGTTTTCTTTAAGACAGGTGAACGATTGTTCCTTACGATATCGAGTTTTTTTAGTAAATAGGAATAAAAGACGTCAAGGTGTATTCCACTACCTTTCTTTTGAGAGAATAACGTACACTTCATTAGAATATGACTAAGTAGGTATTACCTTATTCATAGGCTTCTACCACACAAAGACTAAAGTGTAAATATATCAAATCAAAGCAAATGCATGGGCGCACCCAAAGGGAGGGCCTCGAGGCCCGCCTCACCCCCAAACTTAATTTTTTTTTAGATATTTGCCACATATTTCTTGAATAAAAAGATAAAATGGCATAAATTACAACAGGCCTTGGGCCCTTCCCCTCAGAGGCTTTTCACACCCCCCCAAGATATATTGTTAAGTGCGCCACTGCAATTGGCATGGCATTCAAAAGAAAATTTGTCTTCCTATACAACAAAGCAACTCCCACTTCAAAAGAAGATAAATTTCTTTGGGGATATTGCATTTACCTAAGTCTAATCATCTTTTACTATAAAATCATTTGTTTCGTTCCAAGAAAATTAGCTTATATCTAGTCATGGGGATAAAATATCTGATATTAAGAAGTTTTATACTTGGGCAGTAGTAGAAGATCAGACTTCATCATAATAGGCAAACATTCTGTTTGGTCTTTTTGACCGTAGCCGAATAGTGTGGGTAACCTTTTTAAGCATAGGCCAATAGTATGAAGATAATTTTGTATGAGGAGGAGTGTGGGTGGGTCTTTTTAAGCATAGGCCAATAGTGTGAGTGGTTTTTTGACCTTGAAAAGACAATGTACAATTACGTAAGCATTTGTCTTTTTTGTGCAGGTGAGAGTTGGTCTTTGTTTTTGTATGTACAGGCGAATCGTGTGGGTGGTCTTTTTGACCTTGATATTACAATGTACGGTTATGTGAGCCTTTGTCTTTTGTGTGCAGGTGCGAGTGAGTCTTTGTTTTTTCTATGTGGGGGTGAATAATCGGGGTGGTATTTTTGACCTTCATATGATATCTCATAGTTGCGAAGGCCATTATCTTTTGTGTACAGAGGCGAACAATATGGGTGGTCTTTTGACCTTGATATGACAATGTAAAGTTAGGTGTGCCTTTGTCTTTTGTGTGCAGGTGTGAGTGGGTTTTTGTCTTTTGTATGTGGGGGCGGACAGCGTGGGTGGTCTTTTTGACCGTATGAATAACCTTGAGCTCCAATCAATACTTCAAGGCCGGCCATTCATTACAGATTTATGAGTCAAGGTTGTATATATTTCGCAACAAAGGGTGTTATTTTAACCTTGACAATGGATGGCCTTGAGCCCAAATTTATTACCCAACAAGTCAAGACAAGTTTTTAAGTAAAGGTCGCATTTTCTTGTTAATAATTACACCAGGTGTTCATTTATTATGCTTTTTATGCAAGTACAAATAGTCTGAAAGGTATTATTGACCTCGAGAATGAGTGGCCTTGACCACCTACGCTGTTCGCCTCCACATACAAAAAACAAAGATCCACTCGCACCTGCACAAAAAAGACAAAAAGGCTCACATAATTGTACATTGTCATATCAAGGTCCAAATACCACTGACACTACTGACCTATGCTTAAAAAGTCCCGCCCACACTCCTCCTCATACAAAATTACCTTCATACTATTGGCCCATGCTTAAAAAGACTACCCACATTCTTCGGCTACGGTCAAAAAGACCACCCAGACTGTTCGCCTATTATGATGACGTCATTACGTTACATTTTTGTCTGGAACGTATATATCCTTACTACTAGCAGTTTAGCTAAAACTGCGGTATCCTCTTTTAACAGGGTATCCCATTTTGCCCTCCTTTCCCCTTTTCATGAAAGTCCATCCAAAGATAAAGGAATGGTAAAATCGATAATTGAAGAAAAAAAAGTGGTTAATTCGTCTTATAAATTCTTGTTTTGTCTTTTAGGTGACGAGTACTGGAATCCTTCATAAAGTATTTGTGGTAAAAACTGGCAATTTTCCAAAGAAAAATAAATCCAAGGGTTGGATATATTCTCCTCCATGAATAAGGAGTAAACTTTTGTTGTTCGAGAAATTGATACGTATATTGTTTACCGGTTATTGAGTTTGAGTTGGGCAAATTAGTGTGGGTGCGGGTAACGAACTTTTTATATGTTTTAGAGGGTTTTATTAAGATAAAGGTTTTTGATTTAATACTAATTACAAAAATTTATTTGTGCCTACCCAAGTAGAATTTATTAATTAAAAGAGGTGTTTTCAGTTTTTTGCCAGTCTGTATTAAATATCTATATCAAGAGTTGACGTTTTAGCTCAATCAAATCCTCCTTGAGTTAGTAAAATCAGTTTTTTGTGATTTTCCCGAAAACTAATAACATTCTCAAAAAAACGTGAGTGAAAAAATACGCAAATTCATTGCCTATACTATAAAATTAAGAAAACGACAAAAATATATTTAAAAAAAATATATTTTTTTTTAAATTTTTTTCCCGCTCTGTAAGTAACTTGGTTTAAAATGTTAATACTTTATAATATTAGGCTTGATTCCCACTTGTGTCAAATACCATTTACTAAAATTTAGTTTTTGTTTTTTTAAAGTTAAACAACTTTAAGTTAAAGTTAGGAAAGTAGTTAAAACTAGCCGGACAACCATTGGGATTTTGAAAATTTAATGTTTATACAATTAAATATATTTAACTTCTGGTAAGAAACAGTGTTAAAATACGTGCAAATGCACACACTTTTATTTAATTTGAAATTCCAGCTTAACAGAAATTAAAATAATATTTATAAAATTTTAGAAAATATAGTGTTTGACTAAACTTAAATGTTACAAATGGGTTTAGAAAAAATAAATGGAACATAAGGACAATGATCTCCATCATAAGGGTGGTTTATTAAGGGTTGAAAATTGTAAACAGAGGTAGGTACTTACATATCGTTTTAACAAATACTCGTAATAATATGAAATCTCAGTTTTTTATATCCAGAATTTTCGCCAAGGCTGTCAAAAACCAGGCTATATGTACACGGATAAATTATTTTTGGTAGATATCTTAGTTTAAAGCTTTTAGTATACATATTTTGTGTTTGGGGAAAAATCATAATACGACAACCCCGCAAAACTTTATGTACTCATGTTTATAATTTTAAACCCTTAAAAAACCACCCTTAGGCAACATTTATATGGTTTAAACTCCTTTGTCCCAATGCTATCAATAGCAATTAGGCTGGAATTTCAAATATAATAAAAGTGTGCAGATTTGAGCATATTTTAAAGCTGTTTCTTCCCAGAAGTTGAACTTTTTAAGTACGCTTTTTAGCTCACACATATACTATACTATAGTAGTGTAAGCTATGGTGATCCTAATTTTTTCGAGAAAAAAAAGTTGCCCCGATTTCAAAATTTTTTATATATCTTTGCGTTTCAGATGATTTTGAAACTTTTTTAACGCGCCGTCTGTCTGTCTGTCTGTCTGTCTGTATGTCTGTCTGTGTGTCTGTCTGTCTGTCTGTCTGTCTGTATGTCTGTATGTCTGTCTGTAACGACCAACGCGCATAACTCAAAAACCGCTAGGCCGATTTTAATGAAATTTGGTACCTAGGCTGGGTCTTGGGTCGAGATGGTCCCATTTAAAAATGAACAAAATCCACCGAACACAAGCCAAGTAAAAGGGTGGGGGAATATTTCAAAAATTAGAGTTTATGTGAAAATATGGCGTGTGTGATATCAAACGAAAGGTAATTGAGTATGGAGTTAAACAAAATACATTTTAGTTTTTATTTCTTCAAAAAAGGGTGGGGGTAGATTTCAAAAATTAGCTTTTATGTGAAAATATGGCGTGTGTGATATCAAACGAAAGGTAATTAAGTCCACAGTTAAACAAAATACATTTTAGTTTTTGTTTTTTTAAGGGTGGGGGTAGATTTCAAAAATTTGAGTTTAAGTCAAAACATGGCTTGTGTGGTATCAAACAAAAGGTAATTTAATCTGGAGTTGAATAAGATATATTTGAGGTTTTAGTTTTATTAGCTCACACGTACACTATAACTATAGTACCTAGTGTGAGCTTAGGGGCCCATATATTGGCAGAGTATTTTTTCTCATACAATGCTTAATTTTATAAAAATATTTTTTTCCATGTCCTATTCCGGTCCGGATATTGTTGACCATTGGCCTTACTTAATGTTAAAAAACAAAAACTAAATTTACAGGCTTAATGTTTTGAAGTATTATTATTTTAAAATAAGTTAACTACAGGGTAGGAATGAAATAAAATTTAAAAAAAAACATATTTTAATATATTTTTAAAATGTTAGGTTTTTTTCTTAATTTCTGATTATAGACTAAATGATTTTGCGTATTTTTTCTCCCTTTACTTTTTTAAAAAGAAATATTAGTTTTCAAGAAAATCGCAAGAAACTGATTTTTAGGACATTTGGGGCCTTATATCTAGCGAAGCTCAAGGGTTATTTTGGTGGAGAATATGTGGGGATGTGTCCCCGATGCTAGGGAATAATTATACAAAAAGCCAACTTGAACCCATTTTTTTCCAAGTTTGCGAGTTTTTTCACGTAAGATGACTATAATGAAGCAAATAAACATTATCACAAAGCAAGACTAATAACAAAAATACTCTGCCAATATATGGGCCCCTAAGCTCACACTAGGTACTATAGTTATAGTGTACGTGTGAGCTAATATAACTAAAAACTGAAATATATTTTATTCAACTCCAGACTAAATTACCTTTTGTTTGATACCACACAAGCCATGTTTTGACTTAAACTCAAATTTTTGAAATCTACCCCCACCCTTACAAAAAAACAAAAACTAAAATGTATTTTGTTAAAGTCCGGACTCAATTACCTTTCGTTTGATATCACACACGCCATATTTTCACTTAAACTCTCATTTTTAAAATATACCCCCACCCTTTTTTTTTAAATAAATTAAAATGTATTTTGTTTAACTGCAGACTCAATTACCTTTCGTTTAATATCACACACGCCATATTTTCACATAAACTCTATTTTTTGAAATCTACCCCCACCCTTTTATTTGGTTTGTGTTCGGTGGATTTTGTTCATTTTTAAATGGGACCATCTCGAGCCAAGACCCAGCCTAGGTACCAAATTTCATTAAAATCGGCCAAGCGGTTTTTGAGTTATGCGCGTTGGTCGTTACAGACAGACATACAGACACACAGACAGACAGACAGACAGACAGACAGACAGACAGACAGACAGACAGACATACAGACAGACAGACAGACAGACAGACAGACAGACGGCGCAACAAAAAAGTTTCAAAATCATCTGAAACGCAAAGATATATAAAAATTTTTGAAATCGGAGCAACTTTTTTTTTCTCGAAAAAATTAGGATCACCATAGCTCACACTACTATAGTATAGTATATGTGTGAGCTAATAAGCTAGATGTTTTTATGAGTTTATTTTCATACATGGTTATACATTGCAATTACTGTGACCTATCAATTTATATGCCAATATGTCAAGCCAAGAGGTCGGCTTACAAATTCAGGATTCTGAGTTCTTGGTGCCCTTTTCGGAAACTCCGATTTGTCGGTAAATCATATATCAAACTGATGCACGTGCCCCTTAGGATGCAAATTTTCTTTCTCTAAGAGGACCATTGGCGTAGCTAGGGGGGGGGAGGTGGGGCCTGGCCCCCTGAAGTCCCTCAGGCCCCCCCTAAGATATTTTAGGCCTCCCCTACCGACTAGTAGTAAAAGAACATGACGCTGAAAATACATACTTTTCTATTATTATTCGGGAAATATTCAAATAAAATAGGTGCATTAAAATTTTAAATCATTCAGATAATGTTTACATTTCAGGAAAAAGCCCTTGTCTTGCGGTATTAGGCTTTTTCTCTTTAAATTATCGGTAACTTTTCTGCACTTATGCAATTTCCCGAAAATATTTTTTAAAGTTAAACATAATTATGCATATTGAATATTTCATACATATTGGCGACATCTTGTAAAATATTATAGAAGTCTAAGTTAAATTTCGCATTTAATAAAGACAGCGACCTTTGCCCCTCTGTTTCCGAAATCGGGTTGTAGATGTCGTAAGGTTATAAAAGACCTTTTTAAACTGTTTTTCTAAAATAAATATAATAATCTTTTTAATTTTTTTGAGGTTAGCGTTTAGTGTCTTATGGAAATTTTCTGATTTTGGTGACAATTTCATAACCATTTTCATATTAAGTTTTCCCACGTCGTTAAATGGAATAAATTCGTCGAGCAATACCGGGAAATTTTTAATATTAATACTTTTGCTCTAAGAGCAGAAATGACCGTTTTAAAGATTTGTATTTTTCGGTTAAATCAAACTGTTGGTC
The DNA here is from genome assembly GCA_963576565.1 of Aspidapion aeneum. Lineage (NCBI taxonomy): Eukaryota > Metazoa > Arthropoda > Insecta > Coleoptera > Brentidae > Aspidapion > Aspidapion aeneum. The sequence goes on along the minus strand of OY755043.1, from coordinate 4,389,275 downwards.
ATGATTCTATCAAACAACATATAGCAGAAAACACCTATCCAAACCTCTACCAACTTTTTAAAGTTGCGAGTATTCTTCCAATTTCAAGTGCAACTTGCGAGAGGTCTTTCTCTGCCATGAGGAGAGTTTTTAATTGGCTTAGAACAACTATGACTCTAGAGAGACACTCAGGTTTGTCATTGTTATTCATAGAAAAAGATGTTGAGGTCGACTTAGACAGTGTGGTAGACGCTTTCAGTCAGCGACGTAGAAAACTTTCTTTGTAGAATTGCTGAATTACATACTTCCTGTATATACATATAAATAAGTTGGTAAATGTATTATTAAATTTGTTATATTAAAATATTAGAACATTTAATGCGCGTATTTTTTTTTTATTCATTGCACACTTTGCACGACTCTTTAAAACCTATGTTTGCTTTTTGTTCAAGATAGACCGGGGCCACGGCCCCCCCTGAAAAGCAAGGCTAGCTACGCCAATGAAGAGGACTTAATTATGCCTGACACCTTTGTCGAGGGAAGGGATCTTTATACTACGTAGCAAGTATACACAGTGGACCCACGCTTTGACACCCCTTCCGAAAGGTGGTCCTGCTACATGTTAGACTTGCATCTATCTAACATGGCTATCATCCCAGCAGAACTTGGTTATAGACGATAGACTTCTTTCCTTTTCAGCGCAGCAGTCATGGTCGTCGTGAGTTGAGTGAGCGCCATCCTAGTTCCGACTATATAGCACTTATAGCAGGCTCCTGGATTATTATCCCTGGTTCCTCGGCTGGCTGCGTGTCGGCTTCTGGACTACACCTGCGTATATTCTCGATGTTTACGTCAACTTATATTTTTGCGGGCATCGCATCGCATGCTTATTCGATGCTGGCTGTTGAACGCTGAAAAGGAAGTGGGCGACAAGGTGACGGATTTTTTTTTGTTTTTGCATCGTTCGAGACGCGAGCCTGGTACCTTCTGCATGTGAAGCCGAAGACCATACCACGGCACTACCCTGCCGCCCAAGTCAAGAGATTGAAGGGCTTCGTTTAAGAATCCAAACTTTTATCAAGTGGAAGTGTCTTTATTCAAGATAACATGTCTTAAATTAAGGAATTTGAACCAGTTACAAGTTAAAAAATTTAAATTTTCTTAATTAATTCTTGGTTTTGATCAAGTCCTAAAAAATCAAGAAAGGGCACGCCTTATATTCGCGTAGCTGGTAAACAAATAAAATAAAGTTTGTGAAAGATAAATTAGAGAAATGAAATAGCAATTTAATTGTCGCGCCCGTATTTTATCGTTTGTGACGTGAAATATTGCAGTGTGAAAGATATTAGAGCAGAGCGGCTATAGCCCAGCAGCAGAAATTTCTCTGCTATTGCTGCTAAAGAAACTGGAGCGGGTTTTTAAGAAAATAATAAAAGTAAGCGGCATATGTTTTCCTTTGCGAAAACTAATTTTACGAGAAAAATAAAACTTTAATTGCTTAGAAATAACGGACAATTTTTTAAAATAACATTTTTAAACGTAGTTTAAATCATATATATTGGAAACGAATCAAGTGAGTTAGAACTAGACAATGGACAAACAATATCTCCATGGGTGTCACATTTGATAAGACAGGAACACTGTAAAGAACTGGAAAAAAATAGTAAAAGCAAAAACGATGGTGAAAAGCACGCTGTTGTATAGAATAGAGACTTGTCGCGTAACAGAAAATTACAAAACAAGAATGGAAAGTAAATTAAATGATCAATGAGAATAGCTAGAACAGCAATGAAATGAGATCATAAAAGAAAGAATGGAAATCGAGGGAAGCATAACGGATGACATTACTAAAAACAACTAATATGTATAGCGGATGAACGACGAGAGATTATTAAAGCAGGCCCTAGAATGGCAACCAATAGGGCGCAGCAAAGGAGGGCGTCCTAAACTAGAATGGCAAAGAAATCCAAAGATCAACGAAACAGAAAATGATTGTCAGGATCGAAGGACGTGAAGAATAGGCGTCGGACAACGTAGAAAAACGTTCTAAACCGACATAGTCGATCGAGGGTAAATTTGGGCGATAAAAGGACTGGCCTCCTGGGCAGCCCTCGGCTAGAGAATGACGTGGAGCACCCCTATCAAGAGTCAACCTTGGAAATTTTTTTAATATTACAAACAAAGTCTTAACCCATGCATGCAACAGAACCGAAATTAGGCAATCTCTTGATGATCCATTTCGAACTTCTATATCACTGCGAATTGGAGAACCTGTTGTTGAACCAAACGATTGCATTGCGCCAAAAAAGTTGATAACCACTGCCACAAGAATGCAGGTCGTTGAGCAAGACACAGGTTACTGAATGATATAATGAAACTAAATTCTGTTGACATTCCAGTTGTACTCAAACCACATAATATTTGTCGTAGTGACGGAAAACATGTTGACGGATTAACTTTAGTGCCATAGAAGAAAGGTAAAGCACTCTTGTGGGATGCTACCTGCAGGGGTACAGTGGCTAAATCATGTATTACAAAAACATCTATAAAAGCTGGTTAAGCAGCTGAAATAGGAGAAAGGATAAAACAACAACAATATAAAGAGCTTGAAGATATATTTTATTTTGTATATTTTCTGTGAAAACTTTTGGGCTTTGTGGGGAGGAAGGAAACAATTTTATACATGAAATCATATCGCATCAAATTAAAAATTAAAAATAAACATGTAAGTAATTTTATACCACAGAAAATAAGTTTGGCCATACAAAGAGGAAATTCTGCAGCAGTTTTGGGCACTATCCCTGTAAATTCCGGTTTGTTTGAATTAAATTTATTATAATTTAATTATTTTGTCGAAACGTGTGGCGGTGTGTATGTGCGTATATTTTAATGTGGATTTTTACCCTTATTTTATTTGTATTTTTATTTAGTTTTTTACAATGTTTTTGTTAAGTTTAAAACAACTTGTGAAAAATAGATTATTTGTTCCATCGATCGTCTTTCTATCTGATATTGTGACCGGTAAATTACTATTTTAATTTTGCTACCTCTCCTCTGACATCCCTTACTTTTGTTTTATTTCTTATCCATTCATTCCTTTCCGATCTGTTAGCTTTATATGTAAGATTTGTCTTTCCACTGATCTTAGGGCTTTTGTTTGATTTTGTAAGTGTTCAGGTCTGAAATTCTTTTGTGACTACGGAAAGGATACATTGGTTATACACATTCGTCTTGAGGTACTGAGGAAAATTTGTATTTTTTAAAATGTAGCTTAATTCATCGAATGCTACCTAGGCCAATTTTACTCGTCTCATGATTTTAGCCGTTTGGTTTTCTTTTTTAGATTAATAATTTGTTCCAGATATATATTCCTTCATACTTGTTCTATTTTTTCTTGGTTTATTCTTCGTCTATGTTATTAAGTTTTTAAAAACATTTATGTATCTTGGCAATTAATTGTGTGTATCTGTGATCTATTCGGCTATGCTTTCACTGCCCAGTGCTTTTTTAAAGTCTATAAACGCAATATAATAATGCATTCGTTGGCTCGTTCTATTTTTTTTATTACAAGGTTTTATTTAACTTCACCTGTATGTATGTATGTATGTAATCAAATCTTCCAACTCATTTTTGAAGAACTTCCAAACATCCGATTGACTTCAAATTTCGCATAGCGTCTTAGTTCCGGTGACAATACAATAATATGGTTTCATCGGGTACCTACCTCCCCCCTAACGTGGGGGTGGAGAGGGGGTAAAACTTTAGTTTGTCTGATTTCAACCAAAATTGGTATCTTGGGGTTTTTGAGGATGAGCATTACGAATTTCTGATCAGATTACAAAAATTCAATATGGCGGATTCAAAATGGAGGATTTAATGTCAAGTTTTTCTGATTACTTTCAACTGACTTCCACGTATCCGATTCACTTAAAATTTTGCATACGGTTATAGTTCCGATGACAATCCAATAATGTGGTATCACTGACTGCCTACCGCACCCACTAACCTGGAGGTCGGAGAGGGGGTAAAATTTTAGTTTGTTGGATTTCCACCAAAAATGTTATCTAGGGGTTTTTGAGGATGAGGATTACGAATTTTTTATTAGATTACAAAAATTCAATATGGCGGATTCAAAATGGACGATTTAATGTCAAGTTTTTCGGATTACTTTCCACTGACTTCCACGTATCCGATTAACTTCAAATTTCACATACCGTTATAGTTCCGATGACAATCCAATAATGTGGTATCACTGACTGCCTACCTCCCCCCTAACGTGGAGGGCGGAGAGGGGGTAAAATTTTAGTTTGTCGAATTTTCACCAAAATTGGTATCTGGGGGTTTTTGAGGATGAGGATTACGAATTTTTGATCAGATTACAAAAATTCAATATGGTCGATTCAAAATGGACGATTTAATAACGAGTTTTTCTGATTACTTTCAACTGACTTCCACGTAGGTATCTGATTGATTTCAAAATCCACATGCTCCCACTAAAAAGTGGGGGGGGGGCGTAGAAGAGGTAAGACTTTAGTTTGTTCGATCTCGACCAAAATTAGAAATGCATAGACTTAGACAAATCTAAAAATTAAAAAATAAATTTAGAAAAAAAAACTGTTTGAAAATAAGCTTTTATAAAATGGACTAAAAAGCATAAAATAATTTTTTGAGTGTTCTGATATCATAATAATAAAACCGATGGGCGTATTAAAGGAAATTTATCCGTTTTTCTTTTAGCCTTGTTAACTCGAAGTTTAGTGAAAATCCAAATTCATTATATTATAGCAGAGAAATGTAAGGGTAGACAATTTAACCCAACCCAACCCTACTCAAGCTATCTTTACATTTTCTGATATGGATGGACATTATTACGCCTGCTTCATATTAGGCAGATCATCCGCGACCGGCAGTGTGTCGATTTATTTTGTCACATTGAAAAAGAAGAGTCGGCCCATCATCGGTTGTAGACGATCCACCAAATGCGCATGGAAAGGCATTTACCTAATATTAAATACGCCCATCGCTTTTATTATTATGATATCAAAACACTTAAAAAATTATTTTATACTTTTTAGTCCATTTTATAAAAGCTTGTTTTCAAAAAGTTTTTTTTCTAAATTTATATGGTTAATAAGTGGTCAACTCTATTGAAACCTTTTCTGAAGCCTTCTTGTTCTTTTGATTGATATCCGTGAAATTTCGTTGTTAATCAATCTGTTAATATTTTCGTGAAAAGCTTATAAATTACATTGAGTGATTTTATAGGTCGATAGTTTTTTAGGTCTGTTTTATCGCCTTTCTTGTGTAGAATAATAGTTACTGATTCTTTCCAATTGTTTGGGATTATTTTTTTTTTAGTATTTTATTCAGGAGAATATAGAGGGTATTACCTACAGCTTTACCACCGTAGTTTTGCATTTCTGCCGTTACTCCGTCCTTTCCAGGTGATTTGTTATTTTTAGGTCCATATTCCCAAGTAATATTTTGTAAATAAATTATCTTTTGGTGTAATTCTTGTAATATACTATAGCGCAAAGTCATGTATATTTTAATAAGGATTCTAACCTCGTAACCGCCTTTAATCTATTTAAATATAACATTTTCGGTAAATAAGCCACGTATAGTAGTTTATGGCAGATACGTGTATCTAGTGGGTGGCACGGCACAAAGAAATTTACTTTCAAGAAGGTACTTACCTAGCTTGTTAGTTTTAATTAAAGTAAAGAGACTTTAAACAAACTCAAAGTTTATTCAGTTGGATTTACATTAAAATGGATCTGATGGATCAAATATTAGCTAAAAAAGCCTATAATAGGTATTTACGTTACTAGACCATAGCCAGGCCATTTTGGGGCAACTTTAGCCTCAGCCTTAATACCTAGAGAATGTCCGGGAGGGGATTGATACCCTTCGATCCCCCCCTAGGTATGGCTCTGAGGACCTCTAATTTTGACTATAAACTAAAATTTTGAAAAGAAGTGGAATAAATGAAAAAGCACTGTGTGTTTGTTCCTCTTCAATTTATTAAAAATCCTTAACATTTTTAAACCACTTTTTAACAATTTTTATTTACTAAAACGCTGTCTGTTTAAATGCAGCCGCGGGTTTTGTTTTTCTGGTTTAATTTTGCCCTAAATGTCAACAAAAACATTACAAATAGGGCTTGAAAACAACAATACTTACAAAATAAACTGGCAAAATGAAAGGGAGGCATCGGGATGCATGTCAAAGTAAAAATATTGTTGTTTTTATGTTGATATTTTTTACTGGTTTCAAAATATAAATTACCTATATACGAGGATGGGATAAAAAGTTTCCGGTCTAACCTAGAACGCAACACCATAGTGACTAAATAATTATTTATTTTTCTACATAGTCCCCTTGTAAGGTAATACATTTGGACCAACGATGTTCAACTGATTTTTTTAAGAATTTTTTTTGGTTTGGAAACAAATAAAAGTCTGACGGGGCTAGGTCTGGTGAATAAGGTGGATGGTTTAACAGTTCAAAGCCTAGCTGATGGATTTTAGCCATTACAAGAACGGACTTGTGGCAAGGTGCATTGTCCTGATAAAACAAAATTTTATTTTTTGCCAAACCTGGGAGGTTTTCGTTTATATTCTGCTTAAGCTGGTCCAGTAAGTCGCTGTAGTACTCTGGATTTATTGGTCTTCCTTTTTCGAGATAATCTATGAGGAGTATCCCTTTAGCGTCCCAAAAGACCGTTGCCATGACCTTTTCAGCAGTCGGCACTGCCTATGCCTTCTTTGGAACTGGTTCGTCCTTTGCCGTCCATTGTTTGGACTGTTGCTTAGTTTCAGGGGTATAATGATTAACCCATGTTTCATCAACCGTAATAAATCTACGCAAAAAGTCCCCCGAATCACGTCTAAACAGTGCCAAATTCTCCTCTGAAATAGATAGACGCACGAGCTTTTGATCTGGCGTGAGCAAACGCGGCATTCATCGGGCGAATAGCTTTCTCATACCTAAAACTTCATATAAAATATGGTGAACTCACTCTTTTAATATGCCCACAGACTCAGCTACCTCTTCCAGTCTTAATCTGCGATCTTTTAGAATTAGTTTGTGAATGGTTTGCACCATTTCTTCAGAAGTTGCCGTTTTTGGCCTGCCAGAACGTGGAGCATCATCAGTACGACCACGTTTAAAGTCCGATATCCAGGTTTCCATTGTGGTATAGGTATAGTTATCTCGTTTTTTTCCATCTTTTATAATTGACACACTGTATAAACTTTCAAAATAAGCAGGACATAAACTACTTGACGCACTTACTTTAAACTTCAAACGTATACTGATCACAAGCAAGGCTATACAAACACGTTGGAACACAAAGCAAATCGGGCCTGCTATAGCTAGGCCGGAAACTTTTCATTCCATCCTCGAAGGTATTTAAATTTTGTTAGGCAAATATATATTTTTTTTAATCAACCACTGGCAAGCTTGTGATTTTCCTTTTTCTGGGAGAAAAGTTGTGGTTTGTTAATTAAAAAAATGTCTTTAATACCCAGATAAAGTTTTATTATAAATGACCACGAGCCGCCACTTATTTTTGTGTTTTTTGATTTTTTTTGTCCATTAATTTGTATAAAGGTTCTTTACGGATGTTTTTCTTACTTAGAGATCAAGACCCTATATAAGCTAATCCATTATATTTCAAACAACAAATAACAACAAAATTGCCAATGCTCAGTCGAAGATAAAACTTTTATTAGGCACCCGCAATGTTGGGATTAAGGTTATTTCTGAAGTTTTTACGAGTTTTGCCAAAAATTACTATTAAACGGAAAATTGGATAAGTCATCAAGCTTTATTAGATCAGTGTCGTAGGTGAAAGGTGATACATTAACCTTCATAAAATTATGATTTTTTTATTCGGACTTAGAGTTAATAAAGAGTTATTTGTAGCCGTAATAGCCAAGTTTAGAAAAACATTTCCAAACTAGTAAGAACCTTTCATTTTGAAATTTGTATTGGAGAATTTGGCTTTACTTTTATCTTAATTCTTCGTACGGAATACCACCTTCGCGTACTTGGCTTTTTTTTACATAAAATGTTTTTGTTATGATTTCACTCCTTTTTTGGATAATATTTAAGTTTTAAAGTAGTAAAATATGCGGAATATTGTTCAAAACTTTTGCAATGCCTTATTAAAAATTTTGAGGTTTTTTTATATTTTAATATGGTTTTATCACAGTTCCTGATCATAGAAGGCTGATACTTCTAAAGCTCAGGTCGCTAGTGTTTCTGGAAGTAGGCTGTTAATTTTACCTAATTTTACATTTATAGGGCAGGAAAGTAAATTAAAATTTTGGTGTTTTTAAATTTTTCCTATAGTTTTATCCCAGTTCTTATCAGTCTTCTAAAACTCAGCTCTTTAGCGTTTCTGGAAGTGGAGAATGTTACTTTTACATAACTTTACATTTATAGGGGAGGAAAGTTAATTAAAATTTAGGGTTTTTTAATTTTCTTTTATAGTTTTATCATAGTTCCAATCGGCCTTTTAAAGCTCAGCTCTCTAGCGTTTCTGGAAGTAGGGAATGTTACTTTTACATAACTTTGCATTTATAGGGGATGGACGCAAATTAATATTTTGGGGTTTTTGAATTTTTTCCTATAGTTTTATCATATTTCCTATCAGTCTGCAAAAGCTCAGCTCTCTAGCGTCTTTGGAAGTGGGCAATGTTACTTTTACACAACTTTACATGTATGGGAGAGGGAAGTGAATTAGAATTTTGGGGTTTCTTAATTTTTTCCAAGGGTTTGGTCACAATTTCCATTAGTGTGCCAAATTTCAGCTTTGTAGCGTGTCTGGAAGTACAGTAGAATTTTGATGATCTATACATGAGTAAGTGAGTCGTGAGTGAGTGGAAATTTCGACGTTTTTTGAAATTTCGTAACTACTTTACTGCTTTATGGAAGTCTATGAAACTTGAAGGGATTGTTAACTCTAGAAAGATCTACCACCGTGCAATGTTTGAGTTTCGTAGCTCATTCGGAAGTAGAGGTTTAGATAGGTCAAACATGGGTTGTAATGTTTCAAGAAAAAATGGTACAGCAGTTTCCGCGCGAACTTGGCGGGGCACTGCCGTGCCCCCAAATAACAATGGTTTAAACATAAACCGGAATTTCAGAAACGATTAAGTGGATTTTAATAGTCTTTTTTAGAATTTTTTTTAAATGTTTTTTAAAACATAAAAATAAACGAGCCTTTTTAAAGGTTTATGATTGATTCTCTTCGCTATTTGAGACTTTTAGATAACAGCAAATTTTGATAATGCTTTTTAAAGAGCACTCTTCACTACGATGTCTTTTATTTCCTTGAAATCGGTGCAGTAAAAATTAATTGATGAGGAAATGAATGCAGACCGAATTGTGAAAGCAATCGTTTAAAGTGTAAAAAAATGGTTAAAATAAAACTAATTTTATAATTTAGATCTTATTGTGCTTCGCGGTAATAGAGCCTTTCTACGAATTAAAAAAAAAACCTAAAAATTTCCGGAACTTAAAAATAAACGAGCTAATTAGAAGGATCAAGTTTGATTCTGTCCGACTTTGTGGATTTCAAAATGGTGTAACAAAAAATATTTTTGTTTAAACACCTGACTAATTTTCTCCAAGATGCAGTTTGTTTCAATAAAATTGGTGGTATAGTTTAAATGTTATATTGAGAAACGTTTTATCGGGTTTTTTATCCTCCGATTCGTCTCCTTATTTTCGCCAGTTTCGTTCCACGCCACTGAAGTTATTAAAGTACTCTATATTATCTTTCGAATAAAGTTTGTAAATCTGGCACATTTGGCGGTTTTTAAGTGGAATTTTCTTGCTCACCAACTGGCCGTAAACCATAAATAAGGATGCTACGGCGCCGGACGATTTTGTCCGCAAAAATGTTGTTTAGAGACATCAAAGCCTCAAAAAGTTTTGAGTTACATACTTAATGTAGTTTTGACAAAGTCTTAAAGTAAATTGTATAAGAAATAAATCAAAATACCTAAACATTAGGGCAACGGGATTTGAATATAAATGGTATTTTTGACATTTATAAGTTTTTAAAGATTTTTAATTCAATATTGTTTTGACATCAACAAGCATTAATTATATGCAAGACTAGGTTAAGTTTAAGTAAAATTTATGGCAACTCGGCGACTTGTTTTTGGGCATATTTTCAGGTTCGCTGTATTTTAATAAAAGTTGTATTCGGCTAATATGTCCTTTGAGCCACAAACATCAAAATAATTCATATTTTGTAACTGGAAACAAATTAGCTAAACTATTTTCGACTTTTAAGAAACACACTGTATGATTCTAACTTTATCGATTTTCTCAGTCCACACATCTTTGAATTGCGGTGGTATTTTGTCTCTTTGCCTTTCTCGCCAATGCGAGAGAGCTTAACTTTCAGACCACGGCAACCAAGAATATCTGTGGGAGTAAACCGTTAAAGAAAGCTTAGATTTAGACCAATCAGCTAGCGACAAGTTAAGACTGTCTAGAGAGCAGGGTACTGAAACTTTCGAAAGTCTGGAGGGAGTTCACTTTTTAGTTACGCTTCGCTTGTATCGTTACGCTTCCGTTCACACTTCTTAAGGGGGGTTTTATTTCAACTGGGGAAATTTGTCAATCATTTTAACATTGTATAAGCTACTATCTTTATTATTCATAATTATTTTAGTCTTTTGTTTTGGAGTTTATTAATTTTAAAACTTTTAATTATTACTGTTTCCAGTGTTTTTAAATAATGTTTTTATCTGTTTTATGGTTTTTTTAACATCAAAATACAAACCATTAGTTGCCCTAAAATCGGCATTTTTCTTCAACAATATATCCCAAACCTAAACAATAATATTAAGTAAATTAAACAGTTGATTGAATAGTTTCACTCATTCAATCAACGTTTAAGATAATAAATATATATATTTACAACAAATATATAAAAGGTTTATAAAACCTAAAAGTTTAAGAAGTGTAAATATTTGAATACAAAAGTTTAATAGTAGTAAAAAGTCGATATTCAACTAATAAATATAAGAAGTGAAAGTGTGAAGCTACAAGAAGAAAATTGAAAAGGTATGTATGATTATCCTAAATTAGTTATACATTTGAGAAAAACGTTTATAGCATACTTCTCCTCCAAGAACTGTCAAATTCTCTTTCGAGATCGTGTAAATTTAATAACATATAGTAACATATAATCTTTTTATAAATTATATAAGTTGTAGCCTAAGTTGGTAGCTTACAACATTTAAGCCTTGGCCACTTGAGGTGACAGTACCACTGTCAGACACTGGCCGCCTGTTACATTTTATTTGATTTTTTATTTGCAATGGTAAATATTACGAATGTTTGGTATTAATGTATAAAAAATTAAACTTGATTTTCCAGGGTTAACCTCGTATTCGTCAGATTTTTAGCTTCACCTGCTTTAAAAAAAAAACATGCTGTCGAACCCATTATTATGATAATTACGTATGTATAAGTATAGTAAAGGTACATTAAAGGGTATATTTCTTTAACCACGGACATGAACACATTTTTGATTGGTAGTCAGAAGTAACCTTAAGGTGCAAACAAAATGAAACAGGTGCTAAAGACGTTAAATTACATATATTTAATATTATTATAATTCAATGAAGTCAGAGTCTAAGACCCCCCTGCAGTGGTGGATCCAGGATGTCCGGGGCGAGGGGTGAAGGATGCAGCAAATATCAAAAAAGTTGTTTTTTGCTGTGTTTTATAAGTCTAAGCTATAAAGTTTGCAACTACATGTAAATAAAACGCGTAGGCAAATATTTTTGAAATTTTTTTATGAAATGTTTCTACTACTACTACTACTATGTCGGTTTACAACGTTTTTCTGCGTTGTCCGACGCCTATTCTCCACCTCCTTCGATCCTAAAAATCATCTTCTGTCAGGTTTTTTGACTCATTGATCTTTGAATTGACTGTTGCGATTCCAGTTTAGGACGCCCTCTTTTTTTGCGCCCTATTGGTTGCCATTCTAGGTAGGACCTGCTTTAGTAATCTTCCGTGAATTTAATTAATTAATCTTTATTAGTATACAGTGAAACCTTTCCTTGTGGATATCTCTATTAAGCGGACACTCTTTATAGGCGGACAAATTTGTTGGAACCCAGGTTTTTTCTTTCTTTATTTGTAAAATTTACTCCTATAACCAAACACTCCAATAAGAGGACGCGGACAATTTTTTTTGATTGCAAAATTCTGGAACCTCCCTTAACCGGACGCGAACCTCTGACGGGACGGAGCGCTGCACGACATGGGCATAAATATTACGTAGTATGTTGGCAACAATACACTCTGCAGCAGGGGAATTACCTCTTTCCTTTTTAATGCAGAGACTAAATACTTCTGCCTTATTTACAACATATTTTATTCGGCAGGACTGCTGTGTTTTAGTTTTATTGTTCAGTTGGGTAGTAACCCAACAAACAATTAAAGTTGTAACGACGAAACCCCAACTAGAAAGAATTTCTTAAAAGTAACCGCAACGTACTCCCGCTACGTCCCAGTATACCATACAGCGACGTTATAATTCCCTAAGTGGGGAACCAATTTCTGGTTATAACTACTTGGCCAAGTGTTTAAAGTCACTGTAGTAACAACTACACTACTACGTCGTAGCCAGGTATCTACTACGTCGTAGACGCTGTTTTTTTTCCGTAATGGCATAAAAGTTGCGATGTAGTTGCAAATAATATAATCGTTTCTTTTTGGTAGAATTGTTACACAATATGGTGGACACAACAGTAAACAGACTCGCATAGTTTTTTTGTTTGGTTATGGTTATAATATGAACTATGTTATCCAAAAGTGTGAGAATTTACGAGCAGAGGATCAAAATTCGAGTGCGACGCAAAGTTTTTTGTATAACATGCATTATATATATTGCAAAAAACCGGTGCGCCCGTAAAATTGAGCCGTTTTCTGGTAGCTGATGAAATTTTTGTGTTGTGATTTTGGAGGTTATGTTTTCATAATCGACAGTTAACTCCAACAAATGGTGCTTAAGATGAGCATTTTTGGTAAGCTTCAACTAATTTGTTTATAAAATAGTATGGCTCTTTAGTATGAGCTCATAAAACGACAACAAAAATATTAAATTTTCTTTCTTACATAAAAACATGGCGTCCCAAACTATATTCCCTGATAGTCGAAAAGGTTACTTGAAAGTAGTTGCGGCTTTAAAGTTGATCCAAAAAGTTATTTTGTCTACATTGTTACATCAGATGTTACTATGATGACACAAACTTTTGTGGTAAAAACTAAAGTTATAATGTAGTTGTCGGATACACTTGTTTGGGACTCCAATGAAGCTTAACTTTCTAGTGGTAATTAAGTAGGATATAAAAGTCAGGGCGACTACGAAATAACGACTAAAAAGAAAGTAAAACTTTAGCAACGTCCTATTGTGGTAGAGAAGACTATCAGAATCGACTATCAAGAAACAATCCTAAGAAGTAGTGTAGAGGGTCGTTTTTACGAAACATCTACTATTTCCTGATACTAAATAGTTGTTAGAACTAAAAAGTAACAAATTTTGGTTGGGATCACCACATTTCTACTATAAGAAAGTAGCAAAGCCTTTAGAACATGTAGCCGCTACTATAAATGTTAGTTGGGAATAGCGCCTAATAAAAACTTCTTAGTTTACGTAAAAAAATGGAAGTTGTTAACATTTCGGAGAAGGAACATTTATCAGCATTAAAGATCGCTGAAAAATGTAATATCGGAAAAACTCAAGCAGCGGAAATTGTTAATAAATATGTATTAAAATTTCGCAGTTCTCTCTCATAAGCAGACATTTCCAATAACTGGACAAAATAGACGAAACCATGAGTGTCCGCTTACAGGAGGTTTCACTGTATATAGTTTAAGTATAATAGTAACTCTGCAATGGTTTACGGTTTATTCATGAGCGCACCAAGGAGGGGGGCTAGGGGCTCAGACAGAGAGCCTGGATAAACAGAGAGCGTAAACTTTAGATAATAGCTAATAGGAGACCCGCGGCGCTTCTAAAACAATTAAATTTTGCCATTAACTTATCCCGGAAGATCATTAAGGGCTTAAGAAAACAAACTAAAGCCCATCCACTTGAGAAAAAGAGGGATTATCGCTGTTTGTTTGATTCTTATTGGAATTAAGCAAAGTGTTTAGTTCTTTTATTTTATTAAAACTGTTGAATAATAAACTAAGAAGTTTTTTAGTAGGCACCATTTCAATGAGATCTATTACTACCCAATTGAACAATAAAAATAAAACACAGCAGTCCCGCCAAACAAAATATATTGTAAATACGACAGAAGTATTTAGTTTCCGCATTAAAACGGAAAGAGATAATTCCCCAGATGCAGAGTGCGTTGTTGCCAACATACTACATAATATTTATGCTCATGTCGTGCAGCGCTCCATCCCGTTTCTAGAGGTTCGCGTCCGGTTAAGGGAGGTTTCAGAATTTTTTACCCGAAAAAAATTGTCCGTGTCCGGTTATTAGAGTGTCCGGTTATTGGAGTAAATTTTACATGTAAAGAAATAGATAAAAGCTTGGTTCCAAAAAATTTGTCCACCTACAGGGAGTGTCCGCTTAATAGAGGTGTCCGCAAGGAGAGGTTTCACTGTAATTACCTTTCGTTTCATTTCTCCCTAACCTGAACAATAGCTAAAATTGCTTCTTTAAATTTATATGGCTTCGTTAATTTTAAATTTTCTTCAAAGTATTTATGACAAGCCATTAATTTTTGGTGCTATATAGACGAAACTTTCAGGATTCTGTATGGACAATAGCTCCAAAATGACAATGCACGCATTTTTAAAACCAAAAAAAATTCTATCGAACTGGATTTTACCCCAGTCAAATGCAGGACACGTTTAAATCACAAATTTTCGTTTTATCAGGATATGGAACGCAGGCTGTGTGCCACCATCGAATGAATTTTTAATGTTGACCGATTTCCAGACAAAAGACAAACAGTTGCCTCCAATTTATGTCAAAATCAGCTCAATCGTAATTATGCCGAATCCATTTTTTATGACGAAAACGAATATTACCTCGTCCAGTCATAGAATTATTGTTCAAGCACCAGAATGGACTATAAAAAAAATTTAATAAAAAAAATACATAACTGCCAAATTTACTTTTTTTTTGTTACGGTTAAGCGCACTCGCAAGGAGATCCCTATCACGCTCGAGAAGCGGCCAGTGCGCGGAAATGTTGGTGTGTGTTGGTTTTGAAACGGTTCAGGTTGTAACCTGCAGGGAAAACTGTCGCAGGGAGTTTATTCCACAGCGATGCTGTTCTCCAGAGATATGAATTCTGATTTAATGAGGTTCTTGGTGCCTCTATTTTGACAGTAAATTGATGGTTACCGTCTGTTTGACGTGTTCGCCTAGTAGGTGCTACTTCCGGGGGGATCATACGTGCCAACTCTTCAGAGCATTTTCCGTGATAATACCTGTAGAAGAGAGATAGATCGCCCACAGTTCTTCGATGTTCGAGACTATCCAAGCTACGGGTAAGTGCGGGGTCATTGATCAGCTTTATAGCTCGTTTTTGCACGGTGTTCAAAAGCATTAAGGTATATTTGGGTGCCGCATTCCATATATATGAGCAGTACTCCATAGTTGATCGAATCTGGGCTTTGTAGAGTGTCAGCAGTTGGCTTGGTGTATGCAGATGTTTTGTACGAAATAGCACCCCAAGCTTTTGGGACGCCCTTTTAGCTATATCTGCCACGTGACTGTGCCAAGACATGTTGGTCTCTGCAGTGATTCTTAAGATGTTCAACTGGCTCTGCAATGTGACAGCACTTCCAGATGCTGGTCTTTTTTGAAAACAGGGCTGCTTGGGTTTTCTGCGCGTTGAACTGTACAAGGTTTTTGTTGCCCCAGTCCTCTATTATCTCCAGGTCGTTATTTATCTGCGATATTTGAGTAAGATGATGGAATTCACGTGCGGATAGACACTGAGTGGGTGGTATGACTGAGTAGACTACATTGCCATACTAGTAACTAGTTGTCGCAGTTGGGTATAAAATTGATAGGTATACCTATAATGATGTGCGACATGTTTCAACTTTTAGTTGTGATGCCCAAAGCGCACTTACGAAATTATACAGTTTTGTATTTTCATGAATCAGTTTATTGGGTAATTTTGTAGCCAACGGCCACTAGTAGTTACAAGTAAATTTAGCAGTTGGGTGTTTTTTTTATTAAATTTTTTTTTATTTCCAACTTTTAGGTTTAATTCTGATTTAGCCTTGTAAAAAGCTCTATACATTTACCATTCATTTAGCTTTACCCAAAAAGTATATCGCACACCCGCTGAAAAAGAGTCACAACCCAAAAATCGCCGTTATTGAGATAAACCTGCCGCCATCATGGAAATAACTTGTACTTTCTTCCATAAAACCCTCACATTTATGTTTCCACAATTCACCGCGAGATGGCGATGTGACTCTTTTATTTTGTCCAGTTTAGCATAGGATGCGTTTCTTTACAGTGTCACTTCTGACTTTATAACAGCGTGAACGTGGAGTTTCATCCTGAAAAGAGTCACATTTCGAGTTGTGAGAGTTTTCGTGTGAATTATTGGTTAAATCTGACCCATATAACAAGTAAGATACTGTTCTTTTTTGTTTTGTGACTGTTTTTTCGAATTGTTCAGTGTACTTAGAATTAAGGAGAATAAGAAAAAAATCTTTTAAATTTATTAGAGAATAATCACATTCCCAGTTGTTATTCAGCATTTTATAACTCGTTGTTAAAATAAATACAAAGTTTCTTCTTTATTTATTTTCTTTTTTTATATTATTAACCATCCTGCGTGACATCCTGATTTACAACGTCATGATGCCTTGTTCTAAAAAAGTGTCACAATATCGGGTTTTTTTATTTTTTTTACTAAAAACGACAAAAATCATTTTTTCTGAGAAACGTACTGCACCAATTACATTGAGTTAATAGGTTCCTGTTGATATAAAATAACATGTTAACTCGTAATTTGTCATGTAATTGAAAAATGAATCTTTCTAATGAACTAAATTCTTTAACAGCGACTTTCTCAAAACAATGTTTTTTGAGTTGTGACTATTTTTTAGCGGGGGTGCGATATGTAGATTTTCTACGGACGCAAACAGTGTAACCTTCCATTGAGTAAAGGTGGGGGAGAGAGAGAGGAGGGAACTAGTAAAATGATGTTGGAAAAAAAGTCTCAAAGCGTGTGCAGGAAGAATTTTTGAAATCGCTCTATATTTGTGCAGTGGCGGATCCAGAGGGGGGGCGCACTACGGGCACTTGCCCCCCCCCCGAGAATTTTTTGAATATACAAAAAATGAGTAAAAAGTAATGTTTTTGCTAATAAAAATTCAAAATTTTTGCTTGCGGCGCATGAAAGTGTCTATTGTTATTATCATCGAAATTACAACCACTAATTCAATAAAATGCTGCTTAAAAAAATATGTACCGTTTTTTACCAACAGAGAATGTTACCTAAAGTGCTCCCACCCGAGAAGCACCTCTGGATCCGCCCTTGTATTTGTGAAAGTTATAGCTACAACTATTACTAAAAAGGAGGGCAGAGAGGAGAGTGGGTCAGACAGGGGAAGGAGGGGAGAACTAGTAAAATGGTGTTGGAAAATAAATCTGAAGGGGATGCAGAAAATTTTTTTAAAATCGCCCCTAATTTAATAAAATTATGCGAATATGGTTTTTGAATAGGAAGGGGGGAATGACAGGAGCAGAGATGGGTGGAAGCAGGGAGGACTACAAAGTAACTACAGTAAATTAGAGGACATTTGGAATGGGTGATCAAATGAATTTCATTTAAATCGCCTGAAATTTAGATAATTTGTGTGCCTTAAATCCTACATCATCTGATAAAATGGCGTCTAAAGACCGTTATGTTTACTCATGTTCAAAAAAATTTAGCCTATAGCACCTTCGGGATCAGCAAAAATTTAACGACACCTTTTTTGTCAAAATCGGTTCAGCCGTTTAGCCTATAGCGTGACACAAACATACATATTTACATCGAAAAACATTACCGTTCCTTTCGCCGTGGTGCAGTTGGCTAAAAAAAACTTTTTCTATAAGCGTGCGGAAAAGTCCACTTTTCCGCACGCATTTTAGTGTGGAAAGTGCCACTTTTCCGCACTAGTGCGGAAAAATATTTTTTCCGCACTAGTGCGGATAAGTAAATTTGTTACGATTTTGAGGTGTTCTATAACATTTAGACCGTTCAAAATACATTTGTATCTTTCCTAGCACACGAAATATCCTAAAAATATTCAAATTGACTAAAATTCTGCTATATTTTCAATATTTTCGATAAAATAAAGTTTTCAGTAAAATAGGTTCAAATTATAAGTTTTGAACCTCCCCGGTATAATTATCGTCATTGTCAATGTCAAACAACAATGAACACTAGTGGTTTTAGATTTGGCATCTTAAATCACCATAGCAACAAAGTACAAACAAACTGTCAAAACAAAGCCAATTTTGCAGATACAAGCGTCTTTTGAATTTTTCAAACAAAAAAATCAGATTTTCAATGGATTCTTCGGACGAAGATCTACCCGTCAGTTCTAGAAGCCGCTAGAATGTGAATAATAATAATTGATTTGATTAAAACGTTTTGAATATAAATAATTTTCTGATTAATTTTTAGTTTTTTTCTCACGTTTATAGAAAAAATAGTGTACCTAACTCGTGCGTAAAGTGTCTTTTCCGCACTTGATAGCTGGCCAAACTCCGCTATCGCGTCGTTTGGCCATCTGCAATCGCGTGCGGAAAAGAGGCACTTTCCGCACTAGTTAGGTAAACTACTATTTTGTGCAAGTATTTATGAAGGTCTCAATCATTTATCCGTTTAAATCTGTTTTAAAACAAATACAGTGCTTAAAATTCATTCCTATTAAACCAGCGCAGCCTGTAGTCCGTTTTAATTTCGAAAATACTGAAAATTTGTTACTTTGTTCGTTACGTCAATTTACTAGGGCACTAATAACAAACTTATCGCCCCAAAAAAGGTACACGTTGTTTTTACTGAAAATACCAATTCGCAAAATGTTAACGACACGCAGGGCTATCAAAACGGACGGGCCACGATCCTCCACATTGTAGACGTCACATTGGGGGCTGATTTTTTTTTTTGATGGTCACGTCACAACACAGCTGATTGTCTTTAACATCTTGAAGTTGGAATGACGGTTCATGAATATTTGATTTTTTTTTAAATAAAGCCGGTTTTGAGATTGCTTTTACGATGTTCTAGCAAAACAATTTTTTTTAAATGTATAGTAATCATTAATTTTTCAGAACCGCTTCATTAGCTCACAGTAAAATTAAATTTAAAGCAGAAGTGAATGTGACAAACACAGATGACAAAGTCAAATACATGTCAAATATAACAGTTGGCATGCGGTACATGGCGGGTAATTTGAATTTAAAAGAAGGAATGCTAAATCTTGAAGATTTTAACCTCTAAGTCATCTTGCATCCTTACAAAAGTTTGGTGGAATATCAGGATGGTGTCTGTGAATATTTCACTGAAATTTCGCGGAAATCTGTAGTGCCATTTTGAAAATATCATAAAAAAAACCTCTCACCTCTCATAAGACCCAATGAAAAAGTCAGCCCCCGGAGAAAAGCTGATTTTTTCAGGGTCGTGGCCTGTATTTTTTTGTTGGCCGTGCACTAAACTAAATCTCGATTTCGCTTTTTTTTTTAAATTTTAACTTTGTGTTTGACAGGTGAATTTTTTTGGCGAGTTCCAACACGTGTGGCGTATGTAGGGATGCCAATTTATTGTAAGGTATACAGGGTGTCCCATAACTTAAAGAGTGTGGTTTTTTCGCATCTCTATGGCCCCACAATACTGCAGCTCGGTGCCTTTGTTGATCAACTGTATAGTTTTTAAAATATGAATTTTCAAAATTTTGCTATTTTTGCCTTATGGGATTCCCTACCCTAAAATTCGCTAAATGACGTTTTGTCGAATCTTAGCTCAGGATGTGGTTTTTCGCATCTCTATGGCACCACCATCCTGTAACTCGGTGCTTTTGTTGATAAACTGCATAGTTTTTAAAATATGAATTTTCAAAATTTGATCGTTTTTGTCTTACGGGGATTCCCAACCCCAAAATTCGCTAAATGATGTTTTTCGGAATCCTAAATCAGGGTGTGGTTTTTTCGCATCTCTACGGCCCACAATACTGCAACTCGGTGCTTTTGTTGATAAACTGTATAGTTTTTAAAATATAAATTTTAAAAATTTCGCCATTTTTGTCTTATGGGATTCCCTACCCTAAAATTCGCTAAATGACGTTTTTTCGAATCTTAACTCAGGGTGTGGCTTTTTCCCATCTCTATGGCCCCACAATACTGCAATTCGGTGCTTTTATTGATAAACACTATAGTTTTTAAAATATGAATTTTTAAAATTTCCCCATTTTGGTCTTATGGGATTCCCTACCCTAAAATTCGCTAAATGACTTTTTTTTGAATCTTCACGTAGAATGTGGCTTTTTCGCATCTCTATGGCCCCACCGTAATGCAACTCGGTGCTTTTGTTGATAAACTGCATAGTTTTTAAAATATGAATTTTCAAAATTTCGCCATTTTTGTCTTATGGGACTCCCTACCCTAAAATTCGCTAAATGACGTTTTTTCGAATCCTAAATCAGGGTGTGGTTTATCTCTATGGCCCCACAATACTGTAACTCGGTGCTTTTGTTGATAAACTGTATAGTTTTTAAAATATGAATTTTTTTAAATTTCGCCATTTTTGTCTTATGGGACCCTAAAATTCGCTAAATGACGTTTTTTCGAAACTTATCTCAGGGTGTGGCTTTTTCGCATCTCTATGGCCCCACAATACTGCAACTCGGTGCTTTTATTAATAAACAGTATAGTTTTTAAAATATTAATTTTTAAAATTTCGCCATTTTTGTCTTATGGGATTCCCTACCCTAAAATTCGCTAAATGACGATTTTCCGAATCTTAAGTCAGGGTGTGGTTTTTTCGCATCTCTATGGCAACATCATACTGCAACTCGGTGCCTTTGTTGATAAACTGCATAGTTTCTAAAATATGAATTTTCAAAATTTGGCCATTTTCGTCTTACGCGGATTCCCTACCCTAAAATTCGCCAAATGACGTTTTTCGGAATCCTAAATCAGGGTGTGTTTTTTTCACATCTCTATAGCCCCACAATACTGCAACTCGGTGCTTTTGTTGATAAACTGTATAGTTTTTAAAATATGAATTTTCAAAATTTTGCCATTTTTGTCTATGGGATTCCCTACCCTAAAATTCGCTAAAAGACGTTTTTTCGAATCTTAGCTCAGGGTGTGGCTTTTTGCCATCTCTATAGCCCCACAATATTGCATCTCGGTGCTTTTATTGATAAACAGTATAGTTTTTAAAATATGAATTTTTAAAATTTCGTCATTTTGGTCATATGGGATTCCATACCCTAAAATTCGCTAAATGACGTTTTTTCGAATCTTCACTCAGTATGTGGCTTTTTCGCATCTCTATGGCCCCACCGTACTGCAACTCGGTGCTTTTGTTGATAAACTGTATAGTTTTTAAAGTATGAATTTTCAAAATTTTGCCATTTTGGTCTTACGGGGATTCCCTACCCTAAAATTCGCTAAATGACCTTTTTTCGAATCTTAACCCAGTGTGTGGTTTTTTCGCATCTCCATGGCCCCACCATATTTCAACTCGGTGCGTTTGTTGATAAACTCTATAGTTTTTGCCTTTACGATACACCTGGTACATAAAGAAATAAATTACACAATTTCACTCACCCAATAAATCTGGTGGAACTCCCTCATGCCCCTATTGAGAGGGCGCCCTTGTTTCCAAAATGCCACGGAGTCTCAAAGCTGGAAAACGTTGTCTTCCTCTCCTCAAAAGCTCTTGAAACTGCTCGGAAACTACTGTGGAAAGGTGTCTTTTAAGGGGACACTTAATTATCTCTTTCAAAAAGTTATATAGGGTCTATTTTAATTAAACTTGTGCAAGAGTCTTACATATTATCTCTACAGTTCATACCATTATTTTTGAGACAATTATTTACAACTTTTTTTCGTTGGCCTATTCTATTTGTTATGGTAAACAGCTGATAACTGTCAGAAATTTATCTCAAAAATTATGATATCGCACACCCGCTGAAAAAGAGTCACAACTCAAAAATCGCCGTTATTGAGATAAACCTGCTGCCATCATCGAAATAACTTGTACTTTCTTCCATAATAGCGTCACATTTATGTTTCGACAATTCACCGCGAAATGGCGATGTGACTCTTTTATTTTGTCCAGTTTAGCTAAGGATGCGTTCCTTTACAGTGTCACTTTTGACTTTATAACAGCGTGAACGTGGAGTTTTATCCTGAAAAGAGTCACATTTCGAGTTGTGAGAGTTTTCGTGTGAATTATTGGTTAAATCTGACTAATATAACAAGTAAGATACTGTTCTTTTTTGTGTTGTGACTGTTTTTTCGAATTGTTCAGTGTACTTAGAATTAAGGAGAATAAAAAAAATCTTTTGAATTTATTAGAGAATAATCACATTCCCAGTTGTTATTCAGCATTTTATAACTCGTAAAAATAAATACAAAGTTTCTTCTTTATTTGTTTTCTTTTTTTATATTATTTACCATCCTGCGTGACATCCTGATTTACAACGTCATGAATCCTTGTTCTAAAAAAGTGTCACAATATCGGGTTTTTGACTTTTTTTAACTAAAAACGACAAAAATCATTTTTTCTGAGAAACGTACTGCACCAATTACATTGAGTTAATAGGTTCCTGTTGATATAAAATAACATGTTAACTCGTAATTTGTCATGTAAGTGAAAAATGAATCTCTCTAATGAACTAAAGTCTTTAACAGCGATTTTGTCAAAACAATGTTTTTTGAGTTGTGATTATTTTTTAGCGGGGGTGCGATATGGAGATTAGATATGGCAAACTGAAAATATTGCAAATTAAAAAAAAACTGTGCCTCTGCTTCAATACAAAAAGCCTTCTATCTAGGGGTAGGATTTTTGTATGAGCCCTAAGGATTGCATGGGAGAGCAGAACAACGTTGCCAGTTTAGCGAAAATATCAGTATATTCCGCTATTTGTTTCGCAAAAGTCAACTTTTCTGTTTAATGTAAGTGCATTCATCAAACGGAATGATAAACAACCAGAATAATACCCTGAAATTCTGCTTGTTCCTAAATGTAAATAATTCACTTACTTTTACAAACAATTAAAATTTTTAAGTGTTATTCTTGTTATTGATTTTCGTTTCACATTCTCTAAGTCAATTTTTTTACACCACAGTTTACCAATCTATTGGTAAGCTAACTAGTATTTCATTTTTGGGTTTTTTTTTTAATCCATTTTTAGTCTAACCTTAACAAAGGTAATGGTAGACCACAGTGAACGCAGCGTGGTTATAGGACGCAGGAGGGTGGTCGATACCTTAAGGGGGCGGTAGAGGTGGTATTGAGCCAAAAGTAGTTCCGCGGAGCTCATTTAGTACTTTTTCAAGACAAATATCATAATTATAGTAATGCCTTTTAAACTAAAATCGAACATTTTCAGAAAATATTGAAGTAATAAAACAAATTTCGTGGCTAATCGGGCAAAAAGGAGTTTTTGTTTCTCTCATATTTTTCCGTGGGTAGTCTGAAAGCTTAACCTCACGGAGGTCCAAGATCTAATGGACACCTAATAAGTGTTGACAGTTAACTGTTTCGTCCTTATGGGACTCCTCAGAACACTGCTGGTCAATTTGACAAATCTTGCGAAGTTAATTAGACGGTTTTGTCTCTAATAAAATGTAAATGGTGAGAAAACTATCGCAAGAAGCGCCATCTA
The DNA here is from genome assembly GCA_963576565.1 of Aspidapion aeneum. Classification (NCBI taxonomy): domain Eukaryota; kingdom Metazoa; phylum Arthropoda; class Insecta; order Coleoptera; family Brentidae; genus Aspidapion; species Aspidapion aeneum. The sequence continues at coordinate 4,365,375 of OY755043.1, read as the reverse complement.
TCGAGATACGATTGAAACAAAAAACAAACGCAGGCGAAAAACTGCTATACAATATCGATCAATGAAAAGATCGAATGCAAATAAAAGAAAACAAACTATAGTCCGTGACCTACGACAGCTCTTTGTCTTTCAGGCCGGATCAACGCATATTGCATTTTTACCCGTCATCAAGACACTGTGTGTCAATCAACGGAATTTTTGAAGCCAAATAATACTAACAAACGTGGAATTTCGTACCCGTGAATTTAAAAATCAAACAAGTTTCGTGGCTAATCGGGCAAAAAGGAGTTTTTGTTTCTCTCATATTTTCTCTCATATAGCAGTTTTTCGCCTGCGTTTGTTTTTTGTTTCTCTCGTATCTCGGTAGATGGCGCTTCTTGTGATAGTTTTCTCACTATTTACATTTTATCAGAGACAAAACCGTCTAATTAACTTCGCAAGACTTGTCACATTGACCAGCAGTGTTCTGAGGAGTCCCATAAGGACGAAACAGTTAACTGTCAACACTTATTAGGTGTCTATTAGATCTTGGACCCCCGTGAGGCTAAGCTTTCAAGCTACCCATGGAAAAATATGAGAGAAACAAAAACTCCTTTTTGCCCGATTAGCCACGAAACTTGTTTGATTTTTAAATTCACGGGTACGAAATTCCACGTTTATTGAAGAAATGTTACTTTAAATGCTCGAAGGCGACATGCGCCACAGGCAAAAATGTTTTAAATACAAAAGGAAAATTTTTAAACAAAATTCGATACAACAATAAAGGTTGATTGTTTTAAGGTAAAATTGATTAAATAATACTTTTAAATAACCAAAATATAATGCAGGCATAAAACTTGTGTATCATATTGGGTTAAAATCGTTTGAGGTGTTCTTGAGTTATCTTATATTAAGACAGAAAATTTATTTTATTATCCGATCTACACGGTAAAAAATTTTGTCTACAATGAAAACACGTTCTTTTTCTCTTGATAAATATGTTTTACCATAAAACAATTTGTTTTGAATTAAAATGTTTCTTTTTTAGTTCAACGCAGCGTTTAATGTTGAAATGAGACTTTATTTTTTTTCTTTAATTGTTTTGTTTCAGTATGCTCCATTTGGTAACAAAGCAAATTGTCGTCATATAAGTAATATTTTGTTTCCAGAGAAAACGGCGCCTTAGAATAATTCAGTTCCAATTTATAATAAAACAATTTCTGTTTCACATTAAAATAAAGGGGCAAGACATTTTTTGTTCAATACCCAGAAAATATTCTCTTGGTGAATAGGAAAGCACAAATTATTTTACTTCAAAGCAATTTGCTTTGATCCAAGACAATTTTTTTTACCGTGTAATTTAGTTGTTTCCTTTATGAAATTCTAAGATAGTTTTAATTGGAAAACATTTAGCATAATTCATTCAAAACAAATAAATCACGTGATAAATATTTTAATAAAATTAAACTAAAAACCACTAATGTTTCGGTTTGGGCCCTTTCCTTTCAATTAACTATCAATTTGAAAGTCCTCTTAGACTACAGCTTAGATTAAAGTGCCTTTCTAAACACAGGCCTACTACGCCTCCCAATTTCAGTGGCTAATGGTCCATTGTTTTGAGTTTGGCCAACTAAGTTGATTCTGAACTTACCTAAACTTTCTGCTAGATTAAAATCTGCGTCTTTTTTGTGTCTGTGTGTGTATGTCTGTCCGTAACACGATACCTCCTAAACCGTGGAATCGATTTTTATGAAACTTTCAGGTAAAATAGTGTTCAATATCGTAAAGAGCTGATTAGATTTCGGTCAAAAGCCATTAATGTTACAGACAGTTTTCTGACAGTTTCCAAATTGAAAATATGCTAACTTCTTATCGGAGCATCACATCAAAATACAGTTTACAGAGTGAAGTAGAATATGTTTTTTTTATATATACATATATATTTATCGGTTTCACAACGTTCTACGTCTTCCGATACCCAATCTCCACTCGTTTCTGTTTGCTCATAATTCATCATCTAGGCCTCTTATTCTTATTTCACTGTCTATTCCTTCTCTCCAGCTTTTCCTTGGCCGTTCTCGTTTTTTTCGGCCAGTTGGTTTCCATTGTAGTATTTGTTTAGGTAGTCTTTCATCATTCATTCTTTGTACATGTCCATACCACACCAGTTGTTTTGTTTTTATATCATCCACTAAAGTACGTTCATCCACTGTCATAATTTCTCTTATTCTTTGATTTGTAACTCTTTCTCTTTTTGATTTCCCTGCTGCTCTTCTCCAATAGTCCAACTCCGTAGCGGAAAGCATTTTTTCTGTTCTATCCTTGATTGGCCATACTTCTGAGCCGTATGTAATAATACTTTTTACAATGGTGTTATATATAAGCTTTTTGTAATGTTTTGATATACTTTGGTCCCAAATTATTCCATTTAATAAAATTATTGCTTTTCTTCCTTGTACGTTTCGATCTTTTATGGCTTTGTCTAGTGTTCCGTCAGCTGTAATTTTTATACCTAATAATTTATACTCATCACAGGACTGAATTCGCTGCCCGGTATTTAAGATTAGATCCTGTTTCATTCCACCGATACACATATACTCTGTCTTATTGAGATTAACCTCTAGTCCCCACTTATTGTACTCTTCTATTAGTTTTCGTGTCATATATTCGAGGTTCTCATAATCAGGATTATATGATTTTCTTTATTACTTAAAACTTCGTAGGAGCTTCGGTTTCAGAGATATTTACAAAAACTCTTTTCAAGGCTGACATAGCGTGGAGTTCACTTGGAGTGTGCTAATAGGCTAGAAAGGTATTTCATCCTTTTTAGTTTGTGGTATCAGATCCATCATAGATCCATTTATTTTTGAGATTTTTTTTGTAATTTTATCTGTAGTTAATTGCCTACATAAAAACATTTCCCAAAAAATAGGACTGTTTCTTAAACATTATCACCGGTATTTACTAAAGGACCTACCATTGACGTAGCTAGGGGGGGCAGGGGGGACCTGCCCCCCCTGAAGTCCCTCAGGCCCCCTAAGATATTTTAGGCCTCCCCTACCGACTACTAGTAAAAGGACATGACGCTGAAAATACATACTTTTCTATTATTATTCGGGAAATATTCAAATAAAATAGGTGCATTAAAATTTAAAATCATTCAGATAATGTTTACATTTCAGGAAAAAGCCCTTGTCTTGCGGAATTAGGCTTTTTTTCTTTAAATTATCGGTAACTTTTCTGCACTTGCAATGCAATTTCCCGAAAATATTTTTTAAATTTAAACATAATTATGCATATTGAATATTTCATACATATTGGCGACATCTTGTAAAATATTATAGAAGTGTAAGTTAAATTTCGCATTTAATAAAGACAGCGACCTTTGCCCCTCTGTTTACGAAATCGGGTTGTAGATGTCGTAAGGTTATAAAAGACCTTTTTCTAAAATAAATATAATAATCTTTTTAGTTTTTTTGAGGTTAGCGTTTAGTGTCTTATGGAAATTTTCCGATTTTGGTGACAATTTCATAACCATTTTCATATTAAGTTTTCCCACGTCGTTAAATGGAATAAATTCGTCAAGCAATACCGGGAAATTTTTAATAATAATACTTCTGCTCTAAGAGCAGAAATGACCGTTTTTAAGAATTGTATTTTTCGGTTAAATCAAACTGTTGGTCATGATTCTATCAAACAACATATAGCAGAAAACACCTATCCAAACCTCTACCAACTTTTTAAAGTTGCGAGTATTCTTCCAATTTCAAGTGCAACTTGCGAGAGGTCTTTCTCTGCCATGAGGAGAGTTTTTAATTGGCTTAGAACAACTATGACTCAAGAGAGACACTCAGGTTTGTCATTGTTATTCATAGAAAAAGATGTTGAGGTCGACTTAGACAGTGTGGTAGACGCTTTCAGTCAGCGACGTAGAAAACTTTCTTTGTAGAATTGCTGAATTACATACTTCCTGTGTATACATATAAATAAGTTGGTAAATGTATTATTAAATTTGTTATATTAAAATATTAGAACATTTAATGCGCGTATTTTTTTTTATTCATTGCACACTTTGCACGACTCTTTAAAACCTATGTTTGCTTTTTGTTCAAGATAGACCGGGGCCACGCCCCCCCCCCCCCTGATAAGCAAGGCTAGCTACGCCAATGGGGCCTACAGTGCTAAGTGCTACAATCCAGGTCTACAAGTCTAGATTTTGGTTGAAGGTTTAACTTATTTTTTCCCATAAATACAATAGTTTTTAATATTTATATAAATTGTTCATAAATACCTTGCGATATGAGTGATCTTTTTTCGTTAGAACAAAGACACTATGTCTGCAAAAAACTTAAAAATTAATAAAAAAATATAATATTTTTGTTTAAAAATGGCCGCCATATTTAAATCTACAAACGTCACTAGGAGATATTCAATAAAATCGGTGTAAGTCAGTGTCAGCTGTCCGCTATATTTTACATGTTAAATATTTAGACAAGTTAGCGATGATAAAACCGATTTTCAATTGTTTTGGTGGATATGTTACTGAAAAGAGATTCTAATATATCTTGCGCATTATACAATATCTAAATATTGATACGTATTTAATGTTTGCCCGCAGTTAGAAAAACGATAGCTGCAATGGACTGTATATAATTTTATTAAACAAAATCGCGAACAAACATAATAATTGATACGGAATCACGAAAATTAAGAGTCCATAGGTTAATTGCTGTATATCACACAACGGAAAGTTGAAAACAAGAGTACTCACCAATGTGCTGCCAATTTCTTCACGTCCAAGGGGCACCTGTCAGGATCTAATAATGACACCACGTAGCTGAAGGGCTGAAGCTTCTAGTTTTATTGTTTAGTACACAAACCGAACACTTTCAAGTATAGAAAATTGTAATAAATTGGAGAAAGTAATTAACAGGCCATTTTTCTCGAGGCGGTTGAAGGGATCTCTCTGATTCTTGTTGCGCATGTCCCAAGTGCGGTAAAATATACTCTCTTTCTAGTTCAATTGTGTGGTTTTTTAATTTTAAAAAGAACCACGAAATTTAATACGAGAATGTATCTACTGATATAGTTTTAAGTTTATAGACTTGATACTTAAACCCGGTCTATAATATAAGTTTTAAGGTCTTTTTAAATACTGGTGTATAACTCTAGCTTTAAAAAACCGCTGAAATTCTCTAAATTTTTGCTTTTACAGGTCGAAAATTCTTGGGAAAATGTTTCATATTTCTATCAGAAAATCCCCCCCTGCCACAAAGGGTAGCATTTAACGAATAAGCTTTTCGACGCACAAAAAAATCTGTTAACAATTTAAACCGTTAGAGAGGTCAGATGGCAGGCAGGATCGCATCGGGGGGTGACAAAAAACGCCCAGGATTTTTGTAATGCTGCAGGAGATCGGCCATTTTTCAATGTTTCTACAACCCGGCCAAATTGCCGCTCCCAGACACCGATTTATTTATTGTCCACGTCCGTCCGTTCCGATTTTTATGTTTTCAGAGAACAGATTAAAATGTTGCTGTAGTTGGTTAAGTCGATTTCACAAAAATATTCTCATGTCGATTTTCTTAAAATCAATCAAATATTTTTAATATTTTCAATTTTAAATGAACGGGTACTAAAATTTACGTTTGTTAGTAATATTTGGCTTAAAATTCCGCTGATTGACCCTCGCGTCCAAAGGTGGGTAATAACGCTAATCAGCGTTGATCTGACCTGAAAGACAGAAGTGCTGTCGTAGGTTCATTAATTACAAGTTGATGCAATAATACTCAAAGAAAGTATTAATCAAAATAATAAGCAAGTAGACGTAGAAGATTTTAACATAAAAAAGTTTTAATAATAATTAAGTCGAACCAAGTTCAAGAGTTTGATAAGGTTGGTAAACCTTACCGCGTCTCTGTGAACTTTTCTACTCTCTGGGAATTAGATTTAAAAGTCAGATAACAATACAACTGCGATTAGAGTTTGTGTTTAATAAATAAATCGTTATTATGTTTAATAGTAGGTGTATGTGTATTCCCATACCCCATTTTTTTTATTTCGTTGAACTTTTTTAAATAGAATTTTCAAATTATTTTCAGTACGTCAATTGATTTTTGAGGAGATAGATTTTGCAAATTTATTTAAGTTTACTTCAGTGTTGCGAGATTTGAAGGTTTTCCTTCAATATGAAGAGTTTTGAACAAAAATTTTGAAGGATTGAAAGTTTTTCCCTGAATTTGAAGGATTTTGACTATTTTAAGACAAAGTTATATATTTTGCAAATGTTCCAATAATTTTACCAAAATTAACTTATGTAGAGAAATTTAAATATTTATTTTTAATTTTGGTTGGTATAATTTATGATTTAAGTTATAAATCTCTTATTTGTATGATTTATTCTTTCATTTTTATTAAAAATAAATGGTTTATAGTATAAAGTTTTTTTGGTTTGGTGTCGACCCTCGCGTTACTATTTTGAAGGATATGAAGGATTTTTTAGTCACTTCCCAAGTAACATTTCTTTATTTATAGCAGAAGCTAAAAGGTTGCCAACGCCTTTCCTTAAAACCATTAGTTTCAATGTTTGGTCGCTAGCACGTCCCCCTTAGACCTCCTAAATGGGACTCCCCAATTGGTGGAAGAAGAAGAAATAAACGCTAGCTTCGCCCTCTAGCGGTTCCACCAGTATAGAACCTTTTAGAGCCTAAAGCTATTATGCCAGGTTCTAAAAGCAACTCAGAAACGTCCTCTATCCTGTTATGAAACTAGATTTGGTAATTTGGTATCCTGGCAATTCGGTTGAATACCATAATTAGAGTAAATAATTTTTCCTATAAAAGCTTTAGCGATATTTTAGATTCACAATGGCTATATAAAATAATTTAGGTCATAAAATTGCCAAAAATGTCAGAGTCCCAAAATTATTGTATCACATAAAAATATACCTATATATGAGGAGTTTGTCGTTTTGTGGATCATCAAATTGCCTGTTTGGTTTACATAAATCAAAATTAAAGTAAAATTATTGTTAAAAAACACAGCCAAAACGATTAGCTAAATATTTTGTGTTTACAATATTTTTAAAATCATTCTATATACCCCATTATCGTCTTATAGTGGTCACTTGGTTTTATTTGTTACTCTATCGCAACAAGGTTTTTTGAGTGCGCTTATGAAATCAATAAAAAAGAGAAGGTAAACATAGTGAACATAACCTCACTTAATTTTTTTGTAGTTTTTTAAAGTGTTGTGTTAAATTTAAATGTTTTTTATCGTGCAATTTGCACACAATCAGGAGGGCCAGTGCAATGATATCCGTTGTGCCTGCAGGTTGGAGGGAAACCTCTTATATTGGCCGTTTAAACAGGCCTTATCTAGGCTTGGGTGCCCTACCCAGGATAAATAATCAATCTTGCAATAGGTAGGTACCAATCTGTACTAGTACTAGTAAAAACTAAAATACGAAAGTATTTATTTACTTCTGTTAGAACCCTTAAGGAAACAAAGTTTTATATGACCGCCTATTTAAATAATATTTAATATGCAGCTTTGGGTAACCATAAATACAAAAGAATTAAGTTTACCTTTAAGCCTTCCAATACAACCGGTTTAAAATGCCTAAAAGTAATGGCAAAAACCAAAAGTCTAAAGTTTATATTTACCACTCTTAAAAACCTTAAGGAAACTAGGTTCTATATGGCCGCCTATATAATCATATTTACTATTAAACTACTGGTAACTACAAAAACAAAAGGATATAAGGTAACCTTTTAGCTCTATTATAAAACACTTTTGTTATGACCTAAAGTAATGAAAAAAACTAAAAGACTAACGTTTATATTTATTTATTTTTAAAAACTTTAGGTAAAAGGGTTTTCTAAGACCATCTTTATAAATCAGAAATCAATAAAACCAAAAGTATCTAAAAGAAACAGAAGAACACTTTTTGGTTGTATAACACCTTTTTAGGTAATTGGCAATATAAATTACCTTTTTGTAGCCAAATTGATCCTAAAAGCCATAACAGCACCCTCTAAATAACCTTGGAACCAAATTAATAAAACCTTGAGTGGTAATAATGTTACTTGGGTTAGTTGAAGTCGTTAGAAGAGTCTGGCAACACTAATTCACTTGATCATACAAAAATGTATTTGTTTAAAAATAGACAATTTATTTATCAATTTAAAGTGTAGACCACGATAGTACAGACAACCACTTTTTTAATGTCTTATCAAGATTGCCTAGACTCCTTCATAAAGCTTGAAATTTTGTCAACTTTAAAAACTGCTAAAGAAAATTATTATAAATGGCAACTTTGACAGCCGAGTTTTGGAAGACATTAAAACCTGTTAACTGTTAAATCAATATTTTAAAACCTTACCTTTGTTTTTATCCTTATTTTATAAATTAAATGTTTAGTATATTAAAAACTAGTGATATTTCATCAGTTTTATAAAAGCCAAAAAATTAAACAATAATTCAAATTGTCACTACTACAACGAACCGAATCCGATCCGTATATAACGGCAGGGTTAGTGTCAAATAAGCATTCCAAAACTTAAAACCACGTTGCTAATACTTCTCCAAAAGTTAGAAAAATAATAGGACACTAAAAAAGTGGACGAGTGTACGTACAGACAGAGATTTATTTCCAACAAAAAGTAGATTGTAGAACGACTTTCAATGAGTGTTGAATAAAACCCCTAATATTTATTTTCAAACAATCTACTTACAATTAGGTTATTTAAATGTTGAAAAAGCTATTCATTCCAGATTGGTGCAAGAAGCCTTCCTTTCGGCCCCGAGCCAGCCCTGGGGATATCATACAATGCTGCTAAATCAACCATATTAAAATGGATTGAGAATAGCTTCCAACAATACTGGATAAATATACCAGAACTGGCTCACTCTAAAGAGTTCATTAAAGGACCTTGTAGAAACAGAGCCAGGAACATTATTGGACTTACCAGACAGGAGATACGTATAGTGACTGGTCTTTATACGGGTCACTGTCGACTGAGAGTGCCCATGCACAGAATGGGACTAACAGAAGAGACCGAATGTAGACTCTGTATGGAGGATGACGAAACAGTCAGACATGTACTGTGCGAATGTCCGGCTATTGCACGTTTACGTCAGAATACTTTCGGTAAACCTCAGATCGACTCAGAAGATCTGAACAGTGTCTCACCCAAACTGATAGCCGGCCTCTTTGGAGGATTAGGCATACAGTGGTGAGAAACCACTCAAAAGTGAGCCACAATAGACCCACTGGTGGTCGCAGTGGAAGGGCTGCAAGGCCCACTTACATATGAATCATCATCATCATCATCAAGAAGCCTTCCTTAAAATATCTACGAAAAAATTTTGAGTGCAAGACGGTGGAATCCACCAAAACCGGCTTATGAGAAACTGTTTTATTCTTGAGCTTCTGAATAAAAAGGGCCAGACTGTATATAAAAATCACTGGCGTCTTTACGAAACGGGTTACGGGGGAACAAACCCCCCAAATATTGTAAAACCTAATCTAGAAACCAACAACAACAACAACAACAACGTTAACATATATGATAGTGAAAAGTTAAAGACACAAAGTAAGTTATTTAAATAACAAAATAGAATTTTCTATGCTAGGCAAGACTGATATTAGGTGTTGTTTAAATTTAAATAGTGCCTATAGGCAAAACATTACCGAACATAATGAAAATATGGCAAAAAATTCTATAGGATTTTTGAGGTTGCTCTACGGGGCCATGGTGAGTCTGAAACTGGTGCTAATCCGAGCACCTTGCGCATGTAAAAGAAGGGCAAATAGACTTTATATTGTAACAAAACGGGACTTGAATATAAGTGGTATTTTTGCCATTTATAAGTTTTTAAAGATTTTTAATTAAATATTGTTTTGACATCAACAAGCATTAATTATATGTAAGACTAGGTTAAGATTAAGTAAAATTTATGGCAACTCGGCGACTTGTTTTTAGGCATATTTTCAGGTTCGCTGTATTTTAATAAAAATTTTATTCGGCTAATATGTCCTTTGAGCCAATAACATCAAAATAATTCATATTTTGTAACTGGAAACAAATTAGCTAAACTATTTTCAATTAAAAAAAAACACACTGTGTAATTTTACTTTCTAACAGGTTTTTCAGTCTGGCTTGCATTGCTATTTTGTTTCTTAGTGGAGCGCTTAAAGCGCAGTCTATCTTTTTCTCGCCAAAGCGAAAGGGAGTAGAATTCTAGCCAATCAACGCCAAGATATTTGTCCCTTCAAGCGCAGGGTCGTTTTAACTGAGACGGGAAACTTTCGAAAGTCGTCAGGGAGTTTACTCTTTAGTTTGCTTTTGCTTGGTACGTAACGCTTTCATTCACACTTCTTAAGGGGGGTTTTATTTTAACTGGGGAAATTTATCAATTATTTTAACATTGTATAAAACTGTTAACTTTAATATTCATAATTATTTTGGTCTTTTCTTTTAGAGTTTATTAATTTTAAAGTAATTAATTATTACTATTTCCAGTGTTTTGAAATAATGTGTTTAACTGTTTTTTGGTTTATTTTAACAACAAAATACAAACCATTCGTTGCCCTAAAATCGGCATTTTTAATCATTAACATATCCCAAACCTAAACAGTAATATTAAGTAAATTAAACGGTTGATTGAATAGTTTCACTCATTTAATCTACGTTTAAGATGTTGATAAATATATATATTTACAACAAATATATAAAAGGATTATAAAGCCTAAAAGTTTAAGAAGTGTAAATATTTGAATACAAAAGTTTAATAGTAGTAAAAAGTCGATATTCAACTAATAAATATAAGAAGTGAAAGTGTGAAGCTGCAAGAAGAAAATTGAAAAGGTATGTATTATTATCCTACATTAGTTATACATTTGAGAAAAACGTTTATCGCATACTTTTCCTCCAAGAACCGTCAAATTCCCTTTCGAGATCGTGTAGATTTAATAACATATAGTAACCTTTAATCAGTTATAATTTATATAAGTTGTAGCCTAAGTTGGTAGCTTACAACATTTAAGCCTTGGCCACTTGAGGTGACAGTACCACTGTCACACACAGGCCCCTGTTACAATATATAAACAACTAAACCAAAAACAACACCAATTAGCTGCTTGTTTGTAAGATGCTAAAATAAAATTGTTTAGGTAAGTTTTTTTATCTCCTTTTCCATGCAATATACATTTCTGCCCCCCCAATTTATAACGTCACAAGTCGCGACTGAATCTGTTCCATTACATAAATAATTTATTACTTAATTGTCCCCCATAAGAACAAAATATCTACGCCACTGATAATAAAAGTATAAAATTAATTTTAATTAATAACTAGAGTCTCAAAACGGTTGAGTCTAAGTGCAGGCTAAGAAGTCACGATAAGCCTTTAAAGGTTCTTTGAGGCAGCAATTAGAGTTGTTATATTTTTTTTATGTTTTTCAAGACCTTTGACATCATTAAACCATTCGTTGCGTGCACTAATATCTTTATGTAAGTAATGATTTTATCTGGTTTGCTTTAACTAAAAGGTGAGCGTTTTTATAATAAAATTTAATTTCCATAATTAACTACTACTGTCTTTTTTATTTTGCATATCGTCAAATGAGGTTGTATCTATCAGTGACGTATATAAGGGGGGGGATCGGTTCCCCCCCCCCCGAAGCTAAGAGTTTTTTTGATATTTTCCACATATTTCATGAATACAAACATAAAATAGCATAAAATACGGCCTCATGAGGTCTTGGGTCCCCCCGAAACTGTCTAAACTGTCTCGGGCCCCCCCCGAAACTTTTTTCTATATACGCCACTGGTATCTATGTATGTATGTATTCGAAAGTGGTGGCAGGCCCTACTGGACCTACATGCACTGCGATCACAAATGGATCTATTGTGCCCACGTACCTACATACTGAGTTTGACTAAAGTGGCATATTTTTTTTTCCACCCAGTACATGAAAAACTCTGCAGATTACAACAATAAATGATTTAGGTTAACACTTTGGCTCAAAGATATACCACTAAGGCCTCTGCATTATTAGCCAGGTCAAATGAGGTTACTTTGGTCCACTTTTTTGAGTTAATTCGAAAAATTTAAAGAAATAACGAAAAATTATATATTATATATGATGATAACTTGAAAAGTGGAGCAAAGTTTCCCATAGTCCGAGGTTACTTTGCCCTACTTTATAAAATATGAAAAAAAACATTGGTGTTTTATAAGTTGGCACAAACTACACCCAATATTTAGTTAACTTGTCCCGAAACATTCAAAACGGTGAATAGAAAATTTAAAAATATTGGTTTTTTAAGTTTTTATTGCATAGAAATCGATAACTGCACTAGACACCAAATTTTTCGAATTCAAATTTTAAAGGAATTTCAATCTGCACTTCACTCTGGTATTAACTCGAAACGACTAGGCGAGAAACAGCGGCTACCGCGTCTTTGAAAAGTCAAATTCGCAACGGATAATTCACGCGTGGTGACGTTGTGGTGCATGCGCAGATTTTTAATGTGAAATATCTAAGAACTTTTTTTTGCAATGGAGCAAAGTAGAACCAGGGGGCGCAAAGAAACCTCGTTTTACGGTACAGGAACATAGAGGGTGACACTAATTTGTTAAAACAAATCTGTCGAAAATTAGAAATAAACCGAAAACATTTTCAGGCTAGAAGTTTTTTTACAAATTTCTCGTTCCTGTAATGAGATACCGCGCACCTGCATAGATGGAAGTTGGTTGGTCTGGTAGTTCAATGCTTAGAATGTTTGCGTACAGAGCAAGAGGTTCCGGGTTCGAGTCCCGGCCGAAAACAGAAAACTTTTTTCTTATTTTTCTTTCTTTAATTTCACTTCTTGTTTATAGTTTTAGGTCCTTGCATTATTTGCAATTTGGTATTTTAGGAGTACCTTTCTTACGTAATAAACCTTCAGGTATCATATTCTAATATCTCAAAGTAAAAAAGCTAGCATAGAAAAAATGGGATTCTTATTACTCTTAACCCCCTGGTATGGTACGCCCCTGATTAAAATTTTGCAATTCAGAGATGAAATTCTGAGACAGCTTTAAAAGTTAATACGTTGTACCAAACTTCATGATTTTTGCATGAACGGTTTCGGAAATATTGTGGAAAAATAGTCCTCAGGACTTTTTTAAAGGGGTGCAGCTCCCTTAGGAACTATTATTCGACAAATGTTTCTAGGAACTTTTTTTTATGAAAATACTCCAGGAATCACACTACGAATTTTTTACCAATGTTTAGAAAACACCCTGTATATATAAATAAATAATGCTGGTGAGGTCAGGCCTTCTGTAGAAAATAAAATATACCGAAGGACCACTCGAGATAGCTCGAGAAAAACGTGTGGGAGTTAAGAGGGACTGTATCTTTCCACAGGGCTCCGACAGGGAAAAAAGAGCCTAAAAACTTATTTACTAAAAATAGCGTAGCAATGAAAAATTGTCAAGAAACGACTTACCATTAGATGTCTTTCGTAGCTACTTGGCTGGCCAGCCCGATTATACGCGAAGTACCAGACTCTCCATTGTTCTATAGTTCAAAATGTTCCAAACACTAATATCTAATAAACTAAAGCGTAAAATTAATAGTTTCCACAATTTTAATATAAAATAATAGCGGTGCGGTGACTTTAGGTGCACGTGGCGCGTGGTTGAGTTGTTCTCTCAGACAATCGGCGTTTGCGTCTCCTAGGCCGAATTTAGCCGCTTATCTCAAATCCTTCATTGCTGGAAGAAGCGCGCGAAGTTTAAATTTAAAATATGGAAAGATATAGCGTAAAGTAAATCAAAATAATATTCTAAAACGCTTGTAAGCGTAGAAAATGTAACCCAAAAATATTTAAAAACTAAGAGAGATAGCTTCTCTAATTTTAAGTGAAAATTAGAGAATATAATTATTTACAAAAATAAAAACAAGTTGGGAAACTTGTTCATTCGGCCCACCAAAATGAGCATCATTTTTCGGTAGGTGAATCTGAATCAATTGGAAGGGGGCAAAGCTTGACTAAAGGTCGTTTAAAGATACCGGACGCGGTACGAACATTTGCCTCCCTAGCGTGCCCATCAGGCCCTTTAAAAATTTCAATAATGCGACCTACCCGCCATTGAAGGGGCGGTGATAACTCGTCTTTGATAAGAACGAGGGTACCTATTTTTGGCTCTGCGCATGGTTCCAACCATTTATTTCGTACTTGAAGGGTATGTAAAAATTCTTGGCTCCAACGACGCCAAAAATCGGCTTGTATTCGTTGGACCAAGTTCCATCGCGATAACCGATTCTCAGGTTTACTTGAAAAATCTTCATCAGGAACAGAAACTAAAGGTCCATGTGTTAAAAAATGTCCCGGTGTTAAAACCTGTAGATCGTTACAGTCGGTAGATTGCGGGGTCAAGGGGCGAGAATTTAAAATCGCCTCAATTTGACAAAGAACCGTGTACAACTCCTCATAACTTAGAATTTGCGAGCCAATGGTACGAATTAAGTGAGTTTTTACTGATTTTATCCCTGACTCCCAAAGACCGCCGAAGTGGGGAGCTGATGGAGGGATAGCTTGTTGCGTGCAAGCATTTCTTGCAAGATCAAGCAATTCTTTGCTGGATTTAACGAAATTTGTGCCATTATCTGAAAAAAGAGTTTTTATGTAACCTCTTCGGGCAACAAAGCGACGTAGCGCAGCTAAAAAAGCGTCCGAAGTTAGATCTGACACTAACTCGAGATGTAAAGCTTTAGTATTTAGACAAATAAAAAGGCAGATATATGCTTTTTGTGTTTTTACACCTCTGTGTTTACTGAGAGTGATAGGTATAGCACCACTAAAATCTACTCCACTAAAAGTAAAAGGCTTTTGTGGAATCAAGCGGTAGGACGGAATTTGTCCCATGATTTGCTCATAAGAATGCGGTTTGACGCGAAAGCAACGAACACATTTGGATAAAACCGTTTTAATTAAGCGTTTGGCAGATAAAATCCAAAAAATTTGACTAATGAGATATTGGACTGTTTGCACTCCGACATGCAAATATTTTTTGTGCATATATTCAATAAAAATATAAGAAAGTCTACTTTCCTTGGGTAAAAGAAGAGGATGTTTTTGTCCATAAGAAATAGTCATGGCTTGTTGAATGCGTCCTCCAACTCTTATAAGACCATCCTGGTCTAAAAAGGGATTCAATTTTTGTATGGGTTTTATGCATTTTTTCTGGTTTTGAAGGTTAAGAATTACTTCAGAAAAGTATTTTTGTTGTTCGTGCTTAGCCAAACATTTTAAAGCGTTAAAGAGATCGATATAATCTATATTTGTCTTTTTTCTGACGTCTGCGGATAGTCTACAATTATTTATGAATCGTAAACTGCGGGCTAAAAGTAGTTGAATAGCGTAAAAATCGGATTTATTATTTAAAAGCGAATCTAAAAAATTTTCCGTTATTCGGTCACAAGAAATCAGAGCAACATTTTTTCGTTCCTCAGTCTCTAAACTGTCATTTATTTTGACTTGCGGGGTTTTTGTTGGCCATTTATCGAAAGATTCTTGTAAAAAACTAGGGGCGGCCCACCATAGGGGATGATTTAAAAGCTCACTCGGCGAGCAGCCGCGGCTGGCTACATCGGCACTATTGAGAAATGTGGGGGTATATAACCAACATTCTGGATTAATATTATCTTGGATAAGACTAACACGATTTGCGACAAAAGTTTTCCATTTACTTGGATGGGATTTTATCCAGTGTAAAACAACCATTGCGTCCGAAAAAGCGTAAATATTATTTATTGTGAACCTTTTTATGAAGATATCATATGTGTATTTTAAGACCTCAGATAAGAGTAGCGCCTAGAAGTTCTATTCTCGGAATACTAACAAATTTTTTAAGTGGAGCGATGCGACTTTTCGCAAGAACAAAATATATGTGATATTTAGCGTTTCGTAAGACACGTAAGTATATTACGCATGCGTACTCTCGTTCACTCGCATCACAAAAACCACAGAGATCGATGGATTCGGCGTTTGTGATGTCAATGTGGCGGGGTAAACTAAATTTTTCTAAAACTTGAAATTCAGATTGATAGAGTGTCCACTGACGAACTATTTCTAAAGTAGGCGTGGCGTCCCAGGAAATACCAAGTAACCAAATTTGTTGAATCAAATATTTTAAAGTGAATGTTACTGGGGTAAGATACCCATGGGGGTCATAGCAGCGTGCTAAAAAAGAGAGAAGCGTCCTTTTAGTACAGCTTTGCTGATTAGGTAATATGTTAAATCGAAACTCGTCATAGGAAGGATGCCAGCACAGGCCTAAGACCTTAGTGACGTCATCCGAATCGAGAGATAAAACTGCGGGGTTGACTAAGGAGGGATCTAAATGAGAGATCACTTCTGAGCGATTGCTAGACCATTTGTGTAATTTCAAGCCAGCGTTTCCTAACAATTCCGTAAGCTCATGCTGCAAATTTAACGCCTCTTGAACCGTTTTACATGAAGTAGAGACGTCATCAATATAGGTATCGTTAAGTATAACTTGAGCAGCGTGAGGGTAGTTATCATATTCGGACTCAGCTAAGTGCTGAAGGGTGCGTAAAGCGAGATATGGTGAACAGTTCACTCCGTAAGTGACAGTTCGTAGTTTAAAAATGGAAACTTTTTCATTAGGGTTAAACCGCCAAAATATTTTTTGGTATTTTTGATGATCAGGGTTGATATTTATACCACGATACATTTTTTGAATATCGCAGGTGAGCGTCACAGGGTTAAGGCGAAAATGTAATAATATTTGAATAATATCTTTTTGTAGTTTTGGACCCGATAATAATACTTGATTAAGCGAAATATGCGTAAAAGGGTCAGTAATACTCGCATTAAAAACTACCCTTGTCTTAGTAGTGATAGCTTCATTTTTAACAACAGCGAAATGTGGAATAAAATAGCTGTCTGAATCGTCTTCTTTTTCTGAGTCATAGTCCATATGACCCAATTCCAAATATTCATTCATAAATTTAGAATATTCACAATACAAGTTTTTATCGCGAAGCAGTTTTTTTTCTAAAGATAAGAAACGATTTAGCGCGACTTGTTTGATTCCAGGAAACTGCGGTGGATTGTCAAATGTGCGAAAGGGAAGGGAGACTGTATACCGGCCGTCTTGATTACGCGACACGCTCTGTTTAAAATAATTTTCACAAATTTCATCCTCTGGTTTCAAATGAGTTTTTTGGGGGACGCAGTCGGTTTCCCAAAATTTTGAAATTAATTGCGAAAGCGAGTCATTTTCATTTTGACAAAAAAGAGCATTAATTGGCGGGGTAGAAATTAAGGGTTGATTTATTTGTCCCATCAAAATATAGCCGAAAATAGTTCCCATAGCAAAGGGATGATTTGGATCATCGCTAGCGATTTTTTCACCCTGTATAATTAGTGGAAATAGATCCATACCAATTAGTAAATTTACAGGCGAAGGGTTGTAAAAAGTGGGATCTGCTAAGGGTAAATTTTTTATAAAATGCCAATTTTCTGTATTTATTTTTACTGACGGTAAATCAGTACAAACTTTTTGCAAAATAATCGCTTGCGTAGACACAAAAATATCTGGTTTTTGAAAATTACAAATTTTAATAAAAATCGATCCTAGATCAGAAGTAAGAGAGTTGCCTCCAACCCCCTGTATATTTGAACATAAGGGTTGTCTTGGAAGGCCCAATTGTTGCGCTAATTTTTGAGAACAGAAAGTGTTTTGCGAACCGCTGTCTAACACCGCTCTAACTGTTTGAAAGTTACCGCGGACATCTTGAATTTTTACTAGGATAGTTGACAATAAAACTTGCGATTGCGCAGAAATAAAACCACAATGCGTGGGGTTAGAACCCGAAGGAGTTGCGATTGGTACTTGTGAATTAGAAGACGTCGAAGTAAAATTGTTATTATTTTGAGTAGAGTAATTTTGAAGCGGACACCCAGTAGCCGGGGATCTAAAACTTTGCTGGCTGGCGAAGTAACCACGTGGTGCAATACTTGGAGATGCGTTGGGACTAATATTAGAGGGATTTTGTGAGAAATTCACGTTAGCATCAAAATGTGATCTATTTTGATTTTGAGAATTAGCGCAATTATAATTTCGCTCAAAATGAATTAATGAGTGGTGTCTTTGATTACCAGGGCAATAGCGACATGAGCGTAGACTTTGACAAGAATTTGTTAAATGTATTGAGCTTAAACAATTTAAACATAGTTTTTTATTTTTAGCGTAAGAATAGCGTTCGTAGGGAGATTTACCTTTAAATGCGTTACATAAATATATTGAATGTGTGTTAGAATCACAAAAAGCGCATCTATCTTTAGAATGAGTATTTTCCGTACCAAGTAGCGTTTTTGTATAATAAGGCGAGGCGTTATTTTTATAAAACTGTTTATTATTTTTAAATCTATTTTTAGATTGTAGCGAATAAAGCGAATTACATTGACTTTCAAGGAAATTATAAATTTCTTGATATTTGGGCATTTCATTAGACCTAGAATTAGCTAGTTCAAAGCGCGAAAGTAGTACCTCAGGCAATTTATCTAGTAAAATGTTGGCGAGCGGAAAACACCATTGATCAGTGTCGTAATTTAGAGTTTTTAAAGCCTCAATGTTTTCTGAAAAAACATCAAGCAACGTGCGCAGCGTTTCTGGATTGTCGTCTTTGAGAGCGGGAAAATTATACACGGAGCGCCAATAAGTTTGAGCCGATAAGCGGGGGTTATGATAGCGTTTTAGAAGCGTATTGTAAGCGATTATATAATTAGCGTCGGTTATTTGTAAATGTTTAACTACGTTTAAAGGCGGTCCTTTTAGGTAGGACAGTAACAAATTAAATTTAGCGTTTGTAGGAATACTAGGATTATTGTGGACAGAACTATTGTACATATCTAGAAAGGTTGGAAACTTAGTGATGTCGCCATGAAATTCGACAATGCGCAGTCTTGGCATTAAAGACGCCATAAAGCGGTCTGGATCAGAAGAATTTGAAATTTGCGTTAAGTTTTGAGGTTGAGGAGCTTCAATTTTCACCTCAAATAGTTGTTTTTGAATTCTTTTAATATCATAGAAGCTGTCGTCAAACTCAGTAAGGCGTTCATTTTCTTCTTCCAGTCTCTCCGGACTTGCCGAATAAGCCTCTATTATTTGATTTTGATAAATAAAAAATGTTTCTTTCATTTCATCAAGGTCGATAAGTCGAACCTGTAAACACGGTTTTTTTGTATCATCCGTTAGGCAAGCATTAGCTAAGTTATGAAGAGTATTAATGCGATTATGTTGCACATTACGGAGTGCTTCTAACTTCTTAAGTTGCGTACTCATTGTGATGTTTTTAAAAAACTCCGTTAACACAGGTGAACGATTAGTTTCCGAAATTTTTAATATTTAAAAATTAAAAGCGTTTAAAAAGAAAAGAGAATAGGCGATAAAAAATGTAAACAAGTCTCATTTACCTCTCTAAGATCGTGTGTTGGAAACTTTTCCTACATGCAGTCGACGCCAAGCCAAAAAGAGGTAGGAAATGCGCGAAAACAATGCGCGTTCGGTACTTTTTTACTTGTTATTTTTACGGCGAGCACAGCAAAAAGAGCAAGGTCATGCGTATTTATTAAAAATTTTATTTTTAACAAAATGCGATTTAGACTTTAATTTTTCCTGGGGTCCTGTTATCGGGCTCGAACCTGGACCAAATGGTGAGGTCAGGCCTTCTGTAGAAAATAAAATATACCGAAGGACCACTCGAGATAGCTCGAGAAAAACGTGTGGGAGTTAAGAGGGACTGTATCTTTCCACAGGGCTCCGACAGGGAAAAAAGAGCCTAAAAACTTATTTACTAAAAATAGCGTAGCAATGAAAAATTGTCAAGAAACGACTTACCATTAGATGTCTTTCGTAGCTACTTGGCTGGCCAGCCCGATTATACGCGAAGTACCAGACTCTCCATTGTTCTATAGTTCAAAATGTTCCAAACACTAATATCTAATAAACTAAAGCGTAAAATTAATAGTTTCCACAATTTTAATATAAAATAATAGCGGTGCGGTGACTTTAGGTGCACGTGGCGCGTGGTTGAGTTGTTCTCTCAGACAATCGGCGTTTGCGTCTCCTAGGCCGAATTTAGCCGCTTATCTCAAATCCTTCATTGCTGGAAGAAGCGCGCGAAGTTTAAATTTAAAATATGGAAAGATATAGCGTAAAGTAAATCAAAATAATATTCTAAAACGCTTGTAAGCGTAGAAAATGTAACCCAAAAATATTTAAAAACTAAGAGAGATAGCTTCTCTAATTTTAAGTGAAAATTAGAGAATATAATTATTTACAAAAATAAAAACAAGTTGGGAAACTTGTTCAAATGCCTTTATTTTTTAATACTTACACATCTTAGTAACAAAATAAGAGGTGGCGGTTAGGTTCGGTTTGATTGATTTTTTCTTTTCTTTAAGAAAAACATGATTCTGACAAAGGTATATTAGTAATTAGAGTAGATAAGTTCTTCACAATACAATAGTCCTTAATTATCTTTGTAGTAAAAATTTACATCCGCATCCTATTAGTTATCCGTATTTCAGCCACAATAGCAAAATTAGGACCATACGGTTGTAACGACATCTCTCTAATTTGGAAAATTGATGAACACAAAACGAAAATTGTTATCCCGTATCACGTGTCGGATTATATAGAGCTTGTTTTCATTGCCTATTTAATATTTCGCGATAGGCCTAAAGTTAACTGAAACCAGACTTACGAGGATGGGATAAAAAGTTTCCGGCCTAGCCCATAGCAGGCCCGATTTGCTTGCTTCTTCCAACGTGGTTGTATAGCCTTGCTTGTGATCAGTATACGCTCGAAGATTAAAGTAAGTGCGTCAAGTAGTTTGTGTCCTGCTTATTATGAAAGTTTATACAGTGTGTCAATTTTAAAGATGGAAAAAAAACGAGATAAGAGCCGTGATAAAATATTTTCATATCAAAGGGTTATCGCCGACGGAAATAAAAGATGAACTAGATACTACACTAGTAGAATCCGCTCCTTCCTATACCACAGTTAAAACCTGAGTATCGGATTTTAAACGTGGTCGTACTAGCACTGATGATGCTCCGTGTTCTGGCAAGCCAAGAACGGCAACTTCTGAAGAAATGGTGCAAACCATTCACAAACTAATTCCAAAAGATCGCAGATTAAGACTGGAAGAGGTAGCTGAGGCTGTGGGCATATCAAAAGAGTGAGTTCACTATATTTTATGTGAAGTTTTAGGTATGAGAACGCTATCCGCCCGATGGGTACCGTGTTTGCTCATGCCGGATCAAAAGCTCGTGCGTCTAACCATTTCAAAGAGGAATTTGGCACTGTTTAGACGTGATTCAGGGGACTTTTTCCGTAGATTTATTACGGTTGATGAAACATGGGTTCATAGTTATACCCCTGAAACTAAGCAACAGTCCAAAAAATGAACGGCAAAGGACGAACCATTTCCAAAGAAGGCAAAGGCAGTACCGTCTGTTGGAAAGATCATGGCAACGGTCTTTTGGGACGCTAAAGGGATACTCCTCATAGATTATCTCAACAAAGGAAGAACAATAAATTCGGAGTGCTACAGCGACTTGCTGGACCAGCTCAAGCAGAATATAAGCGAAAAACGTCCTGGTTTGGTAAAAGAGAAAATGTTGTTCCATCAGGACAATGCACTTTGCCACAAGTCCGCTCTTGTAATGGCTAAAATCCATCAGCTAGGCTTTGAACTGTTAAACCATCCACCTTATTCGCCAGACCTAGCCCCATGAGACTTTTATTTGTTTCCAAACTTAAAAAAACGAGTTGAATAAATAAATTACAATGGGACTATGTAGAAAAATATATTATTATTTAGTCACTCACTATGGTGTTGCGTTCTATGTTAGGCCGGAAACTTTTCATTCCATCCTCGTATCCTTATTAGGGATATTTTAGGTCAGTTAAAATAACAGAAAATTTGATAGCTGTTACCGTTATTGTTACTAAGAATAACGGTAACATTCGGGACGAAAAAGTTAGATTTTGGAATACTAAAGATAAGCATGACACAAACGTTAATTTAGCAGTTTCACACACCTTCAACTTTTCGTTTATTTATATTTGTTTATTTATTTTTATTAGATTTTTGGCTTTTTACAAACCAAACTACCGAATTTAAGTAAAAAATTCGACTGCATTAAAAAAAAACAATACAAAACTAGCCTTAAGAAATAAAGGTAACAACAAAGGTCGGCCATCGTAAGTACCGAGCGCCGTTACCGTAAATACCAAAAAAGGAGCGAGAGGCTGCTAATGCGCAGACTCAGTAATAACAATAACGGTAACAAAGTGTAAAATAGGTGTCCCAAATAAATTAAACATAAATAAGTCCGTTAATTAAGGACACCTTCTTTATTGTGATATTGTTATTTTGCATAGTTAATCAATTTATTTTTCTATGGCTTTGAACAGCTCTCTTTTATAATTTTAAATAAATTTATTTCTACCTTCCAAGCCCGCGTAGCAATGGCTAGAGAGGGTATTGTTTTAGACGAAAACATTTTTTTGGTGTATTTTGACCTATCTTAGCAATATCGTCGTGATGTCTGTCTATTATTTCTGTCCGTAAAACGATAGCTAATAAACCGCTGACCCGATTTTCTTAAAATGTTTAGGTAAATTAGTGTTCGACACTCTTGCGAGCTGATTAGATTTTGGTTAAAATTAATGCTAATGACAGTTTTTTGACAATTAAAAATTTTATAAATCTTAACTTTTTAACGGAGCATCGTATAAATATGCGGTTTTCGGAATATAGTGGACTACATTTTGCCCAATAATTTGTGTTTTAACAAAAAACTTCGGAAGAACGTCAGTTTCTAATATATTGACAAAAAACTGTTTTCATGGCTGATATCCCAAGTAACATTTCTTTATTTATAGCAGAAGCTAAACGGTTGCCAGCGCCTTTCCTTAAAACCATTAGTTTCAATGTTTGGTCGCTAGCACGTTCCCATTACCCTTATATACCCCTTAGACCTCCTAAATGGGACTCCCCAATTGGTGGTGGCAACCTATGTATTAAACTCACTATAAAACCATAAGAAATAAACTCCTGCTTCGCCCTCTAGTGGTTCCACCAGTATAGAATCTTTTAGAGCCTAAAGCTATTATGCCAGGTTCTAAAAGCAACTCAGAAACGTCCTCTATCCTATTATAAAACTAGATTTGGTAATTTGGTATCCTGGCGATTCTGTTGAATACCATAATATCTTTAGAGTAAAGAAGTTTTCCTATAAAAGCTATGGTGATATTTTAGATTCACAATGGCTATATAAAATAATTTAGGTCACAAAATTGCCAAAAATGTCAGAGTCCCAAAATTATTTTATCACATAAAAATATACCGAGTTTGTCGTTTTGTTGATGATCAAATTGCCTGCCAGATTTATTTTTCTGTTAAAATCGTATCTGAAAAGCTCTCAAAACAAGCGCGCCAGTTCAAGAATGCTTTTTAATAGTTTTTTGATAACAAAATTAAAAAAAAATCATTGACACTATCACCATTAAAAAACTCTGTTTGGTTTACATAAATTAAAATTAAAGTAAAATTATTGTTAAAAAACACTGCTAAAACGACTAGATAAATATTTTATCTCTACAATATTTTTTAAATAAATTTATATACGCCATTATGGTTTTATAGTGGTCACTTGGTTTTATTTGTTACTGTATCGCAACAAGGATTTTTGAGTGCTCTTATGAAACCAACAAAAAAGAACAATGTAAACATAATCAACATAACCTCAATAAATTTTTTTTAATTTGTTTTTAAAGTGTTTAAAAGCGTATAATTCAACACTTTTAAATGTTTTTTATCGTGCAATTTCGACACAATGGAGAGGGCCAGTGTAATGATATTCGTTGTGCCTGCAGGTTGGAGGACAGCCTCTTATATTGGCCGTCTAAACAGGCCTTATCTAGGAGGATGGAAACTCAACATTTATTGGGCTTTAAATAATCAATCTTGCAATAGTAGGTAAAAATCTGTACCTAGGTATATCTATTATTTTTACAAGAAATACCTAAACAAATAAAACACGAAAGTATTTACTTACTTCTGTTAGAACCCTTAAGGAAACAAGGTTTTATATGGCCGCCTATTTAAATAATATTTAATAAATAGCTATGAGTAACTATAAATACAAAAGAATTAGGTTTACCTTTAAGCCTTCCTATAAAACCTTTTTAAAATGCCTAAAAGTAATGACAAAAACCAAAAGTCTAAAGTTTATATTTACCACTCTTAAAAACCTTAAGGAAACTAGGTTCTATATGGCCGCCTATCTAATCATATTTACTATTAAACTACTGGTAACTATAAAAACAAAAGGATATAAGATAACCTTTTAGCTCTATTATAAAACACTTTTGTGATGACCTAAAGTAATGAAAAAAACTAAATGACCAAAATTATAAGACCATCTTTATAAATCAGAAATCAATAAAACCAAAAGTATTTAAAGGAACAGAAGGAATATCAGTTTTATTATACTCCCCTTATAAATCACTTTTTGGTTGTATAACACCCCTTTAGGTAATTGGCAATATAAATTACCTTTATGTAGCCAAATTGATCCTAAAACCCGTAACAGCATCCTCTAAATAACCTAGGAACCAAATTAATAAAACCTTGAGTGGTAATAATGTTACTTGGGATATCATAGCTTCACATGAAGTGTGCTAATAGGCTAGCTAGGAAGGTATTAGATTCGCCATGGATCCATTTATTTCTTCTAGCATTTCTGGAAGTATGGTAGAATTTTAATGATCCTTGTGGGACAGTGAGTGGCAAATTCGATATTTTTCAAAATTCCGTAACTACTTTACTGCTGTGTGCAAATCGGTGAAACTTGGAGGAATTGTTAGCTCTATTGTGCTTTGTGTTTAGTAGCTTATTTCGAAGTAAAGTTATAGAGAGGTTAAATATGGGCTGAAATGTTTTAAGAAAAGGTGATCATAACAAAAATATTTTATGTATAAAAAGCACAGTACGTGAAAATGGTATTCCGTAAAAAGAATTGAGATAAAACTAAAGCCAAGTTTTCCAATACATTGAAAGGTTGTTACTAGGTTGGAAATGTTTTTTTTTAATTTTGCCATTACATCCAAACTTCTTTAGTTTCAATTTAGCACTGTGCCTAAGAGTCATTTGCAGCCGTAATAGCCAAGTTAAAAAAAACATTCCCAACCTAGTAAGAACCTTTCATTTTAAAATTTGTTTTGGAGAACTTGACTTTACTTTTATCTCAATTCTTTTTACGGAATATCATTTTTGCGTACTTGGCTTTTTTTACATAAAATGTTTTGTTATGATTTCACTTCTTTTTTAAAAGTTAAAGTTAAAGTTTACTGCCGATGCCGTGCCCCCTAATGTATGGCTGGCCCTCTTTGAAATATACAGGAGGTGTATTATTTTGGCTTGTCTGTCGAGGTTATCTCGTCACGTGCCGCTAATTTTGATAACAATTTTAGTGGATTAAATCCAATTTTGATTTTACGCGTAGGTATATCAATTTAGCTGAATTTTGTGGCCCTGGCTGGTATATATTTATATTTTGCGCGTTTTTGGACGTCTGCCAAGAGCGGATACAGAGAGCACTAGGCACCGCGACGTTGCCAATACTGCGTCAGGCATGAGTATAAGCAGGGCTATCAAAACGGACGGGCCACGATCCTCCACTTTGTTGACGTCACATCCGGGGCTGATTTTTTTTTGATGGTCACGTTACGACCCAGCTGATTGTCATTAAAATATTGAAGTTGGAATGACGATTCATAAATATTCGATTCGAAGCCGTTTTTGAGATTGTTTTTACTTTATTCTGGCAGAACAATTTTTTTTAAATGTATATTAATCCTTAATTTTTTATAGCCGCTTCATTAGCTCACACAAAAATTAAGTTTAAAGCAGAAGCGAATGTGACAATCACAGATGACAAAGTCAAATACATGTCAAATACAACAGTTGGCATGTGGTACATGGCGGGTAATTTGAATTTAAAATAAGGAATGCTAAATCTTGAAGATTTTAACCTTTTAATCATGATGCTTCCTTACAAACCTTTGGTGGAACATCGGGATGGTGTCTGAGAATATTTCAGTGAAATTTCGCGGAAATCTGTAGTGCCATTTTGAAAATATCCTAAAAAAACCTCTGACCTCCCATAAGACCCAATGTAAAATTCAGCCCCGGGAGAACAGCTGATTTTTTCAGGGTCGTGGCCTCTATTTTTGTGTTGGCCTTGGTATAAGTTGCAAAGTATTTAAAGAGATGACACTAATTGCCAAGGGCTAAAACATTTTTTCTCTGGGTTTCGGTGAAAAATAACTTCATATAAAGTAACATAAGTGATGCCTTTAATTTTAAGGGGTGATTCCTTATAATTTTTAAGCAAAAAAGTTCTTATAAACATATGTCCGGAGACGCTTGGTTTTCAACATACAGGATGTGAAACTTTTTTTTTAAATCGGTTTTTTATTAATATCTAAAAAAAGTGTTAACCGAATCTTTTTAAAATATTTTCGGTTTGTTAATAACTTTATAACGTATCTTTTGGAATTCTCACAACTGGCCCAGTTGGATATTTTTTTTGTAAAAAAAATATCGCTTGGTGCATTTTTTGTATGTTTGTTAAATAAAACAATTAAAAATTGAACTTTTCTGTCCCTTAAATTTTTTATCAAAAAAGAAACATGCAGAGATATTATTTCACCAATACCAGACAAAGAATGGGATGAGCATTTTAAAAAACTTTTAACTGAAGATAGAGCAGAATTCAAGGAAGACGAAAGAGAGAATATCATTAGAACGATGGGATCTCCAGTACCCCTCACAATATCTGAGGTCAAAAACGTGTGCAAAACCTTAAAAAGCGGTAAATCTGCCGGACCCGGAAATATCCCAGCTGAACTTATTAAATATGGCACTGAAGAATTGTTTTGTAGATTACGGAATCTTTTCCAAAGATATTTAAATGGAGCTGTAGTACCAACTGAGTGGAAAACGTCATATATATCCACAATACACAAAAAAGGAAGGAAAGATATATGTGACAATTATAGAGGTATATCTGTAACTAGTACGCTAAGCAGAATATATGGCAAAATAATAAGAAATAAAGTGGAGAGCGAATATAAAGATATGGAGGCAGAAGAACAAGCTGGTTTCAGGGCGGGTAGATCGACTTCAGATCATCTCTTTTGTATAACCCAAGTTATTGAAAAGAAAATGGCATACGGACAAGAGCTCCATCTGCTTTACGTAGATTTGCAGAAGGCATATGATAGTATACCACTAAATCTACTTTGGAAAGCGTTGGAAAAGACAAACATAAGCGTACAACTAATTAAGGCCATCAAAGAGTTATACCGCAATAGTAAGGCAAAAGTTAAAATAAAAGCAAAACTAACCAAAGGCTTTCAAGTAAATAAAGGTCTTAAACAAGGTTGCTGTATCTCGCCTACGCTCTTCAAGATATATTTGGAACAGGTCCTTAAAGTCTGGAAGAGAAAATGCCAAAACATGGGAATTCCGTTGAATGAAACCACCTTGTATACTTTATGTTTCGCAGATGATCAGATAGTGGTGGCTCAGGATTATGACGACCTCGAATATATGACACGAAAACTAATAGAAGAGTACAATAAGTGGGGACTAGAGGTTAATATCAATAAGACAGAGTATATGTGTATTGGTGGAACGAAACAGGATCTAATCTTAAATACTGGGCAGCGAATTCAGTCCTGTGATGAGTATAAATACTTGGGTCTGAAAATTACAGCTGACGGAACACTAGACAAAGCTATAAAAGATAGAAACGTACAAGGAAGAAGAGCAATAACTTTATTAAATGGAATAATTTGGGACCAAAGTATATCAAAACATAACAAAAAGCTTATATATAACACAATTGTAAAGAGTATTATTACATACGGCTCAGAGGTGTGGCCAATCAAAGATAGAACAGAAAAAATGCTTTCCGCTACGGAGATGGACTATTGGAGAAGAGCAGCAGGGAAATCAAAAAGAGAAAGAGTTACCAATCAAAGAATAAGAGAAATTATGACAGTGGGTGAACGTACTCTAGTGGATGATATAAGAACAAAACAACTGGTGTGGTACGGACATGTACAAAGAATGGATGATGGAAGACTACCGAACAAATATTACAATGGAAACCAACTGGCCGAAGAAAACGAGGAAGACCAAGGAGAAGCTGGAGAGAAGGAATAGATAGTGAAATAAGAATAAGAGGCCTAGATGATGAATTATGGGCAAACAGAAACGAGTGGAGATTGGGTATCGGAAGACGTAGAACGTTGTAAAACCGATAAATATATATATATAAATTTTTTACGTACTTTGCTTGGTCTCCATTAAAAAAAAACATCAAAAGTAGCAACTTATTCGTTATTGTTTTGGGTGTAACTATGCGTTTTAGAAAAAAGTATTTTTCTTAGTTTTTAAATATTAGTACATACTGGTAATTTTTAAGGTAATTTTAGTTTTTTTTATGGGTTTTAATTATTTTCTCTAAACGAAGTAAGATATACAAAAAATTTAGGGGATAAAAAAATTCCACGTTTAGTTGTTTTATTAAAAAAAAATATCATACTTACAAAAAATGCACTGGGCGATATTTTTTCGTAGCTCGTGGGCACTCCCTTGGAATTTCTGGGACATATATATATCCAAAAGATCCCTTATAAAGTAATTAACAAAACGTAAAAGTTTCAATAATTTCAGTAAGCACGTTTTCTAGATATTAATAAAAGATCGATTTAGAAAAACACCCTGTAGCTCGAAAACAAAGTGTCTCCGGACATATGTTTATATAAACTTTTTTACTTAAAAAATTACAGGGAATCACCCCTTAAAATTAAAGTCATCACTTATGTGACCCCCTGTATATACGGATTATTACGAGCATAGGCACAAAGTGAGATAGATCCTTTGTTAACTTTAAAGTATTCTTATACTCTTAACTTTGCTGACGCAAGACCACAAACCTAACTTCTTAACTAATCCACGCAAAAAGTTTAGCTTTTTCCACAGCAAGGGAAAAAAAATTAAACAACCTTTTTGTGTAGCTCACTTTGGGCAAAACGAAAACAGAAAGAGAATGTTCACACTTGAACATTTTAAAACAAGCACATTTAGTTAAAAACAAATGATAATAATTACCCAACTAGCAAGGCGACGTTATTTTGACATCAATAAAATGTCACCAAGTGACCATGCGACGTCGTAGAATGATTAGCATATTTTCTAACAAGTTCGGAAAGTGTCACTGTTCCTCTCGCGATTGCAGTTGGCCGACCAACGCATAGCGAAGTTTGGCCAGCAATTAAGTGCGGAAATAAATAATAAGGTACCGATTCTTTGGTTTTTCGGAGAGTGTCAAAAGTACTTTTTTGCACCCAGTACGAAAAAGTGGCACATTCAAAACAGAAATGGGTGCGGAAAGTTAAAATGACGTCGTGTACGTGACGTGATAAATTCGTCCACTTTTTTGACGTATAAAAGTGACGTATCTAAAACGGCTCTGGAACAAAATAGCGATGTACAAAATAGCGAGTATTAAAATAGCGGTATCGAAATAGCGACAATCAAAATAGCGATGTAATGAAAGGGCGACTATCAGAATAGCGATGAAACAAAATGGCGATGTAACAAAATAGCGATTGTATCAAAATAGCGATGTAACAAAATAGCGATGTAACAAAATAGCGACTATCAAAATAGCGATGTAACAAAATAGCGACTATCAAAATAGCGATGTAACAAAAGAGCGATTATCAAAATAGCGATATTTTGGTTCGGTTTTGGCATAAAGTTCGACAAAGGTGTTTCTTTCTAACAAATTTTTTCAAAAAAAAAACTTCCCTGACTTCTTTCTCGGGATCCTAGAGGGTGTGAATCTGAACCGAACCGAACCGAACTAGCATATTTAAAAAAAAACTCTCCAGACTTCTTTTGAAGCGAAACAAACTGAACCAAATTCGGTTCAGTTTGATTCGGTGCGGTTCGGTTTGGATTCACACCCTCTAGGATCCTGGAAAAGAAGTCAGGGAAGTTTTTTTTTGAAAAAATTTGTTAGAAAGGTTTGGTTTGGATTGGTTTGAATCGATTCGGTTTGGTTTGATTCGGTATTTTGATACATCGCTATTTTGATACATCACTATTTTGATACATCGCTTTTTTGATTGTCGCTATTTTGATTGTCGCTATTTTGATACATCGCTATTTTGATTGTCGCTATTTTGATATGTCGCTGTTTTCTTACAAACGCTATTTTGATTCATCGCTATTTTGATAGGCGCTGTTTCATTACATCGCTATTTTGATAGTCGCTATTTCATTACTCGCTATTTCGTACGTCGCTATTTTGTATATCGCTATTTCGTTCCAGAGCCATCTAAAACATCGCTTTTTGATAAGCGACATCTAAAGTCACAAAATCACCAATTACTGAAGTCCTTGCTGCAAGCTGGATATTTCCCAATTAAATTAGTATTGTGTTAAATCCAAGTTAAATCCGAAGACAAAAGATCAAAGGAGAAATTTTCCAAAAAGCAGAATCAAAAAATAAAAATAGTAGGTATTCCAAAAATAATATTTACTAACCTAACCAGTTTAGATCCTACTATTTAATTTATCTTATTAAACCTACATAAAATTTGATCTAATTATAATTTGATAAAAAAATCGATCTTTTGTCGTTTAAAACTTTGGGTCTGCTGTATTTTTGTTTTTTTATATTTCTTATTCAATATTTAAAAAAAAAATATAAGTTGACCTTGAACATTGAGAATATACGCAGGTTTACTTCAGGAGCTGACACGTAGCCAACCGAGGAACCAGGAATAATAACCCAGGAGCTGCTATAAGTGCTATATAGTCGGAACCAGGATGGCGCCAGCATAAATCTCCTACAGTCAACTCACGACGACCACGACTGTTGCGCTGAAAATGAAAGAAGTCTATCATCTATAATCAAGTTCTGCTGGGACGATAGCGATGTTAGATAGATGCAAGTCTAACATGTAGCAGGACCACATTTCGGAAGGGATGTAAAAGCACTGTGTATACTTGCTACGCAGTATAAAGATCTCTCCCTTCGACAAAGAGGTGTCAGACAAAATTAGCTCCTCTTAGAGAAAGAAAACTTTTGCATCATTTTGTGGGGGTTTTCGCCTAGTCGCTAGATCAAAAATGGTCTACCCGCCACTTTCATCAATATTTTGCCTTTTGATCTTTATTTCGCTTCTTTTTTTTTGGGAACATAATCTAGTGTTTTTATATTGTTGGCTGCAACTACTGAAGCTGAAGCTACCCAGGGTTGAGTAGCACTGCCCAAACAGAAAATATGGTGTATCCTCACATTTAGTGCTCATGGCAGTTATTGTATACATTCGAATTCTGGTTTGTTCAAGTGTAAACGTCGGACTTTTCAAAGCAGATCACTAAGAAGGGAGAACGCGTGAGATAGTTATAAATGCGTTCAAACAAGAAGAAGAGCTTCCAAACTTAATAGAAAACACTCTCGACAAAAAGGTCCTTAACCAACGCCCGGTGCTCAAATAGAATACGAATTTTTCTGAAAAAGGACAAAGTTTGAAAAGAAGACTTAATGAATATGCATGGATAGCTTTTTGTTCGAAATTAGAGGTAAATAATAGTTAAATTTACTTTTCAAAAAGATCATGAAAAAGAAAATTAATTGGAAGTAACCAAAACTGAAAAAAAAAGATGGAAACTAAATAAAATTAGGTGGTTTTACTATTTTACTTTTCTTAAAAATATAAAATATATTGGAAGGGATATTGCAACGATACAGTAAAACACCAACAGAAAAAAAAGTTTGTAGGTAAATCGTCAAAAGGGATTATTAGCTCGTACACTGTCAAATTTTGCCTTAAACTGCAATTCACTAGTTGGTCTGATTTCAGTAAATGTCCAGGTTTCAGACATCGTCATTACCCAGTGTTGCCAACCCTACGGATTTATCTGTAGATCTACGGATTTTGGATTTCGATCTCCGATATCCGATTTTGGATCCAAATCTACAGATTTTTGGCAATTTTACTAAAAAACGATAAACATCGAAACATAACGGCGGCCGGATTTAATAGTGACGCCACTATTAATGGAAAATAAACGACGGGATTTATAAATTCGACTTTGGTATGTCAATTTTGAAAGCTCAACTGTCAGATTGTAATGCGAAACTGTCAATATAGTGCCCGGCACAATTTGTGCCTGGCATCATTGCAATAGGCCCCTATTATCTTTACTTTTTTTCCTACATTTTAATGATTTTGCAAAAAGGTTTTGCTTGTATCAGTGACCTTATTTTTCTAGGCATCTTGAGGACGGTCGTTGCAACATTATTTAGAACGAATTGTATAACTTTGCGCGTTGTTTCATGGGGAGTCAAACAACGCTTCGCGCCACGAAAGTTCTATGTTTTACGTTATGTATGTAGCACTAGAAAATATTAGTGTTTGTCCGTACCTTAACTAAATAAAAAAGGTTAAAAAAGTACGTACTTTTTATTTCTTCTAATTATAACGGTTTATCCGTTTAAAAAATTGGCGGCATTGCAAAAAAGTTTATTTGGATCCGTTGGAACGGAGCAGTAGGTACCCTACCGTTCTCCTGCAATTCCAAACCTAAAAAGTTGTGCACTCCTGTCACTGTCAAAATAAGAAAGGAATCAAACCAATATAAACTTTTTAATTGTAAAAAAACCACCTTTTTTTGTTTTTAGTATTCTTTAAACCTACGGATTTCTACAGATTTTTCGCGTTCACGCTACGGATTTTCTCTTTTCAATAGTTGGCAACACTGTCATTACCATTCGTTGTCCCTTAACACTGGTTACTCTTACAAATTCTCAAAATAATAATCCGTTGGGTGTTATTAACATTCCATATGTTCAAGGGATTTCAGAAAACAAGACATCCTGTATCTCCTCAACTTTGTAAAAATAATTTTTACACAATTAACAAAATAATCATTTGTGTTTGGTATTGAACCGAACCGAACCCATATTTTGATGATAGCAGCCTTTGGTGCAACATCAATTTTCTCTGTAACGGTTACAGAAGCAAGAAAATCGCAAGAGACAATGAAGTTTGCAAATGAAGCAAGGTTATTATTTCTTGTTTTAAAATCCATCAGTTGATTACAAAAAAAAATTGCGGGATATGGCGACATGGCCCTTAAAAAAGTATCATCGTATAGTTTTTTTTTTTTTAATCATTTGACATGTCTACTAGTGTAGTACCAATTAAGGTCACTCATCGTCAAACAAGCTTTACAGGTAGCGAAGCTAACGTCAGGCTTTCTATTTTTTGGTTATAATTTTTGACATGTTTTCCTCGTTTTCGCATTGGCGGCTCGTTGTTATTTTAAAAATGTGGTTTTAACACAGTCTAAAGATCTATTTATTATTGATACAGTTTCAAGATAGTTTGCAGCATAACTTTTTAATTTTAATTACATAAATATGTATAGTTTAGGTACCTTTATACTGTGTAAAAGAACATCTTCAAAATAAAACAGAACCGCCAATGCGAAACCGAGGAAAACATGTCAAAAATAATAACCAAAAAATAGAAACCCTGACGTTAGCTTCGCTACCTGTAAAGCTTGCTTGATGATGAGTGACCTTAGTACCAATGGCTAAAGCTGCACGAGCAATAAACAAAAAACCTTGTATCTAGAAAACTTTTACAACTTTTCGTCTTGAACCCTGACTCCTTTTTTTGAGGAATTGTTTACAACCTTTTTTCATTTGGTTTTTTTGACTATTCGAAGCCAATATCCCTTATATTATATCTGTTAAATCAAATAAAAAAGTTAAGAGACCTATATTGAATTTGTTAAAGCACTTGCGACAAAATATTATCCAATTTATAACACACTCAAAAACCAATTGCCAAAATTTGTCTCGGATCAGTGCACAAAACACTTTAGTGAGGTATAATGGAAAGTGATCGTGTTACTACATCTGGTAGCTGTCAGAAGTCTTTATACCCTAAATAGTAGCAAAAGTGTGCTTTTAAATAAAATTTGTACACTAATATCTTCAGGTATATTAGGTACATAATATCGTTAGTTACTTCAAATCTATAATAGTCTTTTAAAATTGGACATAACAAACCTAAGCTTTAAGTTTTTTAATTTTTCTTTGAGTGTCATCATCTTTGTCTGTGTTCTTATTCAAAAATTTATCAGCAGACACTAAATCATAATGCTTTTTAATAAAATTATTTTAAAAAACTTTACAAGCCCTTAAACTAATTTTTTCAAGATTTGACAATAGTTTTTCTCCACAAAAACACTCGCTAGAGTTATCTTAAGAACATTTTTTAATATAAACTGAATGTATTGGTCGTCAATAATTTTTTGAAACATTACCCAGCACAAATTTTAATATATATTTCATCAATGTGTAAGTTAACTACCAACTCATGTTCTTTTAAAAGCTGTATCTTACTTTTTAAATATTGCACACTACCGGAGAGATTATCTGTTAGCGATATTTTACAAATCAGTTTTTTAATATTTCGAGTGTGCAGAAGACATATTACCTTAGTTTTGTAAATTGACATATATGCACTGGATGACTGGATAAACAAAGATGAAGCCAACATTAAAGTGTATCCACAATATCTTCGATTCTCAGGTGACCTTTTCAAGAGACCTAATTGTTCAATAAGAAATGATAATTGAACACATTTTTCACTCTCACTATCGAAAATGTCACTAAGGATGTCTATTACTTGATCAATCTTATCCAAGATCATATCTTTTGCCACTTCTTTCCGGTTTGCAACATATTAGGTTTCAGTTTTATAGTTGGACCGACCAGGAACAACACTAATTACACGTTCGCGGCATTGTTTATCTTATAGGTATTTTCTTTATAATTTACTCATTATCCATTAATTATTTTAACGCAGCCCACTACAGTCTTTTTCGTGGGCTGCGTTATTTTAATAACTTTGATAAAATTCACATAAAATTCGTGCCCGAATTAAAAAAAAATCGACGTAAACAAACATACCAAAACTGAACACACACAAGTTTTATAATGACAGCGGGCCGTGAGGCGTTTTTTGTGAGCCTCCTACGGTCACGTGATATTTCCGCGCCCGGGCCGTTCTTTCTCGTGGGCTGTGATACAAACTCAGTTATGTGCAGCTTGAAAATTCCATTAATACTACTACTACCACTACTCCAACAAGCCACTGCTAATGAGTAAAAATATAAGATGATGAGACTCCAAAAGTCTGGATACCTGCAACCATCTCTAACCGATTGGACCATACGTCGCGTTCAGAACATTTTAATGGAAAAAACACCCTCGTTCCTATAATGCTCCATTAACTCTTCAGGCATTTCCCTATAATTCGGGGAATTTTCGTAATTTCAAGTCGCTTCTTTATCCAGCAGTTTTTTGCCTTCTCTCGTTCACTCTATAATATCCAGCTCTAAAAGGTTTACCCAGAATATGGATTGCTTTAGCTTTATTTTTTATTTTATTGAGACACAGTTCTGGCCAAATATAAGGGTGGGCCAAAACAAATGTAATTTTTTTTGGTTGTAGTTTTTTTACAATTTATTTGATTTTGATTTAAACGTCGCCTTTGAGTCAAGCTTGACTGTTTTGAACCAATTTACATTTCCTATTGGCTACTAACTAATTTATCACCAGTTTTTGTAAAGCTTTTAAGAAATTATGCAACATGCATTTTCCACCAACAAATTTTATGAACGGACCAATTGTCAAATATTTTAGCCATCCAAAATATGTGCGCCTCCATTCTGACGTTTTCTTACAAAAATATATTTTTTTTAAGCTGCGGTGAAATGACCTAAATTATGTTTTTTTAAAAATATTATATGGAGTTTGATTTTGATTTTCATATATCGTCGTTGATCTCAAAAAAATGCAGTTTTGAGATGAGATAAACTACTACTACTATGTCGGTTTAGAACGTTTTTCTACGTTGTCCGACGCCTATTCTCCACCTCCTTCGATCCTGACAATCATCCTCTGTCAGATTCTTTTGACTCATTGATCTTTGGATTGACCGTTGCCATTCTAGTTTAGGACGCCCCCTTTTTCTGCGCCCTATTGGTTGCCATTCTAGGACCTGCTTTGGTAATCTTTCGTCGTTTATCCGTTGTACAGGGTGATTTTTTATAATTGCAAGATCGCTATAACTCGGTTATTATTGGGAGTAGAAAGTTCAAACAAAAACTGTTCGGTTTGGTAAATTATGGCCACTTTAGACCGGCCATTAGTATTTTTTTATAGGTTATAATATACAGGGGGTGACAATCAGATCAATTTTTTTAAAGGGAACACCCTATATATTTTTGTATTTTTAAGTTCCGCAAAAAATTAGCTTTACAGATATATGTAACACTATGGCTCTGTCTTTGTTAGTTTTCGAGATATTGACGATTGAAATTCCGAAAATTAGCAAATTTTAAATAAGTATACGGTGCGGAGTATTTAACGTGTAGACTGTAAATAACAAACTGAAACAATATTGACTGACAGTTTGATAAATATAAATAATCATCTTTGTCAATTTTCAATGTCATTAGGTATCCACATCTTAATATTGTTTTTGACACTTTCCATTTTTGTTTTGTATTTTTCTGTTACGCGACAAGTCTCTATTCCATACAACAGCGTGCTTTTGACCATTGTTTCATATATGTTAAATTTTACATTCTTTCTTATCTCTCTGCTCCATAAAAGACTGTTAAGACATCCAATAACTTTTTTTGCTTTTACTATTGTTTTTTCCAATTCTTTACAGTCTGTTCCTGTCTTATCAAACGTGACACCCAAGTATACATACTCATTGCATGGAGATATTGTTTGTTCATTTTCTAGTACTAACTCACTGGATTCGCTTCCAACCACGTTCACTGTTAATCCCCACTTTTGGTATTCTTCTGTTAACTTTCTCATCATATACTCTCATGTCTTCTTTATCATTAGCCACAATTACTTGGTCGTCACCAAACTGTAGTGTGTATATGGTAAATCGGTCGTTAAGTTGTATTCCCATGCCGTGCACTTTACGTTTCCAGTTTTTTAGAGCTACTGCGATATATATTTTAAAAATAGTTGGAGAGATACAAGCCTTTTGTTACCAGAAATTCTTTTAAAAGTCGATTTTTTTTTTGATGAGATGAGATAAAACCTACCTTCTCGTTCTTTCATCTCACAAAGTGTTGTAACTCATAAAAATCCTTTAAAAAGCACAACAATCATTAGATCCAAAAACATTTTTAGTGATATAATTCCAATATAAACTTTCCCTAAAACTTGAAATTGCTCTCTTGTAAAATTACAATAAATGATACAATACGTCAGTTTGTAAGATCAACCACGATATGTCAGAGCCCAACATGACGTATGATTAGTCAAGCCAACGAATGCGGCACAACCAACAGAAAACGTTAAGTTTTAAACTAGAAAATGTAACAGCAATTTTAGGTCTGTAAAACGTTTTGTAAACGTCGTTATCAAAACTATAAAAGGTTGCGACCAATAATTGCGTAAATTACCTTTAGTGCAAACGTTGAGAAATCGAGGTTTTTGATGTGGGGCGAAGTCGACCAAACAACCAACCAAAAACTTTGTTTTTCACCACTTCATCGACTAATAAATGCAGTAGCGCACTCAGAAATATGCCTTTGGGGGCTGGGGGGCTGGTAAGCATTTTATACTATTTTATTTTTGTATTCATTTAATATGTGTAAAATTTATAAAAAAAAGTTAGCCTGGGAGGGGACCGGGCCCAGACTTTTGGCATATAGAGATCACTTTTAATCCCGATTTTTAGGGATTAAGATGTTTTGATTTGGGCTAGGTGGTTAAAAGCCTTGCCGGTCACGTGTTTATTGTTTGTTTTTGTTTTTCTTGTTTTCCAAATGGAAATAAATATCGTCGATTATATAATTAACTGTGCAAATTTATATACGTTGACATATGAACTTCAATTTCAAATAAAATCTTTAGGGCCACATAAACCGGACCTAAAAATCCTAAAAATTAACCAAAATTTTAGTGCAAGTGATAAAAAATTATACGATGCTGAAAACTGGTTGTGCGGTTGTGAAAAATTAAATGCTTTTGTTGCTTTATTTGTCTTATTATGAACAATCAAGCACTTTAGTGATAAGTTAAAGACACAAAGTGCTACTTATTTAAATAACCACATAGAATTTTCCATGCTAGGCAAGACTGATATTAGGTGCCAATTAAATAGTGCCTATAGGCAAAACATTAACGAACATAATGAAAATGTGGCAAAAAATAGACATATACTTAGTAGGTTAATAGACTGTTTAAAATTCTGTGGGATTTTTGAGGTTGCTCTAAGAAGGCCATGATTAGTCTGAAACTGGTGCTAATCCGAGCACTTTGCGCATGTAAAAATTGTTTAGGTAAGTTTTTTTATCTCCTTTTCCATGCAATATAAATTTCTGCCCCCCCAATTTATAACGTCACCAGCCACCACTATTCCTGGGTGAGCCACTGTATAGCGTGTCCCATTTTCGATGGGATTAAATGGGAAACTCTTTTTTCAAACTCTTAAAATAGGTGTAATCAGATTTTTGCTATACCTTGTAGTTTTGCTAACAGGAAGTTTTTGAAAAAATTTCATTTTTAATAATCCCTTATATCTCGCTTATTTTGCGAGATATTTTTATTCTGTAAAAACTTTTCTATGGCAACTTTTTTAAAGGAAAATAATGAAGTTGTCAGTTTTTTAGAAAAAAAAATTAAATACGGACCTGTATTTTTTATCACTATTTTGATTGGCTTCATGTTATTATTATCACAAAATAATTAAAATGTAATATTTTTTTTGTTTTAAGAACTAAAAAAAATATTTACTATTTTAAAAAAAAATTAATCCGAACCTGGAAATTTCCAGCATAAATATAAATTCAAAATTGCTAGTTGAACGATTTTTAGTTTAACTGGTTTGATTCTTAAAAAATAACGAATTACAAAAAATAATAACTAATTTTTCTTTAATGGTATAAATGCTCAAACTGATTGCGATTATGTGTGACACATTGTTGGTATTTTTGAGCAATTTTTCTTAACGCATTATGCTTAATAATATTTCTGCCGTTTAAATATTGGGATTTTGTTGTTTGAATAAAGCAGTCAAAAATATTACATTTTTCAAAATCTGGATATGGTCGATTTCTAGCCATTTTACAATTACTTTGAGTGAGCTATTCACAAAAATGACATGTAAAATGACAATGTCAATTCCACGCTTTTGTTTTTCCATGTTGAAGTAAATTTCATGAGTTGCTGTGCTACCATCAAATAATTTGGTTTTTTACTTCATTTATAAATCTTTTAATTAACGTTTTAAAACAGACAAACTAAAAATCGTCCAGCCAGTCTGTCTTGCAATTTTTAATTTATATTTACGTTGGAAATTTCCAGGATTGGACTAAATTTTTTTTTTAAATATTAAAAAAAAATTTTAGTCTTAAAACAAAACAACTTTAAAGTTTTATCATTTTAAGATAATAATAGCATGAAACCAATCAAAATAGTAATAAAAAAATCCAGGTCTATTGTAATGGATAGGGTGAATAGATTTTCTTCTTTAATTCATAGTGGACTGTAACTTTCTTTAGGTGTAATTTTCTAATTTAATATTTCTTGATCGCGCAACCATACAAAAGCAATAGAAAAAATGGCACCTACCTTTTGATGGTTATTTCTCTGTTTGCGGGCCCGCTCTCGAAGTAGTCTCACGTTCAGTCTTTGGATTGAGGATGGTAACACTTAATAACTAAGGTTTTTATGTTTAATAGTTAATTTTCGAAAGAAAATTAGTCTTCGAAAGAAGAGAATGATTTTTCACGAGTTCACGTGTTTTTTGGCTTGACAGAATGTTTCATTTCATGCGCCGTTTGCGCATGTCCTTAGCACCCGCGTTGTTTCGACGGCGCAAGGTGCCACAATTTGAATTTGTATGGCTGATTATTTTTGAGGCGAAATAGATAAATTATAAATAAAATAAAGCTAAAGAAAATTGCAGTAACATCTATATTTAATTTTTTTATGATAAATACCATATCTCACAAATTAAACAATATTTTAAGAAATTGACAACGTCATTATTGTGCTCTAAAAAGGTTGCTATAGAGAGGTTTTTACAGAATAAAAATATCTTGCAAAATAAGCGAGATACAAGGAATTATTAAAAATGCAATTTTTTAAAAAACTCCCTGTATTAGCGAGGGTATAGCAAAAATCTGATTACACCATTTTTAAGGGCTCAAAAAAAGAGCATGGTAGGGGCAATCAGAAAATCGATATCTGTAATAATAACCGAGTTTCCCATTTAATCCCATCGAAAATGGCACACGCTGTACATAAAAACTAAATGTTCATTGAGTTGAATAAATATCCCGTAGTTCCTGTTGATAGCCCTGTTTGCAGTAAAATTTGGCATGTACACTATTCCATAAAAGCCAAATAAATACGAATGTATTTGTGGATCCTCCAGTATTTTAGATTTAGCTTCAAGCTCCGTACCACTTCCTCTATACTTCTCTTTGTAAAATAACAGGCAAAGGAAAAAAAGTTGAAAAAGGGTCACCAAAAG
This sequence comes from Aspidapion aeneum, assembly GCA_963576565.1. NCBI lineage: Eukaryota > Metazoa > Arthropoda > Insecta > Coleoptera > Brentidae > Aspidapion > Aspidapion aeneum. The sequence goes on along the minus strand of OY755043.1, from coordinate 4,324,609 downwards.
CTCCCGAATAAATAGAAACGAAATTTGAAAAAGGAGATATTTAGGCTCTCTTCGGCAGTGGCCGGAAAAATTTTGCATATCGAGGGTTCAAGTGCAGTGAAAATTTTTTCGATTTTGACTTTTTTGGCTTTATTATGATCGTGACCGGTGCCGCCATCTATTGAGAAGTACTTGAGGTCGTAAAACACTATAGAAAATACTTTTCGTAGTAAAAGTTTTAAAAAAATCAGCTCTCATTGAAGTTAGCTGCAGTTTTGTTTTTTGTAAAGGAACCTTTAGATAATAGACCCTACATTTTTTTAAATTTATTTGGTCATTTACTTACTGCTTTAGTGGAGACTGGCGCAAATAGGTCAGTGGTAGGAGAAAGGGGTATTAAACTATTAAAGCAACTTAAATGTAAAGTTAATCAATCTTTGGGTGAAAATATCTCTACTGCTGACTAGTACTTTAACTCTTAAAGTACAAGTTGTCTTTTGATCTACCTATCACAGTTAATAATGATTGTAAGGTTGTTAAAGCTTTTTATGTACCCTCACTTACACATTCTTTCAATTTTGGTTCTGATTTTGCTCATGCTTTTGGTTTGATTATGGATTGTTCTAAAAATACCTGGTATATTCAATCAAATAATACTTATCTACCTGTGCCTACAGAATTACGAGTAACTGCACATGGACCCTCGATATACAAAATATACCGCCTGTGTATGGATTCTTGAAACGGGTGAAAGTGTGAATGAGCATCTTCCCACGTCAGGACCAATAGAGATGCGGAAATCAAGTGATATCGCATGCGCAGTTTGTTTCTTCTCCGGATTTTGAGGGAATATTCCTTCTCACCCATTCATACACTGGTTAAAAACTTACTATGACTATGTCGGTTTAGAACGTTTTTCTACGTTTTCGACAGCGTATTCTTCACCTCTTTCGATCCTGATCATTTCCTGTCAGATTTTTTTGACTCATTGAACTTTGTATTGAATGTTGCCATTCCAGATTAGGATGCCCTTTTTTCTGCGCACTATTGGTTGCCATTTTAGAACCTGCTTTGGTAATCCTTCGTCTTTCATCCGTTGTACATTGTATATGGCCGTACCATATCAGTTGTCTTTTAGTAATATTTGTTATGCTTCCCTCGATTCCCATTCTTTCTTTTATTGTCCCATTTCTTATATGATCTGTTCTAGATATTCTTTTATTGCATCCATTTCGACAATTTTCAATTTTTGTTTTATATTTTTATTTATATAGTCTGTATTGCATACAAAAGCGTGCTTTTCACCACTGTTTCATATATGTTAAAATTTACATTCTTTTTTATCTCTCTGCTCCATTGAATACTATTAAAACATTCAATAACCGTTTTTGTTTTACCATTCTTTTTTCCAGTACTTTACAGTCTGTTCCTGTTTTATCAAATGTGATACCCAAGTAGACACTCTCATTGCATGAAGATATTGTTTGTCCATTCTGTAGTTCTTACTCACTTGATTCGTTTCCAATACATAAGTACTGTGTCTGGTCCACGTTCACTGTTAAACCCCACTTTTGGTATTCTTCCGTTAACTTTCTCATCATATACTCTTGTCTTTTTTGTCATTAGCTACCATTACTTGGTCGTCAGCAAACTGTAGTGTATGTATGGTAAATCGGTCGTTAAGTTGTATTCCCATACCCCGTGCTATTCGTTTCCAGTTTTTTAGAGCTACTGCGATATATATTTTAAAAAGAGTTGGAGAGATACAACATTCTCTCTTAAGCCATTCGTTGCCAGGAATTGTTTTCAAAGTCGATTCTCAATTTTACTTTTAGATTTTGACCCTTTGTATAGGTCTTTTATCGCTTTTAAGTATGTATGATTAATATTAGTTTGCTCTAACACTGTCCATAATTTTTCCACTGGAACGGTATCATATGCTTTTTGTAGGTCCACAAAGGTAACATGATCTATATTTCTAGCATCCTTTTCTCAATTACTTGTTTAAGACGAAAAAAGTAAAAGACAAGTTGAAAATAAAACCGTTTTTTCCTAAACACAAATATCTGTTAAAATTAAGTCTTACTTTACTTAAATTTTGAAATTAAAAAAACATATAGAAAATCCTAACAAAAATTTTATGTAAAAGCATTGTCAAAAATATATTTATTAATAACTAAACTTATATTTAAAGAACCAATAGCTTATTAACATTAAAAATAATACCTTCAATGTATCACCAAACAATAAAAAAACACTTTTTTTCACTGTTAAAAAAACACACTATTATCCTTTTTTCAACGTTCAAAAAAAGAATAATCATTTTTTGATGATGCAAAAATATTTTATTTTCAATGTTTAAATTAAATATTATTTTGACGTTATAAAAATGTTTTTGTGTTTGGTGGGTCTCTATGTGCAAATATCGGGTTTTCTTTCTTTGCGATAGTTCCGCCACTGGGTTTGTCGTATTTTTATATTGCGCAAATTTAGTTCAAAATACAGGGAAAATCAGGTGAGTCAACAAAATCGATGGGCTGGATTGGGATTTACATTTAGGTTTGAAAATAAATACACAAACGAAGCGCAGTTAGGTTGTTTGTGCGGCATTTAAATAAATCTCAAAAAGAAAAACGTTTACAAAAATAATTACATACATAAATTTTGTTAACAAACTTCAATATAATAGTCAATAAATATTGAAAAACTTAAAAGATATAGAAGCAGTCAGTTGTGGCGTACTTTACCTATGTATTATAAAACATTTAACTAATTAAAGTGGTAAATTCAAAATGCCCGCCGTTCACTAATTTCTTAATCTAACAATAGATAGCTGACATACTTGGTATGGGTGCCTACAATAAACCGGTGTTCGGATCACATTTTTCGATTTTTCGCAGCAGATGTCGCTTTTTTCACGTCACTGGTGGTCCAGCTGATTTTTGTAAACAAAAGTTAGATCAGTTAGACATAGTGATGTAAATAGAAATATTTCCTCGGAAATATTGGGAATATTGGAGATATTAAAAAAATATATTGTCTTTCATATTTTGTAACCCTAAGGAGCGTTCTTAAATTACGCAACGCAAAAATTCAGGATTTTTGCCCCCACTCCCCTCGTAACGCATTTTCAGGAAAAACCACATTAAAATAACATTGAGTGTAACGCAAGGCCCTTCACCCCTCCTTGAGCGTTACGTAATTTAAGGATAGGCCCTTATTAGCATTAAACTTACTATAGAACAATATTTATTTCCGATACTATTGAAGATTTTGAGGAAGTAGACTGGCAAGACGATGTTACCCAAGTAACATTATTACCTCTCAAGGTTTTATTAATTTGGTTCCTAGGTTATTTAGAGGGTGCTGTTATGGGTTTTAGAATCAATTTGGCTACATAAAGGTAATTTATATTGCCAATTACCTAAAGGGGTGTTATACAACCAAAAAGTGATTTATAAAGGGAGTATAATAAAACTGATATTCCTTCTGTTCCTTTTAAATACTTTTGGTTTTATTGATTTCTGATTTATAAAGATGGTCGTATAAAACCATTTTACCTGAAGTTTTTAAAAAGAAATAAATATAAACTTTGGTCATTTAGTTTTTTTCATTACTTTAGGTCATCACAAAAGTGTTTTATAATAGAGCTAAAAGGTTATCTTATATCCTTTTGTTTTTATAGTTACCAGTAATTTAAAAGTAAATATGATTAGATAGGCGGCCATATAGAACCTAGTTTCCTTAAGGTTTTTAAGAGTGGTAAATATAAACTTTAGACTTTTGGTTTTTGCCATTACTTCTGGCATTTTAAAAAGGTTTTATAGGAAGGCTTAAAGGTAATCTTAATTCTTTTGTATTTATAGTTACCCATAGCTGTATATATTACATATTATTTAAATAGGCGGCCATATAAAACCTTGTTTCCTTAAGGGTTCTAACAGAAGTAAATACTTTCGTGTTTTATTTTTTTAGGTTGTTCTTGTAAAAATAATAGATATACCTAGGTACAGATTGGTACCTACCTATTGCAAGATTGATTAATTAAAGCCCAATAATTAATAATTGTTGAGTTTCCGTCCTCCTGGGTAGGACACCCAAGCCTAGATAAGGCCTGTTTAGACGGCCAATATAAGAGGTTGCCCTCCAACCTGCAGGCACAACGAATATCATTGCACTGGCCCTCTCGATTGTGTCGAAATTGCACGATAAAAGCATTTAAGTGTTGAATTATACGCTTTTAAACACTTTAAAAACAAATACAAAAAATTTAAGTGAGGTTATGTTGACTATGTTTACATTGTTCTTTTTTGTTGGTTTCATAAGGGCACTAAAAAATCCTTGTTGCGATACAGTAACAAATAAAACCAAGTGACCACTATAAAACCATAATGGCGTATATAAATTTATTTAAAAAATATTGTAAAGAAAAAATATTTATCTAGTCGTTTTGTCAGTGTTTTTTAATAATAATTTTACTTTAATTTTGATTTATGTAAACCAAACAGACTTTTTTAATGGTGAATAGTGTAAATGATTTTTTTTTAATTTTAAATATTTGTTATTTTGTTATCAAAAAACTATTAAAAAGCATTCTTGAGCTGGCGCGCTTGTTTTGAGAGCTTTTCAGATACGATTTTATCAGAAAAATAAATTTGGCAGGCAATTTGATCATCAATAAAACGACAAACTCGGTATATTTTTATGTGAAAAAATAATTTTGGGACTCTGACATTTTTGGCAATTTTGTGACCTAAATTATTTTATATAGCCATTGTGAATCTAAAATATCGCCATAGCTTTTATAGGAAAACTTCTTTACTTTAAAGGTATTATGGTATTCAACAGAATCGCCAGGATACCAAATTACCAAATCCAGTTTTATAATAGGATAGAGGACGTTTCTGAGTTGCTTTTAGAACCTGGCATAATAGCTTTAGGCTCTAAAAGGTTCTATACTGGTGGAACCGCTAGAGGGCGAAGCAGGAGTTTATTTCTTATGGTTTTATAGTGAGTTTAATACATAGGTTGCCACCACCAATTGGGGAGTCCCATTTAGGAGATCTAAGGGGTAAAGGGTAATGGGAACGTGCTAGCGACCAAACATTGAAACTAATGGTTTTAAAGAAAGGCGCTGGCAACCTTTTAGCTTCTGCTATAAATAAAGAAATGTTACTTGAGTATTAAGTGTGATGCTGATGATAGCCATGAAGATATGCCTCTTGCCCAACTATAGTTAATAGTGTAGTGTGTCAAGAATGAGATTTTTGTTGTACAAATTGGACCTTATTTCTGTATCTTTGGTTGAAGAATAACTCCTGATTTGTGTTCATGTATAAGCCTTCTGCGTTTTCTGGTGTTTTGTTATGATTTTATAAATAAATATTCCCGTTTTTCTTATTTTTTTAATATTTCAGATGTTTACAATATTTCTATATATTTTCCGGAAATATTTCCGAAAATATATTTCTAGAAATTTTACAACACTAGCTAGACATGATATGAAGAACTAATAATTTTTGAATTTTTTGAAAACTAAGGCAATTTTCCTACTGTATATTCTTATAAAATAATATTTTTGAGACATACCAGTCGTTTTTTAGCCCGCTTCATTTCTCTTAACGTAACTGCTAACCTACAACTTTGTTTACTTCCCAAGTCCTCGGTTTACCTTTGATACTAAACGATCACATTCAGTTTGAATTGTATTTTAAGTTTTCTGTAATAAAAAATAAAGCGGCTAAAAAAAAATAACGATAATACGTCTAAAAATTATATGTTATAAGGATGTACTAAAAAACAGTAGGAAAATTGTCTTAGTTTTCAAAAAATTGAAAAAATATTAGTTGTTCATATCATATCTAACTTTTTTTTACAAAAATCAGCAGGACCACCAGTGACGTGAAAAATTTGACATAAATATAAGATCCGAAGACCGGTCTATTCTAGCGACCGTGCTTATTGTGTACCTAGAGTCCCTGTATGTTGACATATTTGGATATATTATAATATTATAAAATTTGGATATATTATAATATTATAATATATCCAAATATGTCAACATACAGGGACTCTAGGTGTACCCACTCTTTGTTTATGGATGATTCTACCAAAAGTGCTATATGGATATCATTTTTGGTCATTGCCTTTAAATAACAGTACAGCACAGTAAATAATTTTGTTTTTTTTTAATTTATGTAACTAATTAGGTGTAAGCTAAGAAATATGTATTTTCCCGAATTTTAGGAATTATTGCAAAAATTCCAGAGGGATGAGTACCAGAGGAATGAGTTTTTTAATGGTTTTCCAATTTAAATCAAAATCTATTTAGACTACTTAACTTAAGTTTTATATAAAGTTCCTATACTTATAATTTTAAAACAATCAACAAAAATATTATACTATTGATATCAGTCGAATATTTACTTAACGGAGGAATGATATAGTCCTTGCAATACCCCAAGTCCCTTTGCTATCCTTTTTTATTTTTCTTCTATAAAGAAGACAGAAAATAGCATCGAAAATCGTTGTTGGCCCCAGATTGCAGTTGGCAGTTGCAAGCCTGTCTGTCTATCAAAGGTTAAATTGACAATAAAGTCAACATTCAAAACAAAAAATTTTTGCCAAGTAGTCAAAATAGTAAAAAAAAATTGCGACAAAGATAAAATGTTCATACGAAAATTCCACGCTTTTTTCGATCTTTAGTCCCATCCGTAATAACTACAGAGGAAAATTTTAAGAAACACAGTATAGGTAATGACAAAAAGTTTGAAGACTTTATGATGCCATTCAAAACAACTTCTTTAGAAAACTAATTAAAAAGTTAAACTATTGTTTAAAAAGATAAAAGCATTGTTAAAATTACATGATGCATTGTGAAAAACTAATTTTGGAAGACTGAGAAAATGAAACAGCTATTGATGTCGCTCCTCTCGTCATAACTGACGATGGCAGTTTATGACATGAAGTTTTTTGGACGATGAGAATAAATTATTTTTGCATAGTTTGTTTTTTAGTTAGATTTTAGATTTTCAGTTTTTTGGTTGGTTTTTAATCCTATGAGCTGTTCTACTGTTGTACTGCAACATTTTAAACTTAGTAATTAGTAATAGCCTCAATATAGCTATTTTTAGTTTAAATATTGTGTCTGAAATATATTTTTTAATTCACTCAGAAAGAGTCTGTACAATACTGTTTTTGTTGAAATTCCCAAAGCATTTCCACTTAAATCAGTTGAGAACTTTATTATACTTTTTAAAAGATCTATGTGTCGACCATAAAAAATGTTTATTTATTAAAAATTATAATAAAATACTGTTTTAATTTACCCTAAACAAAAAATATAAATGCTTATATACTGAGAAATGAGTATGTACTACATTAATATAAGTCAAGAGTTTATTTGTGGAAACTACAAATAATATTAATTTAACTTTTATTAAGTCTTTATCCTTAGGTAATAATATTAAAAACTTCTGTTTACAAAAACTATAATATAAATAGGGCCTAATCTTATTTGAATGAATTTTTACCAAAACAAATTGCAAAGCTTAGCTTAACTCCAGCTCGAAATACATTGTAAAAAATAACATTTTTGAAAAAATTTAATAATCATTAATTTATCGTTTGTTCATGGTTTGTAACTCTACGGTCAGTCGCACTGAAAATCTTTCAATGTAGAAACTTTGGCGGAAGGGCACCCCAATTGTTCATAAATTTTTCACTACATAAAATCATTTTGGGACAGAACCTTTTCTCAAAAAACTACTCCAAATCAGAATCAGAATTTAAATAAAAAATTAGCGATAATCTTTCAAAGTCAGAAATTTCAAAACAATGGCAGTTTAAACACCGATCCACCACCCTTATTATAAAGGGTGGTAACCGATTATATTAAGATTAAGGTAGCTGATAATTAGTTTCGCAGCATACATTATCAGTTACCTTAGGAACTGCATTAAGAATACACGTGTGTTTTGTTACCAGAATTACGGGGTGATTAAACAAAAGGACTAGCCTTATTGCAAAGACTATACTTGAAGCGTTCCTTATTGATTTCTCTGAAAAAAACTAACTTTCTGCCAAAAATAAAAAGATCTATAACTTAAACCAAACTAAAGTTGACATTATCTGTCACAACTTGTCACCCTCACAAGTAAATTAGATATCCAAGGCCGTCTCTTTCTCTAGAAATTAACCGGTGGTATTCACAAATATTGTGTTATTAAAAATGGAGCACGTTTAAAATTGTAAAATTTTTCGGAGAAAATGTAAATTCGGATTTTCAAAAATATGACTGCAAACTTAAGTTTTATGAATTTTTTGATAAATAGTTAAGACTTGGTTAAATATTATTTATTAGGATATTTTTTTCAATCTGAGTTTTTAATATTTGGTTTGGGACTACACCAGAGGAATGATGTATTTGCTTTGTAATAAAAAAAATTATAAACTTACATTAAACTCAAATGCTTCATAAAGAAAACATTTCGCTTTAAATCTTATAACTAAAACTATGCTTTGAAAAATATGCATTCCCACTCCACAGCACCATTTTTGTAGAATCATCCATATATTGGTTGCTTGTGAAAGCCAATCTTTAATTATTCTATTATCTCTGATTTTACCTTCAATTGGAAAACTTTCTATGACTCTATAATAAATGTTTTGTTTTCTATAAACAAACTTCTTGATAATAACGGACGTCGACAATAATTCACTTAGTATTTACCTTACGCTTTATAGGTATAAACTTTGTTCAGATTTAAATTCAATAGGGGTGTAAGAGGTTTATTGGTTCGAAAATTAATAGACCACCGTAACCTCAAGCGTTTAAGAACTTTCGACATCGAACCACAATTTCTGGCCAACTTTGGGGTGTTGCGGACAGTGGTGTACCCCCGAAGTGAATAAAGGGGCTATTGAGCGGCGTAACCAAAAGTAGAAGTTTAAAAACTCTAAACATCGCAGTTACAAATAAATTGGTAAAAAATTTTTTTTAAGTCACAAGCTTTTATAAAATGCACTAAAAATTAAAACATAATTTTCTAACATTCTAATATCATAATAATAAAAGCGATGGCCGACTGATGGAAATTTTGACGATGTTAGCACGATAAGATATCCGTATCAATTAAATATCACTATTTCCAAGAATCAATCTAGCAGAAACATGCAGAGGTAGCAAACCCACCTAACCCGACCCAAGATACCCCAGCATTTCTCTGACATAGGTATGGCAATGGCATAACATTGCGGCACATCAAACGTATCTTTGATGACCTGCTATGTTGAATATTCTTTAAGTGTTTAGATCACAAATTTAGATTAGCTTATGTTTTGATTTGCGGCCATCGCTTTTATTATTATGATAATATTAGAATGTTAGAAAATTATTTTTTAATTTTTAGTGCATTTTATAAAAGCTTGTGATTTTTAAAAAAAATGTTTACCAATTTATTTTCTACTTTTTAGTCTCAGCTATCTACTCTATTAAATGAAAATATTGGTCCAATAACAGAACAGAAGAGTTTATTCTAGATTATAATGAAATCACTGATCATGAGTTGTTTGGAAACTCATTTTTCTATTGGGGGAAGGAGAGAGTGGGGGTAGAGGTAGAAATATATTTTTTGTTTGGCCTTTATTGCCATCGGACCTTTATGCTTATAACAAAATTTATAAAAGTCATTTGAAGTGAAGTGTGTCAAAAACGCATTTTTTATGGTGGGAGGACATTTTTTCATTATTGTTGTATTGTCATCGAACCACTATATGTATATGGATATCTTAATGTTGTATTGTCATGGGACCACTATGCGTGTACCAAACTTCATCCAAATCGGATAATGGGAAGTCTGTCAAAAACGCTTCACAAGATTTGATAGATAGATAGTTAGGTTAGTTAGATAGACAGAACATCTGAAGCTAAATAAAATAAAAAAGCTTGTAAAAAAGATTAAAATGAAATCTTTCGATCTTTTGTGCAATCTTAAGATTATAGTTCTCAGTGCCATAATTAGTTCAGGCCCTACACCTGAGAGTCAAGCGATATGCTGTGTTTAATGATAGAAGCAACACACTTGGTATGGATAGACATAAGCCTCGCCCGAACATTTTCCGAAAGGGAACCGAACCATCCAACTCTGGTAGGGGAGAGGGGTGGTTCTCACCCTCTTAAACGTGCTTTTTGACGGTTTTTTGCTATCAAACGGTCAACTTTTCTAAAAATATTCTAAAGACATTTTGCAAGCGGATAAAATTTCCTTTTTAACCATGTCAGTGGTGCACGTTCCATAGGCCTACGAAAAAAGGGGAAAAATGTTTTTATTTTATTTTACTTGTGGCATTTTGTATTTTTAACACATAGTTTTTTAAAAATGTATTTTTGTTCAAAAATCCATTGTATACAGTTAACTATTTAATAAGTTAGACATAACTTTTTAAAGTAGCCGCCTGGAAATTAAAATAAATCTGTTTGCAGAAATCCTGAAAACAAACAATAATTTGGAACATTCATTTTTGTAACTCAGTAAATAATACTCATCTAGAAACCAGAGAAAATTTTCTTTATAGCAATGTTTTTGACCCCCTTTGGAAGCAGGGGAGCACGTTCCATTGGAAAGAATGGGTACATCTTTAAACTTAAATTTTAAAAATGTACCCCTTGTATAGAGTACGCCAGTGCTGTCAAAACTTTGGATTATTGCGCGGAATAAGTTATCCAAGTTAGTTGCCATTTGTATTTAATATTACTTCATATGTTTATGTAATGGCCTTAGATCTGAGAGCTTAAATACTTGTTTGAATCTAAAGATGTAGCAGGCGACTCTTTGACAGTGGTACTGTCAAATCGAGTGGTCAAAGCTTGAACGTTGCAAGCCAGCAATTTGTGCAACAATTTAAATGACTGATAAATGCAAAATAAACATTGATAAACATTATTAGAACTACTACTATGTCGGTTTAGAACGAATCTTTATAGTGACTGTTTCCATTCCAGTTTGGGACGCCCTCTTTTTCTGCGCCCTATTGGTTACCATTCTAGGACCGTCTTTGGTAATCTTTCGTCGTTCATCCGTTGTCTTTTAGTAATGTCATCCGTTATGCTTCCCTCGATTCCCATTTCTTCTTTTATGATATCATTTCTAATGAGATCTGTTCTAGATATTCTCATTGATCTTCTTATTGCATCCATTTCGACTCTTTCCATTTTTGTTATGTATTTTTCTGTTACGCGTCTCTATTCCATACAACAGCGTGCTTTTCACCATCGTTTCATATATGTTAAATTTTTCATTCGTTTTAATCTCTCTACGCTATAAAATACTGTTAAGACATCACAAAACCTTTTTTGCTTTACTATTTTTTTCCAGTTCTTTACAGTCTGTTCCTGTCTTATCAAATCTGACATTCGAGTATACATATTCATTGCATGGAGATATTGTTTTTCCATGATCTAGTTCTAACTCACTGAATTCGTTTCCAATACATAAGTACTGCGTCTTGTTAATGTCCACTTTTGGTATTCTTCAGTTAACATTCTCATCTTATACTCTATGTCTTCTTTATCATTAGCTACAATTACTTGGTCGTCAGCAAACTACAGTGTGTATATGGTAAATCGGTTGTTAAGTTGTATTCCCATGCCGTGCACTTTACGTTTCCAGTTTTTTAGAGCTATTGCGATATATATTTTAAAAAGAGTTGGAGAGATACAACATTTCTGTCTTAAGCCCTTCGTTATCAGAAATTCTTTTGAAATTCGATTTCCAATTTTAGTTTTAGATTTTGACCCTTTGTATAGTTATTTTATCGCTTTTATGTATGTATAATTGATATTAGTTTGCTCTAACACTGTCCATAATTTTTCTACTAGAACGGTATCATATACTTTTTGTAGATCCACAAAGGTAACATGAGTCTCTATTTATTTAAGACAAAAAACATTATCACTATAAGATCTGCCTGCACGAAACCCACTTTGCCCTTGTTCTTTTTGTTCATGAAAATCATTCTCTATTAGATCTCTAAGAATCCTACCGTACAATCTACTTAGAGTACTGGTTACTGAAATTCCTCTGTTATTGTTTACAATTCATCTTGTAGGTTTAAGGTACTGGATGTCCGTTTATGCATTGATTGATAATATATGTGAGATTTTCTAGTAGTTTCAGCGTATATTCCCCCAGGTCCGTTAACTTTTCCGGATTTAAGCTTTTTAATACAATTTTTATCATTATTTTCGATGATTACTTCCTCTCCAACTACTTCTCGGAGAGACTGACATTATTAAATTTAATATTTATTACGACCTCGAAAGGGAATTGAGCGGTTCTTGGAGGAAGTACTACTATAATTGCTTTCCTCAATTAAATAAACAATGTAGAAAAATCATATATACCTTTTCAATTTTCTTCTTTGAAATTTCACATATTCACTTCTTTATATTTGACTTCAATGTTAAAACTATTGTTTGCCGGTAGATCCGTAACGTTCTACCTTTGCTTGTTCACTATTTATACCTAATTTTACAAAAAAAAACTTTATCTAGGTATATCATTGATTGATAATCTTGCAAAAGTTTGTCAGAAATGAATAAATAAATAACAAACATAAAACAGAGTAAACAAATTTGATAAAAGAATAATTTAAAAATTGTATATTTAAGTTAAGGTGCTTGAGAACGATTCTAGAAGAACAATCGAAACGTCGCAATTAAAAGGTAAGTTTTGCAAATTTTGTTTGGCAAATATTTATTTTTTCTTATAAACCACTGACAAATTAGTGGTTTCTTAATTAAAAAATTTCCTTAATAGTGGCGTAATATCCAGATAAAGTTTTGTTTGTATAATAAATCCGCCACAAACATATATATTTTATAAACAAACGTGAATTTTAGTATAGTTTTTGCAAAGATAAAAGCCGACCATCGGCATATCCTTTAAAGAAAGTGACATGGGCGGCGGTAGATATACTCATATAAAATTATTTCATTTAATTATGGCGTAAACTAAAGAAATAAAAATAGATAATAAAAATGTCTATTCCTACACCTACAGAAACGACACTGATTTATTTTCTAACTCTGCATACTGCCGACTAAAGGGGTCCCGAAAAGAACACCTGAAAGCAATTAAAAGCACATCTCAAAAAAATCTGCCAATCAGGTGCCGTCCATCCACCTGTGCTCGGTCGGTCGAAAAACAAATACTTTGTAGTCGGACCGCAAAGAGCCGCGCCTCTTCTCTGTCGGTAGGGTTGAAATTATTCCAGGAAGATTTTATATGAATTTGGATAAATTTTGAAGGGCAGAATGAAGCAAAATTTCATGAAATCGATAGAACCCCGTATTGGGAGTTATTCAAGTGACTTTGCAAAAACTATACCCGTGAATTTAAAAATCAATTTTAAAGTTTTTAATTCACGAGAACTAAAATTCACGTTTGTTAGTATTTGAATTCAAAATTACGCTGGTTCGACGCTCGCGTTTACTGGTGGGTAAAAACGCTAATCACTGTTGCTCTGGCCAAAACAAAAGAGCTGTCGTATGTCACGGATGGTTTCTTTTTCTTTGCAATTGATCTTTTCATTGATCGATATATATATATATATATATATATATATATATATATATATAGCAGTTTTTTCTCGCCTGCTCTTGTTCTAGTTTCTCTCGTATCTCGGTAGATGGCGCTTCTTGCGAGGGTTTGTCTCACTATAAATATAGGATTAGAGACAAAACTGTCTAATTAACTTCGCAAGGGTGTCACATTGACCAAGCAGTGTTCTGAGGAGTCCCTTAAGGACAAAACAGTTAACTGTCAACACTTTATTAGGTGTCCATTAGATCTTGTGTCCCCGTGAGGTTAAGCTTTCAAGCTACCCACGGAAAAATATGAGAGAAACAAAAACTTCTTAACTAACCACGAAAACTTGTTTAATATAGATTTCATTTTTACCTAATAACGTATTATAATTTGTTACGGATAATGATAAGTGTGCAAAAGTATAGTCCTGCTTTTTTACCCTATTATTAACTCTGTAGGGTATAGTATTAATACCATTAACATTCTTTGTCAAACATTTTAAAATATTATTCCCTTTAGGATTTCGCTATTTCTTATGATTAATATAATAATAGCAATTTTGTTAAAACTGTTGGTAGCTTGATATTTTCGCAATTCTGAGGTAATTAGGTAGCTCCTTTTATGTTCTGAAATTCCCTTTCAAAGTTGGCATGTGGCAAGGACACGTTAAACAAAACAGACACATAATAATAATAACACAAATTAAGATAATCAAATAATAATATCATTACTTTAGAAAGTTTTTTTCAAAAAAGCGGAAGCAATGTGTTAAATAAAATTGTACATTATACGTCATGGGATGGCATTTTAAGTGCGATGGTCAACCACCAAAAGTTTGTTAGCAATATAAGCAAAAAGAAAATTTAGAATCATCGACGGTTTTTTGAATAGTTTTTAAAATTTAATTTTTGAAATTTTTAGCTTAGGTATAATAGAATTTTAGTTTTTTCATATATTCAAATAAAATTCTTTGCTTAACGTAACGTACACGGCATGGAAATTCAACTTAACGACCGATTTACCATATACACACTACTGTTTGCTGACGACTAAGTAATTGTAGCTAATGATGTTTACATGGAGTATATGATGAGTAAGCTAACGGAAGAATAACAAAAGTGGGGGTTAACAGTGAATGTGGACAAGACACAGTTCTTAAGTATTGGAAACAAATCAAGTATCAATCAATCAAGAGTATGTATACTTGGATGTCACATTTGATCAGACAGGAACAGACTGTAAAGAACTGGAAAAAAGAATAGTAAAAGCAAAAAAGGTTATTGGTTGTCTTAACAGTATTTTAGGGAGCAGAGAAATAAAAAGTAATGTAACATTTAACATATATGAAACAATGGTGAAAAGCACGCTTTTGTATGGAATAGAGACTTGTCGCTTAACAGAAAAATACAAAGCAAAAATGGAAAGTGTCGAAATGGATGCAATAAGAAGATCAATGACACTATCTAGAAGAGATCAGATAAAAAATGAGATCATTAAAAAAAGATTGGAAATCGAGGGAAGCATAACGGATGACATCAATAAAAGACAACTGATATGGTACGGCCATGTACAACGGATGAACGACGAAAGATTACCAAGGCCCCAGAATGGCAACCCAGAAAAAGAGGGCGTCCTAAACTGGAATGGCAACAGTCAATCCAAAGATCAATGAGTCAAAAAACCTGACGGCAGATGATTGTCAGGATCGATGGAGGTGGAGAATGGGCGTCGGACAACGTAGAAAAACGTTCTTCTAAAGAGCCCATGTCAAGAAATGTGCACTATGCAACACTGAATTTGTGCTCAAAAAAATAAAAAAAGTTGCACTAGTTTTTTCAAAAGAATACGAAAATTGCACTAGTGACGCACCATTGCTACATTTTTCCCCAAAATAATTCAGTGTTACCTTGTTAAAAAAGAATGGAGGCTTTAACAAAGCTTCATTATTAAGTGGCGGTAAAATAAAGTAATACGTACAACACCATAAAAGTCGTTTTGCAAAATAATGGTTTGCTTTGAGATGTTATTTGCCACAGGCAACATCTGGCGCCCTAATGATATTTTTAGTTACAATAAACACATTTGCAATATGGCTATGGTTTTTGTTTCCTTGCTTTTATTTTACTCTGTCTATTGCCTGCCAACAAACATACAAGCATATGATCAAAAATTAAATTAACTAAATTCTAAACTACAATTTAGCAAGCAGAACGCTATTCAACTATACTATAAATAGAAACATACCACTTGTCAAACCTGGGTGGATTGTGTGAAATGGGGGAAGAAATTGAAATCAGGCATTTTTTTGCTTATTGAGCAAGAAAATTTTAAGATACAAGATTTGAATGGTCGTGACATTGAACTAAACTCCTGGTAAAAACATTGAAACTATTGATCTCAGCTTCGAACATTTAACCAGCATTTGGCGAAGGCGCCTATATTTTTAGCTGCCGTATCCAGTTCTTTCAGCATTTTTATCAGTTCTTCTTTCTTAGCTATTAGTAAGGCGATTTCATCAGCATATCTTAGGTGGTTTAAGTATTGTCCGTTTACTTTGATGTCCATTTCTTCCCAATCCTGATTATGTAGTTTGTGGGATATTGTGTCTCCCTGTCTGACACCTTTTCTTATGTAAATTGGCTTGGTTCCTTCGTGGATTTTGATTGATGTTATTGATTCGATGTATATATTGGCTATTAAATATGTGTATCTGTGATCTATTCGGCTATTAATTAATGATGCTTTTACTGCCCAGTGTTCAATGCTATCGAAAGCTTTTTCAAAGTCTATAAACGCAATATATAGTGGAATTTTGTATTCGTTGGCTCGTTCTATTAGGATTTTGATGGTTAATAGGTGGTCAACTGTACTGAAACCTTTTCTGAAGCCTGCTTGTTGCCATTCTAGTTTAGGACGTCCTCCTTTTCTGCGCCCTACTGGTTGCCATTCTAGGACCTGTTTTGGTAATCTTTCGTCGTTCATCCGTTGTACATGGCCGTACCATATCAGTTGCCTTTTAGTAATGTCATCCGTTATGCTTCCCTCGATTCCCATTCTTTCTTTTATGATCTCATTTCTTATGTGATCTAATCTAGATATTCTCATTGATCTTCTTATTGCATCCATTTCGACACTTTCCATTTGTTTTGTATTTTTCTGTTACGCGGCAAGTCTCTATTCCATACAACAGCGTGCTTTTTACCATTGTTTCATATATGTTAAATTTTATATTATTTCTTATCTCTCTGCTCAATAAAATAATGTTAAGACATCCAATAACCTTTTTTGCTTTTACTATTCTTTTTTCCAATTCTTTACAGTCTGTTCCTGTCTTATCAAATGTGACACCCAAGTATACATACTTATTGCATGGAGATATTGTTTGTCCATTGTCTAGTTCTAACTCACTAGATTCGTTTCCAATACATAAGTACTGTGTCTTGTCCACGTTCACTGTTAGTCCCCATTTTTGGTATTCTTCCGTTAACTTTCTCATTATATACTCCATGTCTTCTTTATCATTAGCTACAATTACTTGGTCGTCAGTAAACTGTAGTGTGTATATAGTAAATCGGTCGTTAAGTTGTATTCCCATGCCGTGCACTTTACGTTTCCAGTTTTTTAGAGCCACTGCGATATATATTTTAAAAAGAGTTGGAGA
Source organism: Aspidapion aeneum (assembly GCA_963576565.1). NCBI lineage: Eukaryota > Metazoa > Arthropoda > Insecta > Coleoptera > Brentidae > Aspidapion > Aspidapion aeneum. The sequence continues at coordinate 4,307,380 of OY755043.1, read as the reverse complement.
GATACAACATCCCTGTCTTAAGCCTTTTGTTACCAGGAATTCTTTTGAAAGTCGATTTCCAATTTTAATTTTAGATTTTGACCCTTTGTATAGTTCTTTTATCGCTTTTATGTATGTATGATTGATATTAGTTTGTTCCAACACCGTCCATAATTTTTCTACTGGAACGGTATCATATGCTTTTTGTAGGTCCACAAAGGTAACATGAGTCTCTATATTTCTGGCGCTTCTTTTCTCAATTACTTGTTTAAGACAAAAAACATTATCACTACAAGATCTGCCTGCACGAAACCCACTTTGCTCTTCTTCTTCTTGTTGATGAAAATCATTCTCTATTAGATCTCTAAGAATCCTACCGTACAATCTACTTAGAGTGCTGGTGACTGAAATTTCTCTGTAATTGTTACAATCCAGCTTGTTTCCTTTTTTATGTATTGAGGATATGAATGCAATTTTCCAATCATTAGGTACTGGATGTCCGTTTATGCATTGACTGATAATATTTGTGAGATTTTCGAGTAGTTTCTCTGATCCATATTTGAGCATTTCAGCATATATTCCCCCAGGTCCGCTAGCTTTTCCGGATTTATGCTTTTTTATACTATTCTTTATCATTTCTTTTTCGATGATTACTTCCTCTCCATGTACTTCTATGTCTCTCCTCGGAGGGGCTGCCAGATATTCGGGTCTCGTCTCCTGCAGCAGTCCCTTGTTCTTCTGGATCTGGATGTTTACTTTTTCTTTTGTTGGGTTTTTTACTGTAGAAATGAATTTCCATACTTCAGAGCTCTGCCTACCTCCTAAGTGTGTATTTATATCGTGACATTTGCGCTTGAACATTTCATTTTTTTCTGTGCGTATCAAACTTCTTAGCTGTCTTCTGGTTTCCCTGTATATTTCTAGGTCTCTTTGCTCTTTAGTACTGAGCCATTTCAAGTATGTGCGTTTTTTCTCTTTGACCATTTCCTGTATTTTCTCCGTCTGTTATTTCTATTATCTTGGTATACAACAGCTTCGTTGCTTGCTTCCTTCAAACTTTTTATTATGTTTGTATATATCTCTTCAAATGAGTGATTTGTGTTTATTAATTTTTGATCTAATCGGTTCTGATACAATCTATGAGTACTTTCGATTTCTAGACTTCTAAAGTTGTATTTTTGATTGTCTTCGATGCACTCTAGGTTTTCTTCCAGCTGTTTGGAATTATTTTTTATTTTAGTATTTGATTCAGTAGGATATGGATGGTATTACCTACAGTTTTACCACCATACTTGAGCATTTCTGCCGTTACTAGGTGGAATAGTGCCCTTAAAATAAATCACCGGTCGGCGGTCTAATTGCAGGGAACAATTTTCGAAGTTTGCGGTCGCACAAACATGTCCAGATTTTACAAATGTCAAGCGCACGGTCAAACCACAAAATCATTAAAATTGTGTCCGAAGAAGAATAGACGGGTAACACACATGCCCCACCTGATATTGTGGGAACAGTATGACATAGGAATAATTCCATATAATTTCAGTTGCCACAATACATTTTCATTTTGGATTTAACGAAATTTCTAACTAAAAGTAGAGCATTGTGGTACTCTCCTAGATGGAGCAGTTTTTCACTATGTTGAGGATGTATATAAGTGGCACCGCGTCATAGCTATGGTAAACCAAATTTTGTGGCAAAATCTAAGTAAAGAAGCCTCAAAAAATTGTTGTTTCACTTTGTACCTGCAGTGTGCCGCTTTATATGTCTATAATAAAACACCGAGACCTTTTAAAGAAGAGATAAAATAGGTACTTACCTAATAAATAAAGATTCGAAACATTAAAGAGAATCCAAAATTATATTAAAATGTGCGCAAATATTGATTTAGTTGCAAGAACAGTAATTTGTTTTATAAAAAGTCGGTCCCAATTTGTTTGACATTAAAACTGTCAAAACAACAACGAATAGACAACGTCAAATCCCAGCTAAATCAATATGTTCGTAACAACCAGACAAGAGTATATATGTTCCTTTCTAATAAAATCGTTTAGAAGAAGACATAAATAATAAGCAAGTAAAATAGTAAGCTAATGACTAATTAGTGCAGTGCCTCGTTTTGGGAATCAATAGATAGTAAGTTGTGCTACGTATTTTTACGTAAAACTGCACGTTATGCGCTCTACGTTTTGTTCCAAATTTGAGTTTAAGTTGAATGTTTTTACGTTACCATAACAAGTCTACTAATAGCAGAGAATATGAAATGCTGCACTGTGTTTTTTTGATGTTACTTGTTTGTTTTTTGTCTATTCAACTACAGTAGGCATATACTTGCAAAGAATCGTTTGTACTGGAAGCGGAAATTATCGTCTAGGCCTCATTTTTCGATCGGTCAATCAACCAATTCTATTCTTTGGTAACGTTAAGGTGTCCGCAGACTGCCGTAAGCTAACGTAAATACGTAAGCTCCTAACGTGACCTTGACGACGGTGTGACGAAGTGCGCTTGCGTAGCTGTCAAATCTCATGTTTACGTAAAAATATGTAGCACAAATTAAACTATCTATTAACCTGTCACTTTACGTTATAAGCGTACCGTAGGGTTTGATTGTATAATTGAAAAATGTTATAAAACATTTTCGAATAAGTTTATTAACAGTACACAATTTTTTGCCTCACGAGGAGGGTTTTGACCCCTAAACCGCCCATAGCGCTACGCGCCTCCTTTACGTAGAATTTAATACGAACGTATTTTCAATTCAGTGAGTATATAAAATTTCCCATTTTATATTTCGGAGAAAATTAAAATGCTGAAGCTGCAAATAACGTGTAGACATATTATTACTTGAAGAAAATCTAAATGAAAAAAAATTATAATATAACGTTCAGTTGTAGAATAGTATGTATGACAAAGACATTTTATTTAAAAGACATTTTAATGGATAACAGAAATTGAGTAAAAACTGCTAGGGCTGCTACACAGGAATACAATGACCCGGGAGAGGTAAGAAAATTTTTTAATCTTCTAGTTTTATTCTAAAAATCTATTTAGAATTCTCGATCCATCTTCTCTGTCCGTCGCCGTGTTCATACATCTAGTCCCCGCATGTTTCTTCAAATCGTCCGCCCATCACATTTGTTCCATCGATCGTCTTTCTGTCTGATAATATAACCGGAAAATTTCCATTTTAATTTTGCTACCTCTCCTCTGACATTCCTTACTTTTGTTTTATTTTTTTCTCCATTTATTCGTTTTTCTATCTATTAGTTTTACATGTAACACTTGTCTTTTAAATGACCAATTAGACTTTTGTTACCTTATCTATGTTTGATTTTGTAAATGTCCAGGTCTGGCTCGGTTCGGTTCGGTTCGGTAATGTATCCTATTGGTTATACACTTCCGTTTTGAGGTATTGAGGGTATTTTCTATTTTTTAATATATTTTAATTTACCGAATGCTACCCAGGCCAATCTTATTTCTTGATTTCAGCCGTTTGGTTTTCTTTTGTTAGTTGAATAATTTGTCCCATATATATATATATATTCCTCCACTTCTTATATGTTTTTTTGGCTTAGTGTGATTGTGATATTTTTATCTGTGTTTGTCATGATTCATAGTGTGTAGTGTAGTGTGTAGTTCATACTCAACCCTATATTTTTAGCTGCTATATCTAATTCTTCCAGCATTTTAATCAGCTATTCTTCCTTATCTGTTATTAAGGCGATATGGTCAGCATATCTTAGGTGGTTCAAGTATTGTCCGCTTAATCTAATGCCTATTTGTTCACAATCTAATGAGTTTTTAAAACATCTTTTAGGGCCTGGTTAAATAGTTTAGAGGATATTGTGTCACCCTGTCTAGACGAAGGGCGGTGATGATGGGCCTAAACCTGTTTTTGAAACTGTTTAGGTCTTCTTTTATTTGCAATTTATTTATTCCTAAAAAGTAAAGGAAAAGCGAATTACGAATAATTAATAATAATTTTAAAAAACATCTTCATTTAAATTGTGAAAATAACAAAAACATTGAGTGTGACATATTATTTTATTTAGCTTTAATATTTAGTAGGTACGAGAAAAATCAGTATTTCCCTGAGATATTGCCAACAAGCTCTAAATACACAATTTAAGGCCGATGCTCTTAAATATGAATTTTGCCTATTTAGAGAATACAACACATTTAAAAGAAATATATCTTTTTTTGAAGCGGATGTCGCTTGGTGCATACCATGTTTCTGGTGCGTACGAAAGCAGTTTTTGTTTTGAACCAATGCTCTAATTTGATATATGGCTAAGGCGAGAAATTATAGTTTACTGAAAACCATGGGCGCACCCAGGGGGGGGGGGCTCAGGGCGTAGTTTGAAATTGTGTTAAAACTTTTTTATTACAGCCAAGCTTCTTCATGTTCAATTTAGCACTGTGCTATCGAAAAAGTAACTTATATTATTTCTTCGATGACTGTGCCTAAGAGTCATTTGCAGCCGTAAGAGCCAAGTTTAGAAAAACATTTCCAAACTAGTAAGAATCTTTCATTTTGAAAATTGTATTGGAAAACTTGGTTTTACTTTTATCTTAATTCTTTTTACGGAATACTGTTTTCGCGTACTTGGCTTTTGTAGATGAAATGTTTTTGTTATGATTTAACTCTTTTTTTAAAGGATTTGGATAATATTGAAGTTTTAAAATAGTAAAATATGCGGAATATTTGTCAAAACTTGTGAAATACCTTATTACAAATTTCAGGTTTTATCATTCTTCCTATCAGCCTTCTAAAGCTCAACTATTAAGCATTCCTGGAAGTGGGCAATGTTACTTTTATATAACTTTCCATTTATAGGAAAAGAAAATTAATTAAAATTTTGGGGTTTTTTAATTTTTTCCTATACTTTCATTATAGTTCTTATCGGCCCTCCAAAGCTCAGCTCTTTAGCGATTCTGGAAGTCGGCATTTTTACTTTTTTATAGTTTTATCATATTTCCTGTCAGTCTGCCAAAGCTCAGCTCTCTAGCGTTTCTGGAAGTATGCAATGTTACTTTTATATAACTTTACATGTATAGGGGAGGCGAGCAAATAAGAATTTTCGGGTTTTTTATTTTTTCCAAGGGTTTGGCCACAATTCCTATTAGTCTAAACAATTTCAGCTCTGTAGCATGTCTGGAAGTACAGTAGAATTTTGATGATCTATACATGAGTGAGTGAGTGGAAATTGTCTTTTGAAATGTCATAATTACTTTACTACTTTATGGAAGCCTGGGAAACTTAGACGGGTTGCTACTAAGGTCACTCATCGTCAAGCAAGCTTTACAGGTAGCGAAGCTAACCTCAGGGTTTCTATTTTTTGGTTATTATTTTTGACATGTTTTCCTCGGTTTCGCATTGGCATGGCGATTCTGTTTTATTTTGAAGATGTTGTTTTACACAGTATGAAGGTAGCTAAACTAAACATATTTATTTAATTAGAATTAAAAAGTTATGCTGCAAACTATCTTGAAACTGTATCAATAATAAATAGATCTTTAGACTGTGTTAAAACCACATTTTTAAAATAACAACAAGCCACCAATGCGAAAACGAGGAAAACATGTCAAAAATTATAACCAAAAAATAGAAAGCCTGACGTTAGCTTCGCTACCTGTAAAGCTTGCTTGACGATGAGTGACCTTAGTTGCTACCCCTATGAAGGTCTACGACTGTGCAAAGTTTGACCAGGGCTATCAAAATGGACGGGCCACGATCCTCCACTTTGTTTACGTCACATCCGGGGCTGATTTTTTTTTTGATGGTCACGTTACGACACAGCTGATTGTCTTTAAAATATTGAAGTTGGAATGACGGTTCATGGATATTTGATTTTTTTAAAAATAAAGCCGTTTTTGAGATTGTTTTTACTTTATTCTGGCAGAACAATTTTTTTAAAATGTATAGTAAGCCCTAATTTTTCATAGCCGCTTCATTAGCTCACACAAAAATTAAGTTTAAAGCAGAAGCGAATGTGACAATCACATATGACAAAGTCAAATACATGTCAAATATAACAGTTGGCATGTGGTACATGGCGGGTAATTTGAATTCAAAATAAGGAATGCTAAATCTTGAAGATTTTAACCTTTTAATCATGTTGCTTCCTTACAAACCTTTGGTGGAATATCGGGATGGTGTCCGAGAATATTTCACTGAAATTTTGCGGAAATCTGTGGTGCCATTTTGAAAATATCATAAAAAAACGTCTGACCTCCCATAAGACCCAATGTAAAATTCAGCCCCGGGAGAACAGCTGATTTTTTCAGGGTCGTGGTCTCTATTTTTGTGTTGGCCTTGGTTTGACTTTCGTGGCTCATTTCGAAGTAGAGTTTTAGGTTAAATATGGGCTAAAATGTTTCGAGAAAAGATGGTACAGCAGCTTACGCGAACTTGGCGTGGCACTGCGGTGCCCCCAGAAAAGCAAGTTTAAGAAAAATTGCTTCCCTTGTCTTCCTTCAATGCCTCCAAACTCTTTTCTTTGGTTCTCAAAGTAAGTCAACCACGAGGTTCACTTTCTTAGCGTTGACAATCTCCGCTTTGGATTATTTACTGGAGAAAATTTATTTTCCCTTTCACCTGGCTGCGTCTTGCGGTCTGTCGGCCTGTCTGTCTGACAGTTTGATAATAATTATTTCATAACGAAGTTATTATTGATTGCGTAGATTTCAGCAGGAACGTACAGAAACAGAGAAGGGAGACAGTAAAATTATTAGAGGATCTTGGGGTGTGGTAGGTATGCTTTATTGACAATATTAGATTATAATAATCAAAGTAGGAATTATGTCACAATTATAGCTTGTACCTACCAATTTGTGAAGCTGAGCGCTGTTAGCATAATAAACCTGTCTATAGTTGATGTTCTATTTAAGTGGCACCGCGTCATAGCTATGGTAATCCAAATTCTGCGGCAAAATCTAAGTAAAGAAGCCTTAAAAAATTAGTGTTTCACTTTTTACATGCAGTGTGCCGCTCGGGGCTTAATGTTCGAAGGATAAAACACTACGACCTTTTAAAGGAGAGATCAAACTTATTTGATAAATAAAGATCCGAAACATAAAAGACTATCCAAAATTATATTAAAATATGCGCAAATATTGATTTAGTTGCAAAGACGGTAATTTGTTTTGTGAAAAGCTCCGTCATAATTTGTTTGACATACAGTCAAGACAACAACGAATAGAAAACGTCAAAGCCCTGCTAAATCAATAATTTGTTCGTAACAACCAGATAATAGTATATATGTTCCTTTCTAATGAAATCGTTTAGAAGAAGACATCACTAAAAAGCAAGTAAAATAGTAAGCTAATGACTAATTAGTGCAGTGCCTCATTTTGGGAATCAATATCAATAAAAATACTCTGCCAATATATGGGCCCCTAAGCTCACACTAGGTACTATAGTTATAGTGTACGTGTGAGCTAATATAACTAAAAACTGAAATATATTTTATTCAACTCCACGCTAAATTACCTTTTATTTGATACCACACAAGCCATGTTTTGACTTAAACTCAAATTTTTGAAATCCACCCCCACCCTTAAAAAAACACAAACTAAAATGTATTTTGATGAACTCCGGACTTAATTACCTTTCGTTTGATATCACACACGCCATATTTTCACTTAAACTCTAATTTTTGAAATATACCCCCATCCTTTTTTTTAAATAAATTAAAATGTATTTTGTTTAACTCCAGACTCAATTACCTTTCGTTTGATATTACACACGCCATATTTTCACATAAACTCTAATTTTTGAAATCTATCCCCACCCTTTTATTTGGTTTGTGTTCGGTGGATTTTGTTCATTTTTAAATGGGACCATCTCGACCCAAGACCCAGCCTAGGTACCAAATTTCATTGAAATCGGCCAAGCGGTTTTTGAGTTATGCGCGTTGGTCGTTACAGACAGACATACAGACAGACAGACAGACATACAGACAGACAGACAGACAGACAGACAGACAGACAGGCAGACGGCGCAACAAAAAAGTTTCGAAATCATCTGAAACGCAAAGATATATAAAAATTTTTGAAATCGGAGCAACTTTTTTTTTCTCGAAAAAATTAGGATCACCATAGCTCACACTAAGTGCAAAGTGCGTGCCACTGTATGTACCCCTCTACTCCCTTCCCGCCCATCAAGGTTTTGATGACGGGGTGTCATTTTAATACAACATCAACTATAGCAGAGAACATATAACATCTATCTTCGATGACTATAGTTAGTTAGTAATAATCACATGCAGTGGCAACTGGTGACGTTATAAATTGGGGGGGGGGGCAGAAATTTAAATTGCATGAAAAATGAGATAAAAAACTTACCGAAACAAGTATTTTATTTTCCAAACATGCAGCTACTTGGTGTAGTGTTTAGTTTATTTGTTTATATATGAAGTCCATTCGCCTTTCTTTTTTATGGCCCGTAAAGCAACCTCAAAAAATCCCACAGAATTTTAAACAGTCTATTAACCTACTAAGTATATGTCTAATTTTTGTCACATTTCCATTATGTTCGGTAAGGTTTTGCCTATAGGCACTATTAAATTGGCACCTAATACCAGTCTTGCCTTGCATAGAAAATTCTATGTGGTTATTTAAATGAATACCACTTACTTTGTGTCTTTTTAACTTTTCACTAAAGTGCTTGATATCACACATTCCCTTTTGGCGCAGAATCACTTCGTGGATTGTTCATAACAATACAAATAAAGATAAAAAAACATTTTTTTATTTTTTTTTTGTTTTTTGTAATAATGTATCTTTACTAGGTTAATAGCATTACAAACTTATAAAATATAATAATTTAAGTAAATAAATAAAATAAAACGAACCTTTTTAAAGATAAAAGACCTCGTCCAAAGGCTGCAGGTCCGGAAGGGTACCTAAAACAGAGGCGGCATTGCCCCTCTGAATGGCAAGGCTTATTCTCTGTTTAAAAAAATAGGTGGACCTAGGCTCGTAGGTAAAAGCATAAATTTTAGCACCCAGTTCTTTTACCAATGATTTAGCTTTTTCCCCCCACGGACCAAAAGTTTCCACACAAAAGGGAACAAATAAATAATTTGAAGGAATTTCTGAATACTTTTTAATTTTGATTTGTTCCGAATGTTTAGCAGCCTCTCCATATGTATTTAACAATCGCACAACCAGTTTTCAGTATCGTATAATTTTTTATTAGATTTTCTATTATAAGTTTTTATATTATGGAGCACCCCTCGGCATTATTTTTGGTTAATTTTTAGGTCCGGTCTATGTGGCCCCAAAGATTTTATTTGTAGTCGAAGTTCATATTTCAACATATTTAAATTTGCACAGTTAATTATGTAATCGACGGTATTTATTTCTATTTTATAAACAAACGATAACGAAAACAAACAATTACACGCGACCGGCAAGGCTTTTTACTACTGACAAACCCAAAATCAATTTTAATAAATTCAGTTTTTGTCCTCCAAAAAAGGGCAATAAGGAATTTGTGTGAAGTCAAAAAGCGCGTTTCTTGCAGGCCTCTTTTTTTGAGGCATAGAATTTTAACTTTGTGTTGTATTTTTATTTTAGAAACTGTATGTTTAATGTTTAAAAAGTATCGTCATGAATTATTATTACCTAGACAGTATAACACTCGTAATACTTTTACTCTTAATCTTCCTATACCTCGCTCAACTTTTGAAAAACTCATTTATTTACAATGGAAAAAAGCTTTTTAATCATTTGCCAGTTGAGTTTCGAGAAATAAAAAATCTCGGGAAATTTAGAAGAAAAACAAAAGATTTTTTAGCGAGCAAAGCTTACTTTACTTTGGAAGAATACTTTGCTGACTGAAACTATTTATTTTTATATTTAGGTTTATCTGACAAAATCTGACACAGATCGTGGGGTTTTGATTTTATTGAATGTAAATTTTGACGTCGTTTTGTTTTAATCAAGTTTTAGCTTTTTATTGTTTTTACCAATTTTTATCTATAGTTTTAAGTTTGACTTACTTTTATTATTTAAATAATTTTAAATCAATAATTTTCATTGAATTTAAATTTTGGCGTCGTTATGTTTTAATCAAATTTTAGATTTTTCTTATTTTAACCGATTTTTATATAGTTTTAGGTTTGACTGTTTGACTTTTTTTTCATTTAAATAATTTTAAATCATTAATAATTATTTAGTGTTCAATAGATTGGATAATTGGATAAATGAGGCTTTTGTCAATGTCTACTTTGGTAAACTGACTAATAAAGCCAATTTTTGTATTTGAACTTAAATAAAATTATGGCGTTAGCAATTAAAAGTAGGTACATCAAATGTTAGTTAAATTTATTTTTAAACTTTATTTAGTTTTTCTATTATTGTTATTTTGATAGGGATTAATGTATCTCCATAGTTTTAAAGCTTTTAGTTGGATATTTGTACTTTAGATAAGCAAGGCTTTGTCAATGTATACTATTGTATTCTGACTAATAAAGCTAATTTTGATTTGATTTGATTTGAAAACAAATTCATACGTCTTCACTAAGGATACGAACGTTTCCGCACGATGATGATGGCCGACGTCAATTAAAACAAACATTCTTCCCGCCCCCAAGCGTAAACAGCCACTCATACACCGCTAAAAAACGGGTGAAATTGAAATCTTGCCCCGCGCGGCGCTGCCGGCTTGTAATTATTTATGCTAAAAAAGTTCACCCAATTAATCGCTTGTTGTTAACCACAGATAATAAAAAGAACTAGACAATCATGTCGTAAGGGAAGATTTAACTTTTTTTAAATAAATCAATTAAAAATGCTTTTTTGTTGTCTATGATGACCTTTTCCGTTTTTTTTTTTTTGTGTTGCAAGATTTTTGAGGGACGCCCTTTTGAGCAGTCGGACCCCCCCGCCCCTTCAGGCACGATACGCCGCTGGCAAACTATACGATTTTTCAAATCTCTTACTTAATTTTGTAAAGATGAAGTGGCGTTAGTAGTTGCATTTATCTTTCGAGAGTGTTTTTACCTTTTACAGATTCTCACCACGTCTCTGACGTTCGTTTAAAAGTTCCTTTGTCAGTTTTTACCTCTAAGTTTTTGAAAGGAGTCTGCTGGATAAGTGATGTGTAGAGTGCCCTTTTTACTACTATAAGTAGGAGTTTTTTCGTTTTAGACTTTAAAAGCAATGTTGTCTCTTTTTATATGTAATTAAAACACGGACTTGTTAACCTCAAAATTGTATTGCTGACATATATCGCTGAAAAACCTAAATCAATTTGTGGAAAATATCTAAAAATCATAGCTTCGGGGGGGAGGGACCCGGGCCCCCCTTTATATACGCGATGTTTGAAGCCAGGACCCCTATTTAATTATTAATATTCCTTTTTCGGGTAGACAAGATTTCGATTACTGCGCACAAGTCAGTTTTGGTAGTTTTGAAACATACTCGGTTACGTCACTACATTATTTGTCAAAAGCTTAGAGTTACGTCTATTATTTTTTTCGAAAAACTACTTGATTGGGTGAAAATTTATCAAATAGGGTGTTTGACAAATTTTAGAAAAGTGTTTAGAATGATACATAGATCCCTAATTTGCTACGCAAAATTATTAAAATAGTATATTTTATCATGACTACATTTAAAAACAAGTTTTCTAATTTCCGATTTGAATTTGCCGCTAAAACGCTCATTTCTAACATGGCGTTGCAATGACGTCACAGCGCAGTAAACTCGCGGACAGATACACGGGATTCAAGTGTTTATTTGTTTTTAGTCTGTGTTTTTACTGTTTTTATGTAAAAAAATGTCCTATAAGTGGTGTGTAGTGCCTCAGTGTTCGAATACTAGCATAACAACACCTGAAAAACTATTTATTTATGTGTCTTCAGCAGTAAAAGAACGGAAAAAGTGGCTAGAGCTTGCTCGAAGAGACCCAAGGGCCTTATCTAATACATCTTCACTTTACATTCGTGAAGATCACTTTGATGTGTTGTCTATAATATATATAACTATTTCGTAAATGACGATGAAATTTTTGAGGTTATGTTGATTACAAGGGATGAACAACTATAATAGGCAGAAAGGTGTACAAATTTTTAGGCGGTGCTAGGCAGTTATTAGGCAGAACTAGGAAGTACCTCTAAATGCAGGATTAGGCAGTGCACATGCAGGCTAAAAAATGTAGGACTGAGCAGTGCATATGCAAGACTAGGCAGTGCATAGGCAGGACTAGGCAGTACCTACGCAGGACTATGCAGTGTAACCTATGCAGTACTTCAAGTATTGCTGGTCGTTGTATACTTTTTGAATCTATTTTAATTTAATTGAATCTATTGTAAGTGGCATATTAAACTAAAAAGCAAAAGATATAACTTAACCTCAAAATCTAAATGAGTAAAAGTAGGCGAAGAATATCATAAAAGAACTTTCAGTTATATACAAAACAACTCATCAAATACTTACATCAACATTTTAACGTTTCTAAATTCCGCAGAACAAAAGTCACTGTTGTTGGCAAAGAAGCCTGCCACCATAAAGGAATGCAGCATTGGCAAGTTGGAGCTATCGGCTTTGGAGAATCTGTTTTCCATTAAAAATATTTTTTAGCAAAACACAAAATAAAATCTAATTTAGGACGATAATTCGCACTTTAAACCAAAGCAAACATTACCATCCATAAGAAAATAACACAGAAAAAAGGTTCGTTCGAGGCGTTTACTGTTTTGTGATGTCACTCGCAGCTGATTGGTAAACCGCCTGTTTTGAATCACGTGGCTAATTGTTTTAATTCAATGATTTTATTTAATTAAAAGAACTAGGAATTTGAGAAAAAATTAAACAAAAAAGTTTATTTTTGGCATTACCAAGACGTAAAGGGATATCTAAAAATAAATATATATTTATTTCTTACTACTGTCAAACACCCTATTGTAGATTAGAATTGTAGTTTCTCTAAAACTAATTGTGCAGATTTATTGTGGACACCATGAAGAGTGTTAAATGGCATTTATAAACCACTCTTAATTTTATTAAAAAATTATGAAGAAAAAAAGAAGTAGATTACCTTCTCCCAGAAATTTTGCACAAACCGCACATGTTTTACATGAATTAATTCCCATTTTTTACCTGGCTTCAGTTATCGCGTGTGAGAATGCATGTATTTGAAGACACTCAACTAGTTGGAAAATAAGTTCATTTCTCCCGGGAGTCTAATTGCAGTACGTGCAATGTCGCAGTAAACGTACGTAAACCATTACTGCAAAACCTTATCCTCTTGGCTTAAGATACTCTAAAAGTAGAGAATCCCGGAAACAAAAGAAAACTGTTAAAAACCCAGAAAGCCCAAAGCCAACTTTCTGGCAGATCTTTCTTTGAGGCAAACAAAAACTCTAACCGCTGCAAAAGAAGGAATAAGGACACTTACACACACACTCTTCGTGGCTAATTGGTAACAAGAAGTTTTTGTTTCTCTCATATTTTTGTGTGGGTAGCTCGAAAGCTTAACCTCACGTGGGTCCGAGATCTAATGGACAGTCGTGCGTCACTAATGTAATTTTCGTATTTTTTTGGGAATACTAGTGCAATTTTTTGTATTTTTTTGAGCAACTGACAAGTCCAGTCTTGCTCTCGGTGCACATTTCTCGCCACAAGCTCTCCGAGCTCGTGTTGTACTAATGCACTTTCGTATTCTTTTGAAACTGCACTGGGACAATTTTTCGACAGCACTAAAATTCTATCAATTCAAAAAAAACGGCTGTACTTTTTAAGTTAAAATTTCATTTACTATCTTAGAAATATCAAGAGCTTGTTAATCGCTGTTGTGATTTATTTGTCTTTTTGCGAGTTTTTTTTTTAATTTTTAAAATAAAATCTAACTGATAAAAACTGTTTAGGGCCTTAAAATTAAGGACACTCATCGTAAAGACAAGCTTTATAGGAAGCAAAGCTAACGTCAGGGTTTCTATTTTTTGGTTATTATTTTTGACATGTTTTCTTCGGTTTCGCATTAGCGGTGCTGTTTTATTTTGAAGATGTTGTTTTACACAGCATAAAGGTACCTAAATGCGAAACCGAGGAAAACATGTCAAAAATTATAAGCAAAAAATAGACAATCAGAGTTAGGCTTCGCTACCTGTAAAGCTTGCTTGACGATGAGTGACCTTACTTAAAATAACTATGTACTGCTCATCTCTCTTCCTCGCTATATTTTGTCGCTATCAAATTTTGGTTTTGTTCTAGTGTCAAATTCAAATTATCACGAAACTAAAGGCCATCAGGATCAGGATCATTTGTTATAGTATACTATAAGTGTCCTGAATTTAAGATAAACATTTAGTAGAAATTCCTGTTATCAGTGGGCTTGTAAAATGACGTTAGTTCCTTTGGTGCCGAGAAATAGCAGGGTGTAGTTTTCGGGATGAAAAATGGTTTGTTTATACTTTTCCTTTTTCTTTTCATTCTGGTCAAGTAGTCAGGTAAATATATCGTTTATTAGTTTTTATTTAAAAAATAAATAATAAGTGAAACACAAAAAGAGGAAGATGTCAAACGTTTTTTCTTTTAATATTAATTTATAAAGATTTATTTTAATATTTTTTTACAGAAAATACCAAGCGTGCGAATTATTTCACACTTAAATTTTCTATATGCAAAAAATCTGTTATGTGTAAATGTACATTAAATCCTCGAGTCACACTTATGTGACTGGGAAACTTTAAATTATAAGCCCAAAGGACCTTCCAAAAATCATCATCCCTTCATCGATAAGAAATTCTACGGGCAGAAACTTTATAGTTTGGATTTAAACTTAGTTCCTTGCCACGTCCATTGTAAAACGAACTGTAGTGTAGAAAAGACCGGGGAAGATGACGATATTAAGGATTATTAAAGCTTCCTAAAAAATACACAAACTCGCTTTTGACTTCGTTTAATTGTTAATGGGCCTACAGACACGCGAGCAGTTCTTGAGATTAGTACTCGCGAACTAATCTCTGCATACATGTACGTTTGGTGGAATTGCCTACACACACGAAGACAAAATTAAACGTTCTAAACATAAGGGGCCTACAGACACGCGAACATTTCTAGAGATTAGTACGCGCGTACAAGTTTGCGCATACTAATCTCTTCGTGTGTAGACAATATTCGCCTAAAATATCTCTCGAAGATTTGTTCGCGCGCACGATGTACGCGAGCAAATCTCTCGGTGTCTGGGCAAAACGCATTGATAATATCGTGTTTATGTTTAGAACGTTTAATTTTGTCTTCGTGTGTGTAGGCAATTCCACCAAACGTACATGTATGCAGAGATTAGTTCGCGCGTACTAATCTCAAGAAATGCTCGCGTGTCTGTAGGCCCCTTAAAACACGATATTATCAATGCGTTTTGCCCAGACACCGAGAGATTTGCTCGCATACATCGTGCGCGCGAACTAATCTTCGAAAGATATTTTAGGCGGATATTGTCTACACACGAAGAGATTAGTATGCGCAAACTTGTACGCGCGTACTAATCTCTAGAAATGGTCGCGTGTCTGTAGGCCCCTTAAGATAGATGTTTTGGTTACAAACAAAAAAACACAAAAATTTAAATCCTAAAATACTACACTGCAAAAAATTTAAAAAATATATTTTAGTCATCTTCCCCACTAACGGGGTAAGTTGACGAGCCTATTGGAGCAAGATGACGACTAGGCGCATAGGTCACAAATCAACGTACCCTTCTTTTTATATGAGGTGCATGCATCATGCCACCAACCCTCACACTCTCCACAATTAATCCAGTCCTCTATTGTCCTAATTTTTGCAATTTTTATAATTTTTGTAATTTTTGTAATTTTTGTAATTTTTGTAATTTTTGTAATTTTTGTAATTTTTGTAATTTTTGTAATTTTTGTAATTTTTGTAATTTTTGTAATTTTTGTAATTTTTGTAATTTTTGTAATTTTTGTAATTTTTGTAATTTTTGTAATTTTTGTAATTTTTGTAATTTTTGTAATTTTTGTAATTTTTGTAATTTTTGTAATTTTTGTAATTTTTGTAATTTTTGTAATTTTTGTAATTTTTGTAATTTTTGTAATTTTTGTAATTTTTGTATTTTTTGTATTTTTTGTATTTTTTGTATTTTTTGTATTTTTTGTATTTTTTGTATTTTTTGTATTTTTTGTATTTTTTGTATTTTTTGTATTTTTTGTATTTTTTGTATTTTTTGTATTTTTTGTATTTTTTGTATTTTTTGTATTTTTTGTATTTTTTGTATTTTTTGTATTTTTTGTATTTTTTGTATTTTTTGTATTTTTTGTATTTTTTGTATTTTTTGTATTTTTTGTATTTTTTGTATTTTTTGTATTTTTTGTATTTTTTGTATTTTTTGTATTTTTTGTATTTTTTGTATTTTTTGTATTTTTTGTATTTTTTGTATTTTTTGTATTTTTTGTATTTTTTGTATTTTTTGTATTTTTTGTATTTTTTGTATTTTTTGTATTTTTTGTATTTTTTGTATTTTTTGTATTTTTTGTATTTTTTGTATTTTTTGTATTTTTTGTATTTTTTGTATTTTTTGAATTTTTTGAATTTTTTGTGTTTTTTGTATTTTTTATGTTTTTTTGAAATTTTTGAAATTTTTATATCTTTTTGAATATTTGGTAAATTTTTGGAAATTTTTGTATTTTTTGAAGTTTTGTAGTTTTGAAGTTTTGTAGTAAAAATAGACGAATTGGTGCCCGCGAGCTCTCTGTCTGTCTGTCTGTCTGTCTGTATGTCTGTATGTCTGTCTGTAACGACCAACGCGCATAACTCAAAAACCGCTTGGCCAATTTCAATGAAATTTGGTACCTAGGCTGGGTCTTGGGTCGAGATGGCCCCATTTAAATGGGACAAAATCCACCGAACACAAACCAAATAAAAGGGTGGGGATGGATTTCAAAAATTAGAGTTTATGTGAAAATATAGCGTGTGTGATATCAAACGAAAGGTAATTGAGTCTGGAGTTAAACAAAATACATTTTCATTTATTTTAAAAAAAGGGAGGGGGTATATTTCAAAAATTAGAGTTTAAGTGAAAATATGGCGTGTGTGATATCAAACGAAAGGTAATTGAGTCCGGAGTTTAACAAAATACATTTTTGTTGTGTTTTGAGGGGTAGAGCCGCGGGACTGTAAGCGCGCTGGTCGTTTTATAAAATCTGGGTGCAAAAATCCTTAAAAGGACGATGTAAAAATATTAATCTTTCCGAGCCACACAAAGACAATATAGAGGATTGGCACTCACCTTTTCAGCTGTTTCCGTCGTCCAGAGGAGCTCCTCTCGCTGGCCCAGTCGTTGCAGTCGCTCCACACTAGAATCACTTGTTTGTGTAATGGTTTAGTTTGATTTTCTAAGAATGTTATTGGATTTTTTGGTTAATAGAATTTATCACCATGCTGCGTGGTGATCTCGACAGAATACGACAGACGAATCTTTTTTTGGTTACGCCTTTTTGCGCAGATTCATTTTCCGTAGATGGCGCTGGCGTTTTGCTTGTGCCAATCAAATTGAAATTGTGTGGGTTTTCCGAATACGGGAATTTGGCGCAAAATTTGAATTTAAAATTAAAGTTGCACGAACATTTTCCGCCCACTTAAAACGAAGTTTTACATTGAGATTAATTGAATAAACAAATGGCTATATAAAAAGAATATAAGTTAATTCAAAACCTTAAAGGGTAGGTAATTAAATCCGTTTTAGGTTTATAGATCAAAAGGGAAAAAAAATGAAAAAAAAAATATATATATATATTCTAGATAACGACACACGAAACAAAAGAAGTTGCTTGGGAGTTTAGTGCGCATCTAAAGGTAGTGGGCACAACTTGACCACGGGACGAGTGAAAAGTCCGTGTTGTGTTTTAACAGTAGCAACTCGAATGTGATTATCCCGACCAGGATGTACAGATACTATTCTACCCAGCAACCAGTGTAATGGCGGCCTAATTTCATCCTTAATTAATACAAGCGTATCTAGCTTGATTTCAACCGAAGGGTCCGACCACTTAGAACGCTGTTGTAAAGTATTTAAGTACTCGAGTTTCCAACGCTTCCAGAAATCGGCATGAATCCGTTGGATAAGTTGCCAACGCTTAAGGGTATTAACTTTAAGGGTAGAAAGGTCAGGATCAGGACACGAATTAAGGGGTTCCATTGTGAGGAAATGACCCGGAGTCAAAGACGTAAGATCGTTTCGGTCAGAGCTTTGCTCACAAAGGGGTCGAGAATTGAGTAATGCCTCTATTTGGGCGAGGAGAGTATAGAGCTCTTCGAAGGTTAGTATCTGGTCACCGATGACCCGATACAAATGTGTTTTTATAGATTTGACTCCTGCTTCTGCTAGACCATTTAGGTGGGGGGCTCCCGGACTATTAAGACACCATTTGATTTTTAAGCTCTCAGAAGCTAATTTCGAAAGATTATGGAGCTCCTTAATAGCCCCAACAAAGTTTGAGCCTCTATCACTTGTGATTTGGACACAAGTGCCACGTCTAGCGACAAAGCGTCGTAAAGCAGCGATGCACGCCTCTGTGGTTAAATCCGAAACAAGCTCGATATGGATTGCCTTGACAGAAGTATCGACAAAGACTGCGATATATGATTTACCAACTTGTGCTCCACGACGTCTCTGACCTACAAAGGTTTTGATTGGGCCTGCATAGTCTAAGCAAACGTGTGAAAAACATTTTAATTGTGACGTTCTAAAAGAAGGTAAATCCGACATGTACGGAGTATACGGTTTTGGTTTTAAGCGAAAGCAGGGAATACATTTCAATAAAACCCTCTGAATAGCTCGACGTGATGACATAATCCAAAACTTTTGACGAATTAAGTATTGGACTGTGTTTATTCCGGGATGTAAATTTTCGTTATGAGTTTGAATAATGATCAATTGGGTTAATCTATGAGATTTCGGCAATAATAAGGGATGTTTTGCCTCAAAGGAGAGTTGAGAATGCCGTAAGCGTCCGCCCACTCTAAGGAAACCCAATTCGTCCAAAAAGGGCGCGAGTTTGCGAAACGGCTTAGGTAATAGCTGAGTATTTTGAATTTTTTGAATGATATCCGAAAAACACTCTTCTTGGACCCTTTTAACTAAAACAAGTAGAGCCTTGTGTAGTTCAAAAGCGGAAAAAACGCCGGATAAAGGGTCAACTGAGGTTTTTCGATTGTGAATAAGTCTTAGAAAATGACAAATGATTTTTTGAATGGTATTTAAATTGGATATTTTATCGATTAATCTATCAAAAAAGTTTTGATTTTGAATTTCTGCCGTCAGCACCACTGAATTTTCCGGTTTTTCTTCTTTGAGAACCTCGTCTGGAATTCCCAAAGAACGTTCATTTATAAACCTTTGAATTTGCCACTCCGTAGTGGGCAAGGTAATCCATGGAGGGCCGTGAAACCAAAGAGGGTGATTTATTAAGTTATTGGGCGACAACCCTCTGCTAGCGCAGTCGGCAGGGTTCTCGGGTGAAGTAATGTGATACCATGGGACTTCGGGGATTGTTTCTTGAATACGACTTACGCGGTTTGCCACAAAGGTCTTCCACTTGTGAGGTGAAGATGTGACCCAATGAAGCGTGACCTGTGAGTCCGAGAACGCAAGAATTTCATCGATTACGAGTAATGATGAATAGGTGCGAATAACTAGTTCGAGTAAATCAGCTAATAAAGTAGCTCCAAGTAGTTCCAAACGTGGGATTGAAATAGTGTGTAAGGGAGCAACCCTTGACTTGCCCATGACTAGAGCAGTTTTGATAATTTTATTTGGTAATTCGACGCGAACGTATACGCAAGAAGCGTATCCTAGCTCGGATGCATCGCAGAAACCTAGCAATTGACATCGTTGAATATTATTCGAAAAAATATGTCTAGGTATACAAAGATTCGAAAGAGTGGTTAATTGATTATTGAATTGATTCCAAAGAGTTTTGATTGGATCGGGGGGTATTTCATCCCAATCAGTTTTGCATAACCAAAGTTTTTGCATAATCACTTTGGCCAAAAATGAAACAGGCGATAAGAAACCTATAGGATCCCAAATTTTAGCGATAGCCGATAAAATATTCCTTTTGGTGCAAGGTTTTTCACAAGGGGTACAAGAGTAGGTAAAAGTATCTGTAGAAGGGTGCCACTGAAGGCCCAACACCTTAATCGATGTTGAAGAATCGTCTTCAAAGGTAACAGGGATCTGACAATCAGCGGGCGACAAATGTGAAAGAAGTTTCGGATTATTTGATGCCCATTTTCTTAATTCAAATTTTCCCAATTTAAGCAACGCTATGAGATTCTTTTGAAGCGATAAAGCACCTTCTAGAGAGTTAGCTCCACAGCAAATATCGTCCATGAAAATGTTATTCAAAAGGACCTGGGATGCTTCAGGATAATTCTTAGCCTCCAGGATGGCTAGTTCTCTAAGAGTTCTAATAGCTAAATAGGGACTTGAACTAACACCAAACGTCACTGTATTAAGCCTGTATTCCTGCAGGGGTTCGTTGGGATCAAATCGCCAAAGTAGCCTTTGGTAGTCCCGATGAATTGGATTGATTTGAATTTGTAAAAAGTGCTGTTTTATATCAGTCAAAAATACGATAGAATAAAATCTGAATTTTAATAGAATTTCGGAAATATCGGCTTGTAATTTTGGTCCTATTAAAAGAGTTTCGTTCATGCTTAGGCCTTTCGAACCCTTAATCGAGGGGTTAAAAACCACCCGGAGTTTAGTCGTTGATTTGTCAAGGCGAAGGACTCCGTGATGTGGTAAATAAGAACATAACTGAGGTCTAGGTTCGGATCTTGGGATTAAAGACATGTGCCCGTTTTTGAGATATTCTCTCATAAAATCCGAGTACATACTATAGAAATTTGAATTTTTTATTAAGCGAGATTCGAGAGATAAAAATTGACGATAGGCCACTGAATATGTGTCTCCCAGGTCAGGAGGGTCAATGTGACGAAAAGGCAAATTTACAGTAAATCGGCCCGAAATATCTCTAGTGGTAGTTTTTTGGAAAATCTCTTCACATCTTTTTTCTTCGGGTGAGAGAAACGTTTTTGACTTAATTGATTCTAGTTCCCAAAATCTGCGAATATTAAAGTCGAGAGACTGCTCACAGGAAGTAAAGTAAGAATTGACTTGAGGTGAAATATTTATGTTTTGAGTTTGGCCCATCAAGACCCACCCAAAAACTGTCTCAAAAGCGGAGGGTAGGCCGTGAGGTCCTGGAATTCGTCCTGATTGGACGATTTCTGTGTAAAGTTGTGCACCTAAGAGTAAGTCAATTGGACCAGGGTTGTAAAATTGGTTATCTGCAAGCTTTAGATTTGAAATATGACTCCAATTGGATGAATCTACCTGTACTGAGGGCATATTCGAACAGAGTTTCGGTAAAACGAAGACTTGAATAGAAAAGGTAGGCTCTTGTTGGCCTAGGGCTCGAATAGTGCAAGTAGAAATGCCGTTAGTGGCCGACGAAGATTGATTTAGTCCCAGAACAGGGATCGAAATTTTGTTTCTTGGCAAGCCTAACCTGTTAAGACAAGCTTCGCTTATCAGGTTAGCTTGGCTACCGTTGTCCAGAAGTGCTCGGACAGGTTGGTAGTTACCCCGACTATCCAGTACCTCTAATTTTATAGTCGCTAGAAGCACTGTCGTCCGGGGCGTCAAGGTGGATAACGAAGAGTATTGATTTGTAGATGTATTTGGATTCGAATTGATTTGAATTGAATTTGAACTGGGTTGAACAAAACTAGGGTTCTGTTGGCTAAGACTTGAATTTGAATTCTGATACGATAAGTTTGTGCCTGTGCTAGGCACGGCCACTTGATTTGAATTAAAACTTTGATTTAAGTTCGAATTTTGATTTGAATTTTGGCTTGAATTAACAAAGGATTGACTTGAATTCTGACGGATTGAATCTGTCGTTTGCGATAGATGAATAAGACTATGGTGCCTATGTCGACATACCCTGCAGTTGTAGGTACTACTGCAGTCGATTACTTGATGATTTGAACGTAAACAGTTGATACATAACGATTGTTGTTTTACATAAGTAAAACGATCTGAAGGAGATTTGGAAATAAAAACACCACACTGCGAGAGTGGATGAAAAGAATTATTGCATAATTTGCACTTATAGGGTTGTTGGTTTTGTCGAAATTGAGTATTGGATTGTTTATTTGATACTTGTGAGTGCGTATGCGCTAAAAAATTTGATGGAGGGCTTGATTTGTACTGATTATTTGAATAAGAATTATATTTTTGGTTACTAGAATTCGAATAATTTGGTTTTTGCTGTTTGGAAGTCGAAGGTTGCATTTGCGTATTTTGGGGAGATAGCTGTACTGTTTCAAGAGCACGGCATTGGTTAATAAGAAACTGAATTAGATTTTGATATGTTGGAATCTCGGTAGTACTATACTTTAATTCGAAAGCGGTTCTTGTGGTTTGATCGATTTTTGATAATAAAATTGAAAATAAACAAAAACACCACGACGTTACTGGAAATTCAAGATTTTCGAGCGCCGCAATATTCTCGGAAAAGGTATCTACCAAGACTCTAAGATCCTTTGCTGACTGGTTTCCCTTTAAAGAATTTGCATAGTAGATTGAGTTCCAGTAGGTACTGGCTAAAAGTCTTTTATTTTGATAGCGATCTGTTAATACCTTCCAGGCGATTGCGTAATTACTTGCCGTTAATTTTATAGAGCTTAAAATATTAAGTGGTTCGCCCTCAAGGAAGGTTAGCAAATGTTGAAATTTCCTTATATCGGAATAATTAGAGTTTTCGTGAACCAAACAAGAATAAACATCGTAAAAGGTTGGCCACTTTTTTACGTTTCCATTAAAGCAAGGTACCTTTAAAGGGCCCAGATCATCGCTACGTGAATAGTGTGAAGTTGCGGGGGTGAAATTTGAATGAACTGAATCGGAACATAAACTCGAAAAAAGAACTTTAGCTTGGTGGTAGAATAGATCCGTATCTCTCCTAATTTTGTCTTGTACTTCGAACTCATCATCGTCGTCGTCTTTCAAGAGACCTATGATGTCATTATGAATTTTTTTAAATTGTTCATAGTGATCATCTAACGATTCGTAAAACGCCTTAAAAATTGGCAAGGAAGAACTATCTGATTTAGCTTTTGTTCCCAAGTTATACGTTTCCGTAATACGAGATATTGAAACTTTGCGTTGATTCTCAAGCTTTTTTAACGACATATTGTTAATTAAAAAAATAAAAAATATTTAAAAGGAATAAAACTAACACTTGACCCCTATTGACTTTAATCAGTCCAAAAGAGTTCGACAGCATATATTTTATTATCGATTTCTCGAATAAATGCAAAAACTGTTATCCTAGGTCGCGATTTTTCTCCCAAAATAAATGCACACAGATACGACTTGTACCTACTACCGTTTCTCTTATTATTTACAGGTAAATACTAATTCTACTAGATGTGTTTGTTTACCTGTTTAATAAGAATAAAGCATTTAACTCACAAGCACTTTTGTTGTTTTGAATAACTATAACATATTATTTAAACAAATAACTATTATTTAAACAAATTTCGATTTTTGAATCAAAACAAACGACGTACGAAGTGCCAATTTCGGCTGCAATGAAATGTGGGTGGAGCAACAGTTAAGCCACGCAAGGGGGGACGGAACCTCCTTTCTAAACCGGACACGGCAACAAACGAATCAAAATGGCGAGGGTAAAAATCTAATATTTTTAGCAAACAAATTTTAAAAAACTATCTGGGTCGTGGGACCAGAAAATGTTGTGTTTTGAGGGGTAGAGCCGCGGGACTGTAAGCGCGCTGGTCGTTTTATAAAATCTGGGTGCAAAAATCCTTAAAAGGACGATGTAAAAATATTAATCTTTCCGAGCCACACAAAGACAATATAGAGGATTGGCACTCACCTTTTCAGCTGTTTCCGTCGTCCAGAGGAGCTCCTCTCGCTGGCCCAGTCGTTGCAGTCGCTCCACACTAGAATCACTTGTTTGTGTAATGGTTTAGTTTGATTTTCTAAGAATGTTATTGGATTTTTTGGTTAATAGAATTTATCACCATGCTGCGTGGTGATCTCGACAGAATACGACAGACGAATCTTTTTTTGGTTACGCCTTTTTGCGCAGATTCATTTTCCGTAGATGGCGCTGGCGTTTTGCTTGTGCCAATCAAATTGAAATTGTGTGGGTTTTCCGAATACGGGAATTTGGCGCAAAATTTGAATTTAAAATTAAAGTTGCACGAACAATTTTAGTTTTTGTTTTTTTTAAGGGTGGGGGTGGATTTCAAAAATTTGAGTTTAAGTCAAAACATGGCTTGTGTGGTATCAAACAAAAGGTAATTTAGTGTGGAGTACACTATAACTATAGTACCTAGTGTGAGCTTAGGGGCCCATATATTGGCAGAGTATTTTCCAGGTTTTCGCAGTCTTGTTAAACCCACATTGCTGCTCATCAATAAGACGCCTCTGGCTATAGCGATAAAGAAAAAATTGATAGGTACATAGCTTAGTTCCAGCATACATACAGCAGCTAGGCAGAACTTATATAAGTTAGTTTGCAGGGATTTTGAGAAAGTTTGCGGAAAAGTTAAACGCGCGACGGTACGTGCTAACGGATGTTACAATGATGGCTTGGCAAGAGGTTATGAATATTTTTGATGTTAAAAAGTTACCTGATCCAATCATTATCGATTAAGAACATAAAAGTTGTGAATTATTCTTCTACCAGTGGTTAGTATCTCTTTCCAATCAGTGCTAGACGAATAATTCGACACGACTTAGTCATACGCGATCGTGGAGCTTTATGGGTGTCGTTTGGTTTGGTATGGCTTTATAGACAAATACTGAAACCAGTATGGACATACTCAATAGTATTCAACTATGGGGTTGTACTACAGAGAGCATTGGCATAGCTAGTCTTGCTTTTCAGGGGGGCCGTGGCCCCGGTCTATCTTGAACAAACAGCAAACATAGGTTTTAAAGAGTCGTGCAAAGTGTGCAATGAATAAAAAAAAAATACGCGCATTAAATGTTCTAATATTTTAATATAACAAATTTAATAATACATTTACCAATTTATTTATATGTATACACAGGAAGTATGTAATTCAGCAATTCTACAAAGAAAGTTTTCTACGTCGCTGACTGAAGCGTCTACCACACTGTCTAAGTCAACCTCAACATCTTTTTCTATGAATAACAATGACAAACCTGAGTGTCTCTCTTGAGTCATAGTTGTTCTAAGCCAATTAAAAACTCTCCTTATGGCAGAGAAAGACCTCTCGCAAGTTGCACTTGAAATTGGAAGAATACTCGCAACTTTAAAAAGTTGGTAGAGGTTTGGATAGGTGTTTTCTGCTATATGTTGTTTGATAGAATCATGACCAACAGTTTGATTTAACCGAAAAATACAATTCTTTAAAACGGTCATTTCTGCTCTTAGAGCAGAAGTATTAATATTGAAAATTTCCCGGTATTGCTCGACGAATTTATTCCATTTAACGACGTGGGAAAACTTAATATGTAAATGGTTATGAAATTGTCACCAAAATCGGAAAATTTCCATAAGACACTAAACGCTAACCTCAAAAAAACTAAAAAGATTATTATATTTATTTTAGAAAAACAGTTTAAAAAGGTCTTTTATAACCTTACGATATCTACAACCCGATTTCGGAAACAGAGGGGCAAAGGTCGCTGTCTTTATTAAATGCGAAATTTAATTTACACTTTTATAATATTTTACAACATGTCGCCAATATGTATGAAATATTCAATATGCATAATTATGTTTAAATTTAAAAAATATTTTCGGGAAATTGCATAAGTGCAGAAAAGTTACCGATAATTTAAAGAGAAAAAGCCTAATTCCGCAAGACAAGGGCTTTTTCCTGAAATGTAAACATTATCTGAGTGATTTTAAATTTTAATGCACCTATTTTATTTGAATATTTCCCGAATAATAATAGAAAAGTATGTATTTTCAGCGTCATGTTCTTTTACTAGTAGTCGGTAGGGGAGGCCTAAAATATCTTAGGGGGGGCCTGAGGGACTTCAGGGGGGGCCAGGCCCCCCCTGGCCCCCCCTAGCTACGCCAATGACAGAGAGTAAAATTCTTAATTAAGAAACATTGTGAATGTACCTTGGTACGTTCGAAATAGTGACCTTCATCGGGATTTAAACATCGAAACATCGAAAAGCCATGAAGATATACTCCATCGACGTGTAAATGTAGAAGAAATTCAGCTTCTAGACAACACCATGATGCTAGTTCGAAGACTAAAAAGAATGAAGCCGTTTGAGCTAGCGACCTAAATGAATTAAATAAAACAAAATAGCGCTACAAAGACAACACAAATGTGAGTTACAGACCTTAAAGCGGGGTGAACATGTCAAGTAAACCCTAAGGTCAAAACTAACTTTTCTAGTAAATTAAGTTAAAACAAAACCGCTAGTTAGTCTTATTGCCTAGATTGTAATACAATAAATACAGTGTGTTTGACAAATAAAAAAAACACTTTTGTTTATTTTACACATTTGGCTAAAACTAATTTAACATATAAGTTATGTTAATTTTTTTAAAGAGACGTTTCCCTTTTTTTGTCTTTGAAAATAATGCAGAATGGGAAAAAGTGCTGAAATACTTTCTCACAATTTTAACTGCACAACGGTAAGAAAAAAATAACAAAGGGATTTTTTTCCGTGTATACACACGTTGCCCTTAAACTCGACCGGTGCAACCGGGCTTGACGTTGCCAAGTTTTGCGGAATATATTGATCTGTCGTAAAAGCGCGCGTGGAACATTCGCCCTCTCAATTTGAAGAACTGTACCTTATTACTAGGAAATATATTTTAAGTTAAGTTCTGCAGATGTGTTAAAAATAGACAAAGACTAATTTTTTTTCATAAAAGCTTCAGTAAAACAGAAATAATCTCTCATAATGGCGCAACATAAGGGCGAGTTTTTCTCCATGAAACACAAAAAAGGGGAAGCGATTATGATAGATGTCGTGTATACACGCAACCCCCCGTAAGACAGCTACAAATTGTAGATAATTAATAACTTTTACGCATACCGGGAAACAACGCTGAATAGCGAAATCTGTTACAAGTCTTTTTTGCTGCTTAATTCCAAAATTCCCATACGGATATTTTGTTTACCTACATGATTTCGAAAGTGATGAATGGCATTATGTTATTTTGCTTAATCGAAAATGTTTTTAGCTCTGTATAGATCAAGTTTTCACGAAAATATTAACAGATAAACAACAAAATTTGACGCATATCAACCAAAAGAATAAGCAGGCTTTAGAAAAGGTTTTAGTACAGTTGACCATGTATTAACCATGAAAATCCTAATAAAATGACTTTGAAAAAGCTTTCGATAGCATTAAGCCCTAGGCAGAAAAAGCATCCTTAATTAATAGCCAAATAGATCACAGATACACAGACTTAATGGCCGATATATATAGCGAAGCAATAGCATCAATCAAAATTCCCGGATAAACCAAGCCAATCCGCATAAGAAAAGGTGTCGGATATCCCCTAAACCATTTAGTCAGGCCCTAGAAGATGATGGTGAACCATCTAAGATAGGCTAATGATATCGTCTTAATAACAAATAAGAAAGAAGAAAGAAGAACTGAAAAAAAAGCTGGAAGAACTGGATACAGCAACTAAAAATATTGGCTTAAGTATGAAACACACTAAAACTAAAATCATAAAAAACACAGATCAGAATAAAGCATGAAGAAATAGAACAAGTAGAGGAATACAAATTATTAAACTAAAAAATGAAAACCAAACAGCTGAAATCAACAGACGAGAAAGATACGTCTGGGCAGCATTCGGTAAATTAAGTGTGAAATATCCTCAGTACCTTAAAACGAATGTGTATAACCAATGTATTCACGTATGGATTCCAGACCTGGACCCTTACAAAATCAAACATGGATAAGGTAACAAAAGCCCAAAGATCAATGAAAAGACAAATGTTGCATTTGAAGATAATACATAGAAAAAGGAATTAATCGATAAGAAATAAAACAAAAGTAAGTAATGTCAGACAAAAAGAGGATCGATGGAACAAATGTATTGTAAACTGGAGACCTTCGGAAAATTAAAGAAGTAGGGAAAACGGTTTTAAACATGGAATCTGTAGGTAAGAACTTAACAATAACATTAATTTCTTAAACATTTACACAGTTTTAGAGTTTGTAAAGAATAAACAATTGTGTAAATTTTAACGATGCTTGATTATCCTTAATAATTATTTATATTCTTAAGATTTTTGAACAAATGGGGGAAATAAGGCAATCCCAAACATCATCTGCTAAGTATAATACAAATAATGTAGCATATGACTGGTTTCATAAAATTTAATTTCAAACACCCGAAAAATTATTACAAAAACCCTCTAAAACAAAGGCTCTTCATTAAAGTGGGACACTTCTCACTTAATTTTCCTAGAGCAGAGCTCGGATGACTCTCTGCAAATTTTATTTGAATTTTAACTTAATTGTATGGTCCCGTCTAAAAGAAACCAGTGGTTCTATTTATCAAATATAATATATAAATACTAATAAGGAGTGGGACGTGTAAAAGAATGCATTTTTTTTTATAAAGAAATTCATGTTATTTATTTTTTCTATAAGCGTGCGGAAAAGTCCACTTTTCCGCACGCATTTTAGTGTAGAAAGTGCCACTTTTCCGCACTAGTGCGGAAAAAGTAAATTTGTTACGATTTTGAGGTGTTCTATAACATTTAGACCGTTCAAAATACATTTGTATCTTTCCTAGCACACGAAATATCCTAAAAATATTCAAATTGACTAAAATTCTGCTATATTTTCAATATTTTCGATAAAATATAGTTTTTAGTAAAATAGATTCAAATTATAAGTTTTAAACCTCCCCGGTATAAATATCGTCATTGTCAATGTCAAACAACAATGAACACTAGTGGCATAAACTTTATATTATTAGTTTATGCTAGTGGTTTTAGATTTGGCATCTTAAATCACCATAGCAACAAAGTACAAACAAACTGTCAAAACAAAGCCAATTTTGCAGATACAAGCGTCTTTTGAATTTTTCAAACAAAAAAATCAGATTTTCAATGGATTCTTCGGACGAAGATCTACCCCAGTCAGTTCTAGAAGCCGCTAGAATGTGAATAATAATAATTGATTTGATTAAAACGTTTTGAATATAAATAATTTTCTGATTAATTTTTAGTTTTTTCCTCACGCTTATAGAAAAAATAGTGTACCTAACTCGTGCGTAAAGTGTCTTTTCCGCACTTGATTGCTGGCCAAACTCCGCTATCGCGTCGTTTGACCATCTGCAATCGCGTGCGGAAAAGAGGCACTTTCCGCACTAGTTAGGTAAACTACTATTTTGTTGGCAGTTTTATACAAAAAAAGCAAGGGTTAAAAAAAATTAAACTTTATTTTTTTTTGGTACTGCGGGCTAGGATTTTTCAGAACTAAGACGACGATATACATAAGCAAGTGTGCAGTAAAACTAAGAAGAGATTTAAGAAAGGTTTGATATAAATACAGCTGGCAAGACCAAACTGTTTAAAAAAAAAACATATAAAAAAATGCTGGATTAATTACGATGAAAAAGTTTTTGGAAAGTGGCGTGGATCGAAAAAGTTTGGCTTTCATGTGAATTTTCTCAATTTTACCATAATTAAAACTTTTTCTTCCTAAAAGTGTTTTTCACTACCTTGCACTCTCCTCCAGTCCCAGACAAACAAAGAGCTTTTGCATCGTAGAGGGAACACTGTACTGTGGCCTCTGTGTATATCCTAGGCTTTCCACAGACTTGAACATTTTGACGAACAGAGCGATGAATTCAACAGGAAAATAAACCGTAAAGGGTGTAGTTTGAACGCGTACCACTACTATGTCGGTTTAGAACATTTTTCTACGTTGTCTGACACCTATTTTCCACCTCCTTCGATCCTGACCTTTACCTCCCGACAGGTTTTTTGCCTCATTAATCTTTGGATTGACTGTTGCCATTCCAGTTTAGGACGCCCTCTTTTTCTGCGTCCTATTGGTTGCCATTCTAGGACCTGGTTTGGTAATCTTTCGTCGTTCATCTGTTGTACATGGCTGTACCATATCAGTTGTCTTTTAGTGATGTCATCCGTTATGATCTCATTTCTTATGTGATCTGTTCTAGATGTTCTCATTGATCTTCTTATTGCACCCATTTCGACACTTTCCATTTTTGCTTTGTATTTTTCTGTTACGCGACAGTCTCTATTCTATTCCATAAAACAGCGTGCTTTTCACCATTGTTTCATATATGTTAAATTTTACATTCTTTTTTATCTCTCTGCTCCATAAAATACTGCTAAGACAACCAATAACCTTTTTTGCTTTTACTATTCTTTTTTCCAGTTCTTTACAGTCTGTTCCTGTCTTATCAAATGTGACACCCATGTATACATACTCATAGCATGGAGATATTGTTTGTCCATTGTCTAGTTCTAACTCACTTGATTTGTTTGTACTTTGCGTTTCCAGTTTTTTAGAGCTACTGCGATATATATTTTAAAAAGAGTTGGAGATATACAACATCCCTGTCTCAAGCATATCGTTTCCAGAAATTCTTTTGAAAGTCGATTTCCAATTTTAATTTTAGATTTTGACCTTTTTTATAGTTCTTTTATCGCTTTTATATATGCATGATTGATATTAGTTTGTTCTAACACTGTCCATAATTTTTCTACTGGAACTTGTAGGTCCAGAAGGGTGACATGAGTCTGTATTTCTGGCACTCCTTTTCTCAATTACTTGTTGAGGACAAAAAACATTATCACTACAAGATTTGCCTGCACGAAATACACTTTGCTCTTCTTCTTGGTTATGAAAATCATTCTCTATTAGGTCTCTAAGAATTCTGCCGTACAATCTACCTAGAGTACTGGTTACTGAAATTCCTCTGTAGTAACAATCCAGCTTGTTTTCTTTTTTATGTATTGAGGTTATGAATGCTATTTTCCAATCATCAGGTACTGGATGTCCGTTTATGCATTGATTGATGAGATTTTCTAGTAGTTTCTCTAATCCATATTTAATCATTTCAGCGTATATTCCGCCTGATTCGATAGGTTTTCCAGATTTAAGCTTTTTTAATACTATTCTTTATCATTTCTTTTTTGATAGTTACTTCCTCTCCATGTATTTTTCTCTCTCGGAGAGGCTGACAGATTTTCGGGACTTGTTTCCTGTAGCAGTCTCTTGTAGTGTTCTGTTTATTATTCTGGTTTGATGATCTGAATGTTTACTTTTTCTTTTGTTGGATTTTTTACCGTAGAAATGAATTTCCATACTTCAGAACCCCTACGTGTGTATTTATATCGTCGCATTTGCG
Organism: Aspidapion aeneum; assembly: GCA_963576565.1. Taxonomy (NCBI): domain Eukaryota; kingdom Metazoa; phylum Arthropoda; class Insecta; order Coleoptera; family Brentidae; genus Aspidapion; species Aspidapion aeneum. Next base: position 4,275,986 of record OY755043.1, on the reverse strand, counting down.
CTCAAACATTTCATTTTTTTCGTGCGTATCAAATTTCTTAGCTGTCTTTTGGTTTCCCTGTAGATTTCTAGGTCTCTTTGCTCTTTAGTACCGAGCCATTTCGAATATGTGCGTTTTTTCTCCATTGCTTTTAATGTGAGAATAATTTACGTGTCAGTGACGGTAAGGTGACGTTACGGTGAGAGTACGTATAGTATGAATCGCGCCTAAATCAAACGGATTAGTTAAATTTCCATAACCTGAATAAGCACTGGATTTTCGCTTGGTACAGACATAGCTCAAAAAATCAAACGCAAAAAAGGCAGAGACACCTTTTCTCTACGAGAATAAAGCAAAATGTGTCCACTGGAGCAGGTAATGAAACACGCTCCAAGTGATCGAAGCCAGATTATTAATGAAAATCCCGCACCTAATTTGAATTTTCTGTCTTCTTGGCCCTAATGAATAAAATCACTAATGACTGTGATTTTACTTCCGATTTTGACTCAGACAAAAGATGCGGCAGCTTTCACTAATAATAAGAGAATTAAATTCTCCCACCTTTGAAATTCGGAGAAACTTTTTGGAAAATAAAAGTACTTAAGTTATTAAATTTAAAAAGCCGTAGTTAATTAGAGGGATTATTATTAATGAAACATTTCAAATGAGAGGTATTTCTAAATGTTTTTATACGTACGAGGTAAGTTCCATAAGTTTCCGGTCTGACCCACTTCCACTTGATAAATCTGAATACAACCCCGGTATTATATACCCAACTAACCTTTATATTAGCGGCTACACGCTCCAAAGACTTTGCTACTATCTTATAGTAGAAATGTGGTGATCCCAACAATAATTTGGCACCTTATGGTTCTGTATACTATCTAATATCACAAAAAAGTAGAGCTTTCGTAAAAACGACCCTCTAAACTACTTCTTAGGATTGTTTCATCATAGTCTATTCTGTTAGTCATTTCTAGCACGATAGGACGTTGCCAAAGTTTTACTTTCTTTTTGTACCTGATTTTGTAGTCGCCCTTTTGTATGTTACTTAATTACCACTAGAAAGTTAACCTTCATTCAAGTCGTAAACAAGTGTATCCGACAACTAGATTATAACTTTAATTTTTACCACAAAAGTTTTTGTCATCATAGTAACATCTGATGAAATAATGTGGAGAAAATAACTTTTGACAACAACTTGAAAGCCGTTACTACTTTGGCTTTTTTTTGTGGATCTTTTAAAGTAGACACTACATCCTGTTTCTACTTTGGAAACTTAGTTTTTTTGCAGTAATAATGAAACAAATTTAAATGAGAGGTATTTCTAAATGTTTTTTATATGTACGAGGTAAGTTCCATAAGTTTCCGGCCTGACCCACTTCCACTTGATAAATCTAAATACAACCCCGGTATTTTATACCCAACTAACCTTTATAATAGCGGCTACATGCTCCAAAGACTTTGCTACTATCTTATGGTAGAAATGTGGTTAACCCAACAATAATTTGGCACCTTATGGTTCTGTATACTATCTAGTATCACAAAAAAGTAGAGGTTTCGTAAAACCGACCCTTTAAACTACTTCTTAGGATTGTTTCTTTATAGTCTATTCTGATAGTATTCTCTAGCACGATAGGACGTTGCCAAAGTTTTACTTTTTGTACGATATTTCGTAGTCGCCCTGACTTTTGTATGTTACCTAATTACCACTAGAAAGTTAAGCTTCATTTAAGTCGCAAACAAGTGTATCTGACAACTATTTAGATTATAACTTTAATTTTTACTACTAAAATTTTTGTCATCATAGTAGCATCTGATGAAATAATGTGGAGAAAATAACTTTTGACAACAACTTGAAAGCCGTTACTACTTTGGCTTTTTTTTTGATCTTTTAAAGTAGACACTACATCGTGTTTCTACTTTGGAAATTTAGTTTTTTTTGCAGTAATAATGAAACAAATTTAAATGAGTGGTATTTCTAAATGTTTTTTATACGTACGAGGTAAGTTCCATAAGTTTCCGGCCTGACCCACTTCCACTTGATAAATCTAAATACAACCCCGATATTTTATACCCAACTAACCTTTATAATAGCGGCTACATGCTCCAAAGACTTTGCTACTATTTTATGGTGAAATGTGGTTAACCCAACAATAATTTGGCACCTTATGGTTCTGTATACTATCTAGTATCACAAAAAAGTAGAGGTTTCGTAAAAACGACCCTTTAAATTACTTCTTAGGATTGTTTCTTTATAGTCTATTCTGATAGTCTTCTCTAGCACGATAGGACGTTGCCAAAGTTTTACTTTTTGTACGATATTTCGTAGTCGCCCTGACTTTTGTATGTTACTTAATTACCACTAGAAAGTTAAACTTCATTCAAGTCGCAAACAAGTGTATCTGACAACTATTTAGATTATAACTTTAATTTTTACTACAAAAATTTTTGTCATCATAGTAGCATCTGATGAAATAATGTGGAGAAAATAACTTTTGACAACAACATGAAAGCCGTTACTACTTTCGCTTTTTTTTGGATCTTTTAAAGTAGACACTACATCCTGTTTCTACTTTGGAAACTTAGTTTTTTTGCAGTAATAATGAAACAAATTTAAATGAGAGGTATTTCTAAATGTTTTTTATATGTACGAGGTAAGTTCCATAAGTTTCCGGCCTGACCCACTTCCACTTGATAAATCTGAATACAACCCCGGTATTTTATACCCAACTAACCTTTATAGTAGCGGCTACATGCTCCAAAGACTTTGCTACTATCTTATGGTAGAAATGTGGTTAACCCAACAATAATTTGGCACCTTATGGTTCTGTATACTATCTAGTATCACAAAAAAGTAGAGGTTTCGTAAAACCGACCCTTTAAACTACTTCTTAGGATTGTTTCTTTATAGTCTATTCTGATAGTCTTCTCTAGCACGATAGGACGTTGCCAAAGTTTTACTTTTTGTACGATATTTCGTAGTCGCCCTGACTTTTGTATGTTACTTAATTACCACTAGAAAGTTAAGCTTCATTCAAGTCGCAAACAAGTGTATCTGACAACTAGATTATAACTTTAATTTTTACTACAAAAATTTTTGTCATCATAGTAGCATCTGATGAAATAATGTGGAGAAAATAACTTTTGACAACAACATGAAAGCCGTTACTACTTTCGCTTTTTTTTGGATCTTTTAAAGTAGACACTACATCGTGTTTCTACTTTGGAAACTTAGTTTGTTTGCAGTAATAATGAAACAAATTTAAATGAGTGGTATTTCTAAATGTTTTTTATACGTACGAGGTAAGTTCCATAAGTTTCCGGCCTGACCCACTTCCACTTGATAAATCTGAATACAACCCCGGTATTTTATAGCCAACTAACCTTTATAGTAGCGGCTACACGCTCCAAAGACAGTGCTACTATCTTATGGTAGAAATGTGGTGATCTCAACAATAATTTGGCACCTTATGGTTTTGTATACTATCTAGTATCACAAAAAAGTAGAGGTTTCGTAAAAACGACCCTTTAAACTACTTCTTAGGATTGTTTCTTTATAGTCTATTCTGATAGTCTTCTCTAGCACGATAGGACGTTGCCAAAGTTTTTCTTTTTGTACGATATTTCGTAGTCGCCCTGGCTTTTGTATGTTACTTAATTACCACTAGAAAGTTAAGCTTCATTCAAGTCGCAAACAAGTGTATCTGACAACTAGATTATAACTTTAATTTTTACTACAAAAATTTTTGTCATCATAGTAGCATCTGATGAAATAATGTGGAGAAAATAACTTTTGACAACAACTTGAAAGCCGTTACTACTTTGGCTTTTTTTTGGATCTTTTAAAGTAGACACTACATCGTGTTTCTACTTTGGAAATTTAGTTTTTTTGCAGTAATAATGAAACAAATTTAAATGAGAGGTATTTCTAAATGTTTTTTATACGTACGAGGTAAGTTCCATAACTTTCCGGCCTGACCCACTTCCATTTGATAAATCTAAATACAACCCCGATATTTTATACCCAACTAACCTTTATAATAGCGGCTACATGCTCCAAAGACTTTGCTACTATCTTATGGTAGAAACGTGGTTAACCCAACAATAATTTGGCACCTTATGCTTCTGTATACTATCTAGTATCACAAAAAAGTAGAGGTTTCGTAAAAACGACCCTTTAAACTACTTCTTAGGATTGTTTCTTTATAGTCTATTCTGATAGTCTTCTCTAGCACGATAGGACGTTGCCAAAGTTCGGTTCTGTACGATATTTCGTAGTCGCCCTGACTTTTGTATGTTACTTAATTACCACTAGAAAGTTAAGCTTCATTCAAGTCGCAAACAAGTGTATCTGACAACTATTTAGATTATAATTTTAATTTTTACTACAAAAATTTTTGTCATCATAGTAACATCTGATGAAATAATGTGGAGAAAATAACTTTTGACAACAACTAGAAAGCCGTTACTACTTTGACTTTTTTTTGTGGATCTTTTAAATTAGACACTACATCCTGTTTCTACTTTGGAAACTTAGTTTTTTTGCAGTAATAATGAAACAAATTTAAATGAGAGGTATTTCTAAATGTTTTTTATATGTACGAGGTAAGTTCCATAAGTCTCCGGCCTGGCCCACTTCCACTTGATAAATCTGAATACAACCCCGGTATTTTATACCCAACTAACCTTTATAGTAGCGGCTACATGCTCCAAAGACTTTGCTACTATCTTATGGTAGAAATGTGGTTAACCCAACAATAATTTGGCACCTTATGGTTCTGTATACTATCTAGTATCACAAAAAAGTAGAGGTTTCGTAAAAACGACCCTTTAAACTACTTCTTAGGATTGTTTCTTTATAGTCTATTCTGATAGTCTTCTCTAGCACGATAGGACGTTGCCAAAGTTTTACTTTCTTTTGTACCTTATTTTGTAGTCGCCCTTTTGTATGTTACTTAATTACCACTAGAAAGTTAAGCTTCATTCAAGTCGTAAAGAAGTGTATCCGACAACTAGATTATAACTTTAATTTTTACCACAAAAATTTTGTCATCATAGTAACATCTGATGAAATAATGTGGACAAAATAACTTTTGACAACAACTTGAAAGCCTACTTTGGCTTTTTCTTTGTGGATCTTTTAAATTAGACACTACATCCTGTTTCTACTTTGGAAACTTAGTTCTTTTGCAGTCGCATCTTAGTCGCGCCCATTCTTAACCCTATTTTTGTGGCTCCTTTTATAAAATAAGAGTAGATTTTCATGGATTTCCAACCGATCTAAACATGTTCAACCTTTACGTTTTATAGTTATATGTAAGTATCAAATATAAAAATCAGGATAAAAAGGAAGAAAACATAGAAAGATGTGTCAAATCGGTCTTTTCGTCCCCATAACATTTATTTTCAGGTAGAACAGTTTCGCATTGAAGCATCATCAGTACGATATACTACTTCTGTATTTTCTTTCTTTTTATCCTAATTAAAATACAACTTTACACAACAAGTGAAATTAAAGAAAGAAGAACTATGCTCCTCGGCCGGGACTCGAACCCTGGATCTCTTGCTGTGTACGCAAACGGTCTCTAGTTAAGCTACCAAGGAACATACATAAATTTTCGGAAAACTTTCATCTATGCATATGCGTGGGGTCTCAATACAAGAACAAGAAATTCTCAGGGTAATAACTAGACTAAGCCATTCAACTGATTTCTATAATTCTTCTTTCTCACTGTCAAAGGTATAAAAACTCAAATTAGACGTATTAACGTCTGAAAAACATGAGATCACCTTTTTCTGTGCTAAAATTTTTGATCGCAAATTAAAAAATTAAAATGAAATTAACGTGAACAAAAGTAACAAAGTTTTTTTTTACTTAAAAACAACCTCATGCGATGTAATATTTATTTTGTTATATCTACATGCTTAAAGATAATTTAAAAACAAGGAGAAATCAAGTTATAAAAATGTACTTTTTGTTGATGATTCTGGTGCTGTGTATAAAACGTGTTTTTTACCCTCGTTATTTTCATGTACCAAATTCATACTTGAAAAGTCATCCACAACATGTTCTACAGCGCCACAAGATTAAGACTTCTAAAACCTACTAACTTTCGGCGTCTTTTTTGGTCACGTTTTTTTAATAACATTTTTTTAACTTAAAAGAGATGCGAAAGGAAGGTTCACTAGTTTAAGACTACAACACTTCAAGACAATTTTAAAGATGGCGCTCAAGGCAAGACAAAATATCTATATATCTATCTATATACATTATTTTTTTTTTTAAACAAGATTTTATAATATTAAACACCTTCACAGAATATTAATGTGTCTTGATCAGGTTAATAACAGATGCGTCGTGATCGTGAAGGATCAGGGATCAGTTCCAGGTCTTTGGAGTTTAGAGGCCAAAGCAGTGCCTGATAGATTTCGTTAAACTGAAAAATGCCAACAATAGGTGGCGCTGCTGCTAGTAAAATCTCAAAAATATTCGGTAGAACAGCCATGCAAGTTGCGTTTTAAAATTCCTGTAGAAAAGACGTTAATCTAATGTGATTTTAACGTTGATAAAAATCACTTGAAACTAACGTAAAAACATTGCTGTTTTAATTTGATAATGGCGTTATTACAACGCAGTTTTTAGCAACGTTATTTTTTATAACGTTAATGAATGACCTATTAAGCTTGTTTTCATATATGAAATAAACGGCTTTTTCTAGCAGCTTTTAAAATCAACCTTTTTTTTATCACGCCTTTTTGACGTGTTAAACACGTGATTGTGCTATGTGGGCGAGGAGAAAACTTTTTTATAATTCTTCTTTCTTTAATTTTACTTGTTGTGTATGGTTTTAATGGGACCTGCAAAAGGTCCCTAATAAAGCTTTTAATACGTATTAATATTAAATCAGGCCAAAAAAAGTTATATAAAATTACATCGAAAATTTAAAATCCAATTTTGACCAAAACAAAAATTCAAAACCTCGTAAATTACAAGAAGTTATTTGTCTGCGCAACAAATATTAAAACGCCGCAGTTGCGGAAGATTACATTTTCGGATAAGTTTTTGCACACGTACATTTTTACATATATTAAACAGCAGCTGAAACTAAGCAAAATGCAAAAATAATAAGTAAGTAATTTAATTAGTTTTATTATTAAAACATAAACAAGATAGGTCTTAATAAACTATAATTAAAGCAAACGTAAAAATAGTTTTTGTACTTGGTTGTTAATTTTTATAAGGAATTCAACTGAAACTTTATTTTATCTGCCTTTTTCGTTCCTGAGATATTACAATCATGGGTGCCTATGTTTTATAAATCTTCCCTTTCATATCTTTATAGTCTTTGTATTTATAATATTGTTTGTTTTTATTTTAATTTAATAAACTAAAAAAATGGTAAAACAGATAAGTACTAAATAACAAATAAAGCACAAATATTTACGTATCAAAAAATAAAAACATAAATAATAATATGTGAGATACTTCATTAGATAAAATTTTAGGCTGATTTTAAAACTTGAATAAATTATCATTCTATAAAAATATATAAAGTTTATGTAAAATCTCGAAAACTAAAACCAACAGTCGAAATTTAGTTTGATATTAAATATATTGTCCATTTATCCAAAATGGAAATTTAATTTTTTAAATATTTTTTCTGTATAATTAGGTGAATATAATATTTTAAATTATTATAATTACCAAATTTATTGTAAATACGATATTCTAAATAGTTTAAATGACGCAAATTGAATTTAGCTTAATAAGCATTTATTGTATATATCAACAGACGATTGGTAATTGATAAAACAGATTCAAACTGAAAGTTGTTTCTCATTGTTGTGCTCAAGTCTATTTTCGGGCTAGCATACCTGCTAGCCGAGCGCGAGACTGCGTTCTGGCAGCTATTCTTTAACTATATAGTAGCAAGTGCACCGTCTGGTTACTATATAGTTCTTACTTAAACCTATAGCAGGTGCTTTGGCTGTTTATAGGTACTTTACTCAAAACTCGTAGAAAGTGCCTAGCCTGGTTGTAATTTCTTATTTCCGACTTACAGCAAGTGCACTAGTCTGGTTGTAAGTCACTTTTAACATTCCGTCTGCCTTATTGCAAGTGCCGTGACATAAGTACCGTCTGGTAATAAGGCTCCTTTCTCTCCTCTACTCTAACAATCAACAGTCTCAAGTAAAAAAGCCTTAGAGCGACAAAGCCTAAAGCTACACATGGTCCTTCGAGCAAAAAAGTGACAGCGGTCAAGAATCAGCTCCTATTAGCATTCCATCCAATCAGGATCAATCTCCCAGTTTCGCAGCAAGGTTAAAGCAGGTTTTAAGCAAACACAAACAACCAAACAGTGGCACATACCCTAGCCAGGAATCGAACCCGGACAGCTGGTGTGGGAAACACACACTGCTACCACTACACCACGACTGCGACTTGCTTTGCTTGGCTTAAACTTCTTATTTCAGAATACACGGGCCATTATTTATAATGTAGTTATAGATCTACTATTCTTTTAAAAGGTACATGGTTTCGACGGGCAAGCAGAAAAACGAAAAACGATGATTTTAATAAAGATAAAATTTATGGATTATGAAAAGCGAAGTGGAGCGCGAATAAACCCAAATCGGTTGCAATTTAAATGTAACTTTTGAGCAAGATGAAGTTTTTCCTGCAGTCTAGAGTTTTTAAGATGACGCAACATCTAGTAAACACGTATTTTATAACGACATTAGGATTAGGGCATAGAAAAATGTACTCAGTAGGTTTCAGTTATATTTTCTCTGATTATGCTAAAAAATTATTTCCTTTTAATTGCTTGTATCAGTTTCGAACTGCGTATGTGCAGAGTTGTTACTCGATTTTCAATACCCTTCGTGGAACGGATAGCTACGGCTAGCACCCCTATGGTATCGCTGGTCATAACGCATCCAAATCAATTTTTGTGTTCTTTGAGACTAGAGAAAATATAACTAAACTATTTTTTCGATAACAAAACCAAGACAATCCGTAAGTCCAAAATGCTAATAACTTAATTTTCCTTTTTTTAAATTTTTTCTGTAGGTCCACAAAAGTAATATGAGTCTCAATATTTCTGGCACTCCTTTTCTCAATTACTTGTTTAAGACAAAATACATTATCACTACAAGATCTGCCTGCACGAAACCCACTTTGCTCTTCAAGTTCTGGCGCATGAAAATCATTCTCTATTAGATCTCTAAGAATCCTACCTTACAATTTACTTAGAGTATTGGTTACTGAAATTCCTCTGTAATTGTTGCAATCCAGCTTGTTTCCTCTTTTATGTATTGAGGATATAAATGCTATTTTCCAACCATCAGGTACTGGATGTTCGTTTATGCATTGATTGATAATATATGTAAGATTTTCTAGTAGTTTTTCTGATACATATTTATTATTTTATATTTCCCCAGGTCCGCTAGTTTTTCCGGATTTAAGCCTTTAACACTATTTTTTATCATTTCTTTTTCGATTACTACTTCCCCTCCATGTACTATGTCTGTCCTCAGGGAGTATGACAGATAATCGTGCCTTGTTTCCTACAGCAGTCCTTTGTAGTGTTCTGTTCTTTGTTCTGGTTTGCTAATCTGAATGTTTTCTTTTGTTGGGGTTTTTACTGGAGAAATTAAATTCCATACTTTAGAACTATGTCTACCTCCTACGTGTGTATTTATATCGTGGCATTTGCGCTCGAACATTTCATTTTTCTCCGTGCGTTTTAAATTTCTTAGCTGTCTTCTCGTTAACCTGTACATTTGTAGGTCTCTTTGCTCTTTAGTAATGAATCATGTGCGTTTTTTCTCCTTGACCATTTCCTGTAGTTCCTCCGTCCACCACATCTCACAACAGTTTCTTTGCTTGCTTCCTTCAAGCTTTTCACTATGTTTGTATATATTTCTTTAAATAAGTATTCTGTGTTTATTCATTTTTCATCTAATCGTTTCTGATAAAATCTTTGCGTACTTTCGATTTCTAGATTTCTAAAGTTGTATTTTTGATTTTCTTCGATGCATTTTAGGTTTTTATTTTCTCCAATACTTTCTTCCCAAAGGGAATAATATTTTTGCTTTTACCAGATTTAAATATCCAGTTCTTAGTTCGATATGCGCTGATAGACAAGCAACGCATGAGTAAAATATTCACTAGTAATACCACTAGAGGTTAAATTATTTCCGGAAATTTTTTCGAGCTAATGAATATTTTGAAAATTATCCCGAGTCGAAGACGAGGGATAATTTACTGAAAATATTCATTAGCAAGAAAAAAATTACGGATTTAATTTAACCTCGCGTGGTATTCGGTAAGAAAATTCCACACCAAATTGAATAAATTTAAAATTTATTTTTTGAACCACAACAATACCAATTTTTTCTTCGACAAGACACCAGCAAAACATAGATGGTTTTGATTGACTTAATTATTTAGTTACTATGGCAACTAATGTAGTGTCATTCTACCTACCTAAATTAAAAACTAAAAGCTGAGTTATTATTTTTATGACTACAAGATTAGTTTAAATTTTTTTCTTTAAATCGTTTTCATATACTTACGGACATGAACAAATTTAGATTCTTCGCAGTTTCAGCACCAATTGATTAATTTCTACTTATTGTAGTTCCATGAAAATACCAGTTCAGAATGTAAAATATTTTATTCTCTTATTGATTTTATATCAATTTTGGGTTACTACAAGTGGTAGTTATAATTTTATCAATTTTTACATAGGTACATAGATAAATTTAGCGTGCATTGCAGTTTGGGCAGCAATGGCTTCTCAGCCTTTTAGAACGGATCACACAGTACATTATTCAATTTTGCGTAGGTTTTATTAATTTATTATACGGGCTCTATATTATTAGTAAATTATTCATAACCATGCAGCCCAAAAATGGCAAATAAAATCGTGTCCAATACCTACTACATAGATATTTAATTCATTCCATTCAAAGTCCAGCTTTTTCGTCTTTAACAAGAATATAGAAAAAATCTTAGATATTTAATTGAATTGTATAAAAATTGAATAAATAAATTAAAACCTACAGTCAAAAACATTATTTTGTCATTAAGACGTCAAAAAATTTCCGATTTAATTCGCTGTTGGTTACCCACTAGGAAAAAATTTCCACTAAAATTCGTGCGTTGCTATGGTGATATATCAAAAAAACACTGATAGGTTAAAAAATATTGGTGTGGAATTTTCGTTAATATACTATATATCTATAGTAACACATATTTTGATTTTCAGTAAAATCTTCAGACACCTTTAAGAAGCAACGATCCGGATTTTTACGATTCGACATCAAAAAAGGTCGAATCGTATTATATTTTCGTTTGGCCATCTTTTTAAAATGACGCGTCGGTGACACATGCATTTTATGTCTGCAACGAATCCCTTCAATGAAAATCGGCTTTATCCGGAAAATGGACGAAGCACGTTTTCAGATAGACTCACGTACGTTAAGGTTGGCAAATAAAACTCAACCAAATACATAAAATTGACTATAAATATGGGGGAAACTGGAGAAATGCATGCTCTCAGTAATAAGGGATACGTTGTATAATATTTCAGGCAACGTGAATTAAATACAAGGGTGAATCGAATATGAACCGGAATTTTCCATTTAGCGCGTGATAAGTAAAGTGAGTGGCGTGTTGATATATGTTTTTTGTTAGGTAGAAACATAATTTCGGATTTCCATGGTCTTAAATTTCATTTCAAACTAAGAGTTAAAAACGGTACGGACTTGAAATCAACAATTTATTCAGAGGTCTTAAATAAGCTTGCAGTATCTCGCCTACGCTCTTCAAGATATATTTGGAACAGGTCCTTAAAGTCTGGAAGAGAGAATGCCAAAACATGGGAATTCCGTTGGATGAAACCACCTTGTATACTTTATGTTTCACCGATGATCAGCTAGTGGTGGCTCAGGATTATGACGACCTCGAATATATGAGACGAAAACTAATAGAAGAGTACAATAAGTGGGGACTAGAGGTTAAAATCAATAAGACAGAGTATATGTGTATTGGTGGAACGAAACATGATCTAATGTTAAATACTGGGCAGCGGATTCAGTCCTGTGATGAGTATAAATACTTAGGTCTAAAAATTACAGCTGAAGGAACACTAGACAAAGCTATAAAAGATAGAAACGTACAAGGAAGAAAAGCAATAACTTTATTAAATGGAATAATTTGAGACCAAAGTATATCAAAACATAACAAAAACTTATATATAACACCACTGTAAAATGTATTATTATATACGGCTCAGAAGTATGGCCAATCAAAGATAGTAGAAAAAATGATTTCCGCTACGGAGATGGACTATTGGAGAAGGGCAGCAGGGAAATCAAAAAGAGAAAGAGTTACAAATCAAAGAATAAGAGAAATTATAACGTACTTTAGTGGATGATATAAGAACAAAACAACTGGTGTGGTACGGACATTTACAAAGAATGGATGATGGAAGACTACCTAAACAAATATTAGAATGGAAACCAACTGGCCGAAGAAGACGAGGAAGGCCGACGAGAAGCTGGAGAGAAGGAATAGTAAGTGAAATAAGAATAAGAGGCCTAGATGATGAATTATAGGCAAATTAAACGAGTGGAGATTGGGTATCGGAAGACGTAGAACGTTGTGAAACCGATAAATATATATATTCAGAGGCTGTGAAAAGACCAAAATTAAAGTGATAAAGGTAGAAGAACACATTTTATTCTTGTGCGAGGCACGTGACAATGGTGTCATTCCGGTTGGTTTTTGCCTCCGGGAGTGAGAGCGAAGAAGTTCTTGAAGAGGACCAGCCAAGCACTAATCCGATCACAAATCAGGTACCATCGATGGAGGATAGCGAACTTTAACACCGACTGGAAGAGCGTTTTGAAGAAATTAGAGGACTCACTTGGGAGAAAGACAGCACGTGCAACAGACAACGACAAAAAATAATATCAACTCACCGAGAAAAACTGAAGAAACTACAGACACTAAATATAGACCAAACTCAAGAACATTAAACACTATAGTGAACATCTAAAACAGGGATCTCAGCGAAGAATTAGAAGATATAAACGCATATAAAAGGCAAACATCACCAGTTAAGAACGACGGGCAATCAAGAACCTGCAGATTGATTAATGAATCAAGATTCTACGTGCCGACAAAGGAAACGCGACGGTTATTTTGGATGTCGAGACATAGGGCAGAAAGATCGAAGAAGTTCTGGAGAAAGAAGACTACAAAACACTACCAAATAATTCAACCTCAACCATCAGAGGACGCATCTACAGAACATTAAAGTAGTATGCTTAAAATATTTTGGACGTCGTTAGATCCCACCTGACTCCACACCACAGTAAAGCATCACAAGATCCATAAGAAGGATATACTGCGACCAATTACCAGCTCCAGGGACTGACCGATCGACCGAGTTTGTCGAGGTTTTTGTTGGATATAATTCAACCATTACAGGGTGTTGACTGACTGCCTTCGATTAAAATAAATAATTCAGGGTCAGCAGAAACTTTAACTTTATTAAGGACTGTAACTTTGTAAAAAAATCAAATGTTTTGGAAAAACGACCAGTCTTTGCACCTTGTTTTTTGGCTTGTCACTCGTGATCAGCTGTTTTGTTTCTTGGCGCGCACGTGCATCATCACAGCGGCCCAGTAAACGCTCCATCTTGCTTTCGAGTAAGGGACTTGACTACAAAACTTGCTGTCTAATCAATGGGCCGGACTAACTTTTTTATGATACCATTCTTCAATTTTAGAAAACAGCTAAATAAAGTCAGGCTTAAACACAGGGTAAGTCCGAATCTTTTTGTAAGTTTTGATATAGAAAGTCTTTACTCCAACGTTCCAATATGAGTCCCTCAGTATCATTAAAAACAAATTAGAAATTGATGAAGCACTTCACGAGGGAACAATGCTATCTGTGGAGGGGGTGATGGATCTGTTGGAGCTCTGTCTCCGTTACTCTTACTTTCAAGTGAAAGGTAAGTTTTTCGGGCAAAATGATGGACTTCCAATGGGTTAGTATCTTTTGCCAGTGACAGCAAACATCCATATCGAGTTATTTCAGGACCAGGCGATCAACACAGCAAGAGTCAATCCAAAACTATAGCTATGCTATATATGAAACAGATAACACAGACCAACTGCAATTTTTTTTTGTTTAAAACGAAAAGGTTAGAGTAAATAAAGTTGTAAAAAGACGGCGTAATATTTATCTACGAGTTTCACACAAGACATACCTTTTTACGTAATGATGTAATCAGAGGGAAGTAAACCTGATTAAGAATCTTCCGACCTTTTTTCAATTTCTTAGTGTATGGCAAAGCATGTTGCAAAATTGGTATATTGGTAACACTAAATCTACGGTCTAAAAAGAAGACTTTAACAAACTAAATAAAGTACAAAAAGCGACGACGATATTTCAAAAAATACACTAACGTAATGTGACGGTTACCAGTCCGGTTATACGTTCATCATCCATTAAAATGAACCAGACAGCAAGCAATACATTTTTCAACTGACAATTTGAAATTTTTAACCGTTTCAGGGACCGTGCCAGAACAATTCACACAACGCTCTATCCGGGTAATGTTTTTTGAGTGCTTCTCAAATATTAAATTGAAATTAGATGCTTTTTCTCAATCTAGAACTCTTCCGTTTGTTTTGGATTGTGTAGGATAGGGACTATTTTTTTGGTAATAGTTGTTTTTTCGTCTTACTCCTTCTTTTCCAGGTATTTTGTTATTTTTCATTTTCGTTAATGCTAACTTACTTACCGCTTTGCTTATTCCAGGTTGTAGTTCTTAGTTTATATTCTTTATTTTTGTTTGAATTTTCCTGATGTTTTCTCGAGATAGTTCCCTTTTTGTTTTGCATAAATCTGTATAGAATAGTTGTGTGATATTTATAATATCCTCTTTAATGTTGGTTTCTATGTCGTTCATATCCTTTATTTTAGTTATTTCATTATATACTGGACTCGTTAGCATTAAGAAAAACTGTGTCTAAACGGCAATGAATTATTTGTCGAAAATATGCAATCTTCTTGAGAGGAAAAGTGTAACTTTTTGCTTTATTTCGTAATTTGTAAGGAAAAAACATCCTCTTCCGCTCGTCGCTATAAAAAACGACACTTAATATAATCTTTTATTATCCTCAATTTTTCTCCGGTGTTACACCGGGTTTCGGTATATAATAAATAACACCTGTTTTAATCTAAAAAATCCAAGTCAATTTTTCTCCTTTGAAAATTTATATCCACAAACTTTAGAGGAGAGCATTAAAGGGGATTTTTTAAAATTTATCTCTTTTATTACTTTAAGCTTCCATAGCTTCTATACCTAAGAGGATTCTTGTAAGAGTGTAATATAATAATTTTTCTTAAAACAAATTATTTTAAAATTTTTTACACTCAATTTTTTCGATGGTTTTTGAACTTGAAATTTAAGGTTACTACTATGTCGGTTTAGAACGTTTTTCTACGTTGTCCGACGCCTATTCTCCACCTCCTTCGATCCTGATATTCATCTTCAGTCAGGTTTTTTTGACTCATTGATCTTTGGATAGACTGTTGCCATTCAAGTTAGGACGCCCTCTTTTTCTGCGCCCTATTGGTTTCCATTCTAGGACCTTCTTTGGTATTCTTTCGTCGTTCATCCATTGTACATGGCCGTACCATATTAGTTGTCTTTTAGTGATGTCATCAGTTATGGTTCCTTGGATTCCCATTTCTTCTTTTATGATCTTATTTCTTATATGATCTGTTCTAGATATTCTCATTGATCTTCTTATTGCATACATTTCGACACTTTCCATTTTGGCCTTGTATTTTTCTGTTACGCGACAAGTCTCTATTCCATACAATAGCGTGCTTTTCTCCATTGTTTCATGTTAAAAAACCGTTCTCTATTAGATCTCTAAGAATTCTACTGTACAATCTACTTAGAGTACTGGTTACTGAAATTCCTCTGTAATTGTTGCAATCCAGCTTGTTTCCTTGTTTATTTATTAAGGAATGAATGCAATTTTTCAATCATCAGGTTCTCTAGTAATTCCTCCGATCCATATTTATGCCTTTCAGGGTATATTCCTCCAGGTCCGCTAGCTTTCAAACTAAGCTTTGTTTAAATAAAATCAACCTTTATTACCAAGGAGTAAAAGAATAAAGTTAAAGAAAGAACAAACACATATTTATTATTAATATAATTAATTATACAAAAGATACCCCTTTAAAACTTCAGGTTCTTTTTTCTTTTATCCATCCAATTTATTTCTCATCTTTCCTTGTAAACAAACCGGCGTTTTATTTTAACAAAACCCACCTGTAATTTGATCAGTTTGCTTTGTTCTTATAATAAAGCCCCGAAACCAGCCCTACTAAATCATTATATTTTGCGCGTGGCGTGGAAAAGATTTTCTTAGCGTCGTCATTCATAGACTTATAGTTCCAAATGGCTTCTTTCTTAAAATACCGTTTCCACCAATGCATGCCAACCCCGATTCAAAAAACGCATCAAGTGATAGCCCATGAATTTGCACCGGTTTTAAATTCAGCGTCACCTGACACCCGACTTTCTCGTGGGTGCCCGCACCCGCGTCACATGATCTCAATATGAAATGTTATGACTGTCATGTGACGCGTACGCGGGCACGCACGAGAAAGTCGTAGGTGGGCACAGGGTTTGATGCGTTTTTGAATCAGGGTGGGCATGCATAGGTGGTAACCGGGTGTAAGTTAGACAGGGCTTTCAAATTGACGGCCACAATCTACAGCTTGTTGACATCGCAAACGTTGATTGAACTTTTTTTTGTTGGTTACAAAGGTTGTCTTTTAAGTTTTGCCAAGGCCAACAAAAAAATACAGGCCATGACCCTGAAAAAATCAGCTGTTCTCAGGGGGCGGACTTTTTCATGGGTCTTATGTGAGGTCAGACGTTTTTTTTATGATATTTTCGAAATGGCACTGTAACAAAACGGGATTTGAGCATTAATGGTATTTTTGCAATTTATAAGTTTTTAAAGATTTTTAATTAAATATTGTTTTTGTCATCAACAAGCATTAATTATATGCAAGACTAGGTTAAGATTAAGTAAAATTTATGGCAACTTGGCAACTTGTTTTTAGGCATATTTTCAGGTTTGCCGTATTTAATAAAAGTTGTATTCGGCTAATATGTCCTTTGAGCCACTAACATCAAAATAATTCAAATTTTGAAACAAATTTGGTAAACTATTTTCAACTTTTAAGACAAACAAACACACTGTATGAGTTTAACTTTATCGATTTTCTGAAGTCCACGCATCTTTGAATTGCGGAGGTATTTTGTCTCTTTGTCTTTCTCGCCAATGCGAGAGAGCTTAAGTTTCAGACCACGGCAACCAAGAATGTCTGTAGAGCAGAGTGGTGGAAGAAATCCGTTAAAGAAAGCTTAGATTTAGACCAATCAGCTAGCGGCAAGTTGAGAATGTCTAAAGAGCAGGGTACTGAAACTTTCGAGTCGGGAGGGAGCTCACTTTTTAGTCGCGCTTCGCTTGGTACGTTACGCTTTCATTCCCACTTCTTAAGGGGGGTTTTATTTCAACTGGGGAAATCAATTATTTTAACTTTGTATAAGCTATTATCTTTATTATTCATAATTATCTTAGTCTTTTCTTTTGGAGTTTATTGATTTTAAAGTCATTAAT
The DNA here is from genome assembly GCA_963576565.1 of Aspidapion aeneum. NCBI lineage: Eukaryota > Metazoa > Arthropoda > Insecta > Coleoptera > Brentidae > Aspidapion > Aspidapion aeneum. The sequence goes on along the minus strand of OY755043.1, from coordinate 4,258,274 downwards.
TATTACTGTTTCCAGTGTTTTGAAATAATGTGTTTAACTGTTTTATGGTTTTTTAACAACAAAATACAAACCATTCGTTGCCCTAAAATCGGCATTTTTAATTAATAACATATCCCAAACCTAAACAGTAATATTAAGTAAATTAAACAGTTGATTGAATGGTTTCACCCATTCAATCAACGTTTAAAATGTTGATAAATATATATATTTACAACAAATATATAAAATGTTTATAAAACCTAAAAGTTTAGGAAGTGTAAATATTTGAATACAAAAGCTTAATAGTAGTAAAAAGTTCATATTCAATTAATAAATATAAAAAGTGAAAGTGTGAAGCTACAAGAAGAAAATTGAAAAGGTATGTATGATTATCCTACATTAGTTATACATTTGAGAAAAACGTTTATAGCATACTTTTCCTCCAAGAACCGTCAAATTCCCTTTCGAGATCGTGTAAATTTAATAACATATAGTAACATTTAATCTTTTTATAATTTATATAAGTTGTAGCCTAAGTTGGTAGCTTACAACATTTAAGCCTTGGCCACTTGAGGTGACAGTACCACTGTCACATACTAGGCCCCTGTTACAGCACTACAGATTCCCGCGAAATTTGAAAGACACCATCCCGATATTCCACCATACTTTTATAAGGATGCAAGATGGTTAAAAGGTTAAAATCTTCAAGATTTAGCATCCTTATTTTGAATTCAAATTACCCGCCATGTACCGCATGCCAACTGTTATATTTGACATGTATTTGACATGTATTTGACTTTGTCATCTGTGTTTGTCATGGCATTTGTTTGTATTGTAAAACGTTTTTTACAAAAAAGTAATTTTTTGATGTTGTTCTTTTTGTAAACACATGTAAATAACTATATTAAGTTTAAAAAGTTTGTTGAGTGCCGAATATTTAAACAAATAGATGGAGGAAATCCGATTACTTTCCACGCAGAAACGAACACATTCGCTTCTACTCTAAATTTAATTTTTGTGTGAGCTAAATGAAGCGGCTCTTCGGCAAGAATATAGTAAAAACAATCTCAAAACCAACTTTATTTAAAAAAAATCAAATATTCATGAACCTCGGCTGGGCAGGGCAATTCGACTTGATTAGGTTTTAATCTTTTAATTTTCGACCTTTTGTACTTTCGACCATTTGAACTTTCGACCTTTTGTAATTTCGACCTTTTGTACTTTCGACCATTTGTATTTTCGACTTTTTGTGCGTTCGACTTTTTGTACTTTCGACCTTTTGTTTTTCGAACTTTTGTACTTTCGAACTTTTGTACTTTCGACCTTTTGTAATTTCGACCTTTTGTATTTTCGACCTTATTTTTTCGACCATTTGTACTTTCGACCTTTTGTACTTACGACCTTTTATCCGCCGCCCATAAAACTATATGTATCACACTGACGTTTTAAATTTGGTTCATATTCGATCAGTGTCGCCCTCTATGAAATATATTTTAAAATAATAATGCTATAACACAACATAATTGTGAGTTGCAGATGCGAGCTGATGGTTAAACCCTAAGTTTAAATCTAAATTTTCTAGAAAATCAAGTTTAAAAAAATTGGTTCTCAGTTTTATTGAGTAGATTGTAATACAATAAACACAGTGTGTTTGGCAAATAATAAAAAAATACCCTGCTAGTATTTGTCTTTCCTGATTAGAGTCTGTGAGCGAGGAAAATATTTTCTTAGCGGCATCGGCAGCACGAAACAGGAAAAGCCATTTAACATTCAGGTCGAGTCGGATAAAATCCAATAGTCTTAATAATGATCATAAATCTTCGGGTTACCTAGAGGGATGAAGAGTATTCCGACACCAAAATATAAAATAAACTAGACTTGTTTATATTAGGATGATTCTACAAAAATGGTGCTGTGGAGTGGGAATGCATATTATTCAAACACAGACTGCAAACGAAGCATAGTTTTAGTTATAAGATTTAAAACGAAATGTTTTCTTTATGGAGCATTTGAGTTTAATGTATAAAAAAAATTGCAAGTTTAAAAATTTTTTTTATTACAAAGCAAATACCTCATTCCTCTGGTGTAGTCCCAAACCAAATATTAAAAAGTCAGATTGAAAAAAATATCCTAATAAATAATATTTAACAAAGTCTTAACTATTTATCAAAAAAATTGATAAAAGTTAAGTTTGCAGTCAATATTTTTAAAAATCCGAATTTACATTTTCTCCGGAAAATTTTACAATTTTAAACGTGCTCCATTTTTAATAACACAATATTTGTGAATACCACAGGTTAATTTCTAGAGAAAGAGACGGCCCTGGATATCTAATTTACTTGTGAGGGTGACAAGTTGTGACAGATAATGTCAACTTTAGTTTGGTTTAAGTTATAGATCTTTTTATTTTCAGCAGAAAATTAGTTTTTTTCAGAGAAATCCAAAAAGAACGCTTCAACTATCATTCCTCTGGTAAGTAAATATTCGACTGATATCAACAGTATAATTTTTAAGTTAAGTAGTCTAAATAGATTTTGATTTAAATTGGAAAACCATTAAAAAACTCATTCCTCTGGTACTCATCCCTCTGGAATTTTTATGCAATAATTCCTAAAATTCGGGAAAATAAATTTTTCTTAGCTTACACCTAATTAGTTACATAAATTTAAAAAAACAAAATTATTTACTGTGCTGTACTGTTATTTAAAGGCAATGACCAAAAATGATATCCATGTAGCCCACTTTTGGTAGAATCATCCATTACATACATTTATCGACTAAATCCGAGTAGTCCTACTTACTTACTATGTCTAGAGGATTAGTTATCGTGTGGAGAGGAGGATATCTTTTAATGATGCATCACATGGTACTGCTTCTGAGCCATAATATTTATTTCTGCAAGACATCACTTAATTTTTTATACCATCACATTAATTTTTCACCTTTGCTACGGCAACTTATTTCTTGTCTTAGGAATACAGTTACTTAAGGCGAAGAATACTAACTATTAAAGTTTTCAAAAAAATTATATCTTTGTTGTAAAATCCTTTTTTATTGCCCAAATTTTGTCCACTATTTACGAAAAGCATATGAACGCGTTTCTGGAAAGTGTATCATTTTTTATTTTCTTCTCCATAGCCCGAAAAACCTGCATAATTATTGCTTTGTTTTTTTTTTCATCATTATTTGTAAATACCCCTTTTTTCCTTTATATCTACTATAAGCCAATTAAAAGTAGAGTTTCATCGAGTCTCACTCTTCTCTGTCTGTCGCTGTTTTTATCCATCTAGTTCTCCCCGTGTTTCTTTAATTTGGTGCTCATTTCATTTGGGGTGTTTCCCTACTTCTTTTATTTTCCCAAGGTCTCCAGTTAAATATACATTTGTTCCATCGATCGTCTTTCTGCCTGATATTATGACCGGAAAATTTCGATTATAATTTTGCTGCTTCTCCTCTGACATCCCTTACTTTTGTTTTATTTCTTACCCATTCATTCCTTTCTCTATCTGTTAGCTTTACATGCAACATATGTCTTTCCATTGATCTTTGGGCTTTTGTTGCCTTATCCATGCTTGATTTTGTAAGTGTCCAAGTCTGGGATCCATAGGTAAGTACAGGAAGGATGCATTGTACAAAGTTCCATTAAGATCCAATTTTTTTCTTTTGGCTGTCAACGGTCATCATCATATGTTCACAATTACCATGTTTTTAAATTAAATAAATGTATGAGCATGAAGTTAGCGAAGCACCCATTGCAGATCGAATCGTGACTAGGAGGATAATTTGCCGCTAATTAGTCGTGAATTAATTGTGGAAAAATTAATTTTGTCGCTCTTATTTTTGACCGTTTTTTAGGGTGCTTCGCTAACTTCATATGAAATTAGCGAAGCACCCTTGTCAAAAATGGCTTTAGACATGATCTATCGAAACCGAATATGGTGGATAATTTGCCGCTAATTAGTCGTGAATTAGTTTTGGAAAAATTAATTTTGTCGCTCTTATTTTTAACCGTTTTTTAAGTGCTTCGCTTACTTCATATTTTGGCACCGATTGCAAATCGAATCGCTACTAGGTGGATAATTTGCCGTTAATTAGTCGTGAATTAGTTGTGGAAAAATTAATTTTGTCGCTCTTATTAGCTCACACATATACTATACTATAGTAGTGTGAGCTATGGTGATCCCAATTTTTTCGAGAAAAAAAAAGTTGCTCCGATTTCAAATTTTTTTATATATCTTTGCGTTTCAGATGATTTTGAAACTTTTTTGTTGCGCCGTCTGTCTGTCTGTCTGTCTGTCTGTCTGTCTGTCTGTATGTCTGTCTGTCTGTCTGTCTGTCTGTGTGTCTGTATGTCTGTCTGTAACGACCAACGCGCATAACTCAAAAACCGCTTGGCCGATTTTAATGAAATTCGGTATCTGGGCTGGGTCTTGGGTCGAGATGGTCCCATTTAAAAATGAACAAAATCCACCGAACACAAACCAAATAAAAGGGTGGGGGTAGATTAAAAAATTAAAGTTTATGTAAAAATATGGCGTGTGTGATATCAAACGAAAGGTAATTGAGTCTGCAGTTAAACAAAATACATTTTAATTTATTTAAAATAAAAGAGTGGGGGTATATTTTAAAAATTAGAGTTTGAGTGAAAATATGGTGTATGTTATATCAAACGAAAGGTAATTGAGTCCGGAGTTTAACAAAATACATTTTAGTTTTTGTTAAAGGTGGGGGTAGATTTCAAAAATTTGAGTTTAAATCAAAACATGGCTTGTGTGGTATCAAACAAAAGGTAATTTAGTCTGGAGTTGAATAAAATATGTTTCAGTTTTTAGTTATATTAGGTCACACGTACACTATAACTATAGTACCTAGTGTGAGCTTAGGGGCCCATATATTGGCAGAGTATTTTTTTAGGGTGCCTCGCTGACTTCACATGAAGTTAGCGAAGCAACCTTGTCAAAAATAGCTTTAGACATGACCTATCGAAACCGAATATGGTGGATAATTTTCCGCTAATCAGTCGTGAATTATTTGTGGAAAAATTAATTTTGTCGCACTTATTTTTCACCGTTTTTTGGGTGCTTCGCTAAATTCATATGAAGTTAGCGAAGCACCCTAAAAAACAATCAAAAATAAGAGCGACAAAATTAATTTTTCCACAACTAATTCACGACTAATTAGCGGCAAATTATCCACCATATTCGGTTTCGATAGGTCATGTCTAAAGCCACTTTTGACAAGGGTGCTTGGCTAACTTCATATGAAGTTAGCGAAGCACCCTAAAAAACGGTTAAAAATAAGAGCGACAAAATTAATTTTTCCACAACTAATTCACGACTAATTAACGGCAAATTATCCACCTAGTCACGATTCGATCTGGGATGTGTGCTTCGCTAACTTCATGCTTATAATAAATGTGGGGGGGGAGTTTACATTTTTTAATGTATAACCCTGTACAACTTAAATAATAATAAACCCTAACAAAAGGCTCAAATTTGTGTTTCCTCGCGCTTCAAAAGTAAACACCATCGTTCTAGCTTCAGCGGTTTCCTGAATACCAAAGGAAAACTATTTAAGACTCTTCTTAACGGTTTGAGTACGGAACACGTAGCTCAATAGGATACTACATGTAAAGCTAAAACTTAAGCATAGATACAAGATATAAAGTAATTAGGCACTTATTGGAATAAAACCTCACCTTATTTTAAAATCGACCCTATGGTGAAACATTTACATATTAAAAAAGCAGCTGATCTCCTACAAAATTCGGCCTTTGTGTATTAAAAAACCGGATTTATTAGTGTCGGTATTTATTAAATGAAAATTAGCGTCTGTATTATTAAATTTGGCTTTTGTATGTCAATTTTGAGAGGTCAGCTGTATGTTTTCTGTGTAAATGTGTCAAAATAAAGTCGACTCTAAAATAAAGTCAGGTTTTATTCCAATAAGTCCCTATTATTTAATTCTCTAGTCATTTGTCAAACCAGGGCAAGGTTAACTTAAAAATACAGGCCTAAAATGACACTAAAAAAATCAGCTGACTTTTACATTGGGTCTTACGGGAGGTCAGATTTCCGCGAAATTTCAGTCAAATATTCTCAGACACTATCCTCATATTCCACCAAACTTTTGTAAGGATAAAAGGTGATTAAAAGGTTAAAATCTTCAACATTTAGCATTTTTTATTTTGAATTTAAATTACCCGCCATGTACCGCATGCTAACTGTTATATTTGACAAGTATTTGACTTTGCCATCTGTGTTTGTCACAATCGCTTCTGTTTTAAATTTAATTTTTGTGTGAGCTAATGAAGCGGCTCTGAGAAATTAAGGATTACTATACATTTAAAAAAAATTGTTCTGCAAGAATATAGTAAAAACATTCTCAAAACCGGCTTTATTTTTAAAAAAATTAAATATTCATGAACCGTCATTCCAACTTTAATATTTTAAAGACAATCAGCTGTGTCGTGACGTGAACATCAAAAAAAAAATCAGCCTCGGATGTGACGTCAACAAAGTGGAGGATCGTGGCCCGTCCGTTTTGAAAGCCCTGACTAGAAAGCCCTTTACACGAGTCGTTAAATACCGAGATGAATTCCAACACGTGCGCAAGCGTTGATCTGTCACTTCTACCAACCAATCAACTGAGAGATATTTCAGTATGGTTTTATACAGCAAAACTTTAATAATTCCCAGTTCTTTTTGATGAAAATTCGTCGTTTTTGTTCTGTGAAAATGCCGGTGACGTGCAAGTTGTGTGACAAATTATTTAGTGCCCAATTTAATTTGAATAAACACTGTCATCGGGGTTCTACTGTATGTCTATGCTACGATAAACATTTTTTTAAAAGATTTAGCGCATTTAAATTTGTCAATACTCCCATGGCAAAACAAAATAAACGTGAAATGCATATAGAAGAAATACTGCATATACCTCAAAAAATATTAATCGCAGCACATAGATATTGTATATGTTTGAAATCAAAAAGAAAAGACGAATCTTACACCCTGTACAGAGTGTCCCAAATTCGTTGTTTTTTTGTGGTGTCGGGTATTTCTAGGGGAGAAAGAAAAAAACTGAGCCCCCTTTGCGACTCTCAAATTTTAAGAGAAGCCTAAAGGTGAAAACATAGCAAGCCGTTTTTAAGCTACGGAGTGTTTTTGTCTGCATTTTGCTTTTGTGTAAATAGCTTTCTTATAGATCTTTTCTTGAAGAATTGACAGATGTCAACGGTTTTTATTTATCTCTTTTGGTTTTTAAAGTATTGCATAAAGTTGTTATTTTTCTTACAGAATAACTCTAAAACTCTTTCTAAAATTGCCTTTAAAATTATGTATCACATTCAATATTTTAATTTTTAATTTTTTTTTATTGTTCTCTTTATTTTTATTTTTTAATCACCTCTTTAATATTTTTTTATTTTTATAATTTTATAATATTAAAATATTTTAAACCCATTAAGCAAACTATAATATGTGGTAAAAATTAAAAAAAAAACAAAAATATAAAGAAATCCCACTAATCCCATAAAGAAAAATTAATTTTATGTGATATCTCAAAAACTAAACGTGACAAATGAAATTTAATTTAACAGTTGAATTCTCTTAAAAAAGTGTCTAAAGAATGTTTTCACAGAAATAAAAATATTAATAAATAAACAAGTTATAGACCCCTTTCCAAAATGCAGACTTTTTAAAAACACCCCGTAGTTTAAAAACGGCTTGCTATATCAAAATGCGATTTTCACCTTTAAGCTTCTTTTGAAATTTGAGTGACGCAAAGGTTGATCAGGTTATTTTAGCCCCTCTAGAAACACCCGAAACTCCACAAAAACATCGAATTTGGGACACCCTGTACATGGTGACGGATAGAAAAAAATTATGTTGGCTTTTAAAGTTCATCATCATCATAATTAACCAAAAAAAATCTACAATTTATTATAGCCCTTTATTTTCAATGATAAAGTTGCTGAGTGCTCCGGTTATAAAAAACCACACGGTACCTACATAAAATCATACCTAAAAATTAGAATTGACCATTATTTTATACCTTGAATTTTTTATTATACGTTAAGCTCTTCGCTCTCGCGCCAATCCCAGTATTCGCGCCAATAATTTAAATTAGACATTTTGAGGTTAATTTTGGCGCATGCTCCTTTGATGGAATTCATCTCGGTATTTAACGACTCGTCGATTTACAACTTTGTGGGCGTCACAGCGAAAGCTGAATATATTTTTGATGGTTACGTCACGCCACACCTGATTGTCTATAAAATATTGAAGTTGGAATGACGGTTCAGGAATATTTGATTCTATTTTTAAATAAAGTGTGTTTTGTGATTTTTTTTACTGTATTCTTGTAATACAATTTTTTTTAAAGGTATAGTAATCCTTAATTTTTCAGAGCAGCTTCATTAGCTCACACAAAAATTAAATTTAAAGCAAAAGAGAATGTGTTCGTTTCTCCATGGAAAGTAATCGGCTCACCTACATCTATTTGTTTATATTCAGTAGACTTTTAAAATTTAATATAGTTATTTACACGTTTTTACAATAATTGTAAATGATATGTATTGTAAAAAATCAAAAAAAAATTACAATACAAACAGTAAACCAGTACCAGAGGCAGTTTGGGGGGGCCCGAGACCCCATGAGGCCGTATTTTATGCTTTTTTATGTTTGTTTTCAGGAAATATGTGGAAAATATCTAAAAAAATCTTTGCTTCGGGGGGGGCCAGGCCCCCCAGGCCCCTTCTTATATACGCCACTGACCAGTACCATGACAAAGTCAAATCCATGTCAAATATAACAGTTAACGTAAGGTGCATGGTGGGTGCATGGTAGGAAATTTGAATTCAAAATAAGGAATGCTAATAGCGATTTCGGCTTCACTGCTCTGAAATCACTCGCGGGTAGAGCGGTAACGTCACGAATCTCTCTCAGAGCACCCCGGGATTGATCTACTCGCGGCTACAGACTAAAATGCACTCTGGCTCCTTCGATTTCGAGGTTATGTTTTAATTGTTTTGTTTTTGTTTAAATAGCCTGGAAGCATGGAATAAATAAATTTCTTCGATGGTGGAAGTGTTTGAAGTCCTTTCGAGTTTTAAAAATTAGTATTAACAATATTTGTCGTGTCGTTAGTTCGGTCAAATTTAGTTTGTGTTATTGTTTCAATTCATATAAAAATACATCGACCTAAAAATATGGAATGTACCGAGTGCACTCACTTGATCAGTTTTTCTTCCAAGTCTTATTTAAGAGCTCCTTTAAACAAATTTCACCCAGGTAAATTTTTGACCCTGATGCTTTTTATTTTTTAATGGAACTGTTTTCGATTTCTGTTTACTACTAGGGTAAATGTGCCAGTAGTCGGCCACCTAACAGTATTTCTTAAACAAAATTAATTTTAAAAAATATATACTTGGTGCGATTTCACCGGATTTCACACATGCGCAAAATTAAAAATATTTATTTTTATTTATATTTTTATCTGTATAAACCCAGCATATGAAACACTATGGCTGAACACTGATTACACAAATCCTGAAGTCAGTCTGCTCTGAAAGTATTGTAGTTGAAGGGGGCCGACTACTGGTTTTGAAAAAAATATTCAAACTAGTAGGTTTTTAGAATTATGCGCTAGTGGTCGGCCATCAGAAAAAAAACTAGGTTGTGATAATTTTTTTACGATTTTTACCATTAAATGACTACAAAAATGGCTCTGGTTCGAAATAGCGCTGTTAAAAATAGCGTCTTTCAAAATAGCGGTATTGTTTGAGCGCTGTTTTAAAATAGCGCGTAACAAAAGAGCGCTGTTTTAAAATAGCACTAGTAACGAAATCAAAATCGCGCGTAATGAAATAGCGCCAGTATCAAAATAGCGCGTGACGAAATAGCGCTAGTATCAAAATAGCGCTAGTAACGAAATAGGGTGTCTTTCTAACATCTTTTATCAAAAAAAAAATTCCCTGACTTCTTTCGCGGGATCCTAGCGGGTGTGAAACAAAACCGAACCGAACCGAACCGAACGGAACGGAACTGAACCGAACCGGCATCCCAGAGGTTGTGAAACCAAACCGGACTAAACCGATAATTCGATTCGGTTAAGTTCGGTTCGGTTCAGTTTGTTTTCACCCGCTAGGATCCCGCGAAAGAAATCAGGGAAGTTTTTTTTTGAAAAAATATGTTAGAAAGAGACCCCTTAGTCGAACAGTTGCTGTTTTTAAGGATGCTTTTTTTAATTTCGCTATTTTGATACTGGCGCTATTTTGTTATACGCGCTATTTTATTACACGCTATTATGTTACTGACGCTATTTTGTTACTAGCTATTGTTACCTCAAAATAATAAAAACCTATAAGAGTAAATACCTAGAAGAATAATTTATTTTTGCATCTGCCCACTTGTTATTTTTGTGTTTCCCAAAATCTTTTTTTTAATTCAGCTAATAGCTTAAACATTTCACATTTTGTAAATTTTTTAAAAAATTTCCATAAATCCTAAACCTTAAAAAGATCTAGCCTGGATCCCTACGAATTTTAAAAATATACGTTTAAATTAACCCGCGAAATCAAAGGAGCCAGAGTGCATTTTGGCCTGTAGCCGCGAGAGATTGATCTGAGATCGAGCGGGATTGCTCGCCTTCGGAGCAAGGGCGAACATGATTTTTCAAACACTTGATCGAAATTTCGTGGGTTTTATAACCTTAACAAATAAAAAATATTGGTGGTTTATAATTTTTTTATATAAATTTTTTTGGTGTATTGGAGTATATGAATGTACATTTTCTAGATGCAAAACACCGAAAATAGTTATAAAAACACAAATACAGCAAAGTTAGAAACAAATTAATCATATGTAAGAAATGGAGTTAGGTTTTTGTTTTGATCTGAAACGTTGCTCCGTCAAAAAAGATGGAGCAATTCAGAGCACCCGCTCGGAGATTTGCGGGCAATAGTCGAGCACGCAAATCTTTTTTAGAGCACCGCTCTTTTTTTAAGTCGAACGCGTGCATCTGTTTCAGAGCAATTTTCGAGCACTCCAGGGCAGTTTTAGAGCAAAAGCCGAAATCGCTATAAATCTTGAAGATTTTAACCTTTTAATCATTATCATCAAAAGTTTGGTGGAATCGGGAAAGTTTTTTAGAATATTTCACTGAAATTTCGCGGCAATATGTAGTGCCATTTTAAAAATATCATAAAAAAACGTCTGACCTCCTATAAGACCCAATGTAAAAATCAGCCCCCGAGAACAGCTGATTGGTCTGTATTTTTTTGTTGGCCTTGGCTTTACATGTAACATTTTGTCTTTTCATTGATCTTTGGCTTTTTGTTAGCTGATCCATGTTTAATTTTTTAAGTGTCCTGATCTGGTATCCATAGGTCAGTACAGGAAGGGTACATTGGTTATACACTTTTGAGTTACTAAGGATATTTTGTATTTTTTGTTTTTGTAGCACTCCGATGGCTCAGATTGGGTTTTGGTAGATACAGTGGACTATAATTAACATTGGCGCAAAAAATTCATTTAACTAGAGAAAGTAACTAATTTAAAAATTGTAGGTTAAATTTGAAAGAGAAATAAAATTGTGATATAGCCTCATGGAGAGGGACTTACCGCTGTTTTGAAGTTCCAAAGTGCAAGGTATACACCTTTCCATAAGAACTATGCGACTTGAAGTTCCAACAGGATGATGGCACGATAATTTTAATTATTTGCGGTATTTTAAAGTGAATTTTCACTATTTTTTAAATTTAAATTTTAAGGTTGTCGTTTTCTAGACATGGCGACGCGCAGCACACTTTGTCTGTCTCTTTGTCCTGCGCTTGTAGTTTTTTCGCACATGCGCACAGCAATTCACCCTCTATAGGAAACCATATCACTATATTTTAAATTTTATGGATATGTGAAAAACACGATAGAGGACGCTTGTAGTGCCAAAGTATATAAAAATAAAGAAATAAGAAATAAAATGATAATTCTTAAATTTAGAATAGAAATTACATTTTTTGCGTTTAATTCTCGCATTTTAATGCAATTTTGCTTTAGGTAAATTTTATAATAACTAATAGCTGACCCATTTACTTAGCATTAATATAAATTTAAGACTAATAATTTTATGTTCAAGACAAAATTTTAGTCCATGAAAAATAGGAAAATTAAAAGTAAAATTCAAAAATAAAAGAAAAATAAAGAGGTTTTTTATGAAAACCGAACAGTTTGTATGAAGCCGTATTTACTAAATGCTGCCCAGGACTGATGATTTATTAGCAGAACCAAAAAACGCTTACACACATTATTCATTGAGATACTTGTACTTTTCTCCCGAGGCTTCTAATTTTTTAGGAATAAAACTTTAAAACCAAGACTTAAATATGATTCAAGACAAGCAAGTTTAATTTGGATATATACTTTTAGTATTATTGGCAGTGGCGCACCCAGAAATCTGTCTTGGGGGGGGCGAGGTCTGATGATGTCTTATTTCATGCTATTTTTTGTGTTTATTCATGAAATATGTGGAAATATCTAAAAAAACTTAGGCATGGCGGGCCCCAGGTTATTCGTATTAAATTTAATATTAAGACTAAATTGGACCCATAAACATTTTTTTAAGTATCTACGTGATGAACAACAAGGAAAATAAATATAAAAGTTTTCGCAAGACTTGCAAGACGAGCTTTTGAAGTTGGAATAAGTAGTTTGAAGTTTACTGTTTTAACGTAAGAAATTTTAAAACCTTCTTCCCCGAGATACACATAGAAACTATAACAGCCCGGCGCGGCCCGGTGAAAATTATTTTTTAAAACTCTGTTTTAAACTCTTACACAAGTATTTAGTCAGGGAGGCAAACTTTTCTTTGAACCTTTAAACATATTGTTACAAATTTAAGTTATTTAAATTTTATTATGTTTAGTGTAGCATTAGGTTGACTTTTTTTTTACTGGGACTTTTCCATCCATACTAGGATCAATCGCCCAGTTTTTAACAAAGTTTGTGCGTTGAAAAATAGCTTTTTAGACATAACAAAACAACCATGCGTTAAGTGGAACTCGAACCCACTAGCTCGCGAAACGCCCTGATCGAGGCAGTCCGCTCGAATATATGCTGCCAGCATTGCAGCGATATATCCGAAGCAGGACCACTACACAAGCGGATACGAACGAACTTTTCGAAAGTCTCCTGTCTCAGTTAAAGCGACCCTGCGCTTGAAGGCACAAAAAGCTTGACGTTGATTGGCTAGAACTATACTCATCCTCGCTTTGGCGAGAAAGAGATAGCCTGCGCTTTAAACGCTCCACTAAGAGACAAAATACCAACGCAATCCAAGATGCGTGGACTTAAGAATGGAAAAAATCAACAGTAGTTAAAAAAACACAGTGTGTTTTTTAAAAGTTGAAAATAGTTTAGCAAATTTGTTTCCAGTTACAAAATATGAATTATTTTGATGTTAGTGGCTCAAAGACATATTAGCCGACAACTTTTATTAAAATACAGCGGACCTGAAAATATGCCTAAAAACAAGTCGCCGGAGTTGCCATAAATTTTACTTATCCTTAACCTAGTCTTGCATATAATTAATGCTTGTTGATGTCAAAAACAATATTTAATTAAAAATATTTAAAAACTTATAAATGGCAAAAATACCATTTATATTCAAATCCCGTTTTGTTACAGAACTATAGTAATCGTAATATATTAACACTTCTAGTATTGAGTTACTAGTGAGTTTTAGTGACTTTTTCGTACAATGAGTTGTCGAAATAAATTGATATATTGTTTTGGACACAATAGTTTTTGGGAACGTAAAATTTAGTACCCGTAAATAAAAACAAACATTTTTTTGTGACGAAGCGGGTACTATATACTTATAGATGTCGCCACTTCTTTGAAAAGCATACGGTATTGCAGACAATACTAATCATTTCTCTTACCAATATAGTAAGATAAGAATGAAACAGGATCTAATCTTAAATACTGGGCAGCAAATTCAGTCCTGTGACGAGTATAAATACTTAGGTCTAAAAATTACAGCTGACCGAACACTAGACAAAGCAATAAAAGATCGTAACGTACAAGGAGGAAAAGCAATAACTTTATTAAATGGAATAATTTGGGACCAAAGTATATCAAAACATAACAAAAAGCTTATATATAACACCAGAAGTATGGCCAATCAAGGATAGAACAGAAAAAATGCTTTCCGCTACGGAGATGGACTATTGGAGAAGAGCAGCAGGGAAATCAAAAAGAGAAAGAGTTACAAATCAAAGAATAAGAGAAATTAAGATCGTGGGTGAACATACTTTAGTGGATGATATAAGAACAAAACAACTGGTGTGGTACGGACATGTATAAAGAATGAATGATGAAAGACCTACCTAAACAAATACTACAATGGAAACCATCTGGCCGAAGAAAACGAGAACGGCCAAGGAGAAGCTGGAGAGAAGGAATAGACAGTGGAATAAGAATAAAAGGCCTAGATGATGAATTATGGGCAAATAGAAACGAGTGGAGATTGGGTATCGGAAGACGTAGAACGTTGTGAAACCGATAAATATATATATATATATATATAGATTTATATACCATCTCTCTAGCTTTACAAAGGTGTTACATTTACCATGCAGTGTTCTGTCCGAACCGAAGCGAACCAAACTATTTTAAACTTGAAAACGGTTAGAGATACTTAGTAACCGAAACTTCGTGTTTACAATAAATAAAGATAACGAAAGTCCGAAATTTTGTTTCTTTACCAACCATATCAACTACCAATAAGCCCCACCTCCCTGACTATTTTTCTTTTTTTCTTAACTTCTCTTAGTTCCCGCGGAAGGTTGTAAAGAAACTTTAAATTGTAAAGCTTTGTGGATTAAGCAATTTTGCATTTATTAAAAATATGGCGGAAAATTTGTTAAAAACTTTTTTAAAATTCAGTTTTACTTATAAATATGGATTTGCTGAAAGAATTTTTAAAAGCTTTTCACCTGTAGGTGAATTAGCATTCGATTTAAAATTTTAATCTCCTGCAGTGCAAGTTCTACACCTACATACAGCCAATTTCATAATTTTTGAGATGTTTTTGATACGAGGGTGGATCAAATATAAACAAGCCTTTTAAAATTACTAACGGAGTCATTCAAGATAAACGTGGCCGTTATAATTTTGGAGTACGGATGTTCAGCAGCATGTAGGCGGCTCGTAGTGCCGCGATCCTCATTTGGCCAGCAGGGCCTGGTCACTCGAGCTTCACTGACCAGTCGATGGCGGCGCCACCGTAGACCCCCGCTCATCCTCACCCAACCCGCTACTGCCCATCTTTTCGGTAGTTTATACTTATTTACCTAATCTGTGTTCGGTAGAAACCAGCTGATCGGTCTCGAATTTTCTGGAATTCCATTTTTTCGTTTTTTACTGCAATTTTTAAGGCTTTTACCAACATTTTTGGTATTTAGGAAACCAAATTTTACCGGCCAGCCAAAAATTCAAGAATTTGTTAATAATCTCAAGTAAGTATATAACATACCCTATAAAATAAATTTGCATGGTTTATTTTAACAAAAAGCCCAATTTCATCGGCGTGGCCAGCCTGAAGGGGGCTGCGGCCTACGTCTATGCTTTCTGTGATACACATATATTGTATCTGTATTTTTTTAATAGTAGTGATCCAGGGGACCCCTGCAATACATAAGGGCAGCCTGAGATCCAACAGAGGGGGCCAGGCCCCCCTTAGCTACGCTGATGTCTATCCTCTGATTGTGGGTTATAAATTTCAAACCTTGGGCTGGGTTCGGTTTGCTTATCTAGCACTTTTGGTAAATAGGAATTATAACATTCCGAAGAAAGAATATTGTTTGTATATTACAATTGTATATTGTTTCAGGTAATGTTTTTCCAGCTGCTCCAAAGGAGACATGACTGACATGCACATAGAGTGGGGCTCGTGTTCACAATTCACATTTTCAAAAACGAGACCAATTATAACAGCGGGATAGATCATTTAGGGTAATTTGGTGTGTATGCTAAGGTAGGTAACTGATCAAGAGAGCAGCACTCACTACGTGACCTAGGATATTCTACCTGGGCAAATATGGTGTACTAAAATTAGCAACCGAACCACCTCTGGACAAAAGTGTTATATAAAATATGATATATTGTGACTGAGCTAGCCCCCTAATATATGTAAGGAACTCACATGTTTATTATTAAGAGAGATTAATTATAATACTGGTATTACATATTTAGTGTGTTGAATTATACAATAAAAAATTAATTAATTTTCTTTCAATAAAGTTTTAAATAAGTTATTTATAATAAATACCTACCCACATACATAATGTAGTTTTATTTTCTGAATTTACTGCCAAAATATTTGCATTGTTTCATTTTTGATATGAAACAATGCAAACATTTTAATGCAATCAAAATTTAATTTTTAAAATTGGCGGCTGCCGCCGCCGCGCCAGCTGGACGATTGCTGCGCCGCGCTCGATTGGTCAGGAACTAAAAAAAGAGGCATAGAATGAGTGTCCCATCTTTTTTTATACTTATTTACCTAATCTGTGTTTGCCAGAAGCAATCGCAATGAGCAAGAAGAAGGTACACAGCAGGGTTGCGCAAAGAATAATCATTAAATTTCTTATACGCGAAACGTGAAACCTGCTGAAATTCGACGCAGAGTGTGAGCACAGTTCGAAAATAAAACTCTTTCGTGGGTACCTGTAAAAGCTTGGGCAAAGAAATTAACGACGGCCATAAGCGTGTCGACAACGTGAGTCACCCATATCGTCCGTGTACCATCATTTCTCCAGGCAAAGTTTTAGCGACCGTTTTCTGGGACTGGAGAGAAGGTTTGTTGGTCGATTTTTTGCACGAGCGAATAACAATAAACGCGGCTTACTACTGCAACTTACTCGACTAGGTAAAGCTTGATCATCGCCAAAATAGGAGAGCATATCCCATCCAAGACTTGTGACTCCTGCATGACAACGCTTAATGAAATGCACTGGACTGTGGACCCTCCATAGAGTCTAGATTTGTCACCTTGCGATTTTCATATGTTTGGCCCACTCAAAGATTCACTGGGAGGCGAGCAATTTCAGACCAATGAAGAGGTGGAGGCATTCATGCGCAACTGGTTAGATACCCGCGCAGCTTCCTTTATGAAAACGGGATTAAGAAATTGTTAAGCCGTTGGGAAAAGTGTATTAACAGACAAGGGTGTTCTGTAGAAAAGTAGAAAAAATTTCTGTTTTGTGTCATATTTCTAAATAACTAGTTTATAAACAAAGGCTTGTTTATATTTGATCCACCCTCGTAGTTATTAACTCGTTATCATAATAATAACATAGGCCAATGAAAAAAAGTCTAAAAAATTATGAAATTAACCAAAAAAATACAGGCCACGACCCTGAAAAAATCAACTGTTGTGGTTGGGCTGAATTTTACATTGGGTCTTATAAGGGTCAGACGTTTTTTGTAATATTTTGAAAATATTCTCAGACACTATTCCGATAATCCAACAAACTTTTGTAAGGAACATTAAGAATTAAATAGGGGTCCTGGCTTCAAGTATCGCGTGTAAGAATGCATGGGTATGCCCCATATTTATGCTCTGACGTATTTGGAAAATGAATTGGTTGGTCAATTAACTGGAAAACCATAAAATGTTAGTAAAGTCAGATGCTAAATATTCGTCTAAATATTTGCAAAATTTTTTTTATAGTAATTTAAAATTTTCTAAAGTTCATATTCTTAACCTTTGCTGGAATCTTGTTAAACAGATTAAAATTTAATTAGCTTTTCTTACTTTGAGACAACCTAAATTTAGGAATTTTATAAGGAGTTTTTTCTCAAATGTTATGTATTTTAGAAGTGGATGGAAGTTTATCTTTCTGACTGAAAATTTCTACAAGAGTAAACTATATTTTCGAGGATGAGATTGTTTCCGGCCTAACATAGAACGCAACACCATAGTGATTAAATAATAATTTATTTTTCTACATACCTAGTCCCCTTGTAAGTAAATACATTTGACCCAACGATATTCAACTGATTTGATGCCATCACTGAAGTCTGATTTATCCAACTCATCAAAATAGGCGTTTTGTAATGACTTCTAAACCTGAGGAATTTTTTTTTTCAGCAAGAAATTTCTTTAGGTTTGGAAACAAATAAAAGTCTGACGGGGGGACGGGGCTTGGTCTGGCGAATAAGGTAGATGGTTTAACAGTTCAAAGCCTAGCTGATGGATTTAAGCTATTACAAGAGCGGACTTGTGGCAAGGTGCATTGTCCTGATGAAACAAAATTTTCTTTTTTGCCAAACCAGGGAATTTTTCGCATATATTCTGCTTGAGCTGGTCTAGTAAGTCGATCTAGTACTCTGAATTTATTGTTCTTGCTTTTCCGAAATATTCTATTAGGAGTATCCCTTTAGCGTCCCAAAAGACCGTTGCCATGAGCTTTCCAGCAGACGGTATTGCCTTTGCCTTCTTTGGAACTGGTTCGTCCTTTGCCGTCCGTTGTTTGAACTGTTGCTTAGTTTCAGGGGTATAATGATGAACCCATGTTTAATCAACCGTAATAAATCTACGCAAAAAGTCCCCTGAATTACGTCTAGACAGTGACAAATTCTCCTCTGAAATGGTTAGACGCACGAGCTTTTGATCTGGCGTAAGCAAACACGGTACCCATCGGGCGGATTGCTTTCTCTGAACCTAAAACTTCACATAAAATATAGTGAACTCGCTCTTTTGATATGCCCACAACCTCAGCTACCTCTTGCAGTCATAATCTGTGATCTTCTAGAATTAGTTTGTGAATGGTTTGCATCATTTCTTTAGAAGTTGCCCTTTTTGGCCTGCCAGAACGCGGAGCATCATCAGTGCTAGTACAACCACGTTTAAAGTCCGATACCCAGGTTTTAACTGTGGTATAGGAAGGAGCAGATTCCCGTAGAGTAGCATCTAGTTCAGCTTTTATTTCCTTTGGCGATAACCCTTTAATATGAAACTATTTTATCACGGATCTTATCTCGTTTTTTTCCATCTTTTGAAATTGACACACTGTATAAACTTTCAAAATAAGCAGGACACAAACTACTTGACGCACTTAAATTTCGAGTGTATACTGATCACAAGCAAGGCTACTCAAACACGTTGGAACAAGAAAGCAAATCGGGCCTGTTATAGGCTAGGCTGGAAACTTTTCATCCCATCCTCGTATATACAAGGCACGGGCATAATTTTAAGCCTTCTGAAAATAGGCTGACAGTTATCTCAATAACCAGCACGAACCAAAATCCAGAGAACCCTCTTTTGCATAATAAATGTATTATTGTTTTCTTCGAAAACAATACCTTCTCCAGCCATTGCTGCGCAGGGTTGCCAGATTTTTCAAATTAAAAAGCGGGACAAATTAAGTAAATGCGTGAACACAAAAATTTAAAATAGATACTAAAAATTTACATTGATTCTAACATAAAGCTGGAGTGTTTTAGAAACCAGATGGTATGTTTATTTATTTACGTTTCCAAAAATACATTCAATAATTTAATTTTAAAATTTAAATGTTACTCCTACTTATTTAAATTTAGTGACTTTTTTTTTAATTGAAGAGGTGAAAAACTTTTAAATTAAGTTGTGTTTCAAACTTTAATTGTCTTCATTATATTTCGATGATCATAATTCCATCCATAATCAAATATATGATCTGTAATTTCTTTTAAAGTGATTAGTAAATTTTATTTAAAATAAACAAATATGAACCAACACATAAGATAAGTATGTACAGGGTGTCTCATTATATTTTTCCCACTATTTTAGACCATTAATAATTGATATAGGAACATAAAAGAAATTGTGTTCGAATTCGCGAAATTTTTACTTTTAAATTGCATCTTGACTTAATTCCTGATGCTTACCATATTTGACAGGCGCTCAAATTTATAGTTTTTGTAAATTGGATGCTTCTTATATTGTTTAATTAAAAGATTAGGCTTGGAATATACATTCCAAAAATACCCCATATGTCGCAGTTTTGATAAATAGTTTCTGAAATATTAGCGATAAATTTTTAAATGATAAAAAATAACATTACCACCTTTGTGTTAATTTCAGTGTCCTTATTTCGAACTATGTTAGTCCCCATGTATAAACAGTGACAATGACAACTATTTTTTTTTAAATGACGCTCAAAATGACAACAGGTAACGACAACAAAGTCACTGTTGATACATGGGGACTAACATAATTTGGAATAAGGATACTAAAATTAACACAAGAGCAGTACTGTTATAATTGCTATTATTAATGATCTAAAAGGGTGGGAAAAAGTATAATCAGACACACTGTACAGACAAGAAATATCCGCCCTAAAATGAGAAAGTAATTTAAACGAAAAAGTAAAACATTCCTCTTTTATTGTTTTTTTTTTTTAAATAAAATGAATAAGTTATATATAAGAATATACAGACAGGTAAAAAAATAGGACAGAAATGAAAAAAAGCGGGAAAATCGGACAATTTGCATAAAGAGCGGGACTCTAGTGGGATTAAAAAAAAGCGGGACCGAGCTACAAAAAGCGGGACCGTCCCCCCTACGGCGGGACGTCTGGCAACCTTGTTGCTCCGTGGTCCAGAAAGGTAAAAATAGTTTGATACAAGCTAAATGAAGCTTCATTCTCTTGATCTAGTCTCGAAAGTTTTAGATATAATATATATGAAACGTAGAAAGAGAATAGAATAACGAACGACACGAGCCAACGAACACAAATCATCTAAGTATAACAATAAATCAGCAGCCAGCCTCGCAACAATTTAATCCCCAAGTGATCCAACTTTGCCTGCTTAAAACTTATACATGTATCTAATAATATATAAATTGGGATTTTACTCATGCGGTTTATGTTTTAATTTCCGAAAAGCATTCTGGACATGGGCGTAGTCAGGGTGGGGCACTTGCCCCACCCTAGCTTGTCACCTGCCCCATCCTGGCTTTAGCTCATTTAGTAATAAGTATTTGATTGTAAATTTTTTTGCTTTTTTGCCTCACCCTGAGCGAGACCCTGACTACGGCCATGATTCTGGACGTTTACTCTTGACTGCCCGTGAGGTAAGGCAGGCGTGGATCTACGTTAGGGGAAACAGGGGAAATTTCCCTCCCAAATAAAATTTCAGTTAAATATTTTAAGACACCATCCCGATCTTCAAGATTTAGCATACCTTATTTTGAATTCAAATTACCCGCCATGTACAGCGTGTCCCATTTTCGATGGGATTAAATGGGTAACTCGGTTATTATTAAAGATATCGATTTTCTGATTGCACCTTACCGTGCTCTTTTTTTGAGCCCTTAAAAATGGTGTAATCAGATTTTTGCTATACCCCGTGGTTTCGCTAATACAGGGAGTTTTTGAAAAAATTGTATTTTAATTAACTCCTTGTATCTCGCTTATTTTGCAAGATATTTTTATTCTGTAAAAACCTTTCTATGGCAACTTTTTTAGAGCAAAATAATGATGTTGTCAATTTTTTAAAATATTGTTTAGTTTTTGAGATATGGTGTTTATAATAAAAAAATTAAATACGGAGCTGGATTTTTTTTATTACTGTTTTGATTGGTTCTATGCTATTATTACCTTAAAATGATAAAACTTTAATATTTTTTTGATTTAAGGTTAAAAAAAACTATTTAATATTTGAAAAAAAAATTATAGTCCGAACCTGGAAATTTCCAACGTAATTATAAATTAAAAATTGCAAGACATACTAGTTGAACGATTTTTAGTATATCTGTTTTGAAATGATAATTAAAAGATTTATAAATAAAGTAAAAAACGTTAAAAAGTTACAAAAATAATATCATACTAATTATTTGATAACCGAACAGCAGGTCGTGAAATTTACAAAACAAAAGCGTGGAATTGGCATTGTAATTTGACACTTGTCATTTTTGTGCATGGCTTACATTTATTTTAAACTGACTAGAAATCGACCATATCCAGATTTTGAAAAATGTGATATGTTTGACTGCTTCATTCAAGCAACAAAATCCCAATATTTAACTGGCAGAAATATTTTTATGGAAAATGCGTTAAGAAAAATTACTCAAAAATGCCAACAATGTCTTAAACATAATGGCAATCAGAAAAATTAGTTATTTTTAGTAATTTGTTTTTTTTTGTATTTTTCGTAGACTTTGTTTCAAATAAATCTGTTAATTAACGTAAAACCATTTTAATATGCTAAGTATCAAAACAGTTAAACTAAAAATTCTTTAACTAGCAATTTTTAATATATATTTATGTTGGAAATATCCAGGTTCGGACTAATTTTTTTTTTAAATATTAAATATTTTTTTTTACTTTAAAACAAAAATTTTTAAAATTTTTATTGTTTTATGATAATACTAGCATGAAACCAATCAAAATAGTAATAAAAAAATCCAGGTCCGTATTTAATTTTTTTATGATAAATACCATATCTCAAAAACTAAACAATATTTCAAAAAGTTGACAACGTTATTATTTTCTTCTAAAAAAGTTGCCATGAAAAGGTTTTTACAGAATAAAAATATGTCGCAAAATAAGCGAGATAGAAGGGATTATTAAATATACAATTTTTTCAAAAACTCCCTGTATTAGCGAAACTACGGGGTATAGCAAAAATCTGATTACGCCATTTTTAAGGGCTCAAAAAAAGAGCACGGTAAGGTGCAATCAGAAAATCAATATCTTTAATAATAACCGAGTTTCCCATTTAATCCCATCGAAAATGGGACACGCTGTACTTATGTTTGACATGTATTTGACTTTATCATCTGTATTTATCATAGCATTTCTTTATTTGTTTGTATTGTAAAACTTTTTCGATTTTTTGATGATTTATTTTAGTTCAATGAATAGAGGCCAAAATAGGGGGGTTACCCTACAAAAGGTCCGGTAGTTCTGAATTTTGAATATGTTATTAAGGTCGAAAGCGTAGTTAAAAATCTGAGTTTTCGTCACCCCCACCCCTGTGCTCCCTCCGTCATCTTGAAAAAACCATCAAAAATTGGCACTTTTTTTAGCTTTTTGCCTTTAATTTCGTTCCAGTACACTAAATCGCAAAAAAAGTTATATTATTATTATAAAACTTTTTAGAAGATATAATTATCTACAATTGGATGGTACTATGAATGTTCTGCGAGCAGTAGTAACGGAGCAAGATAATTTCCAAAAATTACTAAAATCACGTGCATGTGCAAATTTTCAGATTTTTTCAAATTTAGACGGCATAAGCTCTGAAATACTTTGTTCTAGGGTAAAAGTTCTAAGAACATATCTTGTAGAGAATTTTATCAGCTACAAAATCCATTCTTTAAATGTATTTTTAAATATTGTAATGGAGTGGGAGTAACTTTTAACTTAAAATAAGTAAGTTAGAAAATAATCATTTTTTAAAATTTAGTGCTTAAACGGCACGTTTTTTATTTATTTTTATTTTTTTGTGTAAATTTAGTGACGTACAAAAAGGTAGGAGAGCTTAGGGGCCAAACACCTCCTTAAACTAAGTACCTCTTTGACCCCCAGACCCCCCAAAATCTAACATATTTAGGTTTTCTCAAATTTTCTCAAAAAATACTAAGAGAAAAATGTGTAATATACTTTATTGTAGTATGACCATCAAAAAAAAACAGCCTCAGATGTAACGTCAACCAAGGCCAAGGCCAACACAAAAATAGAGGCCTCGACCCTGAAAAAATCAGCTGTTCTCCAGAGGCTGAATTTTATATTGGGTCTTATGGGAGGTCATATGTTTTTTAATGATATTTTCAAAATAGCACTACAGATTTCCGCGAAAATTCAGTAAAATATTCTCAGACATCATCCCGATATGCCACCAAAGTTTTGTAAGGAAGCAACATGATTAAAAGGTTAAAATCTTCAAGATTTAGTATTCCTTATTTTGAATTCAAATTACCCGCCATGTACCATATGGAAACTGTTATATTTGACATGTATTTGACTTTGTCATCTGTGATTGTCACATTCGCTTCTGCTTTAAACTTAATTTTTTTGTGAGCTAATGAAGCAGCTTTGAATATAGTAAAAACAATCTTAAAATCGGCTTCATTTAAAAAAAATCAAATATTCATGAACCGTCATTCCAACTTCAATATTTTAAAGACAATCAGCTGTGTCGTAACGTGACCATCAAAAAAAAATTAGCCCCGGATGTGACGTCAACAAAGCGGAGGGACGTGGCCCGATCGTTTTGATAGCCCTGCGTCAACAAAAAGCCTTTTTCCTCGAGGTTACTAGTCACTCATTTAAGTTACTCGAAATGACGTCACGGTTACTCGGAGTAACCGCTGTATGACGTCAGACAGTCAGCTGTGGATGACATTTCCAATTGTTTGTTTTTGTTTTTACCAGGAGCTTCCGAAATGCAGAAAATAATTCATTGTTTCCACCAATGCATGCCCACCCCGATTCAAAAAACGTATCACGGGACATGGATTTACACCAGTTTTAAATGCAGCGTTACCTGATGCGTTTTTTCAATCGGGGTGGAAACAGGGTGCTCCTTTGGTATTCTGTGGTAAGGCCGCAGTACCACAGAACACCAAATGCAGTACATTTTAAGACTAGTTGCAGTTGAATTGATATAAGACCAACTTCAACGGATGTGCTTCATTTTCTACCGTTACCAAACATAATTCGTTGGTAATATATATATTAAAATCATTGAGTTGTATAACGCCCTGTAGGGTATAGAAGTCAATGATTAAAATCAAACATTTTGAAAAAAAAACAAAACAAAACGATCTTAACCTCAAAATATTTCAGCAACCACGTCTGCTAGGCTGGTTACACTGTGTGGTTACTCGTGACGTCATAGTTAGTGTTGCTCAGCGAACCTGGTAACTTGTAGTTACTGCGAGGAAAAAGGCTTAAAGTGGAGGATCGTGGCCCGTCACTTTTAATTCCTGCATCCAATTCAAGTTAAAGGTCGCGATTAGATTATTATTTAACTGGTAGTTTTAAGTATTTATAATGGCTTAATTGTTTTACTAAATTAAATGGATCTTCCAGCTTGACTCCGGATGCTTTATGGTAAAGTCTAAGTTTATATTAAAGTGTATTCCATGGCATAAGTTGGGTCTCACACTAGTTTATGCACCAGCAGTATGGGTAGTGGTGGGTAGAAAGAGGAAAGAGGCTTTAGACCTGGAAAATAAGCCTCAAAAAAAATAAATAGTGCCTTTATTCACAGAAAAAAGTTACAGTTAAAATAAGAAGCAAAAAAGGAAGTGGCGACTTCCACGTAACTACTTCAGTGTATCTTATAATAAATGTTGTATACTTAAAAAATACAATAAATATGACCTATACTTAAGCCTATATATAAAAAACTAGTAAAACTGACCTTAGTTTAGCAAGTAGTAGCTGTTAATTTTGCAAACGAATTGATGTAAAATGGTGCAAAATGGGATTTGACTTGTTTTCTAAATGTATGAACAGACTGTAGTTTCTCAATTTTAGTAGGTAGCTGATTATAAAGTTTGGCTGCTATGTATGAAAAGTGTACTCTTTTTGCATGCTTCAAATATGTCCCTATATTTTCTAGCTAGTACTGTTTCTCACCGTCGCTCTCGCCTTTTAAATGAGAAGAGTATTACCATCAGATACAAGAAGTAAAATCTTTCGCCTCTATTAACTTCATTTCTTCTTTTACTTAGTTCACATTCTGATGCGAAGAAGTGAATAGCTGATGTCTCTTCCTTTGCGCACCTGGATAATATTTCGTCACTCTTTATCTTAATAGATAAAAAGGGTGTGAGACGGAGAGGTATTCTTGATTTTTTTATCTACCCGAAAGACCGTCTTTCTGAAACTGACGACGCAAAGGAATTCGGAGCCAACTGATACTACATACACTATGTTTTTAGTACTGCTGCAAACTAGAGGTTAATCTCAATAAGACAGAGTATATGTGTATCGGTGGAACGAAGCAGGATCTGATCTTAAATACCGGGCAGCGAATTCAGTCCTGTGATGAGTATAAATATAGCTGACGGAACACTAGACAAAGCTATAAAAGATCGAAACGTACAAGGAAGAAAAGCAATAACTTTATTAAATGGAATAATTTAGGACCAAAATATATCAAAACATAACAAAAAGCTTATATATAACACCACTGTAAAAAGTATTATTACATACGGCTCAGAAGTATGGCCAATCAAGGATAGAACAGAAAAAATGCTTTCCGCTACGGAGATGGACTATTGGAGAAGAGCAGCAGGGAAATCAAAAAGAGAAAGAGTTACAAATCAAAGAATAAGATAAATTATGACAGTGGGTGGACGTACTTTAGTGGATGATATAAGAACAAAACAACTGGTGTGGTACGGACATGTACAAAGAATGAATGATGACTACCTAAACAAATACTACAATGAAAACCAACTGGCCGAAGAAAACGAGGACGGCCAAGGAGAAGCTGGAGAGAAGGAATAGATAGTGAAATAAGAATAAGAGGCCTAGATGATGAATTATGGGCAAACAGAAACGAGTGGAGATTGGGTATCGGAAGACGTAGAACGTTGTGAACCGATAAATATATATATAAAAAGAATTGTGTCCTTATGTCACCTTTTTCGATCCAACTTTGGCTACTCGGAGGTAGGATAGGTTGGAGAGAGACCACTCGAAGTCATACCGAGTGGAGGTGAGGTTGGCAAGCAGAAGGAGATTTTCGTTCATTCTTTTGGAAGGGTATCCTTCTCCTTGGCCATTTTCTCGCGTTGTTGTTTGTACCGCCTTTTCATTGCCGCGAGCACGTCCGAACACGTTCACAACTTTGTTCTTTGTGAATTCAGTGATTCTTTTGTCCCGGATATTGCCGAAAGGGTTTTAATACCGACGTTATTTTTCTCAATTTTTTTTACTTGTTTAGATTTTTCAGGGTCAGGGAATCCTCGCCTAGTATAACGACTGGGTTTTTGTCATCCAGTTGCTTCGTTGTTCCGAGAAGCGTTAAAATGTCACTTTTTCGGTGTAATTAACGAACATAACTAGGTAAAGTTTAGAAGCGTGTAAAATATGATGTTGTTCGCGACATTCCTTTTCACCGTCGACAGACAGACCCGCGTTGAAATAATTAGTGGACAACATTTTTATAATAAGTCAAGAAATACACCAACGTACGATTTTAATTATTTTTTTAATTAAAACAAATAAAAATGTTTTTTGATATTCTTAGAAAACAATGATAAACTTGTCTAGCTGATGAACAGGTAATTTGTTTTGATTTGTTTGCTGTTTTTTTTTTCGTAAAACTTTAATAAAATCTTACTTTGTACCAAAGGTGAGCCAAAATTAAAGTAAAGTATCTTGGTCACATCATAATTTGGGTATTTTTTAACAGATTAAAAAAAAGGTATTAAGTACTGGGTCTATAGATTTAATCTTGAAGCGACCGGCTGAAGGTTTAACTTGTAATTTTTATCCTTTCTGCAAGAATTTTTAGATTTTTGCAGGGGCGGCGGCGGCGGTTCAGCGAGGGCAACGGGGAGTGCCCTTCCAAAACAGTATTTTTAATTGATGTATTTAAAAAAAAGTTAAATCATCCCTTACGACAATCTAGTTTTTTTTTAGTCTGTGGTTAACAAAAGGCAATTAATGGTGTAAACATTTTTAGCGTAAATAATTACAAGCCGGCAGCACCGCGCAGGACAAGGTTTCAATTTTACCCGTTTTTCAGCGGTGTATGGGTGGTTGTTCTCGCGTGGGGGCGGGAGGAATGTTTCTTTTAATTGACATCGGCCATATTCATCGTGCGAAAATGTTCGTTGCACTTCCTACGTGTTGCCGGTTCTAAGACGTATGAGTTTGTTTTAATTTGGGGTAGGTCAGTAGTTAAAAGCCTTGTCAAACGCATGACCATTGTTTTGTTTTTTTTTTTACGGGTATGCGCACTCGCAAGGAGATCCCTATCACGCTCGAGAAGCGGCAAATGCGCGGAAATGTTGCTGTGTGTTGGTTTTGAAACGGTTCAGGTTGTAACCTGCAGGGAAAACTGTCGCAGGGAGTTTATTCCACAGCGATGCTGTTCTCCAGAGATATGAATTCTGATATAATGAGGTTCTTGGTGCCTCTATTTTGACAATAAATTGATGGTTACCGTCTGTTTGACTTGTTCGCCTAGTAGGTGCTACTCCTGGGGGGATCATACGTGCCAACTCTTCAGAGCATTTTCCGTGATAATACCTGTAGAAGAGAGATAGATCGCCCACAGTTCTTCGATGTTCGAGACTATGCAAGCTACGGGTAAGTGCGGGGTCATTGATAAGCTTGATAGCTCGTTTTTGCACGGTGTTCAAAAGCATTAAGGTATGTTTGGGTGCCGCACTCCATATATGTGAGCAGTACTCCATAGTTGGTCGAATCTGGGCTTTGTAGAGTGTCAGCAGTTGGCTTGGTGTATACAGATGGCTTGTACGAAATAGCACCCCAAGCTTTTGGGACGCCCTTTTAGCTATATCTGCCACGTGACTGTGCCAAGACATGTTGGTCTCTGCAGTGACTCCTAAGATGTTCAACTGGCTCTGCAATGCGACAGCACTTCCAGATAGCATGATGTTTGGCTTACCGGTGCTGGTCTTTTTTGAAAACAGGGCTGCTTGGGTTTTCTGCGCGTTGAACTGTACAAGGTTTTTGTTGCCCCAGTCCTCTATTATCTCCAAGTCGTTATTTATCTGTGATATTTCAGTTAGTCTAAGGTAATGGAATTCACGTGCGGATAGACACTGAGTGGGTGGTATGACTGAGGAGATTACATGGCCATCATCTGCAAAGCAATAAATTGGATTTACTGTTTTATCTATGAGGTCATTTATGTAAATCAGAAAAAGTATTTGCGAAATGATTGCTCCCTGTGGCACACCAGCATTTATTTGGTAAGAGTTGGAGTTCCGGCCATCCAGTGCAACATAAATGGATCTATCCTTAAGGACTTTATCGAATGCTTTAGATATATCTAAGGCAATTGTTCTTGTTTCACCTCGCAACTCAATCGCTTTTTGCCATAAGTGAGTGACGTATGTAAGTAAATCGCCAGTTGACCTATATTTTCGAAATCCGTATTGCTTGTCGTTGATAATTTTGTATTTTTCCAAGTACTTGGTTAGGTGATTGTTCAGAACTCTTTCCATTACTTTTGATATCACCGGAAGTAGAGCAATTTCCAATGTTTCTTTTTGTTTGTTTTCAAAATGGAAATAAACCTTCGATTATATTATAATTAACTGTGCAAATTTAAATACGTTGACATATGAACTTCGATTACAAATAAAATCTTTAGGGCCATATAGACCGGACATAAAAATTAACCAAAATTTTAATTCAAATGATGCAGAGGGTTGTTCCAAAAAAACTTATAATAAAAAATTAAACGATGCTGAAAAGAAAACTGGTTGTGCGGTTGTGAAAAACGAAATTCTGTGGGGTTTGTAAGGTTGCTCTACGGATGAGTCTGAAACTAGTGGTAATCCGAGCACTTTGCGCATGTAAAAGAAGAGCGAATAGACTTTATCCATAAACAAAAAACTACACCAAGTAGCTGTTTGTAAAATGCTAAAATAAAACTGTTTAGCTAAGGTTTTTTGTCTCCTTTTCCATGCAATATAGATTTCTACCCCCCCCCCCCCCCCGTTTATAACGTCACTAGTCGCCACTGCATCCAGCAATAATTTCATCGAACTCTTTCGAATAATTGAATGACTTAGAACCCTTTGTAAATGCCCTAGGACTGTTTCCCGGAAAAGCTAGTCAAAGCATTCGAAATTTTGTTAGTCTAATGATGAAATATTCATAATAATTTATAAATTTCCAGGGTACCTTTTTGAATTTATTTGAATCAGTGGTGCAAGCTTTTACAGCTTCACTGTGTATCGTTTAATTATTCGACACCCAAAATGAATCACGGTCCATAAATTTCGCGCTGTCACTAGTTTTGGAAACATTAAGTTGCTTGGTTTATGTTTTCCCACTTTCCCCATTAATGACACTCTATAAGCCATTAGAACAAATGTGTGTGTATCTCCAAACAAATTTACATTAATCAGGACACTTTGCACAACTGTGTCGTTAAGGTCACTTTGAAAGAAGATCACAATATAGGTTGATAGTTATTGATAATGTGAGTGGTGGGTGTTTTACTTCTAAAGATTGGTGCCCCGCTAAAGCCAACAGAGCAATGTTATTTTTTAAAAAGGGGTATTATTAAACTCAAACGGTTTCTGCCAAAACAATATTTGGATATTTTGGAATCATACATATCTGATAGACATTTTAGAGTAAAACAGGAAGACTTATACTCAAATTTAGGAGAAATTCAAGCAGGCATGCCCCAGGGTAGCGTACTAGGCCCTTATCTATACTTATTATTCACTTGCGATATCCCAAAGCCAGAAAATTGTCACTTAGCAACATTTGCCGATGATACTGGTTTATTGACGGTAGAAAAATCTATTGAAAAATGCATAGAAAAACTTCAGGATGCAGTCACCGAAGTTCACAGTTGGACCACAAAGTGGTGAATAAAATTAAATGAAACCAAATCAATTCATGTTGATTTTACAAACAAAAATATAAATCACATACAAATAACAATTAACAACATTCCCGTACCATATTCAAAGAAGGCAAAATATCTCGGTATAACACTTGATGCCAAATTGCGCTGGAAAGCACATGTTAAGAAAAAAAAAAGAACTTGAGATAAGGTACAGAAAAAAAACTGGCTAATTGGAAGGAAGTCCAATTTAACAATTCATAATAAGTTACTGCTTTATAAACTACTAAAACCAGTATGGACATATGGTATTCAACTATGGGGTTGTGCTAAAGAGAGTAACATTCTAGTTTCACAGAGATTTCAAAATAAAGTAATAAGAAACATTGTGAATGCACCTTGGTACGTTCGAAATAGTGACCTTCATCGAGATCTAAAAATCGAAACTGTAGCAGAGACTATAAAAAGGTACGCAAAAAGCCATGAAGATAAACTTCATCGGCATATGAATGTGGAAGCAATTCAGCTTCTAGACAATACTGTGCTAGTTCGAAGACTAAAAAGAGTGAAGCCGTTTGAGCTAGTAAACTGAGTGAATTACATAAAACAAAATAATGCTATAAACACAACACAATTGTGAGTTACAGACTAAACAAAGCGGGGAGAACTGTTGAGTGAACCCTAAGTTTAAATCTGACTTTTCTAGTAAATTAAGTTAAAACAAAATTGCTAATTAGTCTTACTGACTAGATTGTAATACAATAAACACAGTGTGTTTGACAAATAAAAAAAGCAATATTACTAAATCCCTGGCGAAAAAAATATGCGCTTAAGCTACATGGGTAATGTAAACTGGAATTACTGTCTTGCTAAGTGGCCTTATAGTAGGTATATCAGGGATACGCATAATTGGCATTACGTTTTGTGGCTTAATGGTTTCCATATTACGATGATGTCAAACTGTTGAATATGTATGTTTTGGATACAAGGAGTAAAATTATTAAATGTTGCTTTCTCCATCCAGTTTCTTCGCAACTAAAATAAATACGAGGGTGTTGGAATTATTTCAAGGGTTGTGTTTAGCAGGCATCCATAATGATGATAAATAGTGTATATTGTTTTGACAAAATCTCTTACATCTATAGTACTATTCTTAGAGGGGAGAAGAGATATACCGGGTGGGTATATTTTTGAGAAAATTTTTTGCCTCTCACTTTAGACGAGATACAGGACAGCTACCGGTCGAGAAATTAAATTTTGCCTTTGGAATTTTGTGCCTGCCTTGATATTTCTTACTATTATTTATTTTTGTGATTTTGTTTTATGCCTTAAATCGGGTCTTTTTTAATTTTTGTCTCATCTGTAACGTTGATGTTCCTTCGGTGACACCTAAAATACCTGATATTTTTGTCTTGCAAGTTAAGTGTTATTTTAAACCAATGTTTTTTATTTTAAGTTATCCTTTAGATACAACCTAAGTCAAAGAATAAATTGTAGATAATTTATGAGGAAAAAACAACTAGAAATATCTATCCTAACAAAAACATTTTATGTAAAAAAAAGCCAAGTACGCGAAAATGCCGTTCCGTAAAAATAATTGAGATAAAAGTAAAGCCAAGTTCTTTAATACAAATTTTAAAATGAAAGGTTCTTACTAGTTTGGAAATGATTTTTTTAAAACTTTGTTATTTCACACAACAGCATGCTTTTAACCATTGTTTCATATATGTTTTACTAATTTTTTTTCCAGTTCTTTACAGTCTGTTCCTGCCTCATCAAATATGACACCCAATTATACATACTCATTGCATGGAGATATTGTTTGGCCACTATCATTTCTTTCTCAATTGACTCGTTTCCAATACATAAGTCCTGTGTCTTGACCACGTTCACTAGTAACCCCCACTTTTGGCATTCTTCCGTTAACTTTCTCATCATATACTCCTCCTCTTTATCATTGGCTACAATTACTTGGTCGTCAGCAAACTATAGTGTGTATTCCCATCACGTGTAGTTTACTTTTCCAGTTTTTTAGAGCTATTGTGATATATATTTTAAAAAGAGTTGGAGAAAAACAATATTCCTGTCTTAAGCCTTTCGTTACAAAGAATTCTTTTTTGTATAGTTCTTTTATCACTTTTATGTATGTATGATAGTTATTAGTTTGCTCTAACACTGTCAATAATTTTTTTACTGGAACGGTATCATATACTTTTTGTAGGTCTACAAAGGTAACATGAGCCTCTATATTTCTGGTACTCATTTTCTCGATTACTTGTTTAAGACGAAAAACATTATCACTACAAGATCTACTTGCACGAAACCCACTTTGCTCTTCTTCTTCTTGTTCATGAAAATTATTCTCTATTAGATCCCTAAGAATCCTACCGTACAATCAACTCAGAGTACTGGTTACTGAATATCCTCTGTAATTGTTGCAATCCAGCTTGTTTCCTTTCGTATGTATTGAGGATATTAATGCAAGTTTTTAATCATCAGGTACTAGATGTCCGTTTATGCATTGATTGATAATATATGTGAGATTTTCTAGTAGTGTCTCTAACCCATATTTGAGCATTTCAGCATATATTTCTCCAGGTCTGCTAGATTTTTCGGATTTAAGCTTTTTAATACTATTCTTTATCATTTCTTTTTCGATGATTACTTCCTCTTCATGTACTTCTATGTCTCTCCTCGGAGATGTTGACCAATATTCGGGTCTCGTTTCCTGCAG
The DNA here is from genome assembly GCA_963576565.1 of Aspidapion aeneum. Classification (NCBI taxonomy): domain Eukaryota; kingdom Metazoa; phylum Arthropoda; class Insecta; order Coleoptera; family Brentidae; genus Aspidapion; species Aspidapion aeneum. The sequence continues at coordinate 4,224,995 of OY755043.1, read as the reverse complement.
CAGTCCCTTGTAGTCGTCTGTCCATTATTCTGGATTAATGATCTGGATGTTAACTTTTTCTTTCTTTTGGTTTTTTATTGTAGAAATGAATACTTTAGAACTCTGCCTAACTTCAACGTTTGTATTTATATCGTGGCATTTGCGCGTGAACTTTAAATTTTTTTCTGTGTGAATCAAATTTCTTAGCTTCTGGTTTCCCTGTAGATTTCTAGGTCTCTTTGCTCTTTAGTACTGAGCCATTTCAAGTATGTGCGTTTTTTCTCCTGTATTTATTACATGCTTTTAGCCCCAGTTTATTTATAATTAAAAACATTGAAGCTGATTAGATTAAGTTTGACTGATGAAAAAATCACCATGAAAAAAAACCAATTTATTAAGTTTTAAATTAATATAATGCCAAATAAAGTATCCGACAGAAGTCGTTTTCTTTGTTGCTTAATGTTCCAGAACTCTTTAGTTTGAACCGAATTCATTTGTCAGTCGGAAGACAAACTTTCTTACGTCGTCGTTCTTGGGATAATCTTTATGGCTCTAAGGCTTGTTTTATGTGACAGAGTGTTTATGTCTCTATTTGCCTCTAGCAGACAAATGTAAGTAAGTGCGTGTGTTTTTAGAGACGAGCATTTGCAAAGGCAGTGGAATTGTGTATTGAGCTTTATTTTTTGAAAGTATTGTTTCTCTTTTATTTATTAATTTTAGTCGGCATGGCTTTGTCTCTATCATTTTCTCTTCTAGGGTAATCTATTGTTTTTTTAACTCAGGTTGTGGTTTTTTGCATCTCTATGGCTTCACTGTACTGCAACTCAGTGTTTTTGTTAATAACCTATATAGTTTTTAAAATATGAATTTTCAAAGTTTAGCCATTTTGGTCTTATGGGCCCTACCCTAAAATTCGCTAAATGACGTTTTTCGGAATCTTAACTCAGGGTGTGGTTTCTTCGCATCTCTATGGCCCTACCATACTGCAACTCGGTGCTTTTGTTGAAAAACTGTATAGTTCTTAAAATATGAATTTTCAAAGTTTGGCCATTTTTGTCTTATGGGATTCCCTACCCTAAAATTCGCTAAATGACGTTTTTCCAAATCTTAACTCAGAGTGTTGTTTTTTTCGCATCTCTATGGCCCTACAATAATGCAACTCGGTGCTTTTGTTGAAAAACGGTATAGTTTTTAAAATATGAATTTTCAAAGTTTAGCCATTTTGGTCTTATGGGATTCCCTACCCTAAAATTCGCTAAATGACGTTTTTCGGAATCTTAACTCAGGGTGTGGTTTCTTCGCATCTCTATGGCCCTACCATACTGCAACTCGGTGCTTTTGTTGAAAAACTGTATAGTTCTTAAAATATGAATTTTCAAAGTTTGGCCATTTTGGTCTTACGGAATTCCTTACCCTAAAATTTGCTAAATGACGTTTTTCCGAATCTTAACTCGGGGTGTTGTTTCTTCGCATCTCTATGGCCCTACCATACTGCAACTCGATGCTTTTGTTGATAAACTGAATAGTTTTTAAAATATGAATTTTCAAGTTTTGGTCATTTTGGTCTTATGGGATTCCCTACCCTAAAATTCGCTAAATGACGTTTTTCCGAATCTTAACTCAGAGTGTTGTTTTTTCGCATCTCTATGGCCCTACCATAATGCAACTCGGTGCTTTTGTTGAAAAACTGTATAGTTTTTAAAATATGAATTTTCAAGGTTTGGCCATTTTGGTCTTATGGGATTCCTTACCCTAAAATTTGCTAAATGACGTTTTTCCAAATCTTAACTCAGGGTGTTGTTTTTTCGCATCTCTATGGCCCTACCATACTGCAACTCGGTGCTTTTGTTGATAAACTGAATAGTTTTTAAAATATAAATTTTCAAAGTTTGGCCATTTTGGTCTTATGGAATTCCCTACCTTAAAATTCGCTAACTGACGTTTTTCTGAATCTTAACTCAGAGTGTGGTTTTTTCACATCTCTATGGCCCTACCATAATGCAACTCGATGCTTTTGTTGATAAACTGTATAGTTTTTAAAATATGAATTTTTAAAATTTGATTATTTTGGTCTTAAGGGATTCCCTACCCTAAAATTCGCTAAATGACGTTTTTCTGAATTTTAACTCAGGGTGTGGTTTTTTAATAGTTAAAAAGTTATGTTTTATCATAGTTCAACAATTTATTAACAACAATTAGACTAAAACAAATGAAATTAAATTATTTTACAGGTTTGACCTGACCCTTAAATTTAATATAATATGTAGGAACAGGCAATAAAATTTGGAATGTTTGTTAATTTTGAACAATACAATTATTAATAAAATGGCCAACTGAATATTAAAAACTAATGTAAAACAAGCATGAAAACGATTATAACACTTATTTGACCATGATTTTGTGTAAAAATATAATATTAATAAATAGCCCTTTTCTAGACCGCCTAGCAATGGCTAGAAAAGGTATTGTTTTCGAGGAAAAAAAATTAAGATAACGCGGAAAATGTGTTATTTGGTTCGGTTCGGTTCGGTTCGGTTCGGTTCGGTTCGGTTCGGTTTGGTTCATTGACCTATCTTAGCAATATCGTCGTGACGTCTGTCCGTGTGTTTGCGTGTGTGTATGTCTGTCCGGTCCACCAGAGCTCCTAAACCACTAAACCGATTTTCATTAAATTTTTGGATACTTTTTCTATATTATTATGTTTGGCTATTCATCTTATGTTTTCTAAAATCCCTTGAACTTATGAAATGTTAACAACACCCCAACACTACGGCGAAGAGGGTGATGGATCTGTTGGAGCTCTGTCTCCATAACCCTTACTTTCAAGTGAAAGATAAGTTTTACACGCAAAATGATGGACTTTCAATGGGTTCGTCTCTTTCACACAGCAAGAGTCAAGCCAAAACTATAGCTAAGATCATGGATGACACATTTATTATATCGCCGGAAAATGATGATGATTTTCATTAAATTTTTAGGTAATACTGTAAAGAGTTGGTTAGATTTTGGTAAAAATCTAATAATGCTAATAACAGTATTTCGACTGTTTCAAAATTGAAAAATAACCTGTTAACATAGCATCACATTAATATGAGTATTGTGGAAACGTTTTTCTCAATAATTAATGTTATTATTATATACGTCGTATGAGCCGTTTCTAATACATTTACAAAAAGAGTTAATTATTCAAGGTATCAGATCGAACATGGATTCAACTATTTTACTCTCAAGACCTAGTTTGCCATCCCCAATACCTTAAATTGCTGAATTTACCTTACTACTCTTTTTTACATCTTATCTATCTAACTATCTAACTATCTAACTATCTAACTATCTAACTATCTAACTATCTAACTATCTAACTATCTAACTATCTAACTATCTAAATATCTAACTATCTAACTATCTAACTATCTAACTATCTAACTATCTAACTATCTAACTATCTAACTATCTAACTATCTAACTATCTAACTATCTAACTATCTAACTATCTAACTATCTAACTATCTAACTATCTAACTATCTAACTATCTAACTATCTAACTATCTAACTATCTAACTATCTAACTATCTAACTATCTAACTATCTAACTATCTAACTATCTAACTATCTAACTCTCTAACTATCTAACTATCTAACTATCTAACTATCTAACTATCTAACTATCTAACTATCTAACTATCTAACTATCTAACTATCTAACTATCTAACTATCTAACTATCTAACTATCTAACTATCTAACTATCTAACTATCTAACTATCTAACTATCTAACTATCTAACTATCTAACTATCTAACTATCTAACTATCTAACTATCTAACTATCTAACTATCTAACTATCTAACTATCTAACTATCTAACTATCTAACTATCTAACTATCTCACTATCTATCTAACTATCTAACTATCTAACTATCTAACTATCTAACTATCTAACTATCTAACTATCTAACTATCTAACTATCTAACTATCTAACTCTCTAACTATCTAACTATCTAACTATCTAACTATCTAACTATCTAACTATCTAACTATCTAACTATCTAACTATCTAACTATCTAACTATCTAACTATCTAACTATCTAACTATCTAACTATCTCACTATCTATCTAACTATCTAACTATCTAACTATCTAACTATCTAACTATCTAACTATCTAACTATCTAACTATCTAACTATCTCACTATCTAACTACCTAACTATCTAACTATCTAACTATCTAACTATCTAACTATCTAACTATCTAACTATCTAACTATCTAACTATCTAACTATCTAACTATCTAACTATCTAACTATCTAACTATCTAACTATCTAACTATCTAACTATCTAACTATCTAACTATCTAACTATCTAACTATCTAACTATCTAACTATCTAACTATCTAGCTATCTAACTATCTAACTATCTAACTATCTAACTATCTAACTATCTAACTATCTAACTATCTAACTATCTAACTATCTAACTATCTAACTATCTAACTATCTAACTATCTAACTATCTAACTATCTAACTATCTAACTATCTAACTATCTAACTATCTAACTATCTAACTATCTAACTATCTAACTATCTAACTATCTAACTATCTAACTATCTAACTATCTAACTATCTAACTATCTAACTATCTAACTATCTAACTATCTAACTATCTAACTATCTAATTATCTAACTATCTAACTATCTATCTAACTATCTAACTATCTATCAAATCTTGTGAAGGGTTTTTGACACACTTTCCATTATCCGATTTGGATGAAATTTGGTACACACATAGTGGTCCCATGACGATACAACATTAAGAAAAAAATATCCAACTCCAAATATTTTCATTTAATAGAGTAGATAGCTGAGACTAAAATATAGAAAATAAATTGGTAAAATTTTTTTTTAAGTCACAAGCTTTTATAAAATGCACTAAAAATTAAAAAATAATATTCTGACATTCTAATATTATCATAATAATAAAAGCGATGGCCGCAAATCAAAGCATAAGTTAATCTAAATTTGTGATCTAAACACTTAAAGAATATTCAACATAGCAGGTTATCAAACATATGTTTGATGTGCCGCAATGTTATGCCATTGCCATACCTATGTCAGAGAAATGCTGGGGTATCTTGGGTCGGGTTGGGTGGGTTTGGTACCTCTGCAGTTTTCTGCTAGATTGATTCTTGCAAATAGTGATCTTTAATTGATACGGATATCTTATCGTGCTAACATCGTCAAAATTTCCATCAGTCGGCCATCGCTTTTATTATTATGATAATAATAGAATGTTAGAAAATTATTTTTTAATTTTTAGTGCATTTTATAAAAGCTTGTGACTTAAAAAAAAATTTTTACCAATTTATTTTATTCTGCCGTCCCTACCAAGACACCCGCATATAGACATTTTACGTTTTGAAGAGAACTGGCTTAAAGTAAAATTTTTTTATTGTCTTATTATTTTGTAATAAAAACTAAAAACAACCGCATTACTTTTTTGTTAAAATTATATGAAAATAAAAAACTATAAAACTTTAAACCCGTTTTTCCCAAAACGTAAAATTTCTACACGCGGCTTTCTTTATAGGGATGACAGAATTGGGCAAATTTTCTAGTACCTTAGTACTTACGTACTTAGGTACTTGCCCCACTTTCTACTTTTTCGAAACCCTTGTGGTTACATACCATATTTTGCTAACCTTACTGTTTACGTGATTCTGCAGAGAACATGTGCTTTTTATTAATAATTAAATTCAATAAATTTTAGTACTAAATGGCTGAGGATCTGTGCTCCATTAATAATTTTTTGATTAAATGTAGTTTAAATGCGACTTCTGCACAGTCTATAGCAAATGTTATGTAAACTTCTTTTTACAAAATTTACGGTCTAAAAGTCTCATTAAAATAATCTTTTTTATAGAAACAAAATTTCGGACTTGCATTCCAATCCATTATGCAAAACTGTATCTTCAGATCATTGAATACTGTGACCATGCATGATCCGCTAAACCAGATTTTTCAATATAGCTAGGGTAGCTTTTAGATGTTCATTTACTCTAACCTGAAAAGGGAGTTCCGTTATATGATTTATTACACTCACACGGGATTTGGAAAATACATTTCTTATAATTTGAGGGATGTATGGTTTTGTTTTAGTTACAAAACTCCTTATTGTATTTCCCGATGAAAATACTGTTTTTATATTATAGTGTTTGGCTATTCGTCTTATGTTTTCTAAAATTCCTTAAACATATGGAATGTTAATAACATGCAATGGATTACAGTTTTGAGAATTTTCTACATTTGGTTTTTTTAATTTAAGAGATGGTTGAGTTTATTAATTTCTTGGAATTACCATTCTGTCGTAAGTCCTTTTTATGTTGTAGATTTCAGTGGTTAATTCTTCATTATTACTACAAATACTTACGGCTTTTAAATACAAACTTCTTATAACTTCTTGCTTTGTAGCAATAGAATGATAAGACTTAAAATTTGGGTACTGTCTCGTAGGTGTAGGTTTCCTATATACACTGGTTTGAATGTTCTTGTCTATTCATTTGACAAGAACATCCAAAAAGATGAGGCTGAATCTTTTTTAATTTTTATTGTACATTTGATTGTTGGTCGAATTCTGTTCAGATGGAGTAGAAAGTTCTGCAGTTCGTCGTCATTTCCCGGCCATATAATCAATTTATCATCCATGTTTCTTAGCCATAGTTTTGGCTTGACTCTTGCAGTGATGATCGCATGGTCCTCTAACCACTCCATGTAGATGTTTGTTATCACTGGCGAAAGAGACGAACACATTGGAAGTCCATCATTGTGCACGTAAAACGTAACTTTCACTTGAAAATAAGATTTATGCGGACAGAACTCCAACAGATCTATCACCCACTCAATTGATAGTGTTGTTCTCCCTCGAAGTGTATTAGCAGTTTGTAATTTGCTTTTGATGAGTGACTCATTTATTGGCATGTTGGTGTAAAGACTTTGTACATCAATAAATCTATCATGGGGATCTAATTCGATGCTTTTTAAAATATCGATAAAATGTTCCGAGTTTTTGACAAAAGATTCGAATTTGTTAGTCCACCACAGAACAACATTATCGGTGGAGGGGGTGATGGGTCTGTTGGAGCTCTGTCTACGTTACTCTCACTTTCAAGTAAAAGATAAGTTTTACGCGCAACATGATGGACTTTCAATGGGCTCACAAAAAATATATTGTTTTATTTAATAATCTTAGTAGTTTAATTAAGGCCGTTTGAATAAAAATAATTCTCTAAATGCCTTTAGAATTACAATTAATAAATTCAGTTTTATTCCTGACAGCTCGAGAATTATTTTATTTTTAATTACTTCTGGTCCTTCCATATAAAATGCCCGTAAAGAATCTTTTGTCTTGAAATAACCAAGACCAGTTTCTCGTCGAAAATTAAACTGCAAAATTTGTGAAAGGTTTCACTAGCTTTAATACTCCTTTTGAAATTCATAATTTTAAACCTTCGCTTTGTTCCCCAGATTTGAAAATACCCCAAAGGCTTTAACTTAAGAAAGCGCACCAAAACGTATGCTACGAGAGCTCTATACGAACAATTTTAAAATCGCTTTTTAGAGTATGGACATACCGAAGATACATGGATGAACGTGGTGCAAATCACGGTTGCAATCGATGTTTACATCGATGCCGGGCAGAACATGCTGAAGATGCTTTTCTTTTAGTCAAGCTTTCGGGTTTCAGTATTCTTTGAGGTTTCAGAGGAGTTATTTCGACAAAATTTGCTAAGTTTTATTATTAAATATGTAACAGAGTAGTGAAGATAGTAATTATATGTATGTAGGTGAAAAGTGGGGGATTATGTGTATTTCCTCAAATCGCAAGTTTAGTTCTCATCATATAAACCAAAAAATGTAATGTCTGGGAAAAAATACCATCACTTGTTTAAAGAGCTTTGAGATCATTCTGACGGATTCCATGACTATATAAAAATAAGTCTAGATACATAACCCAACCATGTCCGCAGGTTTGGTGCAAGAGTGTGCCGATGCACTTCAGGAATTGGCCGGCGTAAGAGAGGTAGAGCTCGTATGGGTCCCAGGCCACGTGGAATTCCCCGGAAACGAGAAAGCGGACGGACTCGCCAGGGGAGGATCCCAGCAGAAATGCGTCGGGCCAGAATCGTTCCTGGGGCTCACAAGAGGGCAAATGAAGTCGGCCCTAACAGAGTGGACCCAGAAAGAGATACAAAGGGAATGGACCAACACAGGAAACGCTAGACAGGCGAAGGAGTATGTGACAGGCTACAGCAAATCCCGTAGGGACTGGCTGCTCCGTAGAACACGAAGAGAGGTGGGAGCCATAGTGGGAGTGACCGGACACTGCATCCTACAAGGCCACCTGGCAAAGATGAGAGTGAAGGAGGACGCGACGTGCGAGCGATGTTGGGCCGAGGACGAGACCTCGGCGCATTTTCTCTCATCATGTGAAGCATACAAGGAGGCAAGAAGAGAGGTATTCGAAGAGGAAGCTTTTGAGACGGAGGACCTTCTGAATCTGAGGTGGCCCGATATTCTGGCCTTTGTACAGAAGACGGGCAGATTCCTTAGTGAAAGAAGGACGCAGTTGGCGAAAAGGGCGCTTCATGTGCCTAGTCGCCAGGCCTAGAGCCTACCCCACACTACTACCACTACTACTACATAACCCAAAGGTCTCAAAGCCTTGACGCAACGAGAAACTACAAAGAACCCACTGGAGAATGTGACGTGATTGTAAAACACCAATTGTTCTGCCATCGACATCGCTGTAAACCGCGATGATAGGCCGTAAGTGAGATCGGATGAAGTATCCTATGTGCAGTCTCATTAGAAAATAAAGATTTGATTTGTCGCGACCTCCATCGCGATCATCCATGTATCTTTAGTATGTCCGTACCCTTACTCAACCCAAAGAATCTTCACGATGATAAATAAGAAGTGAAAAAATGTCACTTGGTTCACGCTTGGACCAAATGACATAAATCTTTGGTAGAGCTGTCCTTTAATCTAACCGCAGACTCTTAAGACCTTATTTCATGACCTGCGACTTGCCAAGTCTGATTTGGTAAGCCACGGTCCACTAAAAACCCACAGACGCGACAAACTCAAACTTACGTCATACATACAGGGTCTCATAAAATCACTTCTGAATCAAATTCTTAAGTTACGTCAAATCAAGACGGAGGCAATAAATTTTTGCTGGAATCCATTTTCTCTTGGCGGATGAGAACGCTTCTTTTACCAGTTATAGTTAGTCGCAGTCAAAAACTAAAGGAAAACCTGTGGAAAATCCTTGGGCCTGGTAATATCCAATAAAATGTACAGAAATTTTCATTGTATAATTGAACCTTCCTGTCGTCGTAACTGAACCTGCAATCACCAAGAGACTCTCCTACAAGAGAGACGCGACAAACTCATACTCATGTCATAAACAAATTAAGTTACGTCATATCATGGTGGAGGCAGTAAATTTTTGCTAGAACCCATTTTTTCTTGGCTAAACAGAACGCTTCCTTTAACAGTTATAGTTGAAGGTAGTAGTGATCCTATGAACAGTATTAGAAATTTACATTGTAAATAATATTTTTAATGTTGGTGTTTAATGTTTTATTGAACTTCCCTGTCGTCGTAAGGATATTAAAAATATCCAGTCACCAAGAGACTCTCTTACAAGAGAGCTGGGACAAACTCATACTCACGTCATAAACAAATTTAGTTACGTCACATCAAGGTGGAGGCAGTAAATTTTTGCTAGAATCGAATTTCTCTTGGCACATGAGAACGCTTCTTTTCCAGTTATAGTTAGTGGTAGAAGTGATACTAAAGGAAACCCTGTGGGAAATCCTTAGGCCTGGTAATATCCTATCAACCGTATAGACATTTTCATGGTATAGAATATTTTTCATTTTGTTGTTTAATTTTTCATAGAAACTCCCGTCGTAAGGATGGTAAAACATCCAGTCACCAAGAGACTCTCCTACAAGGAAGACGCGACAAACTCATACTCACGTCATAAACAAATTAAGTTACGTTACGCCACGGTAGAGGCAGTAAATTTTTGCTAGAACCCATTTTTACTTGGTGAATGAGAACGCTACTTTTACCACTTATAGTTGATGGTAATAGTGATACTAACGGGAACCGTGTGGGAAATCCTTAGGCCTGGTAATATAAATTTTCATTGTAAAGAATATTTTTTATTTAGGAAATTATTGTATATTATTTAATGTTTTATAGACGCTCTCTGTCCTCGTAAGGATGGTAAAAATATCCAGTCATCAAGAGACTCTCCTACATTATGTCTGCTAATTTATTTGATCTTTTTCTTTTATCTCTTATTCATTTCTTTTTAGAAGTAGCTTTGTAGACTTCTGCTGAAAAATACTGCTTGAATTCCTCCGAACTAGCTCTTAAGATATCGAGCCACCCTTTTAAGCCATTTTACTTTTACTAATTAAAAGAGCTTTGCTTCTCGCCGATAATAATGGTATGATTCGTTATACTATCTCTACAGTAATATTCCTATGTCCGGTGTGAGCCTAGGATGATTTTTTCGGGAAATCTTGTAAGTGCTCTACTTATAGTCTCTAAGAATTATTTGTTAAGATACAGCCTACCAAACAGCCTACGGGTTCTAATAAGGATGATGCTTAACATTTAGTGTTGTAAAATTTCCAGAAATATATTTTCGGATATATTTCCGGAAATATTTCCTGAAATATTGGAAATATATGAAAAAAGGTTTAGTTTGTACAACAATAGACTCATTCTTGACACACTACACTATTAACTAGTCGAGCAAGAGGCATATCTTCATGGCTGTCATCAGCATCACACTTAACAACATCGTCTTGCCAGTCTGCTTCCTTAAAATCTTCAATAGTATCGGAAATAAAAATTGTTTTATAGTAAGTTTCACGCTTATATGGTTACAAAATATTAAAGATAATATTTTTTTAAATATTTCCAATTTTCTCAATATTTCCAATGTTTCCAAGACCCGTTCGGAAATTTCCAATAATTCCATTTACATCACTATTAAAATTTGAATTCAAAAGGTTTGTTCGGGCTTCCGAACGGTATTGCTGGCTCCCTTCAATTTCGTCGTGAGGTTTTAAATTAAATTTACATTGCAACGCAACTCCGTCTCAAATTAATGAAAAGCCTCCTAATTTGCCTAAAATAATGATTGCCAAGCTATCTAAATTGATGTGGTACACAAATGATCAAAAAACTCTTGTTTGTGTCTGTTTAATGGCTCCTCAGGAACTAGTAATTTGGCAAATGGCAATTTTAATCTTTCCAAGATCTTAAGCTAATATTTTTTTACATCGGTTACTATTTCTTTATTAAAAGTGTAAAGGCACAAGATCTACAGACAAGCCACTGGACACTGGTATCGTCAGAAGGAGGAAGACACCTTCTCCACAATGTTAACCTCTCCTGTTTAACATTTTTGTAAACGATATTTTTGAATCTTTTTTAAATCAGTGCTTCAAGTTTGCAAACGATCTTGAGAATTATCGAACAAATTTCTAGATTGGTGCCAAAAAAATAAAATGAACTTAAATGTAAAAAATCTTCAGCAACACTACTTTTTTTACTTCTTTACTTTGTTCTGAAACTAATTGCTGGTGTACACTCAGCAGCACAAACTGCTTAATCTATCCTCTGAAAATATCATTTTACGGTACTACATGGCAATGCTGGGAAAATATTATCACGAGGGAGTTTTATCGTGACGTAACACAGTTTAAGTTGGGTGTTATGGTTTTATTATAATACTTATAATTACTACTTACATTGTACTTAAATACATCTTGTCTACAAATGTGTATCTTCTCGATACGCTCAACTTCTTATAACTTTTGACTACCGTAATACTTGTCTTCACAATTAACTACGCCTGGGACGTTAGGTTCTCAGCTTACAGCTCCCAGCTAAACTCTTTTGGAGATGCTTTTATTACAAACCGTTTGCCATTGATAGAATATCGAAATGTGTTTTGTTTCCGGTATAAACATCATCGATGACCGATTAATCGCTTCTTGTTTATAATAATTTCTGTATACAATTTATTACTTTTAATACATTTTGAACTTTATACAGTTCATTTTCTTAGATTGTTTAAGGGTTAATGTGCACTTGCTTATAAACGTAACTTGTGTCATTTACTTAATAGGAGATTATTTTCTATCCTGACAAATACTGCCCCACGCTGCGTATGGCTATATACTATGATAAAGTTTTGTTTGTATAATAGGTATATGACACTATTCAAATGCGGTCAATGGCTAAGATCGTCTTTAGCGCTCCCGTTAAACCAAAACTCATTAATCAACGGGCGCGGTGGTCGTGTCACGTTTACCGCCTAGTTTCCTTTGGGGATGGCCTATTTAATTTTAAATTTAATCTGTCCAGTTTTTGCTTGATCGTTATCTAGACTTATACAAAGGGTAGGTACCAACCAAGTCCTCATTTCCTTGTTTTTACGAAGAAGATTTAAAAGTAATAATTTTTAACTTCAAAATCTCAATTTTTAGGTATGCCGGGTAGGCCGAAAAATTGGTATAATTTTCATACGCACAGAAACAATAATATTGTTAAGTTTTATATATTTAAATTAAATAAATTTGGGTAATCGTAATAAAGTTGTAACTATTAATTTTACGCTCTGGTTTTGCCATTCTTTAGTACGTAGGGATTCAAAATTCATATTTTTAAAATGACAATACCATTCCATTAGAAATAGCTTACATTTCATTAGAAATGGCTTACATTGGTATATATTATCTATTATTACCATATAGGCATAGATGGCGCCACACTGCTACACTTGACACTTATTTCACTTTACCAATTCCACCAGCGGCGTAGGTAGAAGTCATAGGGCCCCAGGGAAAACCATTTTTTGGGGACCCTCATAAGTCAATAATAGCCCATCGCACCGACTTTTTTTTTCGTTACTTAGCCGTAAGTGTTCCTGATTATATTAAGAAACGCTTTAAGCTAAGAATACCATACCATAATATTTTATCAAAGGGATTTTTGCTATTAAAAACGGCTGAATTAAGTTTCGACCATTCTTTAATCTCTTTTCATAGAGGGTTTTTTAGTTTGTTTTTGCTATTTTGCTGCAGATATAGTATTTTGTGTGTAATGCGCATTTATCGTAATTACCGTAGAGCTTCCTACTTGTTTGCAGAAAGTACTTATAATAATTACAGCAGCAGAGTGCCGTTTGCTTTACTATACTATTTAAAGCATTGATTTAATCCCGTTACCTAATTACTCTAAGCCGCTACCGATATCTACAGGGTGTATACACTATGTTTGAAACTCGTAGACAATGATTGAGTAGAAAGTTAACTAATCATTGTCTACGAGTTTCAAACAAAGAGTTGAAGAACGGTACGAACTCGGAATTAACAATCTATTCAGAGGCTACGAGAAGACCAAAATTAAAGTGATAAAGGAAGAAGAACACATTTCATTCTTATGCAAGGCGCGCGATCGTAGTGTCATTCCGGTTGGTTTTCGTGTAAAAGCCAACATTTCGGGAGTAAGAGCGAAGAAAGGACCAGCCAAGCACTAATCCGATCCCAAATCAGTTACCATCGATGGAGGACACATATGGGAGGAAGAGTACGAGCCAATACTAAGTAAAATTGACAGTACGTACAACAGACAACGACAAAAGATAAGATCAACTCACCGAGATAAACTTAAGAAACTACAGACACGTACTCAAGATAGAACAAACTCAACAACACCAAGCACTATAGTGAACATCTCCAAAAGGAAACTGAACACCAATTGCACCGACACAGACACCGACACTGGAAATTGTTGCGGCAATAGAGACCGTTAGTCTACCTCAACCCGAAGCTGATGAGTTTCGCCATAAAGTAAGAATAACCTTGGACAGAAAGAAGCAACAAAAGGCAAATATCACCAGTCAAGAACAACGGGCAATCAAGAACCTGCAGGCTGACAAATCAATCAAGATTCTACCTGCCGACAAAGGAAACCCGACGGTGATCATGGATGTCGAGACGAGACAACAAAAAGATAGAAGAAGTTCTGGAGAAAGGAGACTACAAGCCACTACCCAAAGATCCAACCACCAGAAGTATGCTGAAAATATCCCGGACGCTGTTAGATCTCGCCTGACTCCACACTACACTAAGGCACTACATTTTTATAAACTACCAAAGTTCCATTAGAAGGATATACCACTGCGACCAATCACCAGCTCCAGGGACTCATCGACCAGCACTTTGTCGAGGTTTTTGTTGGACATAATTCACCCACTACAGGGTAAAGAAGAAGTTCTGGAGAAAGGAGACTACAAGCAACTACCCAAAGATCCAACCACCAGAAGTATGCTGAAAATATCCCGGACGCTGTTAGATTCCGCCCGACTCCACACCACACTTAGACACCACATTTTTGTGGACTACCAAAGATCCATAAGAAGGATATACCACTGCGACCAATCACCAGCTCCAGGGACTCACCGACCAGCACTTTGTCGAGGTTTTTGTTGGACATAATTCAACCACTACAGGGTAAGTCCGAATCTTTCGTCAAAAAACTAGGAACATTTTGTCGAGGTTTTAAAAGGCATAGAATTAGATTCCGACGATAGATTTGTAAGTTTTGATGTAGAAAGTGTGTATATACTGTTGTTAAAGGATTTTGGTGCTTTTGAAGAAGATGCAGAAGATTATTGTACCCCTTATCCCGCCATCGGAAAACATCTTTAGTCGTCAAGAATTAAAAATTTCCCTCGAGTTTTCAACGTATTGTCCAGCCAGAATAAAATGAGACGCAAAAGAGCTGACTTCAATTAATGCTAACTTTCTCTGTCCAGTGGCATGCTATAATTTTTTATTTCATGATTATTAGGTATTAGTTTTATATGTTACTCCTCCTAAGCCTTTTATGCTGGAAAACTCCATACCTTATTTTTCTTAAAAAGAAATAGTTTTTCAAAACTTTTATGCTTATTATATTATATAGGTACCTACCTATTTCATCAGGTAGGTGTGTACGAATCTAGAAACCTAAAAAAATACCAATTGACTTTCTAAAAATTGCAAAAATCCGAAACCATTCTTTATATCTTCAACACTGGAACTCACAATTTTATATTTTAAACTAGCTTTTTGCTAAATAAATGGATTATATATATTAAAAATTTAAAAAAGAGTAAATAATATGGCACTGTTTCTTTTTTTTTTTTGGTATAGAATGCCTAGTCATCCTGTTTGAGCCCAGCGATAACAATAGAAGCGCCGCCTTCGTGAAGCCCAATAAAAGGGTGTGAATTGTGAACAGGCCGAATTCGAGTTGAGCCGGCTAATAGAAACCCAATAAAAGGGCGTGAGTTATGAACGGGCCGGAGTCGATTTGGTTAAACGTACCAGACGAGTACCGTTTTTTGGTGATTCTTGGAGGAAGTTTATACTATAAACGTTTTTCTCAATTTTTTAAACAATGTAAGAAAATCATACATACCTTTTCAATTTTCTTCCTGAAAATTCACATTATCACTTCTTATATTTATTATTTGATTTTGTTGCTATTAAACTATTTTGCTTTTCTGCAAGTATTCAAAATCTTTAAACTTTTAGGTTTTAGGTTTCTTGTAAACATATTTATTTAGCAACATTATAAACGTTGATTGAATAGGCGAAGCTATTCAATCAATTGTTTAATTTACTTAATACTACTGTTTAGGTTTGGGATGTTATATACTGATTAAAAACGCCGATTTTAGAGCAACGAATAGTTTGTATTTTGATGTTCAAAAAAATAGAGATAAAAACAGTATTTCAAAACACTGGAAACAGTAATAAAATCAAAAGCTTAAAAGTTAAAAAAAAAAGTTAAAAGTTAAAATAAACACTTAAAGAAAAGACCAAAATAATTATGGATAATAAAGTTAACAGTTTTATGCAAAGTTAAAATAATTGATAAATTTCGCCAGTTAAAAAAAAAACCCTCTTAAGAAGTGTGAACCAACGCAAAGCCAACTAAAGAATGGTTTCCCTAACGAGTTTCGAAAGTTTCTTGTCTCAGTTAAAGCCACCCTACGCTTGCGGGCACAAATACCTTGGCGTTGATTGACTAGAAATCTACTCCCTATCGCCTTGGCGAGAAAGAGATAGACTGCGCTTTAAACGCTCCACTAAGAGACAAAATACCAACGCAAGCCAGACTTAAAAAACCCGTTAGGAAGTAAAATTACACAGTGTGTTTTTTCAAAAAATTTAAAATAATTTAGCAAACTTGTTTCCAGTTACAGAATATAAATTATTTTGATGTTAGTGGCTCAAAGGACATATTAGCCAAATACAATTTTTATTAAAATACAGCGGACCTGAAAATATACCTAGAAACAAGTCACCCGAGTTGTCATAAATTTTACATATTCTTAACCTAGTCTTGCATATAATTAATGCTTGTTGAAGTCAAAAACAAAATTTAATTAAAAATATTAAAAAACTTACAAATGGCAAAAATACCATTTATATCAAATCATGTTTTGTTACATATTAAAATTTTGTTTATGGAAAATTTGTTGAACCTCATTTTATTCTGACCGGACAGTATTAAGTATTTGGAATACAAATTTTAAAACACATCATACAAATATGTTCGAAAGCAATCGCTCCGTTTTTGCACTAACAAAACAAACATAATTTGTTTTAATGGCCTGTAATCTGAAGGATTAGTAGATTCTGTATACTAGACGTTATTGGTGTGTCCCGGACCAAAATGTTGCCGTAGTTATTTAGTAATTTTAAAGGGAGTATGTGCATTTTGGTCGGGTTAGGTCAGGTCAGGGCTGAAGGCAAATATAAAAAAAAACAATAATTAGATCAATGCTAACATTTTGGGTGAATCATGGACTTCTACAGAATAAACAAAGAACAAATAAAAATATTGGGCTGGTATAAAAAATAATAATAATAATAAAACAAATATTCTTAGTAGAGTAAAAAAAAATTGGGAATTGGGACAATCGCCTGCTTACTCTGCAAAATAAGGAGGTGGTATTTCTTAATGACTTTATTTCAATTGTCAAGAATAACTGATGTCAAGTGGTTACATACATTGTTTGGCATATCCTGCTGATATCTTCTCAAGCTTTAATGAATTAAACTAAACACTTCAGGGAACATCTGTCACAGTTATCTTACTACATGACAAAATCCAGGCTATGTTATCTCTCTCTTGTCTAAATAGAGGAGTGACTGAGTGCTTTCCTACTCTGAATAATTTTGTGTGCAAATCAAGAAGTCCATTATTAGCAAAAATCACTTCTGAGATAACCAACCATCTTCAGAACCTGCAAGTTTGAAGTAAATAATATTTTCCAAGGCAAACGGAGGATCTTGATTTGGTACGCAATCCGTTCTCAGTCTCAGTCGAAAAAGCTCATAAAACTTTAACTGTAAAACAAACTGAACAGCTAGTTGATATTGCAGCCGATGAAAACCTTAAAACTACTTTTAATTTGGCCACTTTTTGGGCCCAGCTTAGAAGTGAATATCCAGAATTAGCTAATTTTGCTGTTAAAAAATTCTTGCCGTTTGCTACAACTTACCGTTGTAAAGTAGGGTTTTCAAAGTAGACTCTTACAAAAACCCACTTAAGAAATAAACTAAATCCTGAAGCAGATATGCGCATTCAACTTTCAAACATTGAACCCGTTATTGAGAAACTTGTCTCAAACAAACAAGCCCATCCATCTATTAATTTAAAAAAAAATAATAATAACAATATATTTTTAACACTTATTTTAGTGTTTTTACTGTTTCTAAGTTATTATTATTTTACCTACCTACCTAGTTCTTACATTTTTTTATTTATTCTTTTTTATGAAGCTTAAAAAGTGATGTTAATGTCGATTTTATTTACACAAAACCAAACATTATGAAAAAAAAGACAAGCTTCTGGGTTCTCACTAGTTTGAGAACCACTGCTCTAAGGTATTTGGCTCCAGCCAGAGAACATACAGTTATATGTTCTCTGCTCCAGCATAGGGCGATAATAGAAGACAAATCTACTTGGCTTTTTCGTAAAAAATTTGGATACGTGCAATTGGAGTCAGCTAAACTCAACACAACTGTATATGAACATTTGCAACGAACGATTCTAATGGATTTGCTTTTGCTTGTATAAACCAGTTAACAGTTTGCGCCAGCCAGCTTAAACTCTCCAACTCATATTAATTCGAACTTTGCAAATAAAGCGTCCTGCTGTCTCTAGTTTGCCGCAGTTGATCTCGCAGAAGTGACAAAAAGACAACCCATATCATACCTAAGTTGTATCATCGATCACCTTGTGTAAATTATTTAAAATTAAAATATATACATCCCGGCAAATAATAGGGACTTATTGCAATAAAGCCAGGTAGTTATTGTAAAAGCTAATGATAAAGAAGACATGGAGTATATGATGAGAAAGTAAACAGAAGAATACCAAAAGTGGGGGTTAACAGTGAACGTGGACAAGAAACAGTACTTATGTATTGAAAACGAATCAAGTGAATTAGAACTAGAAAATGGACAAACAATATCTCCATGTAATGAGTATGTATACTTGGGTATCACATTTGATAAGACGGGAACAGACTGTAAAGAACTGGAAAAAAGAATAGTAAAAGCAAAAAAGGTTATTGGTTGTCTTAACAGTATTTTATGGAGCAGAGAGATAAAAAGAATAGAGACTTGTCGCGTAACAGAAGATCAATGAGAATATCTAGAACAGATTATATCAGAAATGAGATCATAAAAGAAAGAATGGGAATCGAGGGAAGCATAACGGATGACATCACTAAAAGGCAACTGATATGGTACGGTCATGTACAACGGATGAGCGACGAAAGAATACCAAAGCAGGTCCTAGAATGGCAACCAATAGGGCGCAGGAAAAGAGGGCGTCCTAAATTGGAATGGCAACAGGCAATCCAAAAATCAATGAGTCAAAAAAACCTGACGGAAGATGACTGTCAGGATCAAAGGAGGTGGAGAATAGGCGTCGGACAACGTAGAAAAACGTTCTAAACCAACATAGTAGTAGTAGTAAATGGAAAGTGTCGAAATAGATACAATAAGAAAATCAATGAGAATATCTAGAACAGATCATAAAATAAATAAAACCATAAAAGAAAGAATGGGAATCGAGTGAAACATAACCGATGACATCACTAAATGACAACTAATATGATACGGCCATGTGTAATGGATGAACGACGAAGGATTACCAAAGCAGGTCCTAGATGGCAACCAATAGAGCGCAGAAAAAGAGGGCGTCCTAAACTGGAAAGGCAACAGTCAATCCAAATATCAGTGAGTCAAAAAAATCTGACAAAAGATAACTGTATTGTCAGGGTCGAAGGAGGTGGAGAATAGGCGTCGGACAACGTAGAAAAACGTTCTAAACGGATATAGTGGTAGGAAGGAGCTAGAGAGTTCAAACGAGCAAACTCTAGCGAACTTTAGCCAAATTTGTCTAAAACCAACACTCTGTCCGCTTCTATTTCAGTGATGGAAAGAGCACAAACCTCAAAAAACCAGTGCTGCCATCAAAATTGGGATCAGAACGTCCAGCACATGCTGCCGTGGTATCAGTTTGCTTTTACACCCTCATAATCACTACCGAAATTCATTGTTCGACTGAAACCAATAGGATAAAAATGTATCTCTATTTATTCTCCCGTATCAGTATCAGTATCCAATTGGGCATGTGCAGAGTGGTTACAGGATTTCCAGTACCCTTAGTGGAAAGGATAGCTGCGGAACCCGTAGGGATCGATGACCTTAACGCATCTATACCAGTTTCTATGTTGTTTGGTTTTCGAAGGTCAAGTTCTGCCGACCAATGTTTGTAACTGCATTTTACGCTAAACTGAGATAATCCCCTTTAAAGTAAAAATTCTGTAGTTGCCATTTTTAACATTGTCATTTTGACGGTTAGGTACAATAAATCTATATGATTTTTGAGTTTCGAAGAGACAAAATTCACCAACTAGAGGTCCAAAATGGCAACAACTCAATTTTCAATTTTATGCAGTGACTCTCATTTTGCTTTGGAATGCACTGTTGGTTGCCGGTGTCCGATCCGTAAGGTTTATTAAACCTTTGCTTTTTGACTTTTTTACTTAATAACGTAGTAGAATTTGTTACGGATAATGATAAGTGCTGCCGTTTTACCCTAATAACAAAGTTGTGCTGGGACGATACCGATGTTAAATAGATGCAAGTCTAACATGTAGCAGGACCACCTTTCGGAAGGGGTGTAAAAGCGTGGGTCCACTGTGTACACTTGCTACGCAGCCCAGGACAAAGAGGTGCCAGGCAAAATTAAGTCTTCTTGGAGAAAGAAAACTTGAATCCTAAGAGGCGCGTGCATCAGGTTGATTTATGGTGTGTCAAATTGGGGTTTGCGAAAAGGGCGCGCCGTGTGCCTAGTCGCTAGAAATGGTCTCCCCACTACTACTAATATTACTACGAAAGTAGGTACTCTCGGTTTACGACACTTTATAAAATTTCATTCTGTGAAATTAACTACGAATTAAAAAAGCAAAAATTCTGTATTTAATTAACTAATCCACACTATTACGGTCATTTAATTTAGTCGACGGGAATCCAGGCCTTATTTGTAATGGATTTTGCGGCCGGTTTTTGCCTAACATGGCTGACGTTATTGCATTGTTCCTCGAATCAACGGCGAGCTCTGTCGGCCGTCCAGTGTAGCTTTTGGTTTAATTTCTCACTTTTAGGTTTATATGTTGCTTTTATCTAACAATCTAAACTTTGTTGATTTCATGTTCTAATTTTTAAGCTTTTAAACAGCCAAAAAGTTAAGTTTAGTAAAGAAAATGCATTTCTTAAAATTTCGCGAATATTTTATAAAGTTTTATGTAAGTTTTCTACAATTTATAGAAAGGTTTGCAACATTTATATAGTTAAAAATCAAAGAAGTTTTCGTGGCTAATCGGGTAAAAAAAGTTTTTGTTTCTTTCATATTTTTTCGAAGGTAGCTCGAAAGCATAGCCTCACAGGGGTCCAAGATCTAATGGACACCTAATAAGTGTTGACAGTTAACTTTTTAGTTAACTTTTTAGTAACCTTTAGTGATATAACCTAACCTGTCATTTGTCAAAGATATTTTATTTTTCAATTATTATTTTGTCGGTCTTTATCTTTGTTAACAGTATTTTTTTTTGTCTTTCTCATACTTAATACTTTTTTAATATGCTTAAAAGATTTCAAACGAACATCTAACGAGTTGCACTACTTAACCTAGCTACTTTTACAATGACGCTTAGTCTGATCATAAGCAATTGGGCTCAAGGCCATTCATTATCGAGGTCAAATTAAACACTTTTGTTGCGAAATATATACAACCTTGAATCATAAATCTGTAATGAATGGCCGGTATTGATTTAAACTCAAGGCCATTCACAGGGTCAAAAAGACCACCCACGCTGTTCGCTTCCACATACAAAAGACAAATACCCACTGGCACCTGCACACAAAAGACAAAGACCCACATATTTTTCCATTGTCATATCAAGGCCAAACAGACCACCCACACTGTTCGCCTCTACATAGACAAGACAAAGAGCCACTCACACCTGCACACAAAAGACAATGGCCTTCGCAACTATGCGATATCATATCAAGATCAAAAAGACCACCTACACTATTCGCCTCCACATACAAAAGACAAAGACCCACACGCACCTGCACACAAAAGACAAAGGCTCACTTAACTGTACATTGTCATGTCAAGGTCAAAAAACCTCTCACACTATTGGCCTATGCTTAAAAAGACCCGCCCACACTCCTCCTCATACAAAAAAAACGAGATGGGAGCCGTGATAAAATATTGTCATATCAAAGGGTTATCGCCAACGGAAATAAAAGCTGAACTAGATGCTACACTAGAGGAATCTGCTCCTTCCTATACCACAGTTAAAACCTGGGTATCGGACTTTAAATGTGGTCGTACTAGCACTGATGATCCTCCGCGTTCTGGCAGGTCAAAAAAGGCAACTTCTAAAGAAATGGTGCAAACCATTCACAAATTAATTCTAAAAGATCGCAAATTAAGACTGGAAGAGGTAGCTGAGGCTGTGGGCATATCAAAAGAGTGAGTTCACCATATTTTATGTAAAGTTTTAGGTATGAGCTTTTTTAGCTTCCACCCGATGGTTGCCGCGTTTTCTCACGTTAGATCAAAAGCTCGTGCGTCTAACCATTTCGGAGGAGAATTTGGCACTGTTTCGACGTGATTCAGGGGACTTTTTGCGTAGATTTATTACGGTTGATGAAACATCCGAAGGGGTCTATGTAGAAAAATAAATTATTATTTGGTCACTATGGTGTTGCGTTCTATGTTAGGACGGAAACTTTTCATCCCATCCTCGTACATATATCTGCTACTCCAATAAGTAAAAACGAAACGAATGAGCATAATTATCTTGTAGTTGTATGCTTACACGAAAATCCAGGTTGTTAAAGTCCGATGTTTACATTATTTATTTACATTCTGTGGTGACCGAAGTTACACATACCGTTCATTATTACTAATGCAAAATCCTCGAGGTGTAATAACCGGGGACGATGTATGTGAGCCATTACGGCGACTCAGCCGTATCGTTTGTTACCTGACCTAATCTGGATCTGGATAACGTTTTGTCACAGAATAAGGCTGCCAGATTAGATATAACTGGACTAACAGCACTGGTTTACTGCTGAAAATTACAAGAATAAGGCACTTTTTTGTGGTATTTTCTGTAACAGCGATTATCTTACGTGTAACTTGATTTAAGTAATAAAATTTTGAAAATGGAATCTTGAAAAAGACGGAAAAAAATCAAATATTTGGATTGCGCCAGAAAATGGTAAAATATAAAAAAATTGTCCCATCTGTAATACTCTTCGGATAATATGTATGTATTTCAATCATTTGTAACAAGACAAAGTTACCAGAAATGCCTTAACAAAATCTCTAATATCTCTCTAGTTTTTAAAAAATATTTTGCTAGTTATTCTAAAAAAAATTACTGCACTGTGTGTTTTTTTAATCCAGCTGGATTGCAACAATTACAGAGGAATTTTAATAAACAGTACTCTAAGTACAAAAACCACACCTTGAGTTAAGATTCTAAAAAACTTCATTAAGCGAATTTTAGGGTAGGGAATCCCATGAGACCAAAATGACCAAATTTTGAAAATTCATATTTCAAAAACTATACAGTTTATCAACAAAAGCACCGAGTTGCAGTATGGTGGAGCCACACCTTGAAAAAAGCACACCTTGAGTTAAGATTCTAAAAAACGTCATTTAGCGAATTTTAGGGTAGGGAATCCCATGAGACCAAAATGTCCAAATTTTGAAAATTCATATTTTAAAAACTGTAGAGTTTACCAATAAAAGCACCGAGCTGCAGTATGGTGGAGCCATAGTGATGCGAAAAAACCACACCCTGAGTAAAGATTCTAAAAAACGTCATTTAGCGAATTTTAGGGTAGGGAATCCCAAGAGACAAAAATGAACAAACTTTGAAAATTCATATTTCAAAAACTATACAGTTTATCAACAAAAGCACCGAGTTGCAGTATGGTGGAGCCATAGTGATGCGAAAAAACCACACCTTGAGTAAAGATTCTAAAAAACGTCTTTTAGCGAATTTTAGGGTAGGGAATCCCATGAGACCAAAATGACCAAACTTTGAAAGAACAAGAAGAAGAAGAGCAAAATGGATTTCGTGCAGATCGGTATCTTGAAGTGAGAATATTTTTTGTATTAAATAAGTAATTGAGAAAAGGAGCGCCAGAAATTGTGGACCTACAAAAAGCATATGATACCGTTCCAGTAAAAAAATTATAGACAGTGTTAGAGCAAACTAACCAATCATACATACATAAAAGCGATAAAACAACTATACAAAGGGTCAAAATCTAAAATTTAAATTGGAAATCGACTTTTTAAAATATATATCGCAATAGATCTAAAAAATTGGAAACGTAAATTGCACTGCATGGGAATACAACTTAACAACCGATTTACCATATAAACACTACAGTTTGGTGACGACAAATTAATTGTAGCTAATGATAAAGAAGACATGGAATATATGATGAGAAAGTTAACGGAAGAATACCAAAAGTGGGGATTAACAGTGAACGTGGACAAGACACCGTACTTATGTATTGGAAACGAATCCAGTGAGTTAGAACTAGACAATGGTTTTCATATCTCCACGCAATGAGTATGTGTGTGTCACCTTCGATAAGACAGGAACAGACTGTAAAGTACTGGAAAAAAGAATAGTAAAAGCAAAAAAGGTGGTTGGATGTCTTATCAGGATTTTATGGAGTAGAGAGATAAAAAAGAATATAAAATTTAACATATCTAAAACAATGGTGAAAATCACGCTGTAGTATGGAATAGAGACTTGTCGTATAACAGAAAAATACAAAGCAAAAATGGAAAGTGTCAAAATGGATACAATAAGAAGCCAATGAGAATGTCTAGAACAGATCACATAAGAAATGAGATCATAAAAGAAAGAATGGGTATCGAGGGAAGCATAACGGATGACATCACTAAAACACAACTGATATGGTACGGGTTTGTACAACGGATGAACGACGAAAGATTAACAAAGCAGGTCCTAGAATGGCAACCAATAGGGCGTAGAAAAAGAGGGCGTCCTACAAAGTCAATCGAAAGATCAATGAGTCAAAAAAACCTGACAGAAGATGATTGTCAGGTTCGAAGGTGAAGAAAAGGCGTCGGACAACGTAGAAAAACGTTTTAAAGCGACATAGTAGTAGAGTTTTTTAATCATTTTTCTTCACAATTATATTTCAGACATATTTTAACACATTTGATAGATTTGGGTGAGGAATATGGCAAAAAATAGGGGTCTAATAAATGTTAATAATATTGCTCTATGTTCCCTTCATATTCTAGGGGAAAGACAGATTGGTATTTCAGTTTATAAAACTTCATAACCTCGCTGTTGGTAATGAAGATAAAAATTGCAATGCTTGTTCGGCTATACTGCGGATCATTTGTTACAATTTTTATCAATTTACATACTTAAACATGATGAGACATTGCTGATAAATACTGCATTACATGTGGCTGATATCGGATTCCTGGAGTTTTTCCATAAAGGATTTCCATTTAGATTTTTTCTTTTAATTTTTTACATAAATTTACATTTTTTAGTCATTTAAACATTCAGGTGATTTTGAGAAATTATTAAATTTTATATTTTATCATTTGTCACGAACAATTTTTTAATATAAAAAGAGGAGATTCATCTTAATAAACCAGATTCAACATTTGATAGTTATTCTCACTATATCTACTTACGTTTACTGTACCATAAGCCTTATTGGTCATTGCAGAGTGTAAGGCTGCTTTCTGTGAATAAACTCGTTACTTTAATCCTTATTGTCCCGCTGCTTAACCAAGCCGAGTTAAGCAAGCGTAGTCAAGCAGAGCTTGCACAGTTGGAGACCGAAGGGTGAGAGTTGGAGACATTGACAGTTCGTCGTGCATCAGTTTAGTAATGGTGTACGGACAAATCGGGTTTGGGGACAAGGGCGCGCCGTGGGTCTAGTCGCTAGACCAAAAATGGTCTCCCCACCACTAGTACCACTACTACGAGCCGCTACTGGTTGGGGACCGGAGGAAACGAAAAGAGGCAGCGTTTTATTTAAAGTTGCCACCCTGTATATTCGTGTAGGACCATAAAAAAAGAAAAAGAACATTTATAAGATTCATTTCAGTGACGGATCTAGGGTAAAATACGTCGTGGCCAGTGGCTTATATACGGGGGGGGCCCGGAAGCTAAGATTTTTTTAGATATTTTCCACATATTTCATGAACAAACATAAAATAGCATCAAACACGGCCTTATGAGGTCACGGGCCCCCCCCCGACACTGTCTCGCCCCCCCCCCCCCCCCCCGAAACTTTTTCCTATATACGCCACTGGTCGTGGCCAAAGACAAAATTTGGCGCCCCACTCTACGATTTCCATATACGTAATTACGTACCGGGTGGGCCAAAAAAAGAGGACAATTTTTTTTCATTATAACTTTTGAACTATATAATCGATTTTAATGGGACAATTTGCCGTTGTGGTTTTTGGCCCACCTGGTATATGACTTGGGCAGTTGCCCACTCTGCCCACGCCTAGATCCGCCACTGTTGATTTAGATGTTAGCGTTGGCAAAGTAAATAAACCTTAATTTTTTGGTTTTAAACGCCACATTCTTGGCTTTTCTAAATATATTTAAATTTGGGAAGCTTTTCGGCCTAAACTGTCTTAATTCCCAGAAGTTTAATTTAATTAATGGAGGCGACCCGCGTGCGACAAACTGATTTATATGGGTTAATTTTTATGGAAGTTTAAACGCGGTTAATTAATTGCTTGGTCAAATCTTTTTATAAGCACAAAATAAAGGGAGGTTTTATTTGATAGAGTAATTAAACGCATTTTTAACTTTAAATCGCTGGTCTTTAAAACTAAACTTAAACTTAAAGTTAAGATTTTGTAAATCTTCAATTTTTTTAAAAATTTTAAAATTTTGAAAAATTGTGAAAAGCTTACAAAACTTTTAAATTTTAAAAAATTCTAAAAAAAAATCAAATATTCAAATTTAAAATTTTAATTTTTATTTAAAAATTATTAAAATTTCCAAGAAATTCAAAAAAATACTATTTAAAATTTTTTAAAATTTAAAATATTATGAAATAATTTTTTTTTTACAATATGTATTAAATATTTTTTTAAACACTCAAAATTTTAAATTTTATTTTACATTTTAAAATATATGATATTTTGGGAATTTTTAAAATTTAGGAATATTTTTGATATTTGAATATTTTAAAGTATTTTTGAATTTTAAAAAATATAAAATATTAAGAATTTTTAAAAAATTCAGAATTTTTTAAAATTTTATTTTATTTAAAAATTGACAATTTTGAAAATTTTTAACATTAGAACAAAATAAAAGTTCTAAATTTTTTAAATTTTTAAAATTTTTAAACTTGTTAATTTTTTTAAATTTTCACTTTTTAAATATTTTCAAATTATTTAAAAATTTAAATTTTTTCATGTTTTCAAAAATTCTCAAAATCTCTATGTATTGAAAAATTGAAGAGATTTTAGATCAGCCATACTTCAACCCGTATCCAGGAAATCTCCTTTGCTGCTGAAAAGTCGGTAAATATTTCAAACAACTTTATCTCAAACCGTTTCTAATTTATTTAATATTCTTAGGTAAAAGCTCGCGTAAAAGTGTCTGCAGCACTCATCTCAAATTTTCGCGCTTAGCAGAGCACTAGCTTATTAAAAACTTATTTGTTTGTAAGCAAAAGTTTGAAAACAAACTTTATTCTGCTCGGTAAAACTATCTTTTCATCTGTGAAAAAAGCAAAGTTTTTCCTAGGATAAAAGCAAAATTTCCCGTGCTCAGCTGTCGGCCGCACATTCAGCATATACCTAATAGTTAGAGCAAGATCAAAATCCCCTTTCTAGAATTATTTTATAAATCAAACAAGTTTCTTGGCTAATCGTGTAAAAAGGAACTTTTTTTTCCGTGGGTAGCTTAAAAGACAAGAAATGGTCAAAGAGAAAAAACGTACATACTTGAAATGGCTCAGTACTAAGGAGCAAAGAGACCTAGAAATCTACAGGGAAACCAGAAGACAGCTAAGAAATTTGATACGCACAGACAAAAATTAAATGTTCGAGCGCAAGTGCCACGACATAAATACACACGTAGGAGGTAGGCAGAGTTCTGAAGTACGGAAATTCATTTCTACAGTAAAAAACCCAACAAAAGAAAAAGTAAACATCCAGAAGGGACTGCTGCAGGAGACGAGACCCGAATATCTGGCAGCCTCTCCGAGAAGAGACATAGAAGAACATGGAGAAGAAGTAATCATCGAAAAAGAAATGATAAAGAATAATATTAAAAAGCTTAAATCCGGAGAATCTAGCGGACCTGGGGGAATATATGCTGAAATGCTCAAATATGGATCAGAGAAACTAGTCGAAAATCTCACATATATTGGTGATTGGAAACTTGCATTCATATCCTCAATACCTAAAAAAGGAAACAAGCTGGATTGCAACAATTACAGAGGAATTTCAGTAACCAGTACTCTAAGTAGATTGTACGGTAGGATTCTTAGAGATCTAATAGAGAATGATTTTCATGAACAAGAAGAAGAAGAGCAAAGTGGGTTTCGCGCAGGCAAATCTTGTAGTGATAATGTTTTTTGTCTTAAACAAGTAATTGAGAAAAGAAGCGCCAGAAATATAGAGACTCATGTTACCTTTGTAGACCTACAAAAAGCATATGATACCGTTCCAGTAGAAAAATTATGGACAGTGTTAGAGCAAACTAATATCAATCATACATACATAAAAGCGATAAAAGAACTATACAAAGGGTCAAAATCTAAAATTAAAACTGGAAATCGACTTTCAAAAGAATTCCTGGTAACAAAAGGCTTAAGACAGGGATGTTGTATCTCTCCAACTCTTTTTAAAATATATATCGCAGTAGCTCTAAAAAACTGGAAACATAAAGTGCACGGCCTGGGAATACAACTTAACGCCCGATTTACCATATACACACTACAGTTTGCTGACGACCAAGTAATTGTGGCTAATGGTAAAGAAGACATGGAGTATATGATGAGAAAGTTAACAGAAGAATACCAAAAGTGTATTGTAGTATTGGAAACGAATCCAGTGAGTTAGTACTAGAAAATGGACAAACAATATCTCCATGCAATGAGTATGTATACTTGGGTGTCACATTTGATAAGACAGGTACAGACTGTAAAGAATTGGAAAAAAGAATAGTAAAAGCAAAAAAAGTTAGTGGATGTCTTAACAGTATTTTATGGAGCAGAGAGATAAAAAAGAATGTAAAATTTAACATATATGAAACAATGGTCAAAAGCACGCTGTTGTATGGAATAGAGACTTGTCGCGTAACAGAAAAGTACAAAACAAAAATGGAAAGTGTCGAAATGGATGCAATAAGAAGATCAATGAGAATATTTAGAATAGATCACATAAGAAATGAGATCATAAAAGAAAGAATGGGAATCGAGGGAAGCATAACGGGTGACATCACTAGAAGGCAACTGATATGGTACGGCCATGTACAACGGATGAACGACGAAAGATTACCAAGGCAGGTCCTAGAATGGCAACCAATAGGGCGCAGAAAAAGAGGGCGTCCTAAACTAGAATGGCAACAATCAATCCAAAGATCAATGAGTCAAAAAAATCTGACTGAGGATGATTGTCAGGATCGAAGGAGGTGGAGAATAGGCGTCGGACAACGTAGAAAAACGTTCTAAACCGACATAGTAGTAGTAGCTTGAAAGCTTAAACTCACGGGGGTCCAAGATCTAATGGACACCTAATAAGTGTTGACAGTTAACTGTTTCGTCCTTATGGGACTCCTCAGAACACTGCTTGGTCTATGTGACACCGTTGCGAAGTTAATTAGACGGTTTTGTCTCTTCAATCTTATGTAAATAAACTGCTGTACATATCGATCAATGAAAATATCGATTACAAATAAAAAAAAAACAAACCATCCGTGACCTACGACAGCTCTTTTGCCTTTCAGGCCAGATCAACGCTGATTGCGTTTTTACCCGCCATCAGACACGTGAGCGTCAAATCAGCGGAATTTTTAAGCCAAATAGTACTAACAAACGTGAAATTTCAGGTAAAATTTAAATATTTCGATTATTTTTAAAAATTTGTTTACATTTTTCAAAAAACTACTTAAAAAAAGACTTTTTTCCAAAAAGTAATTTCTAAAATTAATACAATTTAAACAACGGCGTATGGGCGGCGGGCCGCGAATTGTCCCCTTTCCCTACTAATTGTAATGGCCTATTGCTATTTAACATCCAAGCCAATTAAGCCAAGTAGTTGGTAGTTGGACAAACTACATTTAAAAAGAAACCAGCAAGACACGTTTGACCTATAAATTCTTGGAAGTGTTAGTGTTGTATCCTTTTTCGAAAAAGGTCAAGGGCTTAAATGATCTGCTAAACAAAGTGGTACTTTTCTAAGCTTATAAGTTTACATCATTAATATCGAAAAATAGGGTCCAGAAAAGTTGTTCGGAATCTTTGTTTGAAGGGAAATTTGTTCGAAAATGTTTTCCGTAGCAATTTTTTTTGATTGACATTTTTTCGAAAAATTATTGCCTTAAATTAGTGAGTTCCATTATTTCTGTCTGAGACCAGTGCAGATATCTTTTAAAAGTGCAAAAAGGGGAAAAATTAAAAACGATTGAAAGTTAAAGAAAATATATCGCAGTCAACAGAAAAATTAATTTAGACTCTATCCGAGTTATTGGGTTGAAACGAATTTTATTTTCCTATACCTGCTATAGATTTTCTTTAATTTTCAATGCATGGGTCAAAACTCTTTCTTTGTCGAGATACAGAGCATCAAAGTTGGCGATTTTTTAAAGTTTTTTAATTTTAAAAAAACGCAGTAAAAATATGAAATTGCGTGAAGTCGAGTATTAGAACAAGAGCAATAAATTGAAATAAAATAATATAAAAAAAAATTCGGTCAATTTTTTTTAGAAAAAAACTTTTTTTTTGGTATAAATGCCATAATTAACGCAAGGTTTTTTTTTTATATTTTATGTTAATAAAAACAGGTCTCTATATTATTGATATATTTTAAAAGAATAAGTATGCAAATATTATTTTTTTTTTAATAATTTTTTTTTATGCATTTTTGGAGACTTCTTTGACAGCCTGTATCTTCTTATAATTTTATCAAAACAAAGAATACCACATTTTTTTAATCACAATTAGCTGAGTATTCAGCTATCTGTGATAGATTTTCTTTTTTTCTAAAACCCTTATTCTCCCCACTCCTTTAACTTTAAAAATCCTATATCTTAAAAACAGATGTTATATAAAGTTTGTTTTTTAAATAACTTCCCCAATCACCTGCTGCCAAAGAAATTTAATGCTGTACTATGGCCCCTAAGTTATATGACACCCTGTATAGTTTAAAGTAGAACAAATATTAAAATCATATAACAGAAATACTCAAATTTTATTGATCTTGTTGAAATTCATTATAAAACTTTTTTAACAAAATGGTTAATTTTTACTATATATTTTTCAAATACAAGCCACTTATACAAAATTCTAAAAATTGTCATAGGAGGCTAAAATTTTGCACCTGAACATAACTTTTAATTCTAAACAACTTTTTTTAGTACAATTTTTTTCTATGTATTCAAAAAAAGGTACTTTACTCTTATGCAAAATATGTGTGTTAATTTTTACTATATATTTTTCAAATACAAGCGACTTATACAAAATTCTAAAATTTGTCATAGGAGGCTAAAATTTTGCGCCTGAACATAACTTTTAATTCTAAACAACTTTTTTTAGTACAATTTTTTTCTATGTATTCAAAAAAAGGTACTTTACTCTTATGCAAAATATGTGTATTTGTGTTCTGCCCTGTATACTGTGCATGTCAACTTTGATTTGATTGATTTATTAAGCAAATTTTTGCACACACTGTATAATAATTAATTTACTTATAAATTTGTTTCACTTTATCTACAAAATTTAAAATATTACTTTTGATCATCTCATTGCGATGAAATGAAAATATAGAACAAACCAAACCATAGGGCAGTATTTATCCAAACTTTTACCTTCCTAGCCCGCGTAGCAATGGCTAGAGAAGGTATTATTTTCGAAGAAAATTTTTTATTAAGATAACGCCAAAAATGTGTTATTTGGATGTATTTTGACAATATCGGTATGATGTCTGTCTGTGTGTGTGTGTATATTATTTCTGTCCGTAACACGATAGCTCCTAAAGCGCTGAACCGATTTTTATAAAATTTTCAGCCAAAAAAAGTGTTCGACACTCTTACGAGCTGATTAGATTTTGGTCAAAATCCATGAAAGCTAATGAGTTTTTTAACAATTAAAAACTTTAAAAAATGCTAACTTTTTACAGGAACATTGTATCAATACATTGTTTTCAGAATGTAGTAGACTATATTTTTCTCAATAATTCATGTTCTAACCAAAAACTCATAGGAGCTTTGGTTTCTGAGATATTTTTAAAAAACTGTTCTTAATGCTAATATATTATCATAGTTTCACTTGAAGTGTGTGTCAGATCCGTCATGGATCCATTTATTTTAGGATGGTAACAAAAAAAACTTGTTTTTCTTAATACTTTTTAAAGAATTTGTAAAAAATCTAAAGCTATTCCTACACAAAACACTCCAGATTAACAAAACAAAACCCCAACAGACTCTATATTTGTCTTAATATTTGAGTTCAAACACAAAGGTATCGAAAATAGGGCGGTAATAGCTGAATTTACCTTATAGTGGGTTTACACATGCATGAATTTAGTGGCGCCAGTGTTCGCGCCAGTTCTATTGGCACGCCAGTAAAGGTTTACACTATTGTGCGAAAATTAAAAAGACTGGCACGCCAGTTTCATTTTTAAAGTGTACACGATACGCGATATGTCGGCTGAACTCTCGGAAGCCTGCAAAATAGTCGCTAAACTTTTATTGAAAAAAAAAATAAAAGAGATTCAGGAAAAGGAACAACGAAAAGGCCGTATCTGCATGGGTTAAAGCATGGATTGCTAGTCGATCTACTTTGGGTGCTTCCGAAAAACTTTTAGGAGAACTTGCAGCAGAAGATCCTGCGAGCTATAAAAACCATCTTCGAATGACAAAGCAACATTTTGACATTCTTCTAGAGTTTCTCTTATTTAAACAACATTCTTTAAAACTCGGTCTGCTACTTTAAACCATGGTACTTTTGGGGTGTATACTTCATTTGCACCGGCTCCGGAACGTTGGCTTTTTTTAATTTTTGTCAATTCCAAAGCATATGTGTTTCTTATGGATCATATTTTTGCTTTTACTTCTGCAACTTCAAAGCCTTCAATAGTCATTATTTTACTAATTTTTTGGAAAGCATTATCTCGACTATCTTTGTTTTTATACGAACTACTGTGTACATCCCATAAACAAGGAAAACATTCATAGCCTTCAAGAAACTGTATGGTCAGTTCTGCTGACCACTTTTTTTAGCCATATTAAGCTATAAAAACAAAAATAAACAAAATTTTTAAGCTCAAACACAATGAAAATAAAAAATAATGTAAAATAATGAACTTAAAACTGGCGAGCCAACGTGCAAGCACTTGTTTACACATGAAAATTTTCCTTTTCTGCGCGCATGCGTCACCACTGGCGCCAGCAAATTCAGTCAGCTGCAGACTTTTTTGATACATGCATGCAAAAAAATAACTTGTGTGCAAGTCGGTGTTTACACTTGCAAATTTAACTTACTGGCGCGCCAGTTTTTATTGGCGCCAGCAAATCCATGCATGTGTAAACTCTCCTTTATATAAACTGATCTATAATCCACGTGTCGTGCCCTGTGGGTGATGTAAAAGGTTGTTTTTAAAAAAATTCTCAGTTTTCGAGTAAACCGGCGTTTTCATGCCAGTCTAATTAGGCTTTATATTTTTCTTAAAGATTAACTCTCGCCGAGAAATAAAAAGTACGTAAAACTTTTGTCAGGGTAATTTATATTCGTCTGAAGGCATTTCACTAATAAAATTACAGAGGCTGGCGGCCAGCGAGCAGCGCACAGTGCATCGTTTAATACAAGCTACTGGGACAAAAATATTTTTACCAATTTTGTGTAATAACTTATTTTAAAAAGTTTTTTTTTATTCAAACAAGTTTTTGTGGCTAAACCGATTAAAAAAATGTTTTTTTGTCTAATATTTTTTCATGGGTAGCTCGAAAGTGTTGACAGTAGTAGTAGTAGTGGGGGGGGCCGACCCGCAAGTCTGACAAGTAGGCCAGAGTAGGCCCTTTTTGCCATGCCCCAAGTCTGTCCCTTAACCCACTCTCTGCACTTCCCTTTGATGGTCGGGTAACTCATTGGGCCTTCCTGTTCTCTTTACAAAGTCCAGTAAGTCTGCCCATTTGAGCATGTGCAGTCCTTCCTCGCTCAGAGTTGGCGCTCCGAGTGCCTGTTGTCTCACCCTTGCGTAGGCCTCGTATTCTGCCACGAGGTGTCTTGATGTCTCTTCTTCCTGTCCAAAGGCTGGGCAGGTAGGGTCATTCTCGACTCCTATACGTGTCATGTACCTCCTCAACCGGTTATGTCCGGTTAGAGTACCTATCAGCAGTCCGAAGTCTTTTCGTGTCCGTCCGTGTTGACAGTTAAACGGGGTAAAAGTGTAAAAAGAAGTTTCGGCCATGAAAACTTGTTTCATTTTTAAATTATCGGGTACTAAAATTTACGTTTGTTAGTATTATTTGGCTTAAAAATTCCGGTGATTGACGCCCACGTCTGAAGGTGGTTAAAAACGCTAATCAGCGTTGACCCTGGCCTGAAAGAGAGAAGTGCTGTGATAGGTCACGGATGGTTTATTTTTTCATTTCAATTGATCTTTTCATCGATCGATATATGTTTATACTCGCCTGCTCTTGTTCTAGTTCTAGGGTGCTACATTGACTAAGCAGTGTTCTGAGGAGTCCCATAAGGACGAAACAGTTAACTGTCAACACTTATTAGGTGTCCATTAGATCTTGGACCCCCGTGAGGTTGAGTTATCGAGCTACCCTCGGAAAAATATGAGAGAAACAAAAACTTCTTTTTACCCGTTTAGCCACGAAAACTTGTTTCATTTTTAAATTCACAGATACTAAACTCTACGTTTGTATTTTTTTGTTTGGTCCATATACAAAGTGGTGATCTGTTATACAGAGTGTGGTAACGAAATCGTAACAGAGACTTTTCGGGGAGTTTTTGATAAAATTTAAAAAAATGTCGATTTAGATTTTGAGAGGACTTTTCGGCATTCTTAAAATTTTTGCAGCACGCCACTAGTTGAGGGGTAAACTGACCCCTAAGTTTTGAATAGGATAAGTGAATCAGGTGATACCTTGTCTTGACGGTCTCTAAATTGTTTTACAACCGTGTAAAATTTTTAACAAATTAAATGATTTCTTTTGGAAAAAGTTACGCCTAAACACCCAAGACTTTATTTTATAGTTACGCCTAAACACCCAAGACTTTATTTTGGTCCAGTTTTTACACAACATTTGATGATTTGTTTGTAATGTAAAACTTTTTCGATTTTTTAAATGATTTTTCACAATAAAGTTCATTTAGAGTCCAAAAATACTAGCGTCAATCTTTTTTTAACATTACAGCACAAAAAAATAATTTTTTGATGATGTAATTTTTGTAAACACATGTAAATAACTATATTAAGTTTTAAAAGTCTGCCAAGTGCCGAATATAAACAAATAGATAGGTAGGTAATCCGATTACTTCCCACGCAGAAACGAACACATTCGCTTCTGCTTTAAATTTAATTTTTGTGTGAGCTAATAAAGTCACTCTGAAAAATTAAGGATCGCTGTACATTTAAAAAAATTGTTCTGCAAAAATATAGTAAAAACAATCGCAAAACCCGCTTTATTAAAAAAAAATCAAATACTCATGAACCGTACTTCAATATTTTAAAGACAATCGGCTGTGTCGTAACGTGACCATCAAAAAAAAAAAATAAAATAAGCTCCCGATGTGGCATCAACAAAGTGAAGTATCGTGGCCCGTCCGTTTTGATAGTCCTGACTGACTCAAAATTCTAGCACTAATATGTTGTACTGACAAGAGACGCCGCTACTCTTGGGCTCCTCCCGTGTTTGTTAATAAAGATATAATATCAAAAATGACAAGTTTTGAAACGACTTTTGTCTGGCTAGCTTGTAGTAAACGACTCACTGTGCAGCGCAAAGAAAAGGAAATAATAGAAACCTTTTACACAGAGAACTCTCACAATAGTTAAATGAAAATGCTTGATTAAGGCTCTAATTGCCTACTATTCTTTTAGCTCTTGCAGCGGACGCGCTCTAAATATTTTGCATTTTAAAGGATTAACAGAAACAGCTTATAAATCTTTTTACTTTGGCAGAACTTTGGTTTGGCATTTTTATCGAAACTTCCCATCTATACGAATATCAATCATACTACGTAGTATATATTACTGATATATACTACTACTATGTCGGTTTAGAATGTTTTTCTGCGTTGTTCGACACCTATTCTCCACCTCCTTCGAACCTGACAATCATCTTCTGTGAGATTTTTTTGACTTGGCCTTTGGATTGACTATTGCCAATCCAGTTTAGGATGCTCTCTTTTTCTGAGCCCTATTGGTTGCCATTCTAATCTGCTTTGATAAACTTTCAGAGTTCATCCGTTGTACAGCGTGTCCCATTTTCGATGGGATTAAATGGGAAACACACACAGCACCTTACCATGCTCTTTTTTTGAGCCCTTAAAAATGCTGTAATTAGATTTTTGCTATACCCCTTAGTTTCGCTAATACAGGGAGTTTTTGAAAAAATTGCATTTTTAATAATCCCTTATATCTCGCTTATCTTGCGAGATATTTTTATTCTGTAAAAACCTTTTTATGGCAACTTTTTTAGAATAAAATAATGACATTGTCAGTTTTTTAAAATATTTTTTAATTTTTAAGATATGGTATTTATCATAAAAAAATTAAATACTGACCTGGATTTTTTATTACTATTTTGATTGATTTCATGCCATTATTATCATAAAATAATAAAAATTTATAATTTTTTTGTTTTAAGGTTTTAAAAAAATATATTTAATATTTAAAAAAAAAATTAGTCCGAACCTGGAAATTTCCAACATAAATATAAATTAAAATTACTAGTTGAACGATTTTTAGTTTAATCATTTTAATACTTTTTAAATATTAATTAAAATAACGAATTACAAAAAATAATACCTAATTTTTTTTTAATGATATAAATATTCAAACTGATTGCCATTATCATTGTTGGCATTTTTGAGTAATTTCTCATAACGCATTTTGCATAAAAATATTTTTGCCATTTAAATATTCGGATTTTGTTGCTTGAATAAAGCAGTCAAACATATCACATTTTTTAAAATCTGGATATGGTGGATTTCTAGCCATTTAAAAATAATTTTGAGTGAGCCATTCACAAAAAAAAAACAAGTAAAATGACAACTCCACGCTTTTGATTTTCAATGCTAACGTAAATTTCATGAGTTGCTGTACTACTATCAAATAATTACTATGATATATTTTTTATAACTTTTTAACGTTTTTAACTTTATTTATAAATATTTCTATTAACGTTTCAAAACAGATAAACTAAAAATCGTTCAACTAGTGTGTCTTGGAAGTTTTTATTTATATTTACGTTGGAAATTTCCAGGTTCGGACTAATTTTTTTTTAATATAATTTTTTTGCCTAAATCAAAAAAATATTAAAGTTTATTATTATAAGATAATAATAGCATGAAACCAACCAAAAAAGTAAAAAAAAAATCCAGGTCCGTATTTAATTTTTTTATGATAAATACCATATCTCAAAAACAAAATAATAATTAAAAAAATTGACAACGTCCTTATTTTGCTCTAAAAAAGTTGCCATAAAAGAGTTTTCACAGAATAAAAATATGTTGCAAAATAAGCGAGATACAACGAATTAAAGAAAATGCAATTTTTTCGAAAACTCCCTGTATTAGCGAAACCACGGGGTATAGCAAAAATCTGATTATACAATTTTTAAGGGCTCAAAAAAAGAGCATGGTAAGGTGCAATCAGAAAATCGATATCTTTAATAATAACGGAGTTTCCCATTTAATCCCATCGAAAATGGGACACGCTGTACATGGCAGTACCTAGTGATGTAAATGGCAGTATTTCTGTTGAAAATATTTCCATAAAAATAGAAATATTGGAAATTTCCGAACGTGTCTTGCGAATATTGGAAATATTGGGAATATTGAAAATATTTAAAAAAGTATTATCTTTCATTTTTTGTAAACTCATAAGCATTAAACTTACTATGATGATTATTATAATGATTCATATATGAGTGAGCCTTGCAGCCCTTCCACTGCGACCACTAGTGGGTCTATTGTGGCTCACTTTTGAGTGGTTTCTCACCACTGTATGCCTAATCCTCCAAAAAGGTTAGCTATCAGTTTGGGTGAGACACTGCTCAGATCTTCTGAATCAATCTGAGGTGTACCGAAAGTGTTTTGACGTAAACGTGCAATAGGCTAAACATTCGCACAGTACATGTCTAACTGTTTCATCATCCTCCATACAGACTCTACATTCGGTCTCTTCTGTTATTCCCATTCTGTGCATGGGAACTCTTAGTCGGCAGTGACCCGTAAAAAGTCCAGTCACTATACGGATCTTCTGTCTGGTAAGTCCAATGATATTTCTGGCTCTCTTTTGACAAGGTCCTTTAATGAACTCTTTAGAGTGAGCCAGTTCTGGTATATTCATCCAGTATTGTTGGAAGCTGTCCGCTATCCATCCCAAACTTACTATAGAACAATTTTTATTTCCGATACTATTAAAGATTTTGAGGAAGTGGTCGGGCAAGACGATGTTATTGAGTGTGATGCTGATGATAGCGATGAAGCAGCAGTGGCGTATATATGGGGGGGGCCCCCGAAGTTAAGATTTTTTTGGATATTTTCCTCATATTTCATAAAATAGCATAAAATACAGTCTCATGAGGTCTCGGCCCCCCCCAAAACTGTCTCGGGCCCACCGCGAAACTTTTTTCTATATACGCCACTGCGATGAAGATATGCCTCTTGCTCGACCAGTGAATAGTGTAGTGTGTCAAGAATAAGATTTTTGTTGTAGAAATTTTACCTTATTTCTGTTTATTTGTTTGTTCGGAGCCTTCTTCGTTTTCCGGTGTTTTTTACGTGTTTTGCCTGGACTAGCCCCATCTTACTCTGGAATCACTTCGCCAGCATTGCGCTTCTGCGATCAGCGCGGCCCAGTCCATTCGTATTATAAGTCTATGGCCGCGAATGTGTCTCAGGGCCGGTTTCTCAATAGAGGGTTAGCCCTGACCCATGGGTTATCTTTGATAGCTGTCTTTTTTTAGCATGTGATAAATATGTCAGTCATCTATTTTTTTAACCCACGGGTCAGGGCTAACCCTCTATTGTATCAAAAAGTTGTATTTGTACAGTCGAACCTCTCTAACTCGAACCTCTATAACTCGAACCTTTCTATAACTCGAACCTTTTAAGAGGTCCCTGTACTTTTGATATGTATTTCAATCCCTTTAACTCAAATTTCTATAACTCGAACTCTCCATAATTCGAACTGTTTTCGTTATCCCTTTAAGTTCGAGTTATAGAGGTTCGACTGTAATTGTTTTTCTGTTGTAAGAAAGAAATTAGCAAACAGCACACTAGCAAGCTACGCTGTTCGGCGTTCATGTGGTTAATGTATGCGCGCCTTTAGAGACGCATTTCACCCACATATCCACTATATTTCCAAAATGCATGCAACACATATTTAACAACAAAAGACCGCAGTAATAATTTATACATTAAATTTATGGCCCCCGAAAAATAATTTATTTTTAAATCGTGTCGACGCGTTAAATACTACACCTGACCGACTATAATTTATCTAGCAAGCAGTTTTTTTCATGTAATTATGAGATAAGTTTTGACGAATACGCCACAAATTGCGAGTGTCAAAGTACCAATCATTGTGCTAAAAAGATCAATCGAAACAGTTGTTCCAAATTTTTAGAGAATGAACTAGAGCACAACTTGGCTCCTTGAGGATCACGTAATATATAATAAGTACTAAACAATGGTATATTAGAAGAAATAAAGAAACTGATGGAAAAATGCGGACCCTAAGAAAGAAGGAAAAAGAACATCGATAGACTACACAGAAATAAATAAAACTATAAGTAAAATGATAAAAGAAAATAAAAGTTGAGAGAGTTATAGAAAATAGGCCGACTCTAGGTAGATATGAAATAATCAAAATAAAGGATATTATTATGAACATAGAAACTAACGTTAAAGAGGATATTATTAATATCACACAATTCTATACAGAATACTACCAAACAAAAAGGGAACAATCACAAGAAACCATGAAGAAACTCCAAACAAAAATAAAGAACATAAATTCAGGGCTACAACCTAAAATAAGCAAAGCGGAAATAAAGAGAGCACTAAAGAAAATGAAAAATATTAAATCGGAGTAACAGCAGAAATGCTCAAGTACGGTGGTAAAGCTGTGGTTAATACCCTCTGTATTCTCCTAAATAAAATACTAAAAGGTGAAATAATCCCAAACAACTGAAAAGAATCCATAACCATTATTCTACACAAGAAAGGCGATAAAGCAGATCTAAAAAATTATCAACCTATAACACTCCTCAAGGTGGTTTATAAGCTTGTCACAAAAATATTAACCGGTAAACTATCAACAAAATTTGACGGATATTAATCAAAAGAACAAGCAGGCTTCAGAAAAGGTTTCAGTACAGACTACCCAAGACTACCTATTAACCATGAAAATCCTAATATATATAATATTGCATTTATAGACTTTGAAAAAGCTTTCGATAGCATAATATCAGACAGAAAGACAATCGATGGAACAAATGTATTATAAATTGGAGACCTTGGGAAAATAAAAGGAGTAGGGAAGACCTCAAATGAGATAGAGAGATAAAAACGGCGACAGGCAGAGAAGAGTGGACGATGTTGGAGGAGGCCTGTGTCCAAAGATGGATCGAAGA
The DNA here is from genome assembly GCA_963576565.1 of Aspidapion aeneum. NCBI lineage: Eukaryota > Metazoa > Arthropoda > Insecta > Coleoptera > Brentidae > Aspidapion > Aspidapion aeneum. The sequence goes on along the minus strand of OY755043.1, from coordinate 4,184,179 downwards.
AGGGCAAAGATATAGATAGACTAAACAAACACTATTTAAAAACAAAATCTGATTTAGATGTTTACAAATGGTTTGTTTTCTTCATTCATATGGTAAGTATTTTTCTGGTGGATTGTGGCAATCTAAAAACTTTTGGCCCGTGGGGCACACTTGGTGAAGGCGAAACGAAATAACCTGCATCGCAAAATTTTTAATTAAAATTTTAATAACATAAAAAATAATGATGACAATTAATTACCTGTGATGTAAAGATTCTTATTCCAAACCTACAGATCTCAAACCTTGTTTTTGTGCAAACGGTGGGTCGGTATATAAATCAACATAAATACGACTTTATACTACAGCCATGTATTTTCTTAATAATGTACATGGGTAAAAATGTACTTGCATGTATGACTGGGTTTATAATTTGTTGTGTCCAGAGGACCTTATCTTATATGATAAATATGTTCGTTTGACTGCTTTTTCATTTTATCTTGTTTAAAAAACGTGCTGCTTGGATTTTTCTCGAGACCCAGTTTCTTTAATTTATAGTGACCATTCTTTCCTGGCGTATATTTTTATAACTATAATATTATATATAACAGGATTAGAAATATTACAAGATATGTCAGTAATAACGTTGTTAGAAGTGGCGATAAATTTGGGAATTAGTTCAAGTTTTAATCTCCTTGTGTTTTCGAGCTTGTTCGTGTGTTACAACATTTTTGGCTCTACCCCAGGATGGAACTTAAGATGTTTCAAGATCAGCTTTGATTCCTTCGTGAAGTCCGCCTTGACATCAGAAGGTTTTTTTCCATTTGGTTCTTGAATCTGAATCTACGTTTCTTTTAATTTCCAGCCCTTCTTTGGTGTATAATTTGGTTTAACGGTATTCCGTGTTCTCCAGGCAGAGGTATACGCCATTCTGATTTGTGGTTATAAAAACCTAGAACCTAGACAGTAGAGCTGCACTGCACTCTGTCAAATCGGCCAGAGTAAGCTCTGCTCTTGCAGCTGAGTGTAGGAATGTACTAAAAACTCTGGCAGGACACAACAAGGTTGTTCTCCTCCTTGTTTCAGGACATGAGCTCATTCTGGGAAACGAGGAGGCTAACTAACTAGCTAGAATGGGGTCATCAGCTAATCCAGTACGGCCGGAACCCATGGTGGACACCGCAGAGTATCTTTTTGTTTGAAACTCGTAGTATCTTGCCATGACGACCCTAAAATGTGAGTTAAACAGGTGCTCTTAGGTGCTCTGTGAAGACACGGAAGGAATGAGGCAGGCCAAGCTCCTTATCGGGGAGGTGAGCGCCTCCAAAGCGAGGTCTTTTATCACACTCGGGAGAAACGATATGAGACTGGCGACAGGGCTCTTGACTTGACACTGTCGCCTTGATAAACACCTTAGTATTTTGGGAATCGTTAAAGATTCTGAGTGTCGGTGGTGAATGGAGGACGAAGAATCCCCTTTACATATCCTAACCGTGTTCCCTGCACTCGCCGCGAAACAACGGTCGCTTTTGGGAAGCTGTGTGCTTAACCCTGGCTGTCGCCTTAATAAACACCTTAGAATCCTTAGGTGCTCTGTAAAGGCACGGAAGGAATGAGGCAGACCAAGCTCCTTATCGGGGAGGTGAGCGCTTCCAGAGCGAGGTCTTTTATCACACTCGGGAGAAACGATATGAGACTGGCGACAGGGCTCTTGACAGGACACTGTCGCCTTGATAAACACCTTAGTATTTTGGGAATCGTTAAAGATTCTGAGTGTCGGTGGTGAATGGAGGACGAAGAATCCCCTTTACATATCCTAACCTTGTTCCCTGCACTCGCCGCGAAACAACGGTTGCTTTTGGGAAGCTGTGTGTTTAACCCTGGCTGTCGCCTTAATAAACACCTTAGAATCCTTAGGTGCTCTGTAAAGACACGGAAGGAATGAGGCAGACCAAGCTCCTTATCGGGGAGGTGAGCACTTCCAGAGCGAGGTCTTTTCTCACACTCGGGAGAAACGATATGAGACTGGCGACAGGGCTCTTGACAGGACACTCTAGCCTTAATAAACACCTTAGCATTCTGGGAATTGTTAAAGATTCGGAGTATCGTTGGTGCATGGAGAACGATGAATTCCCTTTACATATCCTAACCGTGTTTCCTGCACTCGCCGCGAAACAACGGTCGCTTTTGGGAAGCTGTGTGCTTAACCCTGGCTGTCGCCTTAAAAAACACCTTAGAATCCTTAGGTGCTCTGTAAAGACACGGAAGGAATGAGGCAGACCAAGCTCCTTATCGGGGAGGTGAGCGCTTCCAGAGCGAGGTCTTTTCTCACACTCGGGAGAAACGATATGAGACTGGCGACAGGGCTCTTGACAGGACACTCTAGCCTTAATAAACACCTTAGCATTCTGGGAATCGTTAAAGATTCGGAGTATCGTTGGTGTATGGAGGACGAAGAATCCCCTTTACATATCCTAACCGTGTTCCCTGCACTCACCGCGAAACAACGGTCGCTTTTGGGAAGCTGTGTGCTTAACCCTGGCTGTCGCCTTAAAAAACACCTTAGAATCCTTAGGTGCTCTGTAAAGACACGAAAGGAATGAGGCAGACCAAGCTTCTTATCGGGGAGGTGAGCGCTTCCAGAGCCAGGTCTTTTCTCAAACTCGGGAGAAACGATATGAGACTGGCGACCGGGCTCTTGACAGGACACTCTAGCCTTAATAAACACCTTAGCATTCTGGGAATTGTTAAAGATTCGGAGTATCGTTGGTGCATGGAGAACGATGAATTCCCTTTACATATCCTAACCGTGTTTCCTGCACTCGCCGCGAAACAACGGTCGCTTTTGGGAAGCTGTGTGCTTAACCCTGGCTATCGCCTTAAAAAACACCTTAGAATCCTTAGGTGCTCTGTAAAGACACGAAAGGAATGAGGCAGACCAAGCTCCTTATCGGGGAGGTGAGCGCTTCCAGAGCCAGGTCTTTTCTCAAACTCGGGAGAAACGATATGAGACTGGCGACCGGGCTCTTGACAGGACACACTAGCCTTAATAAACACCTTAGCATTCTGGGAATCGTTAAAGATTCGGAGTGTCGTTGGTGTATGGAGGACGAAGAATCCCCTTTAAATATCCTAACCGTGTTCCCTGCACTCGCCGCGAAACAACGGTCGCTTTTGGGAAGCTGTGTGCTTAACACTGGCTGTCGCAATAAACACCTTAGAATTCTTAGGTGCTCTGTAAAAACACGGAAGGAATGAGGCAGACCAAGCTCCTTATCGGGGAGGTGAGCACTTCCAGAGCGAGGTCTTTTCTCACACTCGGGAGAAACGATATGAGACTGGCGACAGGGCTCTTGACAGGACACACTAGCCTTAATAAACACCTTAGCATTCTGGGAATCGTTAAAGATTCGGAGTGTCGTTGGTGTATGGAGGACGAAGAATCCCCTTTAAATATCCTAACCGTGTTCCCTGCACTCGCCGCGAAACAACGGTCGCTTTTGGGAAGCTGTGTGCTTAACACTGGCTGTCGCAATAAACACCTTAGAATTCTTAGGTGCTCTGTAAAGACACGGAAGGATTGAGGCAGACCATGCTCCTTATCGGGGAGGTGAGCACTTCCAGAGCGAGGTCTTTTCTCACACTCGGGAGAAACGATATGAGACTGGCGACAGGGCTCTTGACAGGACACACTAGCCTTAATAAACACCTTAGCATTCTGGGAATCGTTAAAGATTCGGAGTGTCGTTGGTGTATGGAGGACGAAGAATCCCCTTTAAATATCCTAACCGTGTTCCCTGCACTCGCCGCGAAACAACGGTCGCTTTTGGGAAGCTGTGTGCTTAACACTGGCTGTCGCAATAAACACCTTAGAATTCTTAGGTGCTCTGTAAAAACACGGAAGGAATGAGGCAGACCAAGCTCCTTATCGGGGAGGTGAGCGCTTCCAGAGCCAGGTCTTTTCTCACACTCGGGAGAAACGATATGAGACTGGCGACAGGGCTCTTGACAGGACACTCTAGCCTTAATAAACACCTTAGCATTCTGGGAATCGTTAAAGATTCGGAGTGTCGTTGGTGTATGGAGGACGAAGAATCCCCTTTAAATATCCTAACCGTGTTCCCTGCACTCGCCGCGAAACAACGGTCGCTTTTGGGAAGCTGTGTGCTTAACCCTGGCTGTCGCCTTAAAAAACACCTTAGAATCCTTAGGTGCTCTGTAAAGACACGAAAGGAATGAGGCAGACCAAGCTCCTTATCGGGGAGGTGAGCGCTTCCAGAGCCAGGTCTTTTCTCAAACTCGGGAGAAACGATATGAGACTGGCGACCGGGCTCTTGACAGAACACTCTAGACTTAATAAACACCTTAGCATTCTGGGAATTGTTAAAGATTCGGAGTATCGTTGGTGCATGGAGAACGATGAATTCCCTTTACATATCCTAACCGTGTTTCCTGCACTTGCCACGAAACAACGGTCGCTTTTGGGAAGCTGTGTGCTTAACACTGGCTGTCGCAATAAACACCTTAGAATTCTTAGGTGCTCTGTAAAAACACGGAAGGAATGAGGCAGACCAAGCTCCTTATCGGGGAGGTGAGCGCTTCCAGAGCGAGGTCTTTTCTCACACTCGGGAGAAACGATATGAGACTGGCGACAGGGCTCTTGACAGGACACTCTAGCCTTAATAAACACCTTAGCATTCTGGGAATCGTTAAAGATTCGGAGTGTCGTTGGTGTATGGAGGACGAAGAATCCCCTTTAAATATCCTAACCGTGTTCCCTGCACTCGCCGCGAAACAACGGTCGCTTTTGGGAAGCTGTGTGCTTAACCCTGGCTGTCGCCTTAAAAAACACCTTAGAATCCTTAGGTGCTCTGTAAAGACACGAAAGGAATGAGGCAGACCAAGCTCCTTATCGGGGAAGTGAGCGCTTCCAGAGCCAGGTCTTTTCTCAAACTCGGGAGAAACGATATGAGACTGGCGACCGGGCTCTTGACAGAACACTCTAGACTTAATAAACACCTTAGCATTCTGGGAATTGTTAAAGATTCGGAGTATCGTTGGTGCATGGAGAACGATGAATTCCCTTTACATATCCTAACCGTGTTTCCTGCACTTGCCGCGAAACAACGGTCGCTTTTGGGAAGCTGTGTGCTTAACACTGGCTGTCGCAATCAACACCTTAGAATTCTTAGGTGCTCTGTAAAGACACGGAAGGATTGAGGCAGACCATGCTCCTTATCGGGGAGGTGAGCACTTCCAGAGCGAGGTCTTTTCTCACACTCGGGAGAAACGATATGAGACTGGCGACAGGGCTCTTGACAGGACACACTAGCCTTAATAAACACCTTAGCATTCTGGGAATCGTTAAAGATTCGGAGTGTCGTTGGTGTATGGAGGACGAAGAATCCCCTTTAAATATTCTAACCGTGTTCCCTGCACTCGCCGCGAAACAACGGTCGCTTTTGGGAAGCTGTGTGCTTAACACTGGCTGTCGCAATAAACACCTTAGAATTCTTAGGTGCTCTGTAAAAACACGGAAGGAATGAGGCAGACCAAGCTCCTTATCGGGGAGGTGAGCGCTTCCAGAGCGAGGTCTTTTCTCACACTCGGGAGAAACGATATGAGACTGGCGACAGGGCTCTTGACAGGACACTCTAGCCTTAATAAACACCTTAGCATTCTGGGAATCGTTAAAGATTCGGAGTGTCGTTGGTGTATGGAGGACGAAGAATCCCCTTTACATATCTTAACCGAGTTCCCTGCACTCGCCGCGGTAAGACGGTTTGGGAAGCTGTGTGCTTAACCCTGGCGCTGTTAGAAAGTTTCAACCCAGAAAAATCTGCTCGTTTGCCAAGGCGGCGGGTTTCAGGGCTGACACAGTGGTTAGTGGGGTACCAGGGGCCCAGCAAGGTGGCCTTAGTGCATGGGACTTTTCTCGCACCCCTATAACGTTCATTCATTCATTCATTAAAGGGTATTCCAAGCCATCGTTATCATCAAAATTTATCAATGCTAATGACAGTCGTTTGAAAGTTATAGTTTTTTTTTAAATGTTAACCACATGTTAACTTTTTAACGGAGGGCCGCATCAATATACGGTTATTAAATTAAAATATAATTAGGCACATTTTTCTCAAAAATTTGTGTCAAAACTAAAAACTTCGTAAGAGCTTTGGTTTCGGAGATATGTACACAAAACTGTATTCAAGGTTGATAAAGTATGGAGTTTATAATGGACTAGGAAGGTATCAGATCCGTCATGGATCCATTTATTTTTTGTCGCACAAGAAAAATAGCAGGTTTGGTTATTTTAAAATTAGAAGAAGAAAGGAGACTGTGAGGTAACCATAACCCACTTTTTTATTAAAAACACAAGACGCATTACGGCTGGATCGTTAAATATTTGCTAAAACTTTTTCCATACCATTCATTATGGAAAAATGAAATGGAACCATGTAGAATTCCAAATATTTTGTAGTGGAGTAAGCTTATATTACACCTTATATTTTATTTTAAAATTATGTTCAAACTTATATATTTTTTATAGATAATTTTTAGTTATTTCGAAATTGACCCTAAACAGACAGGCAGACAAAACGATGCCAGTGTGCTTCAACTTTCGAGTGCTTGAGCCAGATCGCTAGATGGCGCTACACCTTTAAATTTGCTCGTATTTTACGGCTGCGAGTTATTCATACGTAGGAGTTGGTTTTGTTTTAAATGGACTTACTTAGGTAAGCTGTTCCCCACTGGTGACGTAAAACACACAAAACGTATGTCTGGAGAGGCTACCTTGTGTAAGTTAGAAACTAACCAAAACCAACTCATTCCTCTCTTTCTGACACTCGCGAGTTAAGCACACACACCATTGTGTGAATTATAAAATTCTTTTGGATTTTTATCGATACACACACAACACCTCTTCCATCTTTTTTCTTTGCAATTGTTGTTTTGTTTGCAGGGTAGGTTAGGTTCACAAAAAAATTATAATAATTTAACTGTATAACTCCTTATAAAAGATTTATAATAAAATATAATTTTGCGGAAATAAACTCCATATCATAATTTTTTAGACTTTTTGTCAGTTATCAGCTGTTTACCATAACAAATAGCATATGCCAACGAAAAAAAGTTGTCTCAAAAAAAATGATATGAACTGTCCGTTAATATGTTAATATGTGTTTGTACAAGACGGAAATATTAATAAATATTAAAAAAACATTGTTTAACATTACTTCCAGGCATTGGCAGTAGTTAAATGACGACATAGGAAATACGTGAACTGGACCCGCGGAATCATAACGACATAAAGTTAAAAACTTTCAAGTGCTCTTCTATTTAAACACAATTAAAATTTATAGCGCACAGTCAGACCCAGCCAACGGCAATTTAATTGTAAATTCTTCTTAGCCGTGGCTAAGACAACTATTAATGACCGTGACATACCACATGAGAGTGACATACAGCATTAGAGTAACATACACCCAAGCAGCATTTGGACGTCATATTACGTTACCCATACGTTGCTTGCGATAAACGCGACGTCGGGTGCCGACGTCGTTTCGACCGCCTGACGACCCTCGTTTGCACCTAAATGGGGAATACAAATTCGGGTCGCTACGACGTCAGCATCTGACCTTATAGGTAATAGAGTTTACCAATTAACAACGTAATTGTACGTTGGATTTCCGTCACTTAAATTTAGTCGCAAACAGGTAAGTTGCGTTTGGTTTCGTTTCCATTGCCTAGAATACATATAGTTTTTGCTAAAAAGAATTGCTGTCTAGTAACTAAAATTATACCTGATAAGTAAATATTTTACACTTATTATAACAAGTCTCATAAAAATGGGTGCATTTTACAAATGACAATTATAGTCATGCATGAAAGGGGGTATTACAATATTAATAATTTATATTTTAAAGCAGGAATCCAACAAAAATTTTACAACGAAGGCATGTTTATTGATAAATGTGATTAAAATACTTTCAAAACAAGCAAGCGCTCCTGAAATATGCAAGATTTACTAAAATATATATTTGTTAAATAGATCTAATTTTTATTATTTTTTTTTATTTTTGTAAAAAAAATATTTTGCTGCCTCACTAAACTCAAATTTGTTAATAATTTTACAATTATTCTTTCATTTCTACTTAAAATTAGAAAAAGAAAAAATATTTTATAATGGCCGACAGACGCTAACCTTTTCAGAATGACGGATTACTGTGTCTGACTTAATGTGAACTAATAATATACCAATTCGGACCGGGTCTCCACTTTTGGTTGTGAAAGATAACCAAAGAGTCGAAGTCCGACGTCCGGCAAACGTATTTCGTCCCATTAAATTCGGACGTTCGCCCCGCATGATTTTGCGTCGGCCTGCCAACGGATTGGAACTCAACGTCCGCTCTTTTTCTACAACCATAGGTAAAGCCCACGGTCCCAAAGCTAACTACTCACCGAAATCATTGTTTTTTATTTTTTAGAAATGTTTGTTTTAATATCAAAAATCTAAGGGAAATTAAACCTATACCCCACCTGTGGGAAGAGGATGGGGTATTATGGTTTCCAAAATCCAAAAAAGATATAAAACTGCGTCATGTGCTGAAACGTAGCCGTCCTGACCAAAATATCTCTCGACCAAACAAATTCACTTGTTGATAGGTTATGGGCGTCTATAAATGACAGTAGGACGTGGAATAGGTCAAGTAAAAATTACGGAAAGTACACCAACCAAACTAAACGCTAGTTTAGGGCTGAGGTTAGGGTCTTCACCGGAAGTACCCGACGCCGACGTCTGTTGGTCGTTGGGCTGGTCAGAGTTTTTGTACGTCGAACAAACGAACGTAAGACCGACGTTGGGAAATTAATGGTATAATGCGTTGCATTATTTGACGTCGCGAGATCGTTAAAAAAACGGGCGTATATTTGATAACGTCGGTTTTGATATAAATGCGACGTCGCTTAACGCATAATCAATCTTGCAACTTGAAATTCCACTAAATCTGACGTCGGTTCAGGTCACATTAGGTTGTAAGTCAAATAAATGTTTCTTGGGCATTCATACAACCAGAGATGTAGGAGGGGAATAAATAGCTATTGGACATGTGCGCATTCGAATTTGATGCATATTGGTTCATAAATGGCAAAGTCCGCCATTTTAGATCCGCAACTTTGATTTTTATCAATTTAAGTTAAAAATAATAATCACTGACACAAAAGTTCTCAAAGTTCCGAGTTTGATGCATATTGGTTTATAAATCGGAAAATCCGCCATTTTAAATCCGCCGTTTTGATTATTTTAAATTTTAACTTAAAAATCATAATCAGCGACCTGAAACACCCCAAAGTTCCGAATTTGATGCATATTGGTGTCTAAATGGAAAAGTTCGCCATTTTGAATCCGCCATTTTGATTTTTATAAATTTAAGTTAAAAATAATACTCAGCGACCTGAAAGATCTCAATGTTTCGAGTTTGATGTAAATCGGTTTATAAATAAGAAAATGCGCCATTGTGGGACCGCCATTTTGATTTTTTAAAAGTTTAAAAACACTCCAAAGTTTCGAATTTGATGCAAATTGGTTTATAAATGGAAAAGTTCGCCATTTTGGATCCGCCATTTTGATTTTTATAAATTTAAGTTAAAAATAATAATCAGCGACCTGGAAGATCTCAAAGTTTCGAGTTTGATGCAAATCGGTTAAAATAAGAAAGTGCGCCATTGTGGAACCGCTATTTTGATTTTTTAATAGTTTAAGTTGGAAATTATAATCGGCGACCTGAAACACCCCAAAGTTTCGAATTTGATGAAAAACTTTAGATGGCACTTCATACATCGTGCCAGATAACACTCGCACCACATTACAGGACTTTACAAATTATTATTCCAAAATAATGTTTATGAATGCGGGAAAGTGACACTTTCTGGATTAAAATGTGTGGGTAAAATTGCACGTTCGCCGAAAAAACTATCTATCGTGACGCTACTGAACTTTCTCGTTATTTACCAAAAACTATCCGTCAAGACGACTTACCCATAAAATGTTGTTTTCTCACCGATTTTTTTTGTTCTTTTGCAAAAAAACAATTTGGCACCATGGTTGAACCCAAATAGTTACTTCTAAATTTGTTTTTAAATGTTTTTAAGATTTATTTTTGTAAATTCGCGCACGAAACTTGAAAAAATACCATTCCGTACTTAGAAAACATTGCTCATCATAGAATACCAGTTTCCCCTGTAAAAAACGACAGCAGGTTGTGTCAACTCAAAATAGGGCAGGTGGATTGAAATTAGCCCGCTGCTTTTCTTTCGCAGTTATGCTGTCAGTCAGAAAAAGATAAAAGTACCCATATAGTGTCTAGGCTGTTATTAGCATGCAAAAATCACTTTTTCCACTTCACAACTTGAATAATTTCTATCTATTTTTTTATTTTATAAAAATACCTGCGCATAGAAAGCAAATTAGATAGAGTCAATAAAAAATGCCTTTTCTTTCGGTCTCTAAGGCCCTTTCAGGGCCTTATACAACTCAATGGTTGTTAGTCTATCTATATAATAAGCTAATAAAGCAACATAGAAGAAACAAATCGCAACAAAAAAGTTACTCAATTTTTCTTTAGTGGAAAAGTAGCTTTAAAAAACAAGAAACACCCTTTCGAGCGAAATTATAGTATATGAACTTATTAGGTTCATAAATAAGATTGAAAATAAGATTTATCTTTAGTTTCGCAAAACTCATCACAATCAGCGAAATCTGCAACTTAGCAGGAGCGGGCTGTAATAAAAGTTTTCGTTTAAATTCCGCTCAATCGATTCTGGTAAACTACGAAACTTTCCAAATGCTGGATTTGCTGGATTTCGGAAAGAAATTTCTCCAAAACAAATGCAGAAGTATCTGTACCCCTATACCCCATAATTGATGTTACCTATAGGATTTTCAAATAACGCTGCTGTTTTTTTTTTCAAATGTTTTGCGTCGTATTTTTAGATAAATTTTATATTTAACAATTGTTCGTGCAACTTTAATTTTAAATTCAAATTTTGCGCCAAATTCCCGTATTCGGAAAACCCACACAATTTTAATTTGATTGGCACAAGCAAAACGCCAGCGCCATCTACGAAAAATGAATCTGCGGAAAAAGGCGTAACCAAAAAAAGATTCGTCTGTCGTATTCTATCGAGATCACCACGCAGCATGGTGATAAATTCTATTAACCAAAAAATCTAATAATATTCTTAGAAAATCAAACTGAACCATTACACAAACAAGTGATTCTAGTGTGGATCGACTGCAACGACTGGGCCAGCGAGAGGAGCTCCTCTGGACGACGGAAACAACTAAAAAGGTGAGTGCCAATCCTCTATATTGTCTTTGTGTGGCTCGGAAAAATTAATATTTTTACATCGTCCTTTTAAGGATTTTTGCACCCAGATTTTATAAAACGACCAGCGCGCTTACAGTCCCGCGGCTCTACCTCATACCTCAAACCTCAAAACATCAACAACAATAAAGAAAAATAAATGGATTCATGAAAAATCTAATACTTTCCTAGCCCAAAAGTACGCGGAAATGGTATTCCGTAAAAAGAATTGAGATAAAAGTAAAGCCAAGTTCTGTAATACAAATTTCAAAATGAAAGGTTTTTACTAGTTTGGAAATGTTTCTTTAAACTTTGCTATTGTTAACAAGGTGAAAAATTTAAAACAATATATAGAAAGTCTTACATTTGACAACAAACTTAAGTATTAAAACTGAAAATAAAGCTTTTCCTTTAGACAATTTTTTTTTATCTGAAACGGTTTGCTTATCAAACATATTTTTTTAAAAATAGCACAAAATTGCTAAAACTTTATTAGTTTTGTAGTAGAAGAATTTCAAATGTTTATTTAGTTATCTTAAATGACAAAAGACAAAATGCAAAAGTAGCAAAAATATTTCCTAATACCCCCGTTTCTTATTCCACCATCTTCCCCTGTGTCAAATAAATGGGTTCCGGTCAACACTGCAGTGACCAGTGCAGCCAGGGTCAGCCAATCGGAAATAATATAAGCTCACTAAAAACACAATTGCGCACGTTCTAGGTATAGTTTTTTGCAAAGTCAGTTGATCAAAGATAAAAGCCGACCGTCGGCATATCTTTTAAGGAAAGTGACATGGGCGGCGGTAGATATATTCATGAAAATTATTTCATTTAATTATAGCGTAAACTAAAGAAATAAAAATAGATAATAAAACTTTCTATTCCTACACCTACAGAAACGACACTCTGCATACTGCCGACTAAAGGGGTCCCAAAAAGAACACCTGAAAGCAATTAAAACCGCATCTCAAAAAAATCTGCCAATTAGGTGCCGTTCATCCACCTGGGCTCGGTCGGTCGGAAAACAAATACTTTGTGCTCGGACCGCAAAGAACCGCGCCTTTTCTCTGTCGGTAGGGTTGAAATTATACCATGAAGATTTTATATGAATTTGGATAACTTATATCCATAACATACTCCCGTTAGTCGGAGTTATTCAAGTGACTTTGCAGAAACTATACGTCATGAGTGAGTTTGCGGCGTTAACTACATGTGACATTCAAATATCAACGATGTAAATCGTCACAAGACGCTAGCGCTACCAAGTCCACTTTCAATCCCTGACTTCGCATGCGCAGATCTACCAATATTATTTACCTCTTGTCTTAGAATAGATAAATACAGGGTGATTTTCACTTGAATGATTCTAACCACATGAAAATAGAAAGTTTCAAAAACCTAACCTAACAAAACCTAATCAAGTCTAACCGAACCGAACCAAAGGAAACTGAACCAATAATTTAAAAAAAAAAAAAAACTTTCCTGACTTCCTGTCCGGGATCCTAGAGGATGTGAATCCGAACCGAACCAAACGGAACCTAACTAAACTGAACCAAACCTAACCTAACCAAACTAAACTACAACACGTACTGCTAATTAGGTTTAGTTGGGTAGGGTTAGGTTTGGATAGGTTCGGTTCGGTACGGTCCGGTTCGGATTCACATCCTCTCGGATCCCAGGTAGGAAGTCAGGAATTTTTTTTTTTAAATATTGGTTTAGTTTGCTTTGGTTCGGTTCGGTTAGATCTGATTAGGTTTCGTTCGGTTAGGTTTTTGAAATTTTCTATTTTCATGTGGTTAGAATCATTCAAGTGAAAATCACCCTGTACATCGATTTTAATACATGAGGTAAATAATATTGGTAGATCTACGCATGCGAAGTCAGGGATTGGAAGTGGACTTGGTAGCGCTAGCGTCTTGTGTAAATCGTCGGCCGTTTTTGGCATGACCAAAAACTTTTGATTATTTCAAAATCATTTTTATCCGAAAATACGAAAACTTTTGAACTATTTATTATCTGCTGTTAACGTGTACGTGTAAATTATACGGTTTAGAAATAAAAAGTGGTGCCTATAATACAATAAGAACTGAATTAACCATTTTTCATTCAGTCAGTACCAGGATTTAGTTTCTCATGCAATAAAATCGTGTGAATTTCCTTTTAAAAACACTTCAGTTATAATGGTGTTGCGTAATTATTTTTTCTCTTCTGCTTAGATGGTAATAACAGATAGAACACTGTGCTAAAAAGTTTTACATTTTCAATTAAGTATATTGTATTAGGTTAAAAAAATATATGAATCACCTACAATTAACAACATTCCCGTGCCATATTCAAATCAGGCAAAATATCTCGGTATGACACTTGATGCCAAATTGCGCTGGAAAGAACATGTTAAGAAAAAAAAGAATAACTTGACATACGGTATAGAAAAATGAACTGGCTAATTGGAAGGAAGTCTAATTTAACAATTCATAATAAGTTACTGCTTTATAAACAAATACTGAAACCAGTATCGACATATGGTATTCAACTATGGGGTTGTGCCAAAGAGAGGTCTTCTTCTAACATTCTAGTTCTACAGAGATTTCAAAATAAAGTATTAAGAAAACATTGTGAATGCACCTTGGTACGTTCGAAATAGTGACCTTCATCAGGATTTAAAAATACGTAAAAGTACGCAAAAAGCCATGAAGATAGACTTCATCGAGATGTGAATATGGAAGCAATTCAGCTTCTAGACAATACTATGCTAGTTCGAAGACATAAGAGTGAAGCCGTTTGAGCTGGTAAACTAAGTGAATAACATAAAACAAAATAATGCTATAAACACAACACAGGTTTTTAATAATAACAGAGAATAAATCAATTATTATTTTGCAAACTTTGTATATGCATAGTTTTATAAATTCAACAAAAACTTTGGGTGTATTTGTGGGCTTATGTATATACGTTTCAAAATAGTGCGAAGAGTTTTATTTAAAAGAAAAGTTTATAGGAATTTGCGATGTTATAAGACGTAACATTAAACGTTAACACTAGTATTTACTATGATCTTAAAACTTAGCACTTGGGCCAGATTCTAAGTACTAAATCTCTAAACCTTACCCATAAGTCCCAGAACATTTTATTTTTCAAAAACCAATATTTTAGCAACGCAGTTTCAAAGTGGAAAAAAATGCTTTTAAAACTAAAAGGCTCTACCATTCTACATAACGTAAGCTATTTTGTATTTTTTTTTTAGATGTACGATTTTGCACCAATGTTATGTTAAGTAGTTTTTTGTAGAGCTTTAAAATACCTTTCCACCGATGTACCCTTTAGGTCCATAGAGCTTGGACTAAAGTAAAAAAAATAGTTAATATCTAAGCCGTCATATTTGACAGACTATAGACTACAAAAAATTAAAAATTGGCTCACGTTATTTAGAATGGTAGAGCCTTGAGCCTGTCAACTTTGCATTAACACGAAAAGTGCATGAAGCCTCTAAGCCAATATAAATAAACCGTTTTAAATAAAAATTAAATAATGTCCTTACAAACATAAACAATTATTTTATTTATAACTCAATATGCTGGTAGGTTAAACGCGTTTCAAAAAGCAGGTGACTTTAATGGCACGGCAGATGGACTGAATCAGTTTTTATTCTGAATAAATCGTTTTCTATATAGTTAACCTGGTGGTTTACGAAGTCTTTATATAACACCACACGCTGTTCTTATTGTTATTTAATGTACACAAGGTGTTTGTGTTTAATAAAAGAGTTGCTTAATCAGTAACGCACCCAGGATAATATCTTGAGGCCTCTGGGGGGGGCCTGTCGTATTTTGTGCTGATTTATCGTTTTGTCCATGAAATTTGTGGAAAATATCTAAAAAAATCTTAGGCTTCGGGGGAGCCCGGGCCCCGAGGCCCTCCCCCTGGGTGCGCCCATGGCTTAATGAAATGTTCAGGAATCTCGCAGGCCCATTATTTCGTCTTCCAAACTATGTATCTTTCATTTACCACTGTTATTAATAATTGTGTAATGTAATGACTTTTAAATCAAATTTACTTTTGTGAATGGAGACTTCAACGAAAAATTGTAAAAACTTTTGGACTGGTCATATTGACCAGGTCTTACTTTTTAAACTGATCCACTACCTGCAATCGTTTTTAATTAGCTTAGAATAAACTCTTATACAGACTCCAAACTCTAGCTCTCAGTCACTCAAAAATTAAAAAAAAACTAATTAAAGTCGAAAAATGGAAGAAATATGAATTGATTTTTTTAAACAATTTAATTAAAATGATCAAGTAAAAATTAATTTATATTTATTTAGTTATTTATTTTCTAAATTTATAGCGGAATGAAGTAGGGCAGTTATAAGTAGTAGGTTTAATTTTAAGTTATTTTTGATAATATCTTAGCAGAAATAAAGGCTTGAGTAAAACAAAGAAAAATGCAGCAAAAAAAGTTTTTTATAATTTGCGTTTTCATTCCTTTGAAATTGGGAATGGCCAATTTCTAACCTTGTCTTGAGCAGCCAAATGTCTGTCTTAATGGCCCTGTTTACATTTTTTTTTGTAAATTGGCTATTTGTGGAAAAAAATCATTTAGCGCCGCGGTGCTGGGGCGTCGGTCGTCTACGAAAAAGCCTTGTTCATCTCCATCCGCACTCCGAAAGTCATAGAGCTAATGTAGCAATTCTGTTTGGTCATTATTTTTGTTAACGTAAGGGCTCAGGCCATCCCGACTCCAATTTTTCACCGTAAATGTGTTTTCCTTTATATTCGTTAGTTACGAAGTCATTAAGACTAGACAAAGTATATGGGGTCGGGACAGTAAACGGAACGCTTTTTGCTAAAAAGAACCTTGTCCACATTAAGTTTAAGAAATAAGTTTATTTTTAAATCCTGGGAATCGGCCGATAAAAATCTCTTGATTGTTACTTTGTAAGGTTTCAGATATTTCAAAAATCATCAGACATTTACTTCTCTGTACGTTGTACTTTTCCGTAGAACGAACAAATGCCAGGGATTCAAGTCATGGATGGTTCTACGGAAAAGTGCAATGTCCAGAGAAGTAAATGCCTGATAATGGTTGAATAAACTGAATCGTCAGAAACGAACAAACAAGAGATTTATATTGAACGATTTCCAGGATTTGTAAATAATTTACAATTTCGACGGTCAGGAATAATATTTAAATTACAACAAATGCCAGGGATTCAAGGCATGGATGGTTCTACGGAGAAATGCATCGTACAGAAATGTAAATATCTAAAAATGTTTGAATAAACTGAAACGTCACAAGCGAACAAACAAGAGATTTTTATGGAGAGATTTCCAGGATTTTTAAAAAAATTTACAATTTTAACAGTCAGAAATAATATTTAAGTTGAAGAAATAAGTACGGACGCTGTCATCAATGGAAGCTGTCTTCCTCTACTAACATCTATGAATGTCTTCTGTTTTTGTTTAAAATTAAAAATAAGAAATGAAAACTATAGCTTTCCATCACACATTTTTTTGTTTTTTTTTTATACTGGGACTTTCCATGTATAGATAGGATCAAACGCTCAGTCTTTTTAGCCATATTTTTGCCGAGATATGCCTTGTTGGGACGTTACAAAAACAACCATATGCCGAGGTGGGAGTCGAACCCACAAAATATTCAGCGCGCCCAGACCACGCATGGTCGGTCCAGTCATATAGCAAGACGAGTTGGAACGAACCACCGCGCTAAGCCAGTCGGCGATTCCAATAGAAGAAATGTTACTTCAATATTCAGCTTTTAAATCCTTTAATCTGCTTCCTATACAGCTGCAGAAAGAAAACAACTTTTTGAGGTTCAAAAAAGCTTTATTTAACGTAATTTTAAAAATAAAAAATAACTCCTTTCTGCTGGTGGTCCCGGCTTCTTAAGGTTCCTGGCTAGAGCGGTTCACAGGATTCTAACTGAAAACAAAAAAAATACTCTGCCAATATATGGGCCCCTAAGCTCACACTAGGTACTATAGTTATAGTTTACGTGTGAGCTAATATAACTAAAAACTGAAATATATTTTATTCAACTCCAGACTAAATTACCTTTTGTTTGGTACCACACAAGCCATGTTTTGACTTAAACTCAAATTTTTTTAAATCTACCCCTACCCTTAAAATAAACAAAAACTAAAATGTATTTTGTTAAACTCCGGACTCAATTACCTTTCGTTTGATATCACACACGCCATATTTTTACTTAAACTCTAATTTTTGAAATATACCCTCACCCTTTTTTTAAAATAAATTAAAATGTATTTTGTTTAACTCCAGACTCAATTACCTTTCGTTTGATATCACACACGCCATATTTGCACATAAACTCTAATTTTTTAAATCTACCCCCAGACAGACAGACAGACAGACAGACAGACAGACAGACAGACAGACAGACAGACAGACAGACAGACAGGCAGACAGACAGACAGACAGACAGACAGACAGACAGACAGACAGACAGACAGACAGACAGACAGACAGACAGACAGACAGACAGACAGACAGACAGACAGACAGACAGACAGACAGACAGACAGACAGACAGACAGACAGACAGACAGACAGACAGACAGACAGACAGACAGACAGACAGACAGACAGACAGACAGACAGACAGACAGACAGACAGACAGACAGACAGACAGACAGACAGACAGACAGACAGACAGACAGACAGACAGACAGACAGACAGACAGACAGACAGACAGACGGCGCAACAAAAAAGTTTTAAAATCATCTGAAACGCAAAGATATATAAAAAATTTTGAAATCGGAGCGACTTTTTTTTTTCTCGAAAAAGGATCACCATAGCTCACACTACTATAGTATATGTGTGAGCTAATTATATTGTACCAATTAATTTTTAACATAAAATGTGTTTGTATTTTGAATGTTGATTTTATGTAGTGATTTGTTTTTCTTTATTGTGTAGTTATTGTTTATCTTTCATATCATCAAATCATAGTTTCGCTCCGTTCGTTTTCTTTTCCCTTTTCACGAAAAGAAGGTGCCTCTCTACCTTTGCATTTGTGGCAAAAATTAAAACTGTTCATTGGAAATAGGTCACTATTTTTTGAACTGTGCTGCGGCTTAGAATATCCCTTTTTTCACACGCGACAACAACTAAATTTGCCACATCTTGACTGTATTCCTACCAAAATACCATTTGAGTCATCTGTACTTTTCCTGAACGCTAAATGTAATACACGGCATGGTTGAGCTTGAATTTTCGTGAAAAACAAATACCCACTTCTCACCTTGTTTCGCTGCACAAGATGAAATAATGAAAATCTTCGTGAAGACGAGAGGTCACGATGTATTCCCCTACTTTCTCACTGCCAGCACGAATAAGGGTCTAAAACAGCAAAAAATATTTTAAGATACCGCCCAAAATACCTCACGGACAGTCAAGAATTAACGTCCAGGTGGATACTTTAAAGTAAACAAGCTAATAATTAAATAAAACTTTACGTTTGCCGCCACAGCGTAGTTTGTCTTTGAATTGGGACACGGGAGTTTCTAGCAAAAGTTTTTAAATGGAGATGTGTTTTTCTGCTGACTTTGGCTCACTGGGTAATGAAATGGACAGGGAACAAGTTAGACGAGCGATCGTAAATTTTTGACTGCCCTGTTCTGTTCTGAAAGGTTAATAAACATCAAGGTATTTCTAAGATCTTTTAAAAGAGTTTAATTGAAGAAAAACTTAAATTAAAAAAAATTATGAGGTGCCATAACTTATTTTTTTTATAAAAGCAGTCCAAAACGTGCAATAAATAGGATATTTTGAATCAGCTACATTAAATAATTCTTCTACACAAGAAAGGCAATAGAGCAGACCTATAAAACTATCGACCTATAACACTCCTTAATGTAATTTACAAGCTTTTCATGAAAATATTAACAGACAAAACCGTCTGATTAACTTCGCAAGATTTGTCACTTGACCAGCAGTGTTCTGAGGAGTCCCATAAGGACGAAACGGTTAACTGTCAACACTTATTAGGTGTCCATTAGATCTTGGACCCCCGTGAGGTTAAGCTTTCAAGCTACCCACGGAAAAATATAATGGAAACAAAAAACTCCTTTTTGCCCGATTAGCCATGAAACTTGTTTGATTTTTAAATTCACGGGTACGAAATTTCACGTTTGTTAGTATTATTTGGCTTAAAAATTCCGTTGATTGACGCTCACTGTCTTGATGACGGGTAAAAATGCAAAATGCGTTGATCCGGCCTGAAAAGACAAAGAGCTGTCGTAGGTCACGGACTATAGTTGTTTTCTGTTATTTGCATTCGATCTTTTCATTGATCGATATTGTATAGCAGTGTTTTTCCCTGCTTTTGGTTTTTTGTTTCTCTCGTATCTCGGTAGATGGCGCCTCTTGCTATAGTTCGCTCACTAATTACATTTAATTAGAGACAAAACCGTCTGATTAACTTCGCAAGATTTGTCACTTGACCAGCAGTGTTCTGAGGAGTCCCATAAGGACGAAACGGCTAACTGTCAACACTTATTAGGTGTCCATTAGATCTTGGACCCCCGTGAGGTTAAGCTTTCAAGCTACCCACGGAAAAATATAAGGGAAACAAAAATCTCCTTTTTGCCCGATTAGCCATGAAACTTGTTTGAGACAGACTAACAACAAAATTTGACAGATATCAATCGAAAGAACAAGCGGGCTTCAGAAAAGGTTTCAGTGTAGTTGACCACATATTACTCATGAAAATCCTAACAGAACGAGCCAACGAACACAACATTCCAATATATTTCTCAAATACCAAATTGCAAATAATGCAAGGACCTAAAACTACAAACAACAAGTGAAATTAAAAAAAGAAAAATAAGAAAAAAGTTTTTTGCTTCGGCCGGGACTTGAACCGGGGATCTCTTGCTCTGTACGCAAACATTCTAAACATTGAACTACCGAATAAATTTTCGGAAAACTTTAATCTATGCAGGCTGCGGTGTCTCAATAAAAGAACGAGAGATTCTCAGGGTATTAACTCGACCAAGTCATCAAACTGATTTCTATAATTCTTCCTTCCCACTGTCAAAAGTATGAAAACTCAAAAGCAAAAACTTTTTTCTTATTTTTCTTTCTTTAATTTCACTTGTTGTTTATAGTTTTAGGTCCTTGCATTATTTGTAATTTGGTATTTGAGAATTATATTGGCAATTGCAATCAAAAATTTTAACACACGAAAAGGTGATCTCATGTTTTCAGACGTTGATATTTTACGTCCAACTTTTAAGTTTTCATACGTTTGACAGTGGGAAGGAAGAATTATAGAAATCAGTTTGATGACTTGGTCGAGTTAATACCCTGAGAATCTCTCGTTCTTGTATTGAGACACCGCATGCGGGATATAGATGGATGAACACAGCGACAGAAAGAGAAGAATGGAAGATACTGGGGAAGGTCTATGTTCAAAGATGAATCAAAGAAAGCTAAATAGATAGGTAGACAGATTGACTGTAAATAGTAATTTTGTTTAGTGTTGGTTGATAACGTTAAATTTTCGTTTCCAAAAAAAATAAACATTTTTGGATACGTTAAATTTTAACTTTAAGAATTTCTTATGTAAACAACCTCACACTTTGTTTTGCCTAATCGTGGTTATCGTTATTCTGAGTTGACGCAGTAACAAACTCACAATCCATTATGTTTAATAACCATACCGCACGTAAAGCGCCTTAACCACAATGTTAACCACAATTCTAGCAAAATTGAAGTTTAACATCACTGACCAAAACAACTTCAATTATGATGGCATGAGAGGTCGCTACTGTATGGACTTATCGAATACATGTTAACGTTTACTAACTTAATACCTTGTATAAGTTCCCTTGATAAAAACCCCCAAAACGCCTCTTAGATAATAGGGACATTTTGGGTCACGTATTTTACACTTTATTACCGTTATTGTTATCACTGGGTTTGAGCATTAGCAGCTTCTCGCTCCTTTTTTGTTACTTACGGTAACGGCGCCTGGTACTTACGGTGGCCGTCCTTTAATGTTACGGTTATTTTTTAAGGTTAGTTTTTGTATTGTTTTTTTTTTTACGGTTAAGCGCACTTGCAAGGAGAAACCTATCACGCTCGAGAAGTGGCCAGTGCGCGGAAATGTTGGTGTGTGTTGGTTTTGAAACGGTTCAGGTTGTAACCTGCAGGGAAAACTGTCGCAGGGAGTTTATTCCACAGCGATGCTGTTCTCCAGAGATATGAATTCTGATATAATGAGGTTCTTGGTGCCTCTATTTTGACAGTAAATTGATGGTTACCGTCTGTTTGACGTGTTCGCCTAGTAGGTGGTACTCCCGGGGGGATCATATGCGCCAACTCTTCAGAGCATTTTCCGTGATAATACCTGTAGAAGAGAGATAGATCGCCCACAGTTCTTCGACGTTCGAGACTATCCAAGCTACGGGTAAGTGCGGGGTCATTGATCAGCTTGATAGCTCGTTTTTGCACGGTGTTCAAAAGCATTAAGGTATGTTTGGGTGCCGCACTCCATATATGTGAGCAGTACTCCATAGTTGGTCGAATCTGGGCTTTGTAGAGTGTCAGCAGTTGGCTTAGTGTATACAGATGTCTTGTACGAAATAACACCCAAAGCTTTTGGGATGCCCTTTTAGCTATATCTGCCACGTGACTGTGCCAAGACATGTTGGTCTCTGCAGTGACTCCTAAGATGTTCAACTGGCTCTGCAATGTGACAGCACTTCCAGATAGCATGATGTTTGGCTCACCGGTGCTGGTCTTTTTTGAAAACAGGGCTGCTTGGGTTTTCTGCGCGTTGAACTGTACAAGGTTTTTGTTGCCCCAGTCCTCTATTATCTCCAGGTCGTTATTTATCTGCGATACTTGAGTTAGTCTAAGATGATGGAATTCACGTGCGGATAGACACTGAGTGGGTGGTATGACTGAGGAGACTACATTGCCATCATCTGCAAAGCAATAAAGTGGATTTACTGTTTTATCTATAAGGTCATTTATGAAAATCAGAAAAAGTGTTGACGAAAGGATTGCTCCCTGTGGCACACCAGCATTTAGTTGGTAAGAGTTGGAGTTCCGGCCATCCAGTGCAACATAAATGGATCTATCCTTAAGGTAACTTTCAAACCAAGTGCAAAGTTTTGGCGACGATCCCATTGCTTTGAGCTTGTTGAGCAGATTTTCATGCCAAATTTTATCGAATGCTTTTGATATATCTAAGGCAATTGTTCTTGTTTCGCCCCGTAACTCAATCGCGTTTTGCCATAAGTGAGTGACGTATGTAAGTAAATCGCCAGTTGACCTATATTTTTGAAATCCGTATTGCTTGTCGCTGATAATTTTGTACTTTTCCAAGTACTTGGTTAGGTGATTGTTCACAACTCTTTGTTTTTTTTATACTGTCGAATTTTTTATCAAAATTCATTAGTTTGGTTTGTAAAAACTCATAAATCTTATAAAAATAAATAAACAAAAAATTGAGGGAGTGTAAAACTGTTAAATTAATGTTTGTGTTAGGCTTATCTTTAGTGTTTTCTATCTTTTTTGCCCTGAATGTTACCGTTATTCTTAGTAACAATAACGGTAACAGCTGTCGAATTTTCAGTTATTTTCACTGGCCCAAATGAAAACTTTTATTTTAAAAAACGAAACCAGAAATACACGTTAAATAACTCCCTAATAAATTTCATGAAGGCTTTAAAATGCTTGTTTTAAAAGAGGCTTGCAAACAAAGAAGACCGTCAGCTTTACTATAATACACTTACCTAATTATTTGAGGTTAAGCTGCAAAAAACAAAACTAGTTAGAGTTCGTTCTCGAACTTTTCGACTGTACAGGAACTCCTGTAACTTTCCCACGTAATTGCATATGTAACAGAAGAGTAGATTACCTCGAAAACTAAATGTGAGGGCGTAAATCTCGCTCTGGCTGGCTAAGATGGAGTAGGTAAAGACTCCAAAGTAAAATACACTTGACGGAGAATGTTAAATAGGAGTTCTTAGTCGGCTGTTTATGTTTTACATATTCTGTTAGGACTCATTCTCCATTAAATGATTATTCTGTACAGCGTGTCCCATTTTCGATGGGATTAAATGGGAAACTCGGTTATTATTAAAGATATTGACTTTCTGATTGCACCCTACCGTGCTCTTTTTTTAAGCCCTTCAAAATGGTGTAATTAGATTTTTGCTATACCCAGTAGTTTCGCTAATACAGGGAGTTTTTGAAAAATTTGCATTTTTTATAATCCCTTATATCTCGCTTATTTTGCGAGATATTTTTATTCTGTAAAAACCTTTTTATGGCAACTTTCTTGATGGAAAATAACAACGTTGTCAGTTTAGTTTTTGAGATATGATATTTCTCATAAAAAAATTAAATACGGACCTGGATTTTTTTAATTAATATTTTGATTGGTTTCATGCTATTATTATCACAAAATAATAAAAATTTAATATTTTCTTGTTCTAAGGTTAAAAAAATATATATTTTTTTTTTTTTAATTTAGTCCGAACCTGGAAATTTCCAACATAAATATATAAATTAAAAATTGCCAGTTGAACGACTTTTAGTTTAACTGTTTTGATACTAGCAAATTAAAATGGTTTTTCGTTCATTTAAAAATTTATTTGAAACAAAGTCTACGACAAATCCAAAAAAAATAACGAATTACAAAAAACAATAACTAATGTTTGTTTAATGACATAAATGGTCAAACTGATTGGCCATTATGTGTGAGACATTGTTGGCATTTTTGTGTAATTTTTCACACATTTTGCATAAAAATATTTCTGCCGTTTAAATAAATTACATTTTTCCAAATCTGGGTATGGTCGATTTCTAGCCATTTTAGAATAATTTTGAGTGATCTATTCACTAAAAATGACAATTAAAATGACAATGTCAATTCCACGCTTTTGTTTTTCCATGTTGAAGTAAATTTCATGAGTTGGTGTGCTACCATTAAATAATTACTATAATTTTAATTTTGTTACTTTTTAACGTTTTTAACTTTATTTATAATATAACAGATAAACTAGAAATCGTCTAACTAGTGTGTCTTCCAATTTTTAATTTATATTTACGTTGGAAATTTTCAGGTTCGGACTAAAATTTTTTTTTTAAATATTAAATATTTTTTAAAATCTTAAATCAAAAAAATATTAAAGTTTTATCACTTTAAAATAATAATAGCATGAAACCAATCAAAATAGTAACAAAAAAATCCAGGTCCGTATTTAATTTTTTTATGATAAGCACCAAATCTCAAAAACTAAACAATATTTAAAAAAATTGACAACGTTATTATTTTGCCCTAAAAAAGGTTTTTACAGAATAAAAATATCTTGCAAAATAAGCGAGATACAAGGAATTAATAAGAATGCAATTTTTTCAAAAACTCCCTGTATTAGCTAAACCACGGTGCATAACAAAAATCTGATTACACCATTTTTAAGGGCTCAAAAAAAGAGCACGGTAAGGTGTAATCAGAAAATCGATATCTTTAATAATAACCGAGTTTCCCATTTAATCCCATCGAAATTGGGACACGCTGTACGCTTGAGACACGAAAAACTGCCCTCTCTCGACACACTAGTGGATGGAATGGTCACTATTAAGCACAACAGCTTAAAAGCTTCCTTGAAGATGTTTCTATTCTCAAATATTGTTTCCATTAATCTGTGGGGTTTCAAATTGTAATATTGTTCGTCGCTATAGGTTGAAAACGGATTGTAACTTGCAGTGAAATGGTATACACAGGGAATATTGATATTGTGTAAAATAATTAAAACAAAAACCGGATCAGAACCAAATGTAAACAATACGCCAATAACCGGACTATAGTTCAATAATATAAGCAGGTTCAACACCTGATTCTTTGTTCATGACAACCATCAGCCGCCTGCACTCCGCGGCATAATGAGTAGACACTAAAAACAAAAATCGCTTTAACAGTGTTTGTCTGTACGCTATGCCCGCATTCTGTGCACTGTAGAATTTCATAGCGATATGTTTTGTTGCCTGCTAATTGCTAAATATAGAAAGAGGGGACGACATATCGCTACAGAATTCGATTGTACAGTATCCGCGACGGGAAACCCTCACGGTTTTTTATCGGTTAACAGGTTATCGGTTATAAGGAGACCAACCGCTCGTTCAGTTTTGCTGAGGAGGCGCGCCTTATATTTTTAATTTTTTGTCCTGTCAAAAAATTCTTAGTTTATTATATTTAGTCTGGAAAAAAGGGTTGAAGCAACGTTTCACCTGCGTCTTACTAGAAGCAGTATAACCTCAAACCATAGGCAGGATTGTATGAGTAAATGATCTCCAGACATTGTTGTCAAGTCAATGTGATAACATTCCTAAACGTTTAATGATACAAACAATTCTTTGTAAATCCTAAAAATACTACAAAACCATAATACAGTATTAAACCAGAGAATATATTTTGAATCTCAATAGTAATAATACAAAATCGTGCAGGTATAATACATTTAAAACCAGTGTGGCAGCTTAAGAACCGATTGTTTGTTTACAATGCTTAAAATATTTAACTACGCCTATGTTTTGTTTACAGATAAATAAGCTATTTACTTACTTGTAAAAGGACCGTTTATTTCCTACGGCATAGGATGTTTTACACACCTCGCACTGTTTTACCATATTGACTTTCACGCAAAAAAAGCAATAAAAAATCACAAAATCACAGACTTTTTAGCACGGCTCACCTTTTAGTCCACAACGATTTAAAATACAATGACGGCTATCAACAATAAGTGACAGTACGTCATCGACCACGCCGTTGTTGGCGAGGTTGCCGCGCTGTTAATTTTTTCCAACGTTTAAAATACACAATTATTACTAATTAATGGCATTTGACAAAAGTAAAAATATTTTATTGTATTTATCTTGGTGAAACTAGTAAGATATGCTTTTAGATTTTATTTTGAATAAAAATAAGGTTAATTTTTAAAGAAAAACCGTTTATTTATTTATGTATTTTTAGTTATCTTATCACATTATGTAAACGTGGCAATTTGGGTTCTTTTCCCCCCTGTCCCCTTTGTAAATATTAGACTCAATCAATAAAAAAGCATGCTGCTTCTACGGGGTTTAATGTTCGAAGCCTGCGTCATTGGGGGAGCTGCCACACCACACACACAGTTATAGAATAGCCAACAGACATGTAAATCCGTTATATACCGTTTCGTGAAAGAATTATCGAATTGTTCTTTGCTGGAACTTTGACAGGTATTCAATTGTGTCAAATTAAGACAAAGAAACCGCCTGTGCTTTGGGAATCCTGTTTAATTTGTTTAGAGTAAGAAAGTTATTAAAATTTGATTCTTGTAGCAAGGTTAGACAAATAAAAGTGGTACATTTTAGTTAAATTGTCTAAACATTAATTTTACAACCATTCCATAAACCCGTTTTCTCGACTGTCTAAAAGCTAGTCGTACTGGCCGGTGCGCGGTGGAGGCTCTAAGCTCCCTTATTTCTTAGAGTGGCGCCCAAGATTCCGTCCGAAAGGGTGAAATATTGAGTGTCAAATGTAAAAGACCGAAGTTTGGCAACCCCGAACTACTAGATGTACAAATGTCACTGTTAAATCCACAATATACGTCAGACCCTCGTGTAAAGTCAAGCGTAAGATGGAGTTGTAAAATTAGGATCGTAAAAGTGACACGGGTTGCAGTCTAGTTGTTTTTTATCGTTCCAGAACGACTCTTCCAAAGTGCTGCGCTGGCTGACTGCTTGGACTTTTTCATATCCTAAATTATTTAATATTTTTTTATTTATGCTACAAGCATACAAGGATAAAATTCCAAAATAAAAGATTTTCGGGGTGTTTGGGAGAGACGGTCCCTAGAATAGACATAATTTTACGTCACTGGTGGTCCAGCTGATTCTTGTAAACAAAAGTTAGGTACGATCTCTCTTTAATAAACAAGTAATATTTTTGGGAATTTTTTGAAAACCAGGGCAACTTTCAACTGTTTTTTTAATGTGTTCACAAAAAAGATTTTTTTTACTGACAGAATGTTTTTTCTTTTTTCGTTTTTCCTAGCCCGCTTCATTCTTACATACACAAAAATAAAACTACGAAGGAAATAATGTGTTCGTTTCAGCATCGAAAGTACTTCGCTAAGCTACACAGTTTGTTTACAACCCAACCCAGGTTGCAAGGGGTCATCAAATGACGTCTTTTTTTCGTCGAAACGTGGTCATTTGGATGACCAGCAGGTCATCTACCAAAAAATGTTGTCTTTAAGGCGTCAGTTACTTGACGTCTTTTTGTAGTGTAGTTTTTGACGTCTGAAAAACGTCATATATTGGTCACTACCCACACTGCACACTTTGTCCAAGGGACATACACTCATACTTACATAGATGGTGCCCCAGTCGGTACTTGACCGGATTTATACGGAATGTGGGGGTACGTATGTAGAATAAATTAAATATTAAATCAAGACAAACTTCGAGGCTTCTTTCGCTTCAAGGTGGAGATGTGTAAGTCTAGGTATAGGTGTATTTTGATCTGTACCTCACAGATGAACACCGCTGTACCTTACCTTACCTTAGTCACAGAAGAGAAGAGTCACCTTCTGTGTCTAAGTTTCCTTCAGTGCACAGAACGCTTCAGTGTTCTCAACTGCAGGGAATATTTCATATATTCAGACGAGTTTAAAAAAAGTCATAAATAGGTCTGTGTGTGTGTCTAATGTTCTCATTTGGTCCCAAATACGTCATATTGCTGATGTCTTTAAAACGTCTAAAAATGACGTCATTTTGGGTGTGTCTTTTAAACGTTAATTAAAGGTCATTTACACGTCAGATTAGAGACGTCAATGGTCATTAAAATGACCTGTTTTTGACGTTTAAAAAACGTGACCTTGCTAGCTAGGAAGTCGTCCGTTTACCCTTGATACTAAACGATCATGCTCGGTTTGACTTATATTTTGTTTTGTGTAAAGAAAAATGAAGCGGGTTAATAGAGTATAATGACTAAACATCTAAAAAAAATTATTTTAGAAGGATATACTAAAAAACAGTTGGAAAGTTGCCTTGGTTTTAAAAAAATTCCAAATATATTTATAGTTCAGTACAGAGATATCCTACTTATATCCTGTTTATAAAAATCAGCTGGACCACCATCAGCGACGTCAAAAATGTGACAAATCCATAGACCGGTCTACTCTAGGGACCGTTGGTGGGAGAGACCTACGCGCGCTAGATAATAGAGTGCTTTTGGTGAGGCGCACCAGCGTTCTGCGATGAGTGCTCGGTTCGGTAATTTGCGAATAGATGGCGAGGCGTT
The DNA here is from genome assembly GCA_963576565.1 of Aspidapion aeneum. Lineage (NCBI taxonomy): Eukaryota > Metazoa > Arthropoda > Insecta > Coleoptera > Brentidae > Aspidapion > Aspidapion aeneum. Next base: position 4,155,497 of record OY755043.1, on the reverse strand, counting down.
TTCTTATAGCAACGGACATTAAGGCCACTAAATTTTCAGCGCCATCTATTCGTACATAACTGGAGTCCAGAAATTTCCCGTATGGTATCTCACTTCAAGGAGACGATAGAATAATAATAAGTAAAATTAAAGCTTATTTAAAATTTATTGTGAACCATGTGGGAATTCATAACTCTTACTAATTCTAATTAGAGTTTAAAATATAGATAAACTCCCTATCGAAGCGTTCCACGTGGTTTTTCGGGTATAAAAAAAAACAAAATTAAATCAGGGACGTATTTAACCAAAATGATTGTGAAATGTGACGATAAGCTTTAAGTATAACACACTGAAAATAATGAGAAAACTGTAATTTACGACAGCTTTAAATAAAAAAAATCCTTTCTGCTTCCATGATTTTGACCCATAAATGCAGCAATGATTTTTGACATCTAGTGATATTGAGGTCTTTGAAAAAATTAAATAAAAAAATTCCCCAAGCGTACACATATCTATTTAGCGACTGAAGCAGCGTGCGGTTCCTCGTACATCAATCTGCCTTTAAACGAATGACTCTACTTTTCTTTTGCCGATCCTGCAAATGGGAAAATGATTTCGCAACTTTCGTCGGGGTGTTAAAAAATGGTTTACGGCATGTTGGGGAGATTCGAAACCTTTGCGGGATTGGGATTGCTATTTTTTAGCGTTGACGAATCATTTATTACTTTACGAAAGAATACAGCTAAGGTAAATGTGTTTTTATAAGATTGAGGTACACAATATATCAGAAAGAGGAAAAACATTTTTATTTTAACGAAATACAGTCGAAATGATCAGTAAATTTCGATAAATTTGAATGACTATTATAATTCAGCAGGATCCCAATTAACCACTAACATTTCCAATGTTTTCTAGTCAGCCTATATCAGCCTATTTTTTTTTAAAGATTTTAAGTCAAAATTTTAGATCCGTCAGATTTCAAAACTGTTGCCATTCAAAGTAGGGTCGGGCTTGATAATTTAAGGGGGTGATAGATGGTGTGGTGTTAAATCTTCACGCCTCGGGCGGTTGGAGTTATTCACCTTGATGTGCGTTCTACCCCCGCGCGCAATCTTGTCGCCTTTCCTCTACTAGTTTGGCTTACCCAGTGGTTTGAAGCGGATCGTGCATAGCTCATTTGGCGGAATTATGACAATCGAAAAAATTGAGCAACGTATTAATTTAAATTAAAACTCAAAAAAACGGCTACTGAATACTTTCAAATGCTAAAAGATATCTACGGAAAGCAGTGTTTGTCTCGTGCAATGATTTTTATGTGGCATAAAAGCTTTTTCGAAAATTATGAGGAAGTTAAAGATGATGAACGAGAAGGGCGCTCGAGCACATCCATAACAGCGATGCTGATTGTTTTTTTTATATTAGGGGTGTTATTCATATTGAATGGGCGCGTGAGGGTCAAACAGTGAACCAACATGTATATTTGGAACTATTGATGTAGCTAAGGGAACGTGTATGGAAAAAACGTCCAGATTTGTGGAAGAACAATGCGTAGCTGTTCTACCAGGATAATGCACCGGCCCACAATGCCCTATCCATTAAACAGACTTGGCCCCTTGCGACCTCAACCTGTTTCCGAAAGTGAAAAAATCATTAAAAGGAAGCCGTTTTAAAATGTTAGAACACGTCAAGGAAGAAATGACAAGATTTAACAGCCTCTCTTCTGATGATTTCTAAAATTGCTTCCAACATTGGAATAGATAGATAAGGGCACAACATTGATGGGGAACATCATTAAGTTGTATTAGTATATATATATATATATATATATATATATATATATATATATATATATATATATATAATATATCACATCTCGTATGCTGGTGTTTAAACATTTGTTGCTTAATTGATTGATTCATGAATTTGTTCCTACAGAGTTAGGTATTGAGAACGCCAAGGCTGCAGTAATATACTCTTTGCAATAAGGCTAGTCCTTTTGTTTAATCACCCCGTCATTCTGGTAACAAAACGCACGTGTATTCTTAATTCAGTTTTAAACCATAGGTTCCTAAGGTAACTGATAATGGACGCTGCAAAACTAATTATCAGTTACCTTAAGGTTAATATAATCGGTCACCACCCTTTATAATAAGGGTGATGGATCGGTGTTTAAACTGTCAATTGTTTTGAAATTTCTGACTTTGAAACATTATCGCTTATTTTATATTTTAATTCTGATTCTGATTTGGAATAGTTTTTTGAGAAAAGTTTCTGTCCCAAAATGATTTTATGTAGTGAAAAATTTATGAACAATTGGGGTGCCCTGCCGCCAAAGTTTCTACATTGGAAGATTTTCAGTGCGACTGACCATATAAAATAGAAATTATTTAATTTTTTCAAAAATGTTATTTTCTACAATGTATTTTGAGTTGGATTTGAGCTAAGCTTTGCAATTTGTTTTGGTAAAAATTATTATTAAAAAAATGTTTATAATATATTTTTTGTAAATTGAAGTTTTTAAATTACCTAAGCAAAATGACTTAATAAAAGTTAAATTAATATTATTTGTAGTTTCCACAAATGAACTTTAGCTCGACTCATATTAATGTAGTACATACTCATTTCTTTGTTACAATAAGTATATAAGCATGAATATTTTTTGAAATTAAAACAGTATTATATTATACTTTTTAATAGAAAAGTTGTTCATATGAAAATCTCACATTTTTTATGGTGGACACATAGATCTTTTAAAAAATATAAAGTTCCTAACTGATTTAACCGCAGAGGCTTTGGGAATTTCAACAAAAACAGTATTGAGACAGAATCTTTGTGAGTGAATTAAAAAATATATTTTAGACACAATATTTAAACTAGAAATAGCTATATTGAGGGTATTACTAATTACCAAGTTTAAAATGTTGCAGTAGAACTGCTCATAGGATTAAGTTCAAATCAAAAGATGAAAATTATTATACTAAGCTTTATTTGTATGGTTTTGTAAACTTATTTTCTTAAAATAAAATAAAACCAATCGAAAAACTAAAAATCTAACTAAAAAACTAACTAGGCAAAAATAATTTATTCTCATCGTCCAAAAAACGCCATCTCATGAACTGCCATCTTCAGTTATGACGAGAGGAACGACACCAATTTAGCTCATTTTCTCAGTCTTCTTGTTTTATAAATCTTTTTTAACAGTAGTTTTACAAACTTTTTGAATTAGTTTTTTAAATGCGTTGTTTTGAAGGGCATCAAAGAGTCTTCATACTTTTTGTCATTACTGTGTTTTTTGAAATTCTGCTCTATAGTTATCACGGATGGGACTGAAGATCGAAAAAAGCGTGGAATTTTCGAATGAACAGTTTATCTTTGTCGCCAATTTTCTTGACTATTTTTCTGAGAATATGTGAATACTTCTAAATATCTACTTTACAAAATATTTTGACTACTTGACAAAAATTTTTTGTTTTGAAAGTTTACTTTCATTGTCAATTTAAGCTTTGATAGACAGACAGGCTTGCAACTGCCAACTGCAATCTGGGGCCAACAATGATTTTCGAAGCTATTTTCTGTCTTCTTTATAGCAGAAAAATAAAAAAGGATAGCAAAGGGACTTGGGCTATTGCAAGGAATATAGCAGTACAAAGGGGAGGTTTTACCCTTCAAATCTTCCGTCAAACCTTCTTGTTATTCTGGAAAAGGTTACAGGGACTTCAAGTCATTCGGTCCCAACTTCTCTACTTCAAATTCTCTTTCCACTTCTTTACATACTCCACATTGTTCTAGGAAGTGAAGCGCTTTTATTAGCGTGTTTTTGGTCTCCACATTTCTCAATCCATGTTCTGAATCAAGGCAGATTTTCGTCCGTTATCTTTAATAACGTTAACAGACGTAAAGTTATGATTTTACACCAAAATTGCGACTTTTCAAAACTTAAAATGTTGCTGGTCTTTGGTTTTAAACATTTGAGATTGCTAAGTCGATTGATTCATGCATTCACGGCAAGGTGAGGGTTTGTGGGGAGATTTTCTGGAAGCAATTAAAGGCAAGGATCTGTCGTGTGGGCATTTCGTCGACTTAAGCAAGGCCTTTGACTGCATTGACCATGAATTACTATTGAAGAAAATTGAGAAATATGGCATAAGAGGCTTAGCTCTGAATTGGTTTGCCTCCTACTTAAAAGATCGAAGTCAGGTGGTTGAAATATCAGGAGTCGGTGCGGTCGGAAGTCCTTGGTCCTTCGGTGGGAGTACCGCAGGGGAGCATCCTTGGGCCATTGTTTTTCATCACGTACATAAATGATATCGCTCGTGTTCTTCTGGTTCAAGGAAGTAAATTCATTCTCAATTTCGCAGAAGATACGAATTTTCACATTCGTGGCAAGAACATTGAAAATATTTTGGATAAAAATAGGCTCATTTTACGTCAAACACAGGACTATTTTAATAAAAACAAATTAGTTTTAAATAATAATAAGACAGCTGACACTTCTTAAAGTCTTAAAGTTAACTTTTAATGATTTGAAAATAGTTATTTACCTAACAAGTGCGGAAAGTGACCCTTTTCCGCACGAACGGCAGTTACACGAACGAAGCAAAGCGGAGTTCGGAAAGGCCGTTTAGGGCGGAAAAGACACTTTCCGCGCGTGTTAGGTACAATATTTTTCCTACTTGCGTAAAAAACTTCTTCCTACATAATGTATTTTGTATTTTTATTGACAAATTATGTTTTTGTTTTAGTTTTAAAATTCAAGTTCATTACTATAATTATTTTATTTTTATTTGCTTTTATAAAATCACCAAAAAAGGTAGCGTGCGTAAAAAAAAATTTTACGCACGCCGTGCGCAAAAAAAAGAGGTATTTTTGGCCTATTTTTCTTATTTGTCAAAGAGTTTCGTGCCTAGCACGTTATGGTCAAAATTTTCAATGCTTAAAATGTGTATAAGACTACGAAAAAATATAGATATTGGGCGATATTATAACTTAATATCATTTATTAAACGAAAAAATGTCGGTTTTAAACCAAAAAAGTCTCAAGTACTGCAAAAAAATGAGACCGATAAATTTTTGAAAGACGCTCCCGATGAGATTTATTTAATGAACAAGGTGGCCACAATATTCGGCATTGCAGGAGCCTGCCGAAGAGCGGAGTTAGCGAATTTACAAGTATCCGACATCAAAGAGAAAGGCGACATCCTGGTGGTAACAATTTCAAACACTAAGAACCATACTTCAAGGAGTTTTGTGGTCTGCGATCCTAACAAAGACGATATAAGCTATATCAACATCTACAAAAAATACAAAAATTTGCGACCACCTGACACACCGCACCAACGGTTCTTTGTTTCCTACCATACCGGTAAATGCTCGAAGCAAGTGGTTGGTATAAACACATTTGGCAAGATCCCCGGTAACATCGCCGGGTTTCTTAAGCTGCCAAATCCGGAAACTTATACGGGCCATTGTTTCCGACGATCTTCTGCCACAATGTTGGTCAATGCCGGAGCAAATATAACCAATTTGAAGCGACATGGTGGGTGGAAGAGTGCGTCAGTAGCCGAATCCTATGTGGAAGAATCCGAGGAAAACAAGAAAAAAATTGCAATGCAAATTTTGCAGAAAAAAAGTGACACAAATCAGGAGACAGAAGAACGCCAACCATCCACCTCAGTACTACCCTCCACCTCAGAACTACCATCCACCATAGCACTTCGATCCACATCAGTGCAAAGAAGCACGAATGCAGAAGCAACGACAGTGTTTCCATCAATGACGACGACTAATACATCGATACAATCTGAAAACCTAACAAAAGTGGCGGCGTCAGCATTAACATTACAAAATGCGACGCATTGCACGTTTAATTTTCACATTATGCGTTAAACTTTTTTAATTTTTCGAGTAGTTTTTAGTTTTTTTTCACTGTTTCCGTTACAAATAAAAATATAAAACAAAAAAAGTCTAAATTTATAATGCAAAGCGTGCGTAAAAGTATTTTAACGCACGGCGTGCGGAAAGTTCAACTTTCCGCACGCAAATGCGTGCGTAAAAGTGCACTTTTACGCACGCAAGTAGGAAAAGTTTCTTTTTTTACCTTTTTATAAAATTGTAGAAAAAAAAGGGCTGAACCATTGTGGGAAAACACCCTGTATACTAATGCGTTTAAACTGTAAATGGAAATAGATCTCCAATAATTTTTAGAATGAAGAATTGCGTTTGCAAGCAAAGTGTTTTTATATTTCGATAATCCATCAATCACTTAGCCGTTAGACAAGCGCTAAAAGCTTACTTTGACTGATTTTAGGATGACTTTAATCTAAAAAAAGACGGTATCAAAAAAGAAGCTATCATCGCTGCGGCGCATTTCCGCCTCGCCCTTTGACAAGTTTATAAAACATTGTATATCAATTCTCGTCATAGCTATATTAAACCAGAGGACAATTCGCCGCCGACGAAGTTTAGGATTGCAATTTTGTATAATTCGTTTATATTTTTGAAAAAAATTTACAAAAAATATTATTTAAAAAAATATATCACAACAAAAACATTTCATGTAAGAAGAAGCCAAGTATTTGCGATAATGGTATTCCGTAAAAAGAATTTAGATAAAAGTATAGCCAAGTTCTCCAATACAAATTTTTAAATGAAAGGTTCTTACTAGTTTGGAAATGTTTATTTTTATTTTGCTATTACAGCCAAACTTGTTTATGTTTAATGTAGCGCAAGTTTAAAAAATCATTTCCAACGTAGTCAGAACGTTTCATTTTGAAATTTGCACTTGACTATACTTTTATCTTAACTCTTTTTCCGGAATACCATTTTCACGTATTTGGCTTCATTTTACATGAAATGTTTTTTTTGAGTTCTTTCAACTGCGCTCTTTTCCTGTGCAGGTATGTCCTTTGCGCTTTCTTCCTGTGAGCTCTTTTCCTGTGCGCTTATTTTAAGGATTCTAACATAGCAAAACTTTTAAAAAACATAGCCTTTAACTTATCTAATGAGCAGTTGTATGTATAGCAGTGGTTTTCTTGGATATGTTATAGCGAAGCAGCAATATCAATCAGAATCGAGGAAGAAAACAAGCCAATTAAACGATTTAACCAGGCCTTAGAAGACGTTTTTAAAAACTTTGCATTAATAACAGATAAGAAGGAAGAATTGATAAAAATGCTGAAAAAACTGTATACAGCAGCCAAAAATATAGGCTTGAGTATGAAATACACTAAAACTATAATCATAACAAACATCAGAATAAACCAAGTAGAGGAACATATATACCTGGGACAAATTATTAAACTAAAAAAATAAAACCAAACAGCTGAAAACAAAAAACGAGTAAGATTCGCCTGGGCAGCATTCGGTAAATTAAGTTACATATTAAAAAATATCCTTAGTACTTCAAAACGAAAGTGTGCAACCACTGTAACCTTTGTTTACTTACCTATGGATCCCAGACCTGGACACAAAAAATCAAACATGAATAAGGTAACAAAAGCCCAAAGATCATTGGAAAGACAAATGTTACACGAAAGCTATATATATATATATATATATATATATATATTTATCGGTTTCACAACGTTCTTCGTCTTCCGATACCCAATCTCCACTCGTTTCTGTTTGCCCATAATTCATCATGTAGGCCTCTTATTCTTATTTCACTGTCTATTCCTTCTCTCCAGCTTCTCCTTGGCCGTCCTCGTTTTCTTCGGCCAGTTGGTTTCCATTGTAGTATTTGTTTAGGTAGTCTTTCATCATTCATTCTTTGTACATGTCCGTACCACACCAGTTGTTTTGTTCTTATATCATCCACTAAAGTACGTTCACCCACTGTCATAATTTCTCTTATTCTTTGATTTGTAACTCTTTCTCTTTTTGATTTCCCTACTGCTCTTCTCCAATAGTCCATATCCGTAGCGGAAAGCATTTTTTCTGTTCTATCCTTGATTGGCCATACTTCTGAGCCGTATGTAATAATACTTTTTACAATGGTGTTATATATAAGCTTTTTGTTATATTTTGTTTATTCCATTTAATAAAGTTATTGCTTTTCTTCCTTGTACGTTTCGATCTTTTATAGCTTTGTCTAGTGTTCCGTCAGCTGTAATTTTTAGAACTAAGTACTGGACTAACATGGAAGCTAACAAATAGAAAAGGAATAAATGGATAAGAAAAAGAAACTAAGGGATGTCAGAGGAGAAGTAGTAAAATTTAAATGGAAATTTGGCGGTCATAATATCAGATCGATGGAACAAATGTATTTTAAACTGGAAACCGTGGGAAAAAAAAGAAATAGGGGAAGACCACAAATAAGATGGGCGAACGATTTGAAGAAACATGTGGAAACTAAATGGATGAACACGACGATAGACAGAGAAGGGTAGTAGATATGGGGGGAGGCCTATGTCCAAAGATGGATCGAAGGAGGTTAAATAGATAGATCGCACCCCCGCTAAAAAATAGTCACAACTCAAAAAACGTTGTTTTGAGAAAATCGCTGTTAAAGAATTTAGTTCATTAGAGAGATTCATTTTTCAACTACATGACAAATTACGAGTTAACATGTTATTTTATATCAACAGTAACCTATTAACTCAATGTAATTGGTGCAGTACGTTTCTCAGAAAAAATGATTTGTGTCGTTTTTAGTTAAAAAAATGACAAAAACCCGATATTGTGACACTTTTTTAGAACAAGGCATCATGACGTTGTAAATCAGGATGTCATGTAGGATGGTAAATAATATAAAAAAAGAAAACAAATAAAGAAGAAACTTTGTATTTATTTTTACAACGAGTTATAAAATGCTGAATAACAATTGGGAATGTGATTATTCTCTAAAAAATTCAAAAGATTTTTTTCTTATTCTCCTTAATTCTAAGTACACTGAACAATTCGAAAAAACAGTCATAACACAAAAAAAAAACAGTATTTTACTTGTTATATGGGTCAGATTTAACCAATAGTTCACACGAAAACCTTCACAACTCGAAATGTGACTCCTTTCAGGATGAAACTACACATTCACGCTGTTATAAAGTCAAAAGTGACACTGTAAAGGAACGCATCCTCAGCTAAACGGGACAAAATAAAAGAGTCACATCGCCATTTCGAGGGTGAATTGTCGAAACATAAATGTGACGCTTTTATGGAAGAAAGTACAAGTTATTTCGATGATGGCGGCAGGTTTATCTCAATAAGGGCGATTTTTGAGTTGTGACTCTTTTTCAGCGGGTGTGCGAGATACGTGGATAGCTACAAGATTATATACCAAACATTGTGTGAAACCATCGAAAATATAACTGATTTATATCGTCCCCCATCTCTAACATTTAATAAATTTCTCAAGAGAGCAAAAATTAAAAAATTAGCTGTATTAAAATTGGTCGATCGTCGAACACAAACAACTCTACTACAGTGTTATCGCTAGAGATACGGTTACGACACTTCGTGAGCAAAAAGTCGTACTTATGGGAAACATTTTGCTGGCGTATCTCATTTTTTAGATTTTTGTCAGTTATGTCGGTACGTCAGATAAAGGACGATATGTTCACTGGTCAAACAGACTTGCTCAAAGCTGCCTTGGTGTAAAACAACTATCAGAATGTATCGACGGCCTCTAATTGTGATCAAGTTAGACATTCTTTCTTTTTTTATTCCTAATTTAAGATCAACTGCTTTGTTTAAGGCGAGTTATGGTAAAACCGACTTTGCTCCACTCTAGAATCTCCCGCTCCGTCGGAATTACACAAAAGGTTTCCCCTTTTAAGTAGTCCAATTTAAAATCATTACCCCTTTAAATCTAGGCCATAAAAAGGCCCAGGCTCTGTTTAAATCCAGTGCTGCCCAACTTTTCCCATTATTACTCAATGCGCTTTTCTGTGGGCTGCGTAGCTACGAAAATATAACTTAAAGCTAAAAGGAATAATTTTGTTTTACGACTACGTACTCGATTCGAAAAAATTATACAATAAAAGTTTTTATTTTTTCGATTAAGGCGCGATTCATACCATATGTACCCGCACCCAAATATTCTTACATTGAAAGCAATAGGCTATATGGTAAATTTTAGAAAAGTGTTTAGAATGATACATAGGTCCCTAATTTGCTACGCAAAATTATTAAAATAGTATATTTTATCATGACTACATTTAAAATCAAGTTTTCTAATTTCCGATTTGAATTTGCCGCTAAAACGCTCATTTCTAGCATGGCGTTGCAATGACGTCACAGCGCATTAAACTTGCGGACAGATACACGGCATTCAAATGTTTATTTGTTTTTGGTCTGTGTTTTTACTGTTTTTTATGTAAAAAAATGTCCTATAAGTGGTGTGTAGTGCCTCAGTATTCGAATACTAGCATAAAACCACCTGAAAAACTATTTATTCATGTGCCTACAGCAGTAAAAGAACGGAAAAAGTGGCTAGAACTTGCTCGAAGAGACCCATTTACATTTGTGAAGATCACTTTGATGTAAGTATAACTAATTTGTTTCTATTAATTTTTCTCACCTTATCCATAATATATATAACTATTTCGTAAATGACGATGAAATTTTTGAGGTTATGTTTATTACAAAGGGCGAACAACTATAATAGGCAAAAAGGTGTAAAAATTTTTAGGCGGTGCTAGGCAGTTATTAGGCAGGACTACGGAGTACCTCTAGAATACAGGATTAGGCATTGCACATGGCTAAATGTAGGACTGAGCAGTGCATATTCAAGACTAGGCAGTGCATAGGCAGGACTAGGCAGTACCTACGCAGGATTATGCAGTGTAACCTATGCAGTACTTCAAGTATTGCTGGTCGTTGTATACTTTTTGCCTCCCTGTCCTGCAATTTTTGATTGTTTCTTAATGCTTAAAATAATCATGATTGGGTATTTAATTGAATCTATTGTAAGTGGCATATTAAACAAAAAAGTAAAACATATAACCTAACCTCAAAATCTAAGTAGGTGAAGAATATCATAAAAGAACTTTCAGTTTTATACAAAACAACTCACCGAATACTTACATCAACATTTTAACGTTTCTTAATTCCGCAGAACAAAAATCACTGTTGTTGGCAAAGAAGCCTGCCACCAGAAAGGAATGCAGCATTGGCAAGTTGGAGCTATCGGCTTTAGAGAATCCATTTTTCCATTGAAAATATTTTTTATAAGCAAAACACAAAATAAAATCTAATTTAGGACGATAATTCGCACTTTAAACCAAAGCAAACATTACCATCCATAAGAAATTAAGACAGAAAATAGGTTCGTTCGAGGCGTTTACTGTTTTGTGACGTCACACGCAGCTGATTGGCAGACCGCCTGTTTTGAATCACGTGGCTAATTGTTTTGATTCAATGAATTTATTTAATTAAAAGAACTATGAATTTGAGAAAAAATTAAAGAAAAAAGTTTGTTTTTAGCATTACCAAGACCTAAAGAGATATCTAAAAATAAATATATTTTTACGGTTTACTACTGTCAAACACCCGATTATCCATGTTTGATTTTGTAATTGTCCAGGTCTGGGTTCCATAGGTGAGTACAGGAAGGATACATTGGTTATACACTTTGGTTTTGAGGTACTGAGGATATTTTTTATTTTTTAATATGTAGCTTAATTTACCGAATGCTGCCGAGGCCAATCTTCCTCGTCTCTTGATTTCAGCTGTTTGGTTTTCATTTTGTAGTTTAATAATTTGTCCCAGATATATATATATATATATATATATATATATATTTTTTTTTTTTTATAATTCACACATACGTGGTTTTGGCTAACAGTGTCCGGGCGCTCATTGTCGCCAAGGACACTGCTAGTGTCAATACGGCGAGACAGTCCGTCGAATAATTCCAACGGTCCCAAGTACAACGGCTTTCTGCATCCATGTGATAGCACTATTTGGCATGCTAAGCTCTGTTATATGTTGCATGGTTTTTCTGTGTACCAAGCCGTTGGCGCTGATGACTTTTGGCATTATTGTCACCTTTTGTAAGTTCCAGATGATTTTTACTTCCTGAGCCAATGCTTGATATTTCGTTATTTTTTCTCCATAGGCTTTAGCCAAGTTATAATCTTGCGGAACAGTAAAATCAATTATAATTGCCGTTTTTCCCGCTTTGTTCCACACAACCATATCCGGTCGGTTGTGCTCCACTGCTCTATCTGTTTCTACGGTAACGTCCCAGTAGATCTTCGTGGTATTATTTTCAAGCAGTGGCTGTGGACTGTACATATGGTGAGGAGTGAATTTCTCCAGCAAACCCTTACTTAGACTGACCATCTGATGAACCACTTTACCCATGTTATTGTGTCTTTCCAGATATTTGGTGTTAGCAATGGCAGAGCAACCCGATGCCAAGTGTTGTACGGTTTCCTCAGCTATATTACAAAGTCTGCACTTGGTTGTTTCTACCTCCTGCTTGAGGATATGTCGGGTATATGTTCTCGTTTTAACGACCTGATCTTGGATCGCGAGGAGAGCTCCTTCGGTCTCTGGGAAAAGGTACCCTGTTGTTAGGTAGGAGTTAGATGCGGCAATATCTACTTCAGGTTGATGCAGACTTGTGTAGAACCTCCCGTGCAACACTTTTCTTTGCCAGTTGATTTTAAGCTGCTCAGAAAGATTATCTTCCTCTGGCTCCTCCGGATTTGCCAGGTTCAGTGGAGTGATCTTTTTATCCCAGTTTCGTATACTTCTGTGTACTGGCTGATTGTGTTTATTAAAGTATTTTCTGAGCATTTTTCTTTCTTTGATATTTGAGGCTTGCAGACTGCCCAGTCCACGCCCTCCTTCCCTACGAGATACGTACAGTCGTTCGATTGCTGAGTTAGGGTGCAGTAATCCGTTCTTAGTGAGGAGTTTTCTGATCCTCTGATCTAATCTTTCCAGGTCAGTCTTTGACCATGGAAGTACCCCGGCGGTGTATGTAAAAGCTGGTACTGCCCAGGTATTTATTGCTGCTAGCTTGTTTTTAGCATTTAATTCCGTTTTTAGTATCTTCTGTACCCTCCGGATCAGTTCGCGCTCTGCCCCTTCCTTGTTTTCCTTTTGTCGTATCTCGTAGGTTTGTTGGATACCCAAATACCTGTAAGTGGCTTCTGTCCCTAGTTCCTTGATCCGACCTCCATCCCTCAGTGTGATATCGCCTTGCTCCACCAGTTTACCTCTCCTTACATGGACGACCGCACACTTGTCAAGTCCAAATTTCATTTGTATGCCTTCACTGAAGCTTCTAACAAGCTCCAGCTCTCCCTCTAACTGTTGTTGTCCTCTTCCGTACAGTTTGAGGTCGTCCATATAAAAGACGTGCGATATTTTTGCATGGTCATCAATTGTGTATGCGTATGAACTTCTGTTAAGCATGTTGCTTAGTGGGTTAAGGGCTAGGCAAAACCACAGTGGGCTAAAGCTGTCGCCTTGGAATATTCCTCGGCGAATAGATATCTCTTCCGTGCTGTATGAGTTGGTCCCCCCCCTGACTGTCAGAGTCGTCCTCCATGTCGACATTAAATGCTGTAGTAAACCTATCAGATTTTGGTCAACCTTGTAAATTTTAAGGACTTCTATCAGCCATGAGTGTGGTACCGAGTCATACGCCTTTTGGTAATCGATCCATGCCATGGAAACATTTTTTTGGCGTCTTTTTGCCTGTTTGGTTATGACGTTGTCGATCACCAAGAGTTCCTTGCATCCTCTAGCTTTTTGCTTACATCCGTTCTGTTCCCATGCTAGGATTTTGTTCACTTTAAGGTGACCATTAAGCTTGTGCCCTAAGATGGAAGTCAGTATCTTGTAAGCCGACGGAAGACACGTTATTGGTCTATAGTTTTTGGCCTGTTGTAAATTTCCTTTCTTAGGCAGCATGTGTGTCTGCCCTTGCGTGAGATATGTGGGGATTTCGAGTGGATTCCTTAATGCGTTTTGAATCAGGCTCGCTAAGATCTTGTGTGTGTGTGAGAATCCCTTCCACCAATAATTGTGTATTCCGTCAAGTCCAGGCGCTGTCCAGTTTTTGAGTCGCTTTACTGTCTCCTTAACGTCTGTTTCAGAGACAGTAACCTCTGGCATCTCTGTGTAATTTGCCGCGCTTTCTTTTTCCGCAGCGATCCATTGTGCCGGGAAGTCATGCTCATATATATATATATATATATATATATATATATATATATATATATATTCCTCCATTTGTTCTTTTTTTTTTTTGAACATGAAATCTTTATCAGTGTTTGTTATGATTTTAGTTTTAGTGTAGTTCATACTCAAGCCTATATTCTTAGCTGCCGTTTCCAGTTCTTCCATCATTTTTAGTAGTTCTACTTTCTTATCTGTTATAAGGGTGATATCGTCAGCATATCGTAAGTGGTTCAAGTATTGTCCGCTTACTTTGATGCCTATTTCTTCCCAATATAAGTTTTTAAAAACATCTTCTAGGGCCTGATTAAATAGTTTAGGGGATATTGTGTCACCCTTCTTCACACCTCTTCTTATGCGGATTGGCTTGGATCCTTCGTAGATTTTGATTGATGTAGTTGCTTCGCTGCTTGTTCTTTTGATTGATATCCGTCAAATTTTGTTGTTAGTCTATCTATTAATATTTTCGTGATAATGTTTACTACTACTACTAGCATTTCTGACCTGTCCTCCCTGACCTGACCTGACTTTTAATTAAATGGGGTTAAATCAGGTCGAACTAACTTTCACACAAAATGAAACAGAGTTTCCCAAAGCATTTAAAAGACAATTCTAATGTTACGTGACAATTTTGCATGACTCCACACGTATCGCTAAATTAAAACTTATATACTGCTTGCAAATCAAATGTTTTTCGAGAAGTGTGTGGTAAATACACTTTTTATCGCACTCATTTGCGTGCGGAAAGGTATAAGTTTCGGAACTTGTACGGAAAAGTTAGGGTAAGGACATACCGAAGATACATGAGATAGTTTTTGGTCATGCCAAAAACGTCCAACGACTAACGCAACGTGACATTGTTGACATTTGAACGTCACAGGTCGTGAGTGAGTTTGCTGCTTCCGTGGAACGCCGCAAACTCACGGTCGATTAACATAGGATTTTTGATATACGTAGAACGTGAGCAATTGTATTTTAGCGAGCTTCTATTAAATTCCGCCCCATTTGGTGGCGCAAGCTGCACCGATCACAGCTGTGTTGAGCGCACGGTCCCTATAGACCGCGTGTTGAGCGGAATCAGGTACAGATGGAAGGTGATTAAGCAATCTTTGGAGGAACCCATTTATTTCACTTAGGGGGTAATTGGGTAATAAGTAATAGGAAATATTTTTTTGCTACTCTTGCAGTTTCTCTTTTGTCATTTGAGATATCTGAAAAAACCTTTCAAATTTTCTACTACAATATTAATAAAGGTTTATATATACCTAGGCTGGGACAAATTATTAAACTAAAAAAATAAAACCAAACGACTGAACTCAAGAGACGAGTAAGATTGGCCTAGGCAGCATTCGGTAAATTAAGCTACATATTAAAAAGATCCTCAGTAAATTATAATTTTGAGATAATTTGAGAGTTAATAGCTGTTTTTTTTTCTCTTGCCTAAAAAATGGATGTGTTTAAAAGTAAATGGCAACATTGTCCCCAAAATCATATGCTTGGTTTAGTTAGTCCGAAGCTAAAAAATGTCTGCACCTGTGCATTCTGTTAGAATCACTCTTAAAAAGTTAGGCGTCTCGGCCGAATAAAGCTATGTACGAGAATTCAGCCTGTTAGTCATCAATTAAAAAATACACCGCTGTACTGTGGACTATTTGTGTTAGATGCCATTTAATATTTGTGCAACTTGCCATTTTTACACCCTTACATAAGGCACTTTAGAGAAATTTGAAGGCAACATTACTACTCAAATCAAAGTGCAACAAAAAAGATTATATTTCTTATTACCCCATTACGATGTTTCCTATTACCCCACGATAGTCAAAACGAAGGGGTAATACGAAACATTTCTATTCTAAACTTGTTTATAACAAGAAAAACCCCAAACAAAGTATCAAAACTGCAAATAAACTTTTCCTTCAGACAAAAACGTCCCCATCTTCCCCTAATGAATATCACGATTTTAATAGTCTTGTACCCGACAAAACGACAGATAACCGCACCGTCGGCGTCGAATAAAACCGGTACCAAAAATGCTATTTCGAACTGTCAAATTATCGCCTATTTGGCTTTTTTTACATGAAATGTTTTTGTTATTATTTCACTGCTTTTTTAAAGGATTTGGATTATATTTAATGTGGTAAAATATGCGGAATATTGTTCCAAATTTTTGCAATGCCTTATTAAAAGTTTTGAGTTTTTTAATTTTTTCCAATGGTTTTATCAAAGTTCCTATCAGCCTTATAAAACTCAGCTCTTTAGCGTTTCTGGAAGTGGACAATGTTACTTTTACATACATTTATATTTATAGGGAAGGGAAGTTAATTAAAATTTTGAGGGTTTTTAATTATTTTCTGTAGTTTTATCATAGTTCTTATCGGCGTTTTAATGCTCAGCTCTCTAGTGTTTCTGGAAGTGGGCAATGTTACTATGCAGCTTTAGGATTTGTCGCTCTAAAGCCCGGTCTAGACATAACATTTTACCTTACGTCTTGCCTGTCAGTCAAAAGGGTCAAGTATGACGGTTGAAAGACTAGAGTACACACTTCATAGTTTTAACGTACGTTTATAGATCAGTTTTTGATACACCATGGAGGACGCACTGCTTTTGTCAATAATGTTTTTTGTTTTAAATGTCTATGACTTAACCGTTTCAGTAGCTAAACATAGTTTTTTAACCAGTTTTTCAAAATGTTGCGCTGATTTTGTCCCCTGAATATGTAAGTTTGTGCTTACGAAACATGTCGGGAGTATTTGTTTAAAAAAAAATAAAAATTAGTGGAGGACAAGAGAGACAAAGAGACAATAACCTGTTTGATTTCCTAAAAAACTATCTTATCTTATGTCGGACGTTTCGTATACCAACTTCTAAGTTGCACTCGAAAGGAATTAAAATTGTATGTACTAGCACAAGAAATGCGCTAAAAGTGACGTTTTACCGGAAACAGAGCCTCTACCGATCAGTTCAACAGGTCCGACTTCAGTCCTGTTCAGTTCAGGCAAAACGTACGTTTTATTGTCTACACAAAAGGTTTTGCCTGATCCGTTTTACCTGATCAAGTAAAACGTCAGGCGTAGTGCACTTGCTGTAAGTCGGAAATAAGAAGTTGCAACCAGACTAGGCTCTTGCTATTACTTTTTAGTTAAAGAACTATAACCAGACGAAGCACCTGCTATAGGTTTAAGTAAGAACTATATAGTAACCAGACGGTGCACTTGCTACTATATAATTATAGAGGAGTTGTCAAAACGCAGCCTCACGCTCTGCTAGCAGGTATAGCCGAAAATAGACTTGGGCACAACAGTGAGAAACAACAATCAATTCGAATCTGTTTAATTAATTGCCAATCGTCTGTTTATATAAACAATAAATGCTTGTTAAACTAAATTTAATTTGCGTCATTAACACTCTTTAAAATATCGTATTTACAATAAATTTGGAGTTATAATAATTTAAAATATCGTATCCACATAATTATACAGATGTGAAATAAATATATAAAAATAATAAAATGTTCCAATTTGAATAAATGGACATTTACTTTTACATAAATTTACATTTATAGGGGAGGGAAGCACATTAAAATTTTGGGCTTTTAAAATGTTTTCCTATTGTTTTATCATATTTCCTAGTCAGTCTGCCAAATCTCAGCTTTCTGGTGTTTTTGGAAGTGGGCAATGTTATTTTTGCATATATAGGAGAGGGGAGTGAATTAGAATTTTGTGGTTTTTTGATGTATTCCATGGGTATGGTCATACTTTCAGTCTGCCAAATTTCAGTTAGGTAGCCTGTCTGGAAGTACATAAGATCTATACATGGGTGAGTAAGTGTTTGAGTTTACTTTGTAACTACTTTAATAATTTATGGTCCACGAAACTTGCAGGGGTTCTTTACTCTATAAAGATCTACGACTCTTCAAAGTTTGAATTTCATAGCTCTTTCTGAATCAGAGTTTTAGATAGGTCAAATATGGGTTGAAATGTTTAAAGAAAAGATGGTACAGCAGCTTACGCGAACCTGGCGTGGCACTGCCGTGCCCCCAGATAACGTCTTTTCGCCTATATATTGTATATACGCCACTAACGATGGTTTATAATCACCCAAGACTTTTTTATTTTATCCAAAATCTTGGAGAAGGAAGACAAAGTTGGAGAATTACAAGTACGTGTTCTTGGCCGTAGTGCGGCGGCGCTAGTGCTGCATCATAACCGACCATCTCTCTTGATAATGCCGCAAAGTTAGATGAAACTTGATAAACACACAGGTCGGCCCTTTGTCCACATAACCTCTGGTTATGTAGCGTCGCCAACATAAATTAAACGTCCCAGTTAGGGAACTCGCCATCAGAATTTATTAGCGTATTCCATTGCCTAAAACCTCTTTTCCCGATCCCCGAAGCAATTTGACAAAATCTCACAGAAGATTTTCACAGGCTCGAGAGTTTGATCAGACGCACCAAAGCACTCGGCAGCTCTCCTCCTCTTTTTTTTTATGGGTTACACTGAAGGGCTATCAAAACGGACGGGCCATGATCCTCCAATTTGTTGACGTCACATCGGGGGGCTGATTTTTTTTTATGGCCACGTCACGACACAGCTGATTGTCTTTAAAATATTGAAGTTGGAATGACGGTTCATGAATATTTGATTTTTTTTTTAAATAAAGCCTGTTTTGAGATTTTTACTATATTCTTGCAGAACAATTTTTTTTAATGTATAGTATTCCTTAATTTTTTAGAGCCGCTTCATTAGCTCACTCAGAAATTAAATTTAAAACAGAAACGAATGTGACAAACACAAATAGATGTCAAATATAACAGTTGGCATGCGGTACATGGCGGGTAATTTCAATTCAAAATAAGAAATGCTAAATCTTGAAAATTTTAACCTTTTAAACATCTTGCATCCTTACAGAAGTTTGGTAGGATATCGGGATTGTGTCTGAGAATATTTCAATAAAATTTCGCGGAAAGCTGTAGTGAAATTTTGAAAATATCCTAAAAAAACTTCTGACCTCCCATAAGACCCAATTTAAAAGTCAGCCCCCCGAGAAGAGCTGATTTTTTCAGGGTCGTAACCTCTATTTTTTTGTTGGCCTTAGAAGAGCATGCAACACATTCCAGGATTTCTGTGCTGCTCAAAAGTTTCTAATGAACCTAAAGCCACGTCCACACCGAAAGCAACACATTGGGATCAAACCAGAGAAAATCTATGGTAAAGGGGATGGGTTAACCTGGTGATTTTCTGAATGGATTCGGTGGCCTGGCCATTTAGGAAATCACCACATTGGACATGGGTATATGTGGTACCTATTTGGAACTAGCAGCTAGTGCGGGCACATTGTGGCTATCTGTACTCTGTTGATTATGTCACCCATTAGTGGTCTAAGGCTATAACCAGGGCATTATGTGGTATATCATGATGATCTTTCTGGTTTCTGGCCTAAAATATAATTTGAAGTCTACTGGGTTCCATATACTAGATTTAAATTATTGTCTGAGTCGAACACAGTAGGTACGTGGTGCACAAGGGGCCCAGAAAGGCGGCCTAGGTGCCAGGTTACATCCTTTAAGGGTGCTAACCGACACTACCGTACATTCATGCATTCATACATTCATTATTTTGAGTCGTCTGTTAATTATTTTAGCTCACACTACTACTATAAGTAGTGTGAGCTATGGTGATCCTAATTTTTTCGAGAAAAAAAAAGTTGCTCCGATTTCAAAAATTTTTATATATCTTTGCGTTTCAGATGATTTTGAAACTTTTTTGTTTTGCTGTCTGTCTGTCTGTCTGTCTGTCTGTCTGTCTGTATGTCTGTCTGTATGTCTGTCTGTAACGACCAACCCGCATAACTCAAAAACCGCTTGTCCGATTTTAATAAAATTTGGTACCTAAGTTGGGTCTTGGGCCGTGATGGTCCCATTTAAAAATGAACAAAATCCACCGAACGCAAGCCAAATAAAAGGGTGGGGGTAGATTCCAAAAATTAGAGTTTATGTGAAAATATGGCGTGTGTGATATCAAACGAAAGTTAATTAAGTCTGGAGTTAAAAAAAATGAATTTTAGTTTATTTTTAAAAAAAGGGTGGGGGTAGATGTCAAAAATTAGAGTTTAAGTGAAAATATGGCGTGTGTGATATCAAACGAAAGGTAATTGAGTCTGGAGTTAAACAAAATACATTTTAGTTTTTTTTTAAAGGGTGGGGGGTCGATTAAAAAAATTTGAGTTTAAGTCAAAACATGGCTTGTGTGGTATCAAACGAAAGGTAATTGAGTCTGGAGTTGAATAAAATATATTTCAGTTTTTGATTATATTAGCTCACACTATAACTATAGTACCTAGTGTGAGCTTAGGTGCCCATAGATTGGCAGAGTATTTATTAATACAACTTAAAATTTATTATGCTGCAAGATACATCTAAATAGGTAGGTACCAAAAATCTAGAACTAGATCTTTTTTACATTAATTATAAAAATTTCTGTCTTTAGAAGTTTAAGAAATGTATATGGAGATGGGCTAATGTCCCTAAAAAATTTGAGAGTCTTTACATTTAAAAGAACTGTCAAATTATTTAGCGATACTGGGATGGGATATTCATCGCTTCTATCCCTGGATTGTCAGTGTGGCCTAGTTTGGTTATGGAAATCAACCAAAAGGCGTTTGTGCCAGGCAAAATTTAAGATGAAATTTGTTCTGCGGCCAGCTAGCCCGTGTCTTTCCGTTGTAACTTTATGCAGTCAGGCCGCAGAATTTACGAAATTTTGAAACTCATGAAGTTATTTCACTCAGAGGTTGCCCTCGCAGGTTCTCCCTATATCTCTTTCTACGTAAACTAACACAGCATGTCGAAGGAGACATTTCAAATAATAATATATTTTTTTTTAAACTGGCAGATTAACAAGCCCAATACAAAGTGTAATTTTATAGGTAGATATGCTCATTTAGAAAACTCGAGACCGGTAAAGAAAAAACAGACCGGAAAATCTATTTTTACGGCCTCTATGTCAGACGAGGTGGTCATGACAATGTTTTGACATGATCGTTGTTGACAGTTTTTAGTTTGTGTTTATTTTGATGGGTTTGACATTTTAAAGTAATCAAGGGCTTTCGAAACGGACGGGCCACGATCCTCCACTTTCTTGACGTCACTTCGAATGCAGATTTTTTTTTGATGGGCACGTCACGAGGCAGCAAAATATTAAAGTTGGAATGACGGTTCGTAAATATTTGTTTTTTTTTTTAAATAAAGACGGTTTTGAGATTCCTTCAGAACAATTTTTTCTAATTTTTCAGAGCCGCTTCATTAGCTCACACGAAAATTAAATTTAAAGCAGAAGCGAATGTGTTCGTTTCTTCGTGAAAAGTAATCGGATTACCTACATCTATTTGTTTATATTTGGCAGACTTTTAAAACTTAATATAGTTATTTACATGTGTTTACAAAAACTACGATATCAAAAACTGATTTTTTTGTAGTGTAATTTTGTTTTTAAAAGATTAACACTGGTATTTTTGGATTCTAAATGAGTTTTATTGTACAAAATCATTAAAAAATCAAAAAAGTTTTACAATACAAACAAATAAACAAATGCCATGCCAAACACAGATGACAAAGTCAAATACATGTCAAATATAACAGTTGGCATGCGGTACATGGCGGGTAATTTGAATTTAAAATAAGGAAGGCTAAATCTTGAAGATTTTAACCTTTTAGTCGTCTTGCATACTTACAAAAGGTTGGTGGAATATCGGGAAGGTGTCTGAGAATAATTCACTCAAAATTTCGCAGAAATCTGTAGTGCCATTTTGAAAATATCATAAAAAAACGTCTGACCTCCCATAAGACCCAATGTAAAAGTCAGCCCCCCGTGGCCATCTGATTTTTTCAGGGTCGTGAATCTAAAATATAATATAATAATAAGTACGTTCTTTATTTTAATAAATGGATGCATTACGGATCTAATACCTTCCTAGCTAGCCTATTAGCAAACTTCGAGTAAACTGCATGATATATCAGCCTTGAAAACAGTCTTTAGTAGATATCTCAAAAATGAAAGCTCCTACGAAGCCTCTGGTAGATTTTTACGGCCCGGATCGGTAAATATTCATACGTTCTTATCAATCTTTAACTTTTTGTGTCCAAGTTCTTACCTTAATTGCCTTTGGATCCCCCTCAAGACCTCCGCCCATCTCTAAAAAATTTGTCCCCCGTTACTCAATTTCTAGCCTTTAAGATTTTATGTTTACCTTTAAAAAAAAAACGTTTCAAGTTTTATTTTCAACCGCTAAAACCTCCCGTTTTTTGGTCTCGTTATATCTAGCTTGCAGCCACGCCACTACATTTCATCGCTCAGAGAAAAAAGACATTTTGTTAAAATCCCGTGGGAAATTTGAAAAAATTACGTGTTAATAAAAAGCGGCGACTTTATTTTACGTCAAAACTTTACTTAGGTTCACGTCATTTTCAAGTCAAAATCATGCCTCTTTGCTTGAAACTTGTAGACAATAGGTAGGGACTTGTTGGAATCAAGTCATGCAATAATAGTGTCAAAATTGATATACACCAGTCGAGTTTCAAACAAAAATTAAAAAAAATTCAAAAATTACAAAAATTACAAAAATTACAAAAATTACAAAAATTACAAAAATTACAAAAATTTCAAAAATTACAAAAATTACAAAAATTACAAAAATTACAAAAATTACAAAAATTACAAAAATTACAAAAATTACAAAAATTACAAAAATTACAAAAATTACAAAAATTACAAACATTACAAAAATTACAAAAATTACAAAAATTACAAAAATTACAAAAATTACAAAAATTACAAAAATTACAAAAATTACAAAAATTACCAAAATTACAAAAATTACAAAAATTACAAAAATTACAAAAATTACAAAAACTACAAAAATTTCAGCCGTCAGGTTCGGCTATGTAACGCTCATTCGGGTGAAGTCGGCTCGAGTCGACTAACTGTGAGAGGAACATTCAGCGAGCGATATGATGATGCAGATGAAGGCCAGTATTATTAATTTCGCCTTGTTAAAGTTTACACTTCTGCCGTGTGGTCTTAAGCACACACAATTTTTTTTCTCATCTCTATGGCCCCACCATACTGTAGCTCGGTGCTTTTGTTGTTAACATGTATAGTTTGCGAGATATGAATTTTCAAAGTTTGCCAATTTTGATCCTATGGGATTCCCTATCCTAAAAATCGCTAAATGACGTTTTTCCGAATCTCAAATCAAGGTGTGGTTTTTTCGCATCTTTATTGCCCCACCATACTGTAACTCGGTGCTTTTGTTAATAACTTTTCAAGATTTTGTGTTCATTTAAAATAAATTCACGCTTTTTAGTTTATAATTTTTTTGTGATTAAACAAAAGTTCTCAATATTCCGGATTCCTCGTTAATTCGGATCGGGCTGGTTTTAATTGATCCGGATTATCCACTGTATTTTAAACATTTCAAAAAATGTTAAACAGTGCAAAAAATGTCAAAATTGCTAAAAATGTCAAACAATGCAAAAAAATATCCAAATTAAAAAAATCTTGTATTTTTTTGAATAGCTGTTTTTTAGCTGTGTTTCGCCGCCCTTTCATAGTTGTTCTTGTTAGGCAAAACGAATCCTGAAGAAAGACCTTATTTATTTATTTACCGAACCGAACCCAATATATTTGGAAAAATTAAAAATAATGCAAACTACAAAATACCTTAAAATGGACGTGATTCAGTTCAACTACCGACAGCACGCTTTTTAACTTTGAAATTTTAATTTATCATTTATTTTGGTCAAATTTCTTTGCTGCTATTTTTAATTACATAGTGCTACAAGTAATATTATGGTCAGTTCAGTCACAAAGTATATAAAAATACAGACTATATATTGTTCAGTGTACTTATTGCTTCTTCTAAGTTAAAAGATCATTAAGATTCTTAAGGAAGTCTGTGAAATTATTAATGTAATATAATCACTATAAAAAATTTAAATTCTCAATAAAAAAATTTATGACACAAATTTTAAATATTTTTGCCTTTTTTTTAGTAATAAAAAAGGTCAAATACACCTATCATTAGCATAAAGTTTGTTTAAAATGAAATTATTTTAGAATCATAAAAATGCTATCCAAAATGCTTGGGTATTACCATGACATTTTTTATCCCAATATTGCTCACTTAACACATCTAATTTTGTGTAATTTTTACTTCAAATTAACATAAACAAATGTGATACTTTAAAAAATTCACAATTTTTATTTGTTTTTGTTTTTATTCTCTATTGTTATTAACCTTGTGAACATTAACATATATTAAAATTAATATTGTTATCCAAGATTAAATGAATCCATGATAGATCATTTTATGGAGCAGAGAGATATAAAATAAAACATATATGAAACAATGGTAAAAAGCACGCTGTTGTATGGAATGAAGAGTCGAGGTAGCAGAAAAATACAAAACGAAAATAGAAGATATCATTATAAGAAATAAGACAATAAAAGAAAGAATGGGAATCAAGGGAAGCATAACGGATGACATCACTAAAAGACAACTGATGTGGTACGGCCATGGACAACGGATGAACAACGAGCAGGTCCTAGAATGGCAACCAATAGGGCGCAGAAAAAGAGGGCGTCCTAAACTAGAATGGCAACAGTCAATCCAATGAATGAATCAAAAAACTGACAAGATGATTGTCAAGATCGAAGGAGGTCGAACAACGTGGAAAAACGTTCTCAACCGAGGTAATAGTGGTATTTTTTAAAAATTACACCACTCTACAAAATAGGTTCGGTTGTCAATCAAATCACTGTATGATTTTAACTTTATCGATTTTCTGAGTCCACGCATCTTTGAATTGCGGTGGTATTTTGTCTCTTTGTCTTTCTCGCCAATGCGAGAGAGCTTAAGTTTCAAACCACGGCAACGGCAAGGCCAATCAGCCAGCGGCAAGCTAAGAACGCCTAGAGAGCAGGGTACTCTTTCGAAAGTCGGGAGGGAAATTACTCTTTAGTTGCGCTTCACTTGGTTCGTTTCGGCTACGCTTTCGTTCATACTTCTTAAGGGGTTTTATTTCAAATGGGGAAATTTATCAATTATTTTGACTTTGTATAAAACTGTTAACTTTAATATTCGTAATTATTTTAGTCTTTTCTTTTTGGAGTTTATTCATTTTAAAGCTTTTAATTATTACTGTTTTCAGTGTTTTGAAATAATGTTTTTAACTGTTTTATGGTTTTTTAACATCAAAATACAAACCATTCGTTGCCCTAAAATCGGCATTTTTAATCAACAATATATCCCAAACCTAAACAGTAATATTAAGTAAATTAAACAGTTGATTGAATAGTTTCACTCATTCAATCAACGTTTAAAATGTTGGTAAATATATATATTTACAACAAATATACAAAAGGTTTATAAAGCCTAAAAGTTTAAGAAGTGTAAATATTTGAATACAAAAGTTTATTAGTACAAAAAAAATTTGATTTTCGATTAATAAATATAAAAAGTGATAATGTGAAGTTTCGGGAAGAAAATTGAAAAGGCATGTATGATTTTCCTATATTGTTTATACATTTGAGAAAAACGTTTATAGCATATAACTTCCTGCAAGAACCATCAAATTCCCTTTCGAGATCGGGTAAATTTAATAACATATAGTAACATTTAATATTTTTATAATTTATATAAGTTGTAGCCTAAGTTGGTAGCTTACAACATTTAAGCCTTGGCCACTTGAGGTGACAGTACCACTGTCATACTAGGCCCCTGTTACAAGGGTATCCTGGAGAATAATAATGCACAAAATATATTCATGCAACATTTTACCTGTTGAGCGGTGTTATTTGTCTGTGATGCTTAAATTTAGAACTCAAACTTGTTTTTTGGTTCTTCTTTCGTCTTCCCATTTGAAAGGCCTGGACCCGCCACTGTCTTTACCACTTTCAGGTTTAACGTTTGTGTTGATCTCTACCATATTATACTTAAAAAACTGAAAAATTTTCCGCATTTTGTGATTGATTAAAAAATGTGTTGAGGCCGAAAACATGCGAACATAAAAATGTTCAGTCTATTTCGTTTTATAAAGGCGTATCTGTAACTTTTCTGATAAAAAAATATAAATTTTTAAGATTTTGGCAATTAACGCATCTTAATTGTCAATCATTAATAAAAAAATCGTGACTACCCACTAAGCACAAAATCGTAAAAAACGTTAAATAAATGTTTTGTGTTAAAATTAAAATTTCATGTAAAAGCATTACCAAAAATATATTTCTTAATAACGTTAAGAAACCAGCATTAAAAAAACCATAATTTCACTAATATTAAAAATAATACCATCAATATATGGTTATTTTTCTATTTTTTTTTCCTAGATCTCATTTCTAACGTTGAATTTAAGATATATGAAGCTAATAAATGTTTTGTTTATTAAACATTAAAAAAAATTATACTATAGAGGGCGCTGCCGCATAGTTCCACTACCAGAACGGGCCATCGCCATTTTTAGTTGGGTTTCGCTGCGAGTTGATACGAGTCGATAGCAGATACGCTTTGTGCAATTTTGGTTACAATATTTACCTTTTGTAGAAACAAACATGGCAAATTAAAAGCATAATTATTAATAATGATAGTGAATACATATTTGGAATATTACTCCAGTTGTGTGAGAAAGATGGTATAGTTAAAGAGCAACATATGTGTATGCAGTGATCTAAATGAAGCACTAAGGTAAGAAAGTAAACAAAAGAACAAAAATGGTTTTGTATGAAATATCGCATACCTAACGTTATAGGTAATCAGACAGGGAATGCGACAATTCACCGTGAATGATTAGCCGCCGGACCTTAAGTCGCGTATTCATTTGAGGCAGAATTCGCAAGCCTCGCAGTGGGACCAAACGAATGCTTCGTTTGCATTCATGCTAAATTGAATAGGCACCTTGTATTCACTTGAGCATGAATTGTTTAGCCTTATAGCGAGGCACTTACTACAAAATTATTGTTTACATAGAATTTTAAATTTTATTTTCAGAAGCTACGAGCCGAATTGCCTTTATTGAGTGTCGAGTTCACGAAAACCTCAACGGACTGTTGCTGCCCTGCGTTTCGAAAATAGAAGAATTTTGTTTACATTATTTATGTCACCTTACCTTTAGAGATATTTGAAAAAAATATATTTCTTCATTGTTAAAAAAACATTTGTTTTTCAATGTTAGAAAAACATTTCTTTTTCACTGTTAAAAATCAATATTTTTTTAACGTTCGAAAAACACTTTAAAAAAACGTTATAAAAACATAAGATTATTTTTCTAACGTCAGAAAACGAGGTTCATTTTCACTATGAATATGACGTTAGAACTAACATCCAGCCTAACGTTATGTTTTTAACTTATACATTATTGTGACGTTATTAAAATGTTTTTGTGTTTAGTGGGACGAGAGAAGGCCTTCTCTCGTCTCGTCTCGTCTCGCAGCAACACTAAAGGTGACGCCTGTAACCTTATAAAAATGTAGATACACTTCATAATTTCAGCACGCGTTAAAAAGCATAAAACCCCATCACACAGTTGTAATATTGAGGCAATTTTAGGAATTTCATAAATTACGAGCAAAAAATGTTTAATAATTTGACTGTTGACTTGTTTTAAATTTACTAGCTATGTTTTTCGATTATTAACTTTTCGATATTTGAATAAATTGATTCGTCACCATGTTGAATTATTATTCTAAAAGAGGGTTTTTTGATTTTAGCTTTTACATTTTTAGAATTTATAACTGGGTTGAAGTGTAGTGTTGTCTTGCCTTATTCTCTTTTAATTTGGTCCTCGTAAACCTTATTTGATACTCAACTGTAAAGTTTGTTCCAAAGTTCATGGTTAATATTTTTTGTCAGCTATAGATCATGTAATGTTATATTATATTGCAAAGCCCAACTAACATTTATAGTAGCGGCTACATGTTCTAAAGGCTTTGCTACTTTCTTATAGTAGAAATGTGGTGATCCCAACCAAAATTTGTTAATTTTTAGTTCTAACAACTATTTAGTATCAGGAAATAGTAGATGTTTCGTAAAAACGACCCTCTAAACTACTTCATAGGATTGTTTCTTGATAGTCGATTCTGATAGTCTTCTCTACCACAATAGGACGTTGCTAAAGTTTTACTTTCTTTTTAGTCGTTATTTCGTAGTCGCCCTGACTTTTATATCCTACTTAATTACCACTAGAAAGTTAAGCTTCATTGGAGTCCCAAACAAGTGTATCCGACAACTACATTATAACTTTAATTTTTACCACAAAAGTTTCTGTCATCATAGTAACATCTGATGTAACAATGTAGACAAAATAACTTTTTGAATCAACTTTAAAGCCGCAACTACTTTCAAGTAACCTTTTCGACTATCAGGGAATATAGTTTGGGACGCCATGTTTTTATGTAAGAAAGAAAAATTAATATTTTTGTTGTCGTTTTATGAGCTCATATTAAAGAGCCATACTATTTTATAAACAAATTAGTTGAAGCTTACCAAAAATGCTCTTCTTAAGCACCATTTGTTGGAGTTAACTGTCGATTATGAAAACATAACCTCCAAAATCACAACACAAAAATTCCATCAGCTACCAGAAAACGGCTCAATTTTACGGGCGCACCGGTTTTTTGCAATATATATAATGCATGTTATACAAAAAACTTTGCGTCGCACTCGAATTTTGATCCTCTGCTCGTAAATTCTCACACTTTTGGATAACATAGTTCATATTATAACCATAACCAAACAAAAAAACTAAGCGAGTCTGTTTACTGTTGTGTCCACCATATTGTGTAACAATTCTACCAAAAAGCAACGATTATATTATTTGCAACTACATCGCAACTTTTATGCCATTACGGAAAAAAAACAGCCTCTACGACGTAGTAGATACCTGGCTACGACGTAGTAGTGTAGTTGTTACTACAGTGACTTTAAACACTTGGCCAAGTAGTTATAACCAGAAATTGGTTCCCCACTTAGGGAATTATAACTTCGCTGTATGGTATACTGAGACGTAGCGGGAGTACGTTGCGGTTACTTTTAAGAAATTCTTTCTAGTTGGGGTTTCGTCGTTACAACTTTAATTGTTTGTTGGGAGTATATATGGTATACAATAAAACTTTGGTTGTCAGAATAATTAGAATTAATAATATATTTATCCATACTAGACAACTGAACAAAAAATAACCCCAAAGTTAAATTCGCCCCGTCTGGGAAAACAGAATCTATTAACTAAAAACACAGGAAAAAAAATCGGCAATACGCTAGAAGCTTACCTTCTTTAATTCTGCAGCAGTTCCAAAATTTCACTGGCGGCCGCGGCCTTTTCTTGTGGCTGGAATTTCGGTCTTAAACTTAACACCACGTGTGACTTCTTTCAGTTTCGTGTCGGAAGTGACTTCTTCATTCCCCTGTCAAACACAGGGTGGCGCTTCAAACTCCCAGCGTGTGCAAAGGCGCGCATGATTTTACCAAAATGATCAGGTGATCAAAAAGGAAATAACTTTCAACAAAGAGAGAAATTATCACCTGATCGGAAGTTTTCCCAAAAAAGGACTTTTTTTAAGGTTTTTGTCGAAAGCCCAAAAATATCAAAACAAACTTTAAGGTTAGGTTTTTCCCAAAATTCAAAATAAAACAAAAAACAAACATAACTGGCAGCATTAAACACATACACTGAAAAAACAAATCCTTGGGGCAAATTCATGATGCATTTGATATATGCCAAATGACTGCTGATTTTGAACTGAGAATACCATGGTTTTAGAAAAATGCAATCTTTTGGAAAGAAGAGCTGTTTTCTTACCTAAATGAATTATGTTTTGCACTCAAAATCATGTTTTATATCTTAGTCATTTGGCATATATCAAATGCATTATGCATTTGCCCCAATGATTTGTTGAAAAAACGCACATACTTGAAATGTCTCAGTACTAAAGAGCAAAGAGACTAGATCTACAGGGAAACTAAGACAGCTAAGTAATTTGATACGCACAGAAAAAAATGAAATGTGCAAATGCCACGATATAAATACACACGTAGGTGGTAGGCAAAGTTCTAAAGTATGGAAATTCATTTCTACAGTAAAAAACCCAACAACAGAAAAAGTAAGCATCCAGATCATCAAACCAGAACAATGGACAGAACACTACAAGGGACTGCTGCAGGAGACGAGACCCGAATATGTGGCAGCCTCTTCGAGGACAGACATAGAAGTACTAGGAGGAAGTAATCATCAAAAAAGAAATGATTAAGAATAGTTCAAAAAGCTTAAATTGGAAAAAGCTAGCGGACCTGGAGGAATATATGCTGAAATGCTCAAATATGGATCAGAGAAACTACTCGAAAATCTCACATATATTATCAATCAATGCATAAACGGACATCCAGTACCTAATGATTGGAAAATTGCATTCATATCCTCAATACATAAAAAAGGAAACAAGCTGGATTGCAACAATTACAGAGGAATTTCAGTAACCAGTACGCTAAGTAGGTTGTCCGGTAGGATTCTTAGATATCTAATAGAGAAAGATTTTCATTAACATGAAGAAGAAGAGCAAAATGGGTTTCGTGCAGGCAGAACTTGTAGTGATAATGTTTTTTTTTGCTTAAACAAGTAATTGAGAAAAGGAGTGCCTGATTTTTTAAATAATTTTTTGCGAAAGAGAGAACAACATGTCCTAATAGAATTTTACAGTACATAGAACCTGAACCTTTCTTCGGCACCGCGCTTATACAAAAACTAGCCTCGATGCCGCCCGCACCCCCGTGATGCATCCTACGTCCACGGTTCGCGTTGCATTTTAGAGCAGTTCACGCGCACTTTTTAGTAGTGCGCGCTTAGACAACTTCCTATTATCGGTCGGGCGCTGGCGGTTTGTTTTGATTTCGACGATTTGGTATTTACGACAATGGCGGAAGTTTCTAATTCTGATAGCATTAGCGTGCAATATTTGAAGGCAATTAAATTTTTATCTTGGCTATTAGAAGAGAAAATATATGTTAACTAGGTATGATACATTTATTATTTATTTATAATTACAATAATAATAGGTAGGTAACTAATATCTAACTAAATATCTCATTTTTTAATAATTTGCTCTAAATTATATGATATGACGACCCACTCGATGGCCCAAAAAGTTTGCGTGGCACTCAAAAAAAAAATTATGCCTGAGCCGCAATTTTTTATTTTTCTTTGGTGTGCACCCCCAAAGCTTTTTACCACGCGCCGCCACTGAATAGCCTTTATTTCATACCCACGTAGGTATCATGATAAAATATTTATTTATTCAAAGTTTTCAATGTCTGCATTTCAGGCAGCTTCTTATGCGTTATCCGTACCAAAAATATCAGCTTCTCATTGATAGTCAACAAAGATCAGCGTCAAAACCATGATAACTATTGTCTATCAGACAAAGCCAACCTATCGTATTCTTTGTTTGATTTTTCTACATCCCAAGCGTAAAAAAGTGGAAGAAGGTACTTGAAGCGTTTTTTATTTTTTTTCCATTTAAACTTTAAACTTGACATGCCATCCTCGGCTCGTGCCGCAGGCGAGGTGAAGGCGTACAGCGGGTCCCATTTTCGATGGGATTAAATGGGAAACTCGGTTATTATTAAAGGTTTTTAATTTTCTGATTGCGCCTTACCGTGATCTTTTTGTGAGTCCTTAAAAATGCTCAGATTTAAAAAGTATCTCGCTAGATAGCGCTTCTTGCGAAAGTTTTCTTACTATTTACATAGGATTAGAGACAAAACCGTCTAATTAACTTCGTAAGAGTGTCACATTGACCAAGGAGTGTTCTGAGGAGTCCCATAAGGACGAAATAGTTAACTGTCAATACTTATTAGGTGTCCATTAGATCTTGGACCCCCGTGAGGTTAAGCTTTCAAACTACCCACGGAAAAATATGAGAGAAACAAAAACTCCTTTTTACCCGATCAGCCACGAAACTTATTTGATTTAGTAATTATCTTGTGTATTTGCTTCAGATTTATAACTGATTGGATTAATCATAAAGTAAAGTTAGTTCAAAAATATTTTCATTTGATACAATTTTTAGTTTTTTCTGTGTAGGAAAATTTATGTACCAGTGGACACGAGTCCTAAAATTTTTCCAGATAACAAATACTTTCCCTGCATTGCATTGTATAAATTGATAAAATAGCCTGTCAATTCTCGTAAAAACGACCTTTGGAAGACGCAGTATTATGCTCAGTCATCCGCTACATAAAATGTTTGAATATGAAGCTTACTATATAATTTTCTTGGCTACGTATCGAATCCAAATGTGGTTTTGTGCCAGCACAGGAACGGTTTTCGCTGAAAATCCTATTTGAAAATTGGAAAATTTCCCCACCGACCGACGGACTGGATCACCTCACATATACTGAAAAGAAACGAAAATATGCTCCCATTGTTTTTTTTTTATAACAGGATCAGTGGCAGTTTCTCCATAAGTGCACGTGCACTCCCAAATTTTACTTTAAAAAATACTAAAATTTGATCATTCTTTAATTTAATTAATAATTACCCCAAACGGAATTCACTAAAGACTGGAATATTACCTACAAATTAATACCCGGTATGTATGTGTTTGTATTCGTGTTCAAACCACCTACGGTGCATGCGCTATATAGTTAGTTCGAATCTAATTATTAACTTTTATTTGCTCCGTAGATGTTGCGTCGCATTGAAATTACGAAATATAGAAAGAGAGGACGACATGTCCCAATAGAATTTTACAGTACATAGAATCTGAACCTTCCTGCGGCAGTGCCCAGGACAAAAACTAGCCTCGATGCCGCCGGCACCCCCGTGACGCTCCCCGCACCCATGGTTTGCGTTGCATGTTAGAGGAGCTCAAGGGCACTTTTAATTAGTGCACTTACACAATTTGGCCTATTGATGTGCAACGATTACTTTTCCAAGTATTGACTAGATACTGATACTTCCTATCTGAGTATCAGATTTTATTATTATTTATATTATATTATCGGTAAATCCAATAAATACTGAGATTTTCTTTGTTGTCAATCGAATACGTATACGCAATAGTTCATTTAATAATTTAAGTAAATAAATATCGGTCCAAATGATTACAAGTACTCCAAACTCGTTTTTTTTTTGGTGTGCACTCCGAAAGTTTTTACCACGCGCCGTCACTGGATAGGATAGTTATTTTCCTAAGAAGTGCGGAAAATTTATTTTTCCGCACGCAAATGCTGTACAGAGAACGACGCATGGTCTCTCAAGTATTTAAGTGAGGCAAAATAGATTTTCCGCACTTAAATGTTAGGAACAATTGTTTTTCTACAAGTGTGAGGAAAATAAATGGAAAATAGGTTTTAAAGTCAGTTTAGTCATTTTATTTTTTCCTTTTCAGATTTCATCACCTTCATTTTGTCGCCTTTCCATTCATTTTGGTTGTACTGTACTGATGATCACTAAAGAGGATGAGACATCGATGTATACGGCTACTACTACCCTGTTCTGAGGACCAGCTCGAAAATAATTTATTTAGAAATTAGAAATCGATAGAGGTTTTTCAAAATTTAACATATCGGTGCTGAAAAACCATTTTTCCTACTTGCGTGCGTAAAAGTGCACTTTTACGCACGCATTTGCATGCGGAAAGTTGAACTTTCCGCACGCCGTGCGTAAAAAATACTTTTACGCACGCTTTGCATATTAAAGTAAATTTAGACTTTTTTTTGTTTTATATTTTTATTTGTAACGGAAACAGTGAAAAAAAACTAAAAACTACTCGAAAAATTAAAAAAGTTTAACGCATAATGTGAAAATTAAACGTGCAATGCGTCGCATTTTGTAATGTTAATGCTGACGCCGCCACTTTTGTTAGGTTTTCAGATTGTATCGATGTATTAGTCGTCGTCATTGATGGAAACACTGTCGTTGCTTCTGCATTCGTGCTTCTTTGCACTGATGTGGATCGAAGTGCTATGGTGGATGGTAGTTCTGAGGTGGAGGGTAGTACTGAGGTGAATGGTTGGCGTTCTCCTGTCTCCTGATTTGTGTCACTTTTTTTTCTGCAAAATTTGCGTTGCAATTTTTTTCTTGTTTTCCTCGGATTCTTCCACATAGGATTCGGCTACTGACGCACTCTTCCACCCACCATGTCGCTTCAAATTGGTTATATTTGCTTCGGCATTGGCCAACATTGTGGCAGAAGATCGTCGGAAACAATGGCCCGTATAAGTTTCCGGATTTGGCAGCTTAAGAAACCCGGCGATGTTACCGGGGATCTTGCCAAATGTGTTTATATCAACCACTTGCTTCGAGCATTTACCGGTATGGTAGGAAACAAAGAACCGTTGGTGCGGTGTGTCAGGTGGTCGCAAATTTTTGTATTTTTTGTAAATGTTGATATAGCTTATATCGTCTTTGTTGGGATCGCAGACCACAAAACTCCTTGAAGTATGGTTCTTAGTGTTTGAAATTGTTACCACCAGGATGTCGCCTTTCTCTTTGATGTCGGATACTTGTAAATTCGCTAACTCCGCTCTTCGGCAGGCTCCTGCAATGCCGAATATTGTGGCCACCTTGTTCATTAAATAAATCTCATCGGGAGCGTCTTTCAAAAATTTATCGGTCTCATTTTTTTGCAGTACTTGAGACTTTTTTGGTTTAAAACCGACATTTTTTCGTTTAATAAATGATATTAAGTTATAATATCGCCCAATATCTATATTTTTTCGTAGTCTTATACACATTTTAAGCATTGAAAATTTTGACCATAACGTGCTAGGCACGAAACTCTTTGACAAATATGAAAAATAGGCCAAAAATACCTCTTCTTTTAGCGATGAAGTGTTCTTTGCTTTTAACCAATCTGCAAAAGCGTGGTACTCTTTTTCGTATCTCGGACGGGACTTTTCTGGAATTAATTCCTCCCTCGACGATGCTGCGTCATTCAAAATACTGTCTGGAAGTTCAATATCGCTGTCGTCGAAATTCATTTTAAAGAAAACTTTGTAGATAAACCGAAAATAACGCTGAAATGACACTTGCTGCAATGTTTGTATTTTTAATCCCATAGTAACAACAATAACACAATCCGAAAAAATAGCTTGCCACTAATTAATGTCAAAATGACACCAAAATAATAGGGTGCCTGAATATCAATTTGGAATTATTTTACAAAATTTTTAAAAAAGTAGCGTGCGTAAAAAATTTTTATGCGCACGGCGTGCGTAAAATTTTTTTTTACGCACGCTTCCTTTTTTGGTGATATTATGAAAGCAAATAAAAATAAAATAATTATAGTAATGAACTTGAATTTTAAAACTAAAACGAAAACATAATTTGTCAATAAAAATACAAAATACATTATGTAGGAAGAAGTTTTTTACGCAAGTAGGAAAAATATTGTACCTAACACGCGCGGAAAGATTCTTTTCCGCCCTTAACGGCCTTTCCGTGTAACTGCCGTTCGTGCGGAAAAGGGTCACTTTCCGCACTTGTTAGGTAAATAACTATTTTTGCTCTTAAAATAATGTGGAAAGTTCGTTTTCCCACAAGCTTGTAAATTATTTTTATTTTCAGTGAAATATAGGCCACTAAACTTTTGTAAGGATGAAAGTTGATCAGAAGGTTAAAAGGTATGAAATTTAGCTTTGAATTGACTTTGTCAAGTTGTATTAAGACGTTAGGTTATGTCAAACGATTTATTGATTATATTATAATCTATAATCTTTGTATCGATTTTTAACAAAAATAATAATTTAAAATCCAAAACCAGTATTATTAACTGTAAAATAAAATAATATTACTTACAACAACATAATTTTTTTTAAGAAACGTAAAATTTATTTTTAAATTCACGGGTACCAAAGTACGTTTGTTAATATTATTTGGCTTAAAAATTCCGCTGATTGACGCTCACGTCTGAAGGTGGGTAAAACCGCTAATCAGCGTTGAACTGGCTTGAAAGACAGAAGTGCTGTCGTAGGTCACGGAGGGATTATTTTTCGTTGCAATCAATCTTTTCATCGAGAAATAGCAGTTTATACTAGCCTGCTTTGCTTCTAGTTTCTCTCTAATCTCAGTAGATGGCGCTTCTTGAGAGAGTTTTTTCACTACAGAAGTAGGATGAGAGACAAAACGGTCTGATTAGCTTTGCAAGAGTGTCACATTGACCAAGCAGTGTTCTGAGGAGTCCCATAAGGACGAAACAGTTAACTGTCAACAATTATTAGGTGTCCATTAGATCTTGGACCCCTGTGAGGATAGGCTTTCGAGGTACCTACGAAAAAAATGAGAGAAACAAAAACTTCTTTTAACCCAATTAGCCATGAAAACTGTTTGATTTTTATTAATTTTTTTATGTGATTTGGCAAAAACCGACACATTTTAAAATTATATTGGCGTGACATAACCATAAAAAAATCCGAATTCAGCTTGTAATGTCAAAAATTGGTAGATTGTGGCCAGACCGTTTTGCACGGTAAAAAAAAATTGCCTTAGATCAAAGCAAATTGCTTTGAAGTAACATATTTTGTGCTTTCCTATTCTCTAAGAGAATAGTTTCTTGAATTAGAATAAAAAATGTCTTGCCTTTTATTTTAATGTGAAACAGAAATTGCTTTATTATAAATTGGAATTGAATTAATCTGGAAGCAAAATATTACTTATATGAAGACAATTTGCTTTGTTACAAAATGTAATATACTGAAACAAAACAATTAAAGAAGAAAAATAAAGTCTCATTTCAAGATTAAATGCTGCGTTGAACTAAAGACAAATATTTTAATTTAAAACAAATTGTTTTAAGGTTAATCAATTTATTCAAGAAAAAAACGTGTTTTCATTGTGGACAACATTTTTTACCGTGTGATAGCACTGATTCAAGCATGGGTTAAAAAACTATTCTGTTAGATATATGAGCTGGATGAACCAGCCCGGGCAAAATGATGTTTGACTTTTCCAAATAACAAAAGTTGTACAACGAAAATGGAATTTAAAATCAAAATAAATATTTGAAATTGTGCTCGCATCAGAAGAATGTAATTTTCATAAAGTAAAATACATATTCTCTGTCGATTTAGAAAATTAAAAAAAAACTAATTTCTATTTTTAATTTTTACCTTTGTTGTCTTCGACGACCCCACAAAATTTTTATTTTATTTTCAGATCTTTAGGGAGTTAATAAGGACGTTAAAAGTACCGTACCGGAATGTCACTCCAAAAAGTCTAAAAACTGCTACTTTTCAGCGGTTTAGAGTCGCCATCGAAATACACAAACAAACTGATCTTGAACATCGAAAATATATGCAGGTTCGGTTCAGTCCAGGAACCAGTATGTGGTTCCACGGCTGGAATTAGGGTTTAGTAATCCAGAACCCTGTTGCTATCGTTTAAGATAACGCTAGCAATTAAATCAGCTTAAGGCGACCACGATGTTTGCCTTGGAAAGGAAAAAAATTGCCTAGCCAATAACCAAGTTCTGCTGGGACGAAGGAAGATGCAAGTCTAATATGTACCTATCAGAACCCATTTTTAGGGGTGTGAAGGGGTGTAAAAGCATCTACATGCGTATCGTGGGCAATTTTTCCAATAGTGATGATTCATACATGAGTGGGCCTTGCAGTCCTTCCACTGCGACCACTAGTGGGTCTATTGTTGCTCACTTTTGAGCGGTTTCCCACCACTGTATGCCTAATCCTCCAAAAAGGTTAGCTATCAGTTTGGGTGAGACACTGTTCAGATCTTCTGAATCAATCTGAGGTTTATCGAAAGTGTTTTGACGTAAACGTGCAATAGCCGGACATTCGCACAGTACATGTCTAACTATTTCATCATCCTCCATACAGACTCTACATTCGGTCTCTTCTGTTATTCCCATTCTGTGCATGGGTACTCTTAGTCGACAGTGACCCGTAAAAAGTCCAGTCACTATACGGATCTCCTGTCTGGTAAGTCCAATTATATTTCTGGCTCTCTTCTGACAAGGTCCTTTAATGAACTCTTTAGAGTGAGCCAGTTCTGGTATATTCATCCAGTATTGTTGGAAGCTGTCCTCCATCCATCCCAATATGGTTAATTTAGCAGCATTGTATGATATGCCCAGGGCTGGTTCATGGCCGAAAAATTCGGCAGATGCCGCTTCCCTCGCTGCCTGGTCCGCGGCCTCATTTCCCTCGTGTCCAGAATGCCCTGGTATCCATACTAATGACACCTTATTAGCGCTACCAAGCGTATTCAGCGAGTCTCTGCAGTTCCTCACGGTTCTCGCTGAGACCGTGTAGGAATCAAGCGCTTTTAAGGCTGCTTGACTGTCGGAGAAGATTTTTATTGTCCTGTTGATCCATTCGTGGTCAGTAGTAACAGGAAAAATAAAAGAATAGAGTAAATAATACCGCCTATTTTTTTGTGCAAAATCAGTGGATGACGTATCTTCTTATCATAAAGCAACAAAAATGGTTTGTTTACTATGTTAGAAAATCATGATAATCCTGAAGAAAACTTAGCCACAATAATGGATTGAGCAAATAATGCCTCTATGAGCTTGCCACTAAATACATCCAGAACAGGGATATTAAAGACCATCCGAGATCTTTAATCCAGAACATGAAAACGAACTAATCCAAAAATGCAGTCAGAATAAGAAGTAAAGTTTTCAGTTTGATGCCTTCGAAAGTGTTGTTCTAGAGGGACAAATAAATTAGAACATGACAAAATATAATCCAGTAGTTAACCATGGAATTTAAAAAAATAGCTAGATGTTTATCCAAGGCCAACAAAGAAATACAGGTCACGACCAAGAAGAAAGGTCAGAAGTTTTATTATGAAATTTTCAAAATGGCACTAGAGATTTCCGCGAAATTTCAGTTAAATATTCTCAGACACCATCCCGATATTCCACCAAACGTTTGTTTGGTTAATCATATACCACCACAGTATACTAATTATTTATAGTAAGGAAAGCACCCCGGTCTTGTCATAATACTGTTATACATACCCCCTGTATACATTAGTTCGGAATACAAAGTTCGAGAGGCGCTTATGACAGACCGTCACCTCTGGTATAAAATATTATGTACAGACTTCTGTGCTGTCGCCATAGACATTAACCGCTACTCTTGGTATATGTTTTTGATTATGACTGACATTGGCAAAACAAATAAATGTAATACGGCATTTTTCATTTGTGGTTGCAGTTTTTCGTGATTTTTCGACTTTTTACCTCATTTTTAAAAGTGTTTTTTGCTAAATTGTGGCCTATCGGAAATTAAGAAATTTAAAAGAAAACAATTTTGTGTTTGTGGGTGCGAAGACTATGTTAGCAAGCGCTATTCCCAAACGGAACCTAAAAAAATACTTCGGCAAAAAAACTAACTTTGACGAAAGACGAAATTCACAAATATATAGTGTGTGATGGACACGTTGAACCTGAACGGAGTTTTAAATGTTTAGTTTTAAATGTTAATATTTGGAAAAACATAGATTATTTCACTATACTTATATACATGGTCCGGCAGAATGATCTCCCACAATAAAAACGCCATTGTG
Organism: Aspidapion aeneum; assembly: GCA_963576565.1. NCBI lineage: Eukaryota > Metazoa > Arthropoda > Insecta > Coleoptera > Brentidae > Aspidapion > Aspidapion aeneum. Next base: position 4,115,803 of record OY755043.1, on the reverse strand, counting down.
CAGTAACTCTAAAGCGATATTCCTGTAATTTCTTGGTGTATTGCTGCTTTCAATTCATCCATGGTTCGGGAATAGTGTTCAGATATTCCCAAAGTATCTGGAACTAAAACATGTCTACCAAGTGCGAAGTGAGTACGAAAAGTTCTTTGTGTCGTAATCACAGATTCGTTACCTACTTTTGCTTAATGTATCGATAACGAAGGCACGATGGCAAGGTAATGGCAAGCCGCGAGCTACCAACCAACTACACTAAGCTTCCCCTGTCTTTAGTGATTCAGGCACAGTGGCAGTGCAAAATGTGGGAGATCATTATGCCGGATCCTGTTTAATTAAATGAATAACCGGCCATATTCACTTTACTTTAAAAGGCTTACGTTACATTTTTTTATTTTTCATGAAAAAACAATTAAAAATGTTTCCGTTTATAGAAACCTATATTTGCAACATTATTATGTATAAAGCATTGTAAAAGTATACATTATTAATTTAAGTTGTATAATGTAGAATGTGTAAATATTTTCTATGCACTAACAAAAAGGACATTACTATAGAATATTCGTCAAAAAGCCTTTTTTTTTACTAGAAAATTAGCCTCTCAAGGAAATTTATGTACCTAAATGAATGGGAAACAAACTTTTAAACCTTATAGATTGAATAAAAATTTAACTTTCCTTTTTTTATTGCTAGTAGTCATTAATTTAAACATTCTTTGATTAAGCTTCCTTATTGATTGGTGTTTATAGAGTCTTTTTAAGCAAATTGAGCTTTGACACAAAATAACTCATTCTTATCAGCGCGCATCGTTTAAATTTAAATCTATGTAATTGACGAGTAGAATGAGTTTTTTAGTGTTAAAATTTAATTTGATAAAAACTGTTCAAAACACTATATTAAAAGATGTAGCTTGATTGGAGAACGATTTCATTGATGGCTACGAGCATCCAGTATACAATAATTTGAAAAGCCATCCTGTAGCTTAGAGACAAACTGCGCAAGCGTTATATTGTTTCAAATCCCCCTGTAAATGTTTAGTACGGAGCACAAAGTTGGAGAGGCGCTGATTCGTGCATGACACCCCGGTATACTGCGCCAATTTAGTAATACAACTCTCATCGTGTAAGTGTCTGGTCTATCACTGTCATTCGTCTATGTGTACCACTTTCAATGACTTTTAGTGACAATTTAGCTTCATTTTTGGTATTTGGCGCTGACATACCTTGTGTTATTATTATAATATCAAAACATGGGGACAATGTTTTATTATTTTTTGTCAGATGATAAATTATAAGAAATGGTATTGGGAAAAAAATTATCCCCTTGTACTTCAAAAACAAAAAAGTTTAGAATTTAATTATTACGTTATAATATACACTGTAGTACTGTAGAATATAGATATACGAAAGGGAATTCCAGAGTTCGAAAATAAGTGTTTTGGCCTTAAATTTCGGTTGATTTATTTTGTATTTTTCTGTTTCTTTTAAAGCATTATTCGCGAGGGCTTATCCAAAAAATTCCTCTTTATTTGTTATTTTTATCTCCAAGAACAAATGAGTCCTTAATGGCTTAAGTTTTGAAACTTTGTCATGCTTTTAATTTACATTTTTTTTACTTTTCTTTTACAAAACTTCAGCTATAATGGCCTTATCGTTTAAGTTTTAAAAGGGTCCTTTCTTTTTTAATTTTTAAATTGTTTTGCGAAAAATGTTTAACCCAGTTTTCAGGACAGCAAAAGAAGTTTCATAAATTTTCTTTTGACAAAAGGACAAACAGGATATTGTACAAAGTAGAAAAATAATCTTGTTTTACGTTCTTAAAAGACTCTTTAATAAATAAAAACAGTATACCTACCTTTTGACGTGTCACAACAAGACATATTAAATATTAAATAACAAGTGGCTTAGCGAGCGTAGAAAGTATTTGTTTCTCTTATATTTTTCCGTAGGCAGCTCGAAAGCTGTACACCCACGGGAGTCCAAGATCTAATGGACACATATTAAATGCTGACAGTTAACAGTTTCGTCCCTAAGGGACTCTTCAAAACACTGCATGGTCAATGTGACACTTTTGTAAATCTATAGACACGGTTTATAAATCTTATATATATATATATATATATATATATTTATCGGTATCACAACGTTCTACGTCTTCCGATACCCAATCTCCACTCGTTTCTGTTTGCCCATAATTCATCATCTAGGCCTCTTATTCTTATTTCACTATCTATTCCTTCTCTCCAGCTTCTCCTTGGTCTTCCTCGTTTTCTTCGGCCAGTTGGTTTCCATTGTAATATTTGTTTAGGTAGTCTTCCATCATCCATTCTTTGTACATGTCCGTTCCACACCAGTTGTTTTGTTCTTATATCATCCACTAGAGTACGTTCACCCACTGTCATAATTTCTCTTATTCTTTGATTGGTAACTCTTTCTCTTTTTGATTTCCCTGCTGCTCTTCTCCAATAGTCCATCTCCGTAGCGGAAAGCATTTTTTCTGTTCTATCTTTGATTGGCCATACTTCTGAGCCGTATGTAATAATACTTTTTACAATGGTGTTATATATAAGCTTTTTGTTATGTTTTGATATACTTTGGTCCCAAATTATTCCATTTAATAAAGTTATTGCTTTTCTTCCTTGTACGTTTCTATCTTTTATAGCTTTGTCTAGTGTTCCGTCAGCTGTAATTTTTAGACCCAAGTATTTATACTCATCACAGGACTGAATTCGCTGCCCAGTATTTAAGATTAGATCCTGTTTCGTTCCACCAATACACATATACTCTGTCTTATTGATATTAACCTCTAGTCCCCACTTATTGTACTCTTCTATTAGTTTTCGTGTCATATATTCGAGGTCGTCATAATCCTGAGCCACCACTATCTGATCATCGGCGAAACATAAAGTATACAAGGTGGTTTCATTCAACGGAATTCCCATGTTTTGGCATTTTCTCTTCCAGACTTGAAGGACCTGTTCCAAATATATCTTGAAGAGCGTAGGCGAGATACAGCAACCTTGTTTAAGACCTTTATTTACTTGAAAGCCTTTGGTTAGTTTTGCTTTTATTTTAACTTTTGCCTTACTATTGCGGTATAACTCTTTGATGGCCTTAATTAGTTGTACGCTTATGTTTGTCTTTTCCAACGCTTTCCAAAGTAGATTTAGTGGTATACTATCATATGCCTTCTGCAAATCTACGTAAAGCAGATGGAGCTCTTGTCCGTATGCCATTTTCTTTTCAATAACTTGGGTTATACAAAAGAGATGATCTGAAGTCGATCTACCGGCCCTGAAACCAGCTTGTTCTTCTGCCTCCATATCTTTATATTCGCTCTCCACTTTATTTCTTATTATTTTGCCATATATTCTGCTTAGCGTACTAGTTACAGATATACCTCTATAACTGTCACATATATCTTTCCTTCCTTTTTTGTGTATTGTGGATATATATGACGTTTTCCACTCAGTTGGTACTACAGCTCCATTTAAATATCTTTGGAAAAGATTCCGTAATCTACAAAACAATTCTTCAGTGCCATATTTAATAAGTTCAGCTGGGATATTTCCGGGTCCGGCAGATTTACCGCTTTTTAAGGTTTTGCACACGTTTTTGACCTCAGATATTGTGAGGGGTACTGGAGATCCCATCGTTCTAATGATATTGTCTCTTTCGTCTTCCTTGAATTCTGCTCTATCTTCAGTTAAAAGTTTTTTAAAATGCTCATCCCATTCTTTGTCTGGTATTGGTGAAATAATATCTCTGCATGTTTCTTTTTTGATCGATCTTATAGTTTTCCAGCTTTCGGTACTTCTCCTACCTCCTAAGTAAGAATCTATTTTCTGGCACTTTTGCATCCATGATTGATTCTTCTTATCACTGATCATTCTTCTCACCTTTGATTGCGCGATTTTGTATTCTTCTCTGCTTCTATCTGTCTTTTGGGATAAGTACGTGTGATATAATTTCCTTTTTTCCTCTATTTCACTTTCAATCTCAGCATCCCACCAGTATGGTTTTGTTCTTTTAGGAGTTTCTTCCACTAATCCTAGTGCTTCTTTTGCAGCTTGATGGATGTTTAATGTGATACATTCGTATTCCTCATCTGGGGTTTCACCTGAACTTGAATTAAGTTTTTCGTTCAGTCTCTTTTTGTATAAGTTTTAGTATTAGTAGATTATATTGACAGTGATCAATTTCCTCATTCACTGTATCATCAAGATTTTGTTGATGGAGGCTTCGGCCTTGATAAGGAAAGAGAATTTTGGTCTCCAGAAAATAGTGATCACTTCCGCATGTTGATCCACGCTTTGTTCTGACATCTTGAATTTTTAGTTTTGTCTTTTGTTTAGTGATAAGATAATCAATGACGGATTTCAGGTTTTGTGAGGTTTATAAATCTTACCATACGATATTAAAGAAGAGAAATGAAAAATAATGTCTGCGATACCATATGCTTTCACAAAAGTGCAGACATCTACGAAATACAAAAGGAACTACCAGAGTAAAAACAAAGGCAGGCAGATGAAACAAAAAACAGTACCCATAACCGTGACATAATTTGTCCCTCAGGTCGGGTCAATGCATATTGCATTTTTGCCGACTTCGCTACATTTTATGTCGGGTCAGCGAAGTATGAGTTAAAAATAATACAATCTTAAAGTTTTATTTATTCACGGGTACTACACTTTACGTTTTCATTAAATATTAAATATATAATGGTAGAGGGTAGAGTGTAGAGACTCCTTATTTATGACAAAGGTAATTAATTTTTTGAAACTTCTTTCATGCCGCAAAATTTTGTTATTTTCTATGAAAAGCACTTAATTTTTCCAAAATTTTTGTCTGACGTACTTAACTTTTCCAAAATTTTTGTCTGAGCCGCCACTTTTTTCGTTTTTTTTACAAAATTTTTGTCTGTGGCATAATTTTTTATGGAAAGTATATAATTTTTCCAAAATTTTGAAATTTCTTTAAATCTTTTAGTCGTTTTCTTTATATTGTAATAATGGTCATCTCAGACCCTCTTCCCCCACTACTGTAGTTGTATTTTTCGCATTATACATATTAAGCCTATGGTTCAAGTTTGCTAAAAATTTGCCCCCCCCCCAATATTATGTAGATTATAAAAAAGCAAATATTAAAAATGTATATTTTTTTCTTGAAACCTCGAATAAAACAAGCTGTGTACAATTACAACAACAATAGCTACCCTGTGTATAAATTCGTCCAATGAGGGAGAGTGAGGATGAAAAATTTGCCATGTCAGGATCAATAGAGATGCCGAAACCAAATGAGTTCTCAGGCGCATTTCAAATTTTACGTAATTTTGAGCAAGTAGGTAGGTGCTCCTCCTCACCGATTCAAGAATTAATACACAGGAGGTTAATTCATCCCCCAGGGATTAAAATATCGATTTAGTGAAAGCAAATCAACAAAATTGTAATAAGATGAAAACTTTAGTAGTTTACACATTTTTTATGGACTTCAAATACTCAGGTCACATGGCCAACTTTTCTATTTTCAATACAATTTCTTATCACTTTTTTGCTGCACACCCACATGGATGATTCCGCGTTTAATATCTGCAAATAAAGTACCTAATACAGCATTTCTAATATAAAATTAGAATAGCAAAATGATAGCTTTTACAATACTTTTCTTAAATTCTAAAAAGTTCTACTAAAGCATTTTTTGAGATCTGTACCTGCTTACATACTAAAAACTTTTATAAAATTTTTCTATTGGTTTGAATTGTTTACCTTGTTATTTTTAAAATCGGAAAAACATATCCTTGACCCATTTTTTTGTTAATGTTGGTAATAACGTTTTTCTAGACATTGTGTTTTTGTTAAATCATTTTAAATATTTTTCCACAAACAACTCGGAAAATAACATCGTTTGTTGCGTTGCGTACATGAATAGAAGAGATGCAAATACATGTTTATGTTATATTAATAACTAGGCTATGCGTCATGTTGCTAAAGAACAACGGTAATATACAGGGTATTTTAAAATTCAATAACATAATTTTAACCTTAATTTCCTTGAGTGATTTCAAGACAAAAAGGTCATATAAACATAGGTCCACAAACGCTTAGTTTTCAAGGCACAGAGGTTAAAATTTAGTTTTTTCATAGGTTTTACAGTTTTGAAGATATTTAGTTCAAATTTGGCACGTATATTTACTTATAGGTACTACAATATTAGGCATGCCAAATAAGTTTTAATTAATTTGCTAATTTTGAGATACTCGCAATGCCATACTGGCGCATTTTAGCTCACACATATACTATACTATAGTAGTGTGAGCTTTGGTGATCCTAATTTTTTCGAGAAAAAAAAAGTTGCTTCGATTTCAAAAATTTTTATATATCTTTGCGTTTCAGACGATTTTGAAACTTTTTTGTTGCGCCGTCTGTCTGTCTGTCTGTCTGTCTGTCTGTCTGTATGTCTGTAACGACCAACGCGCATAACTCAAAAACCGCTTGGCCGATTTTAATGAAATTTGGTACCTAGGCTGGGTCTTGGGTCGAGATGGTCCCATTTAAAAATGAACAAAATCCACCGAACAGAAACCAAATAAAAGGGTGGGGGTAGATTTCAAAAATTAGAGTTTATGTGAAAATATGGCGTGTGTGATATCAAACGAAAGGTAATTGAGTCTGCAGTTAAACAAAATACATTTTAATTTATTTTAAAAAATAGGGTGGGGGTATATATTAAAAATTAGAGTTTAAGTGAAAATATGGCGTATGTGATATCAAACGAAAGGTAATTGAGTCCGGAGTTTAACAAAATACATTCTAGTTTTTTGTTTTTTTTAAGGGTGGGGGTAGATTTCAAAAATTTGAGTTTAAGTCAAAACATGGCTTGTGCGGTATCAAACAAAAGGTAATTTAGTCTGGAGTTAAATAAAATATATTTCAGTTTTTAGTTATATTAGCTCACACTATAACTATAGTACCTAGTGTGAGCTTAGGGGCCCATATATTGGCAGAGTATTTATTTTATAATAGTAGCCTTTGGTGAAACAGCGGCTTTCTCTAAAACGGTTCAAGATGCAAAAAAATTGCGGAAAACAAAAATGTTTGCAAATAAAACAAGGATTTTATTTATTGTCTTAAACTACCTAGTTCTGCCTACCAGTGGCTTACAAGGAAAAAAAATCCGAAGAAAACAGCGATATGACCCCTGAAAAGTATCACTCTGTAGATTGTTACTATTATTTGGCATGTCTAATAGTATTATAGCTTAATACACGTGTCAAATTTAAACTAAATATCTCAAAAACTGCACGAGCATTCAAAGAAAAATATATAAGAAAAGCAAAAAAACTGAACATAGAAGTTTCTCTTGCAAAAAATGTTACACGTTTTTGTTTTTAGTACTTTATAAAACAAACTATAAAGGAAATTGATTAGTAAGTGTTCAAACAATTTTCACGCGAAACTAAAAATGTTTAAATAAGCACTTATAGCTGAAAGCCAATGCAAACTTTATTCCTCGATTGTTGATTTTTGTTATTAAAATGTAAATAGCATTTTAAAAACTGCCAATAAAATATTTTCCGCATGATTTGAATAAGTTTTTGAATAAACGTTATTTTAAAAAATTATTTTTATAAGGTGTGCTGTATTATGCTTCGGCAAAGGCCGTAGACACGATTCTTACTTGGGGGGGTTGGGGGCAGTATATAAAAAGTTTCCTAAAAACCATATTCGCAATTTTTTTGATATAAATTGCGCTTCAGAAAGAACTTTGTAGAATTAACGAGAAAAATGGTGCTGCAGTTGCATTTTAATAATATTTATAAATTGCATAATAAAAAAATGACTCTAAAATTCTAAAAAAATTGCACAGCAGGCTAAAAGTTTCGAAAAAAAAGTATTGAAAAAATCAATATACCCAATTGTACCAAAGACAAAAGTTTTAATTAGTTTTAACAGGGGCGGGTCTAGAAACTTGTCTTGGGGGGGTGGGGAAATATCATAATAAATATTGCAAAAAACTATTTTGCATAGCGACCGAGGTGTATTCTTTGTGGCATAACTAAATATATTGTGAGATTTTGGGGGAAAATGTCCCCTCTTTCTCCCCCCGGAGTACGTGCCTGGTTTAAATCTATCTAAGTGCCGCAGTCGAAAGTTTTACTGAACCAATTTTAAGTTTTAGGCTCCCCAACCTCCGATTGCGCCCCTGTTTACACAAGAGCACAAATTCACGATAGAACATGCTTCCCAATGAACAAAGAGTTGAAAGTATCTCTCCAGAGAATTTTTATGTTATTAATCTCAGATGTGGAATACACCCTAACATACCCGAGCATTTAGCTCAAGAAATTGGAAGGGGCTGGCCCCACCCAGGTCCCCCCCCCGTAGTTCCGGCTATGTTGATGATTCAACGACTTTTTAGAGCTTACTATTGTAAAGTCCTTCTGTTCGTTCGAAATCTTAGATCCACAGTTTCACTTCTTCCCGCTCACTTCTACTTCCCTCTTTCTCTCATAGAAAAAGATGGAAATATAAATAGTCACGGTGACTAGAATAGACCGGTGCTCGGATCTTATATATATGTCCAATTTTCACGTCACTGGTGGTCCAGCCATCGAGGTAGAATAAAGGGAGCTGACATGACGTAATTTACATGTACCCCCTTCGGCCATATTGTTTAGACACTTCTGTCATCGCGATCGATCAGATCGATCGAGCTTTATTTTCATTTAAATTGCGTTTTCTTAAAGATTCGAGTGGCATTTTTGCTAGTTTTTTTGAAAACGAACATTGTGTTTTGTGCTTTACGTTGTTATGGTAGCAGAAGCAGTGTAGATTAGAAGATATCAAAAGGAATAACATTTCATAGGTGAGTATAAACAATAAACAGAACCGTACTTGTGTTTTTATGGAACAAAAATTTTGAAAAATAGTTCTCTAGCTTAACTAAAGCTTACAACCAGTACACATTCTACCCTACTCTATAACCAAACTTTTTTCTTTGGCGCGGCCCCCCCCCCCTCCTCCCTTTTTGAATTAACGAATTGGTTGTGCCGGCCTGTCCACGAATATAGAAACAAACTGTATTTTTACTAGAATAAAACAAATTTTATTAAAACTAATAAATTACATCAGGACTCCCGTGCCTTCCCCCCCCCCCCAATATTGATCGGCGCCCCCTGATTTGGGAACCACTGCTCTAAAGATACCCAACCAAGAAACACAAGGCTGGCGGATCAGAATCATATGAGCCACTTACGGCCCCTAGGAACCGGGGGCCATGTAAAATTAGGAAGCAGTCAATCGCAACCGTTTGGTGCAAATTTGCTGACAGCGCAGTGTATAAGTCAATTAAGTTTTTTGATTGTAAATTACAAAAATTTTTCGTAGCCTCGAAACAGCTTCGAAATTTTTTATACATAACCGACCTGTGGGTAATTGTATGACCTACTTATTTATGAAATCAAATCGTTCGCCCCTCCCCTGGCCCCCTATACGACACGCCACTGGTTCAGAATTAAAAAAAAAAATTGGCACCTACTGAACCTTACTTTTTGATTAAGATAATTTTGGGTCTGTTAACAGGTCAGGCAGTGTTGATGGGATCATTAGTAATCAACTCAAACAAGGTTTGTAAAATCTTCATCCAAGAGCCCACAAAAAACGCCATGGCCCCGGAGTATCGATTTTATAATGATTTACAATGATAGAAGTCGCTGTTACTTTTCAAAACCAAATATAACCGCGGCAAAATAAAATTTTATACGGCACATTTTGATTAGGAAAGTGACTATTAATGAGTTAATATTATTGGTATTTTTATAAACATAATTTTTTATTAAAATTAAAAATTTATCTTATTATAAATTCATAATTTTCATCCCTAAATCAATAAACATCAATTTTTCACAAACCTAAGTATTACCCTTCTCGATATCCCTTGTAGAGAAGAAGCTGTCATCTTGTATTAAAAAGAAATATAAACAAATGTATTGAGTGCAGCCCTGTTAAGCAGACATATTGGTACGACTCTAAGCCACGCCTAGGGGTCCCATTTTCTGTCGCATTATACAAATGCTTGGAGCGGCTCCCCTTTATTCTACCTTGATGGGTCCAGCTAATTTTTGTAAACAAAGTTAGATATGATATGAACAACTAATATTTTTTGAATTTTTTGAAAGCTAAGGCAATTTTTCTACTGTTTTTTAGTACATCCTTATAAAATATAAATTTTCTAGACGTATTGTCGTTATTTTTTTAGCCCGTTTTATTTTTTATTACACAAAACTTAAAATACAATTGGAACTGAATGTGATCGTTTAGTAGGAAAGGTAAACCGAGGACTTGAGAAGTAACCAAAGGTGTAGGTTACTTCTGAAGCTAAAACTAACACATTATTTTTTTAGAATTTTAATTTTTGTGTTAAGAAAAATAAAGCGAACTAAAAAAATTAACGACTGGTGTGTCTCAAAAATATTATTTTATAAGAATATATTAAAAAACAGTAGAAAAATTGCCTTAGTTTTCAAAAAATTCAAAAAATATTAGTTGTTCATATCATCTCTAACTGATGTAACTTTTGTTTACAAAAATCAGCTGGACCACAAGTGACGTGAAAAATTCAACATATATAATATCATCAAACTCTTCGTTACCCTTCTAACTTTTCCTCGCCTTTCCTTTATTGTTTTGCTTATTGACCACTTGCGTTTCATCTATTTTCTCTTTTCTAATTTAATAACAGTGTTTTGTTTGTACTAGTGATAATCCCAAATAAAATTTTCCAAAATTTCAGCAGATGGAATTTTTTGTGTAATTAAATTGGTCAAACTAGCATAACATATAGCCAATTGTTAACACCAGAAAATTACTGGTAAACAATAGATCAATCTCGGATAGAATTTATGCAATTTACTATGCGAAATTCAGTGAAATACAGAGACAAAATAGTAAAATTATAACACCGAGTATCTAGCATCGACAGACAGAATGACAAGAGAAAACAAGGGATGGAGATAGGCAGGAGTTGCGAATACACTTTGAAAGTAGCGGGTTAGGTAACAATTTAATAGTTATTTAAACAACAAGGTTTGAAAACGACTCTTTGCACACGAACGAGACAGTCTGGTCTACAAGTCGAGGGAGTGTGCAAAGAGGTTTTCAAACGCGTTTTTTACAATATTTTTTATACGACTGCTAATAAAGAAAGAAAAATCAAATTTTAATTTAACTTGTTTTTATTTCCGACATTTTTACAACAAAACTTTTAAAATTCAACAATTTTTTGACGTATCTAATCAACAAAACATACGAGCAGTGACGGTTGCTACGGAACTAAGCCAACTTATATTGATGGGTGACAACAACAAAAATCACAATGACGGGAGACCCGTATGCAGAAATGACATAGGCGTGCGCAAAAATGACATAAGCGTGTGCAAAACGTTTTGCACACAGCGTGCGCAAAACGCTATTTTCAGATCGTGTCCTCCGTGCGCAAAACCCCCTTTTACAAGACAGTCGTATAAAAAATATATTTTTCTCTGAGTTTGTATTTTTACAAGTTTTAGGCTTGGATAAAACAATACTTTTTTATCGATTTTTCTTGGACAATGATGAATTGAATGAATAATATTTATAATATTGGGTTGTTTTTACTTTGGTAGTTTTTTTTGTATTTATAGATGTCGCCACTTTTGTGAAAGCATACGGTATCGCAGGCTTTATTTTATCATTTCTCTTACCAATATCGTAAGATGAGATTCATATACCGTCTCTATAGCTTTACAAAAGTGTCACACTGAGGACTCTCTTAAGGACGAAATCCCCGTGGGTGTACAGCTTTCGAGCTGCCCACGGAAAAATACAAGGGAAACAAAATATTTGTATGCCCGCTTAGCCTCGAAAAATTGTTGTTTCATTTTTTTTTAAGTCAAAGAAAATAGACACCAATCAATCTTTGAAAAAAAAAAGGGTGTTAAGGCGTTAATATTTTTTGTATTATTGCCAAAACTTTTAGCGCCCAAATGTTTATCGCCTAAATGATTGGCGCCAAAACAGCAGGCGTTCAAACAGTCGTCACAAAAAAGTGTGTGTCAAGGCATTATTATTTTTTGTTGTTTACGGCTATTGCCCAAACGTTCAGCGCACACATGGTAATCGTCCAAATTATCGCCGCTCAAAGTACTAGCGCACAAAAGCTCTGTGCCTAAATGGTTAGTGTCCAACCAGCAGGTCCTCAAACGATCGGCCGTGAGCGTCGCCTTCAAAAGTATGCCTACGCAGCACTCGGCAGTGTGGCGTTGTTGTCACCAAACATGAATATTTTAAAGACAGCTATAGTTATATAAGCTACATAGTTTTTAAGTATATCGTTTAAAAGAGAATTGATATGGCTATAAGATGCACCTCTTCGTTTAGGCGTGGCATGCTTCAATCATGCAAAATACCCACTGCAAACAAAAAAAAAATCTCTGATTTAAAAAAAAAGTGCTGCTCTTAGTCGTGTTAATATAGCTATGTAGTTTTTTCGGTTTTGATAATAACCCAACTTTCAAATATTATAAAGTTTTATTTACAAGACAACGATCTGGCAATATACTATTTAAAAACTACATCTCTTTTATTCCGTTTAATGTGACTTTTCTCCCCAATAAAAGAATAAGATTCTGGTACCCAAACCATAAAATAGAAATCGACTTGACTCGATTTTTCTTATAAAAACCTGTATTCGTTTAATTAGGCGCTGACGTAGCTTTAAATTAGCACCCCGACATAACTTGCAATTTTGGAACATACTCATTTGCATCTCTTTTTAAAGCACAGCTAATCTTTTATTGCTGTCCAGTTCATACCGCTGCACAATGGGCTCCCGAACCTAACTTTTGACCAAAATTAGAAAAATAGGTTTTGTAACAATATTTTGTTTTAAAATGAGAAAAATATAATTATCAATCAAAATGGCAGCTACAAATGGCGAAAATGTGTTTTTAGGTCGAACAAAATAAATATTTTTAAAGTGTCCACGTTTTTATATTAGTTTATTAAAAGTCAGGTTTGGTAAACTGTTGATGACTCAAAATAGAACCGTTTACCTTAAGAGTATTTTATCTATTTTTTTTTTCATAAACAATAAAGCTATTAAAGTTAACTTCATCTGTAAATTTTGATTTTTTAGATATTGCAGTTGGTATTTTTGATGGAGTGACCTTCTTTTTATTTGATTTTTGAAATTAGTATAAAATTCTCTTTAAAATGACGTGTCATACGGAACATTTTAATTTTTTTTACTCTTAGCTTTTTAATTTTTGAATATTCTTTACATTATTTGTATTTTTTATTAATATATATTTTTTCTATTTTTATTTGTTGTTGTTGTTTTTATAAATGTACATGTTTAAAATCTAGTTACCTCCCTCTACAAGATTTGTTTCATGCGAATTTTATACAACATAAACTATTGTCGCAAAATGGCTTTAAATCTGAATCAAATTACCATATAAATGGTACTTTAACGCGTTCCTTTGAAAGGAAAAATGACACTTCTAAAAAATAACTGAAAGTTGCGTCAATCAAATTATAGTTTTTTTAAGGCCTACTGGACTATCTACTCTTTTTTAGTAAAGGTGTTCAGAAATTTCAATATGTTTATAATTTAACCCTTTTTGGCGAAAAATCAGGTCCGCGAGCCCACTGTGTACTGATCAAATAAGACGATTGACATTGATTGTCAAAATGACATTTTATAAACACTTCTATTTGCAAAATAATCCCAAAACTGTTTTAGATTGGGTGCGCCCGTCCCACTACTTTGAGTTAAAAAGAGAGAGTAAGTAGCTTGATGACAATATGCGAGTTTGGTAAATAAAACGAGTGGACCATTGTTCACTTAATAAACTCATGAGTGTTTAAGATTATTAAGCGCCCTTACTAAAACATTGGTTTAAAAAGAGATGGTAAATAATCGGATAATAATGTGTAAGTTGAGTTAATAACACGATTAGATTAGATGGTAGTACGTTCCAGAATCCTATTTTGTGTCGGGGTGCCGTGCTACGTCACAGTCAGCGCCTTATTAGCATATCAAATTGTTTTCCAATTTCAATTAACTATCAGAAAAAAAATTACCATTTTTTTTGTTGGTTTTTCTGTACCTTTGAACTTTTTTTATTACTTACTTTTTGCCTGACTCGCAATCAATTTTGCCTCTGACACAAGCGATATTCAAACGACAATTTTAAAAATAAACCATAATTCTGAGAAATAAAATGTTACGAAAAACGTGGTATTTGTTTGAATTTTTCATTAGGTTCTCATGATCGTACACAACGTCATCCTCGTTTAACACTTTGCTGCTATTTTCGCCAATAAAATTTAAAATAAGTTGCTTGTATCAATGAGAAAACTTTAGTTTTAACAAAGTCATTGCTTCAAACAGTACCTTAAAGTGTTAAAAATGTATTTTAAATCCAGTGTTAAAGTCTTTGTTTTTATATTTGTCAGTGCAACTGTAATTTTAGCGAAACCACTGGAAGAGGTCACAAACCCGATACAAAAGAAAAATCACACAAACCAACTTCCTACAATAATCATTGACCCCATTAATCAGAAAATTGAAACAGTTGAAACTACGGAAACAACAACTGAAGATAAAATAACTGTTTCTACAACAACCCCTGAAAAATCGGAATATTCACCAAATATTGAACTAGAAGAGTTAGTTGTTGAGCTCGGTGATCTAGAATCAAGATATAAGCGTTCCAACAATAATAATAATTTTCAACAAGATGGTACTCAACAAATTCCCACTAAAGAAGCTCAGAAAAATGAACGTTCACTTGATAAAACATATGTTTATTCCGACATTGATGATCTAGCTGTCGAAGGACTTAAGAAACTAGAGAGTGAGGATACAGATTTTTACTCTGAAAGTGACATTGGTACAATTGTCTTTCAAAATGATGTGGGAGATACGCATAGAGTAAATACATATATACCCTTAAGAGATGGTATAATTCCGATTGGCGATATTGGATCTTTATTAGAACACGAAAAAAATCCTCATAATAAGTATGTTGCTTTTGTGCCATTTTTTAAAGTGAGAAAGTATCATATTGAAAAGAGGCGATTTAAAGATTGTTGCTAATTTAGGAAACAGCTGTCGGATATTTAAAAACTCAATGCAAGTATTTTAGAGGATAAAGTATAAATTTGTTTTAAGATTCTTTAACAATTAAGCATTCTTCTTAAAAACTATCTGATATATGTATTTTGTTGATATATTTTGTTTTTTGGATAAGGATAAAGTATGATGAAGTGTTCACACGTTGACAAATTCTAACCTAGCATCAAATCAGACTATAGTTCAGGATGTATATAAGTGGCACCGCGTCATAGCTATGGTAAACCAAATTTTGTGGCAAAATCTAAGTAAAGAAACCTCAAAAAATTGTTGTTTCACTTTGTACCTTTGTGCCGCTTTATATGTCTATAATAAAACACCGAGACCTTTTAAAGGAGAGGTAAAATAGGTACTTACCTAATAAATAAAGATCCGAAACATAAAAGAAAATCCAAAATTATATTAAAATGTGCGCAAATATTGATTTAGTTGCAAAAACGGTAATTTGTTTTGTAAAAAGTCGGTCCCAATTTGTTTGACATTAAAACAGTCAAAACAACAACGAATAGAAAACGTCAAATCCCAGCTAAATCAATATGTTCGTAACAACCAGACAAGAGTATATATGTTCCTTTCTAATAAAATCGTTTAGAAGAAGACATAAATAAAAAGCAAGTAAAATAGTAAGCTAATGGACTAATTAGTGCAGTGCCTCGTTTTGGGAATCAATATAGATTATTTTATGTTGGAAAAATGTCAAACTCATAGTTTATCTGTTTTAATTAATTAATGTAAATACTGTTAATTGAATACTATTTACAAAAAAAAATCATGTTAATTTTTTCTTAAAGTTTAAGAAGAATGGCCTCTTTACCTTCCTCTAAGTACGCCTTGTATATAATGATATTTGTAGTCGAAATATTATTTAAAAATTTTATTGGATTTTATTTATTATTATTAAGACTGATATTAGTGATATTATAGGGTATTTGTTGAGTTATAGTGGTATTTATTTTAAAAATTAGCAAACTAAACGAGCTGTTTTTATGATCAAAATAATTAATTTATTAGTACATGTATTACATAACGAGCATAATGATATGCATCAGGTCAATAAATATTATATTTTATTAAACTCTTTTACTAAACTACTCCAAGGCAAACCTACTTATACACAACTGCGGCACTAACCCTGTAATAGTGGAGGGTCCCTTATAACTTCTGAACTAAAGAAAATTTTACATTTTTCCATCAAAAACTTATTATGGGTTTTGAAAGCATATTATGAGGTTTAAAAAAGATGGGGCCAAGGTCCCCCCTGACGCGTCGCTTCTCAATATACAATACGTTTTAACGAAAACTGACTTTTTCGGCAATTTCTTAATAAATTTGTTAAAAATGTGCGGGATTTTTTGAATAGGGAACGTGTTTCGAGTAGTACTTTGCTGTGAAGGTCTCTTGATCTCTTCATAATCGTGTAATAATTTTGAAAATCCATTGATAGGTATTTAAGATATTATAAAAACCTCATTTTTTGTTTTTTGGAGCTTACGCCTTTCTGTCGTGTCACCGTCGATATAATTCCCAAATTCATCAAGGAGCGATAAAAAAATTAAAGTTCTTCCAAATTTTACTGAACCAAAATTCCCGAAAAATACCTTGTTAAGTTTTAGTTGAAACACGCTGTATAATAGACACCATAAGCCTTGCTATTTGACACAATTACAAAAATTAATTGCTGAACTGAATAATAAATTTAAAAAATATTTAACTTAAAAATTCCGCTGATCGACGCTTGCGTCTGAAGGTGGGTAAAAACTCTAATCAGCGTTGCTCTGGCCTGAAAGACAGAAGAGCTGTCGTAGGTCACGGATGGTTTCTTTTTTTCTGCAACCAATCTTTTCATGGATCGATATATGTAGCAGTTTATTTTCGCCTGGTCTTGTTCAAGTTTCTCTCGTATCTCGGTAGATGGCGCTTCTTACGAGGGTTTTCTCACTATAGACATAGGATTAGAGACAAAACCGTCTAAATAACTTCGCAAGAGTGTCACATTGACCAAGCAGTGTTCTGAGGAGTCCCATCAGGACGAGACAGTTAACTGTCAAGACTTTTTAGGTGTCCATTAGATCTTGGACCCCCGTGAGGTTAAGCTTTCAAGCTACCCATGGAAAAATATGAGAAAAACAAAATTTATTTTTACCCTAATAGCCACGAAAACTTATTTGATACATAAATAAATAAATAAATAAATAAATAATCTAAAAGAGCTTTGTTTAATTAGCCGGTTTAAAAACTTGAACACAACTCAATACATCAAAAAATACTTTAGGACAAAGTTATGCAATCTCTCTTACAAAATGGTACTTGGGCTATTGTATGGTATGGGTTTTCAAAAACTAAATATTTTTCAAAATTATTTAAAAGCAAATATAAAAAAGGTATTTATTTTATTACAAATAAATTGTTTTGATATTAGACATAGATCTTGCAAAAAATAACGTTAGTTCAAAAATCAAACAAATTCATCATATCAAGGATCACCTGTACAATTTTTTGCCATAAAATAAAATAATTTACTTTCTTTTTACTAAACCAATGAAAACATATTCTGCAGACTAAAAAAATTACAAAGCTTGCAAAAAGATATAGTATAGACAATTTACAAAACTCTTACTTACAGAGAGCTCTACTACCACTACTATGTCGGTTTAGAACGTTTTTCTACCTTGTCCGACGCCTATTCTCCACCTTCTTCGATCCTGACAATCATCTTCCGTCAGGTTTTTTGACTCATTGATCTTTGGATTGACTGTTGCCATTCCAGTTTAGGACGCCCTCTTTTTCTGCGTCCTATTGGTTGCCATTATAGGACCTGCGTTGGTAATCTTTCGACGTTCATCCGTTGTACATGACCGTACCATATCAGTTGTCTTTTAGTGATGTCATCCGTTATGCTTCCCTCGATTCCCATTCTTTCTTTTATGATCTCATTTCTTATATGATCTGTTCTAGATATTCTCATTGATCTTCTTATTGCATCCATGTCGACACTTCCTATTCCATACAGCAGCGTGCTTTTTACCATTGTTTCATATATGTTAAATTTTACATTCTTTTTTAACTTTCTGCTCCATAAAATACGGTTAAGACAACCAATTACCTTTTTTGCTTTTACTATTCTTTTTTCTAGTTTTTTACAGTCTGTTCCTGTCTTATCAAATGTGACACCCAAGTATACATACTCATTGCATGGAGATATTGTTTGTCCATTGTCTAGTTCTAACTCACTTGATTCGTTTCCAAGTACTGTGTCAGAGAACTCTTAATGTAAAAAAAAAGCATTATTTTTGAGATTCTTTGTTTTTTTATTTTTTAAAATATAGTTTTTTTGGCGTCTGGTTTCTTTTTTTTTTTTAATAAAAACAAATGTTATTAATCTCCCAAAACGAACCAAAGCAATTAGTTCCCTATAAAAACTACTAATATGACAGAATGAGTTATGGATGATGAGACTCGGCTTTGAATTTAATTTAATATTGGACTCTGGTTGGTTACATAAGGACAAACAAACAGTCCAGTTGTCTAGTCCACTATAAAAAATAATAATTAATTTTGTTTTATGGTAAATATAAACATATTATTTACATTCGAAAATACGTTTATTGATATTTTTAATGCATTTATTTTAAAGTAAAGTTCAATGAGCATTTTTTTCAAGGATAATTTAATTTTTTTCTCCTAACCCGCGCAGCAATGGCTAGAGAAGGTATTGGTTTCAACAAACTTTTTTTTTTTAAATAACTCCGAAAATTCGTTATTTGGGTGTATCTTAGCAATGTCGGCATGACGTCTGTCCGTGTGTATTGGTGTATGTCTGTCCGGCACACGATAGATCCTACAGTGGGGGGGTCCGAGGCTTTTGGGAGGGGGGGGGGGCCCGAAGCCCCATGATGTCGAATTTCAAGCTATTTCTTGTGATTTTTCATGAAATACGTGGAAAATATCTAAACAAATCTAGGATTTGGGGGGGGGGGATGCCTATGGATCCTTAACTGCTGAATCGATTTTTATGAAGTTTTCAGGTAAGGTATCATATACATTTATATAAATTTATAGATCAACAAGTATTTTTACAAAGTAACTATCAAAAGTGTTCTGTTTTTAAAAATTCTAGTGCTAAAAAATGTACTTTACTGTACCTGCAGCAAAGTTAAGGTTTAGAGAAGTTTTGCAGCCAAGATTTTGCTTTATTATTTATATATTATGAAAAACTACCAAACATATTTTCAGTGTAGGGAAGGTCAGAAACCGATGTAACGAGCTATACTTATCTTCATAAATGTGCCTGTATGGTATTATTTAATTAATTATAGTGGGTTCATTTTTAAAATATCTAGCCTTAAGTCCCACGGTTCATACCTACTCCCGTTTATGACATATTACTACTTTTTATCTACTTTATATTAATCACAGTCTAATTTCAGTTAAAAAAGTCTCTACTTTTTTTTGCGATGCATCGTTTTTAACTAAAAAATACAAAAAAAATTATCTCTACAAAAAGATTTTACCAATAAAAGTAAAAAAAAACAGCGTTTTGTTAATAAAAAGTAAAAGATAGTCAATAAATTTTAAAAAAGGTGATAACTAGTTTACTTATCACTATAAGTAGTTTACTTATCATCTTTTTTAAAATTTATTGACTATCTTTGACTTTTTATTAACAAAACGCTGTTTTTTTTTACTTTTATTGGTAAAATCTTTATGTAGAGATAAAACAATTTTTATTTTTTAGTTAAAAACGACATATTGTAGAAAAGAAAGTAAAGAGACATTTTTTAACTGAAATTAAAGTGTGATTTCAAAAATAATTTGAAAGCAAAAAAAATCCATTGGTGTATCATTTTTTCTTCAAAAATCTGACAGTCACCGCCGGTGCGCACGCCCCTGCAAACCAAAATTGTTGATTTATGAATAAAAGCATACAGCTAAATTAACCTTTAATCTGTACCAAATTTAGCTTTATTGTCCCAAGTAGTTTTCTAGATAATAATTTTTTCCGTTTTTTTAAGAAAACTTTAACACACTGTATTTTCCTAACGAAGCATTTTTCGACCTATGTTGTTTAGACTTTTTTTCATATTTTTCAACGTACATACTAGGTGAAGTTTGGCTTGTTAAGATCGGGTCACCCTGTATAAGAACAGAAGACCAGTCTAATTCTAGGAACTGTGACGCCCAATACCCTCCGCGTTTGCTTGGTGCCAAATTGTTAAAAAAATTTTAAACCTGCGGAAATTTTTGCGACGTTATTTAAGAAAATACTTAAACTGTTAACGTATAATATCATTTCATTAAATGGCAATCCTAAGAATTGTCGTCAAATCGTTCTTTTTTTGTAAAAAATGCCCTGTCAGCTAAAAAAGCAACAAAGCTTATGGAATCCACACAGATCCGTACGTCGGATAATGCACTTAAGCCTTTGCGACTGGATAAGAAGCATCATTCTACGGTTTTCATTTTTGAAAGCTTTGATATTTTTGAACGGCAAGCCGCCGTCTAATGCACGTGGATTTTCCAATTCTAAAAAACCGTTTTTCTTTCGATTTAATGGAGTTTGCTACTTTTTGTAACGTTTATTTTACAAAAAGGTTGTCCATATTTTTTCAAAGATATAGAAAAATTATTAGATAACACTTTGATTGCTAGGCAACTTCCAATAAGGGCAACGGAACGTTGGCCGCCATTTTTTAACAATAGAAGCCGTTACCCCTCGAGGTCGTTTTGGTCATTAAGCATTTCTGTGTCCATCTTTGGACATAGCTCTCCTCCAATACCTTCCATTCTTTTCTGTCTGTAGCCGTGTTCATCTAGCTAGCTCCTGAATATCTCTTCAAATCGTCCGTCCATATCTTCCCCTACTTCTTTTATTTTCTCAACGTCTTCAGGTTACAATACAATTGTTCCATCGATCGTCTTTCTGTCGGATTTTATGACCTGCAAATTTCCAATTTAATTTTGCTATCTTGTTTCTTATTTATTCATTCCTTTTTCTATGTGTTAGCTTTACATGTAACATTTGTCTTCCCATTGGCCTTTGGGCTTTTGTTACGTTACCTATGTTTGAATTTGCAGGTGTCCAGGTCTGAGATCCATAGGTAAGTACAGGAAGGATACATTGGTTTTACACTTTCATTTTGAGGTACTGAGGATATTTTTTTAGTTTAGTAATTTGTCCCAGGTATATATATTCCTCTACTTATTCTATTTTCTCTTGGTTTATTCTGATCTTGATATCCTCATCTCTGTTTGTTATGACTTTAGTTTTAGTGCAGTTCATAATCAAGCCTATATTTTTATCTGCTGTATCGAATTCCTCCAGCATGTTTATCAGTTCTTCTTTCTTATCTGTTATTAAGGCAATATTATTAGCATATCTTGGGTGCTACAACTATTGTCCGTTTACTTTGATATTTCTTCCCAATCTAAGTTTTTAAAAACATCTTCAAGGGCCTGGTTAAATAGTTTAGGGGATATTGTGTCACCATGTACCACTTACGGATTTTGATTGATGTTGTTGATGTCGCTATATACAGGGTGTTCCTTAAGGGTTTGCGAATATTTAAGGAGGTGATTCTACATTAAAAAATAATGATAATTTGTCGTATAAACTATGGTCGAAAAATGCACCGTTATAAAAATACCGGGTAAAATCCTCCATACAATTTGGTGGTAAATGTTTAGGTTTCTGGCGATTTTTCTCGTGCTGGTTTCAGGATGTTCCTCCACTTCCTGCAATACCGCTTCCTCAATTTCAGGTGTTCTTACAATTTGAGGTCTACCTTCAGCTGTACCCCATCTAACACTGCCAGTTTCAACTAGACGCCGATGGATATTAGAAAAGGTTCGGCTGTCTGGCAAAACACGGTTTGGATACCTCTGGTAGTACAGACGTCTGGCTTCCTCTGCATTACCATCGGCGAGACCATACATGTAATGCATTTCCGCCATTTCTGCATTGGAATAAATAACCATTTTTGGAAAGATTGTAAAAATAAATTAGCAAAAAAGATAATTTACAGCAAACAGACCTAACCGATCATAAACTAATGCTACAAAATGACAAATACATATAAAAACAATTGAATAAGTGTCATATTTTAAGTATTTCCAAGGCAACTAGATTAATGTATTAAATAAATTACATTCTTTGGCAACACAGCGGTTTTTATTTTACTTAAAAACGACGCCCTGTAGAAAAAAACTAAAGATACTTATTTTCTTTTAAATTAAATGTGGAATTCGAAAGAAGAAAAATGTTTTGAAAAAAACCAGTGGCGTACTATTTTTTCCTTAAAAATTTAAAATTTAGTATCCGTACGCACGCCACTGATGAAGCTAAACATTATTTTTTTTATTGAGAAAACCGCATCTTAATAGCCTTTTAATACGTACTAAATTTGAATTAAATCGAGATATTTCTAAGGCAACTTGATCAAGATAAATGGTCACATTATTTTTCTTTTGCAGAACAACGGTTTTTATTTTTTTACTCAAGAACGACGCCCTGTAGAGAAAAAGATTAAAAGCCTTTTTTCTTTCGAATTAAGTGGATAATTTAAAAAGTAAAACTTTTTTGAAAAAAACCAGTGGCGTACTATTTTTTTCTGTAAAAATAAAAAAGCTAGTGCCCGTACGCACGCCACTGTCGAAGTTAACAATCATTTTCTTCTTGGAAAATATGCGCCTTAAACATTTATGGTTACGTGTTAAATTTGAATAAAATATCCCCAATGATTTCGAAATTATTAGTAAATTTCAATTTTTTTTTGAAAACTTTAACACCCTGTATTTTTATAACGGTGTATTTTTCGACCATAGTTTATACGACAAATTATCATTCTTTTTTAATGTAGAATCACCTCCTTAAATATTCGCAAACCTTTAAGGAACACCCTGTATATATTGGCTAATAAGTCTGTGTATTTCTGATCTATTCGGCTAGTAATTAAAGATGCTTTAACTGCCCAGTGCTCAATGCTATCGAAAGCTTTTTAAAGGTCTATATACACAATAAAGAGTGGAATGTTGTATTCGTTGGCTCGTCCTATTAAGCATATAGGGATCACGAAAACCACGTCACCAGGCTTGAGAATGCAGTGACCTTACAAGTGTAGTATAAGCCACAACCCCTAGAGGTCGCCGTTGAAAATAAGCAATGACGCTATTTCACATATTTTTTATTGAGATCAGTAACTCATGATGTTTTTTAACGAGTTTAGTTTAATTCCGCTGTCTGTCAAATCGTGACTGTCAAAGAGTTGGCATTGCTCCAAGCATTGCTCATTCTCAACAATAACATCATATCTCATGCTGTTATCCTTATAGATATTGTTACGTTGTGCGGCCTTACAAGTCTCCTGTGGCAGTATTCTTGAAATCTCCCCGAGTGAGTACTCCTCGGGGAGTGACAACGAGTGAGCACTCCCTCGTTTCTCACCGTATTGCATAAATGCAGTATTCTTGGTTTGGGGAATACATGAAAAGTAAATAAAATCTATATGTTTGTGGCGAAAACAAACTAAATGAATTTCTATATTTTATGAATAACAAAGAAAGTACTATTAAATTTACATTAGAAAAAGAAACTGATAACAAACTTCCATTTCTAGATGTAGTTATTGAAAAACAAAATACTTTTCAAACTTCTGTATATAGAAAACCAACACATACTAATAGATATTTAAATTTTAAATCAAATCACTCTACTATAATAAAAAGAGGTGTTAATTAAAATCGTTTTCATAGAATAGAGTTTCCTAGAAGAAGAAATGCTAATATAATTGATTTAGATACTAAAAAATTATTGATTCCTTTTATACCAGGTATATCAGACAAAATTAGGAGAATAGCAAATAATTATAATATAAAAACAGTTTTTAAGACAGAAAATAAACTTAGATCTATTCTAACAAAAACAAAACCAATAAATGAAGAGCAGAATTCAAAAAATGTAATTTATAAAATACCTTGTGAATGTGGTAAAATTTATATAGGTGAAACTTCTAGACCACTTGAAGTAAAAGTTAATGATCATAAATATAATTTGAGAAGGGGTGATTACGAGAAATCCAGAGTTTGTCAGCATTCTTTTGAGAGTAATCATAGAATTAAATGGGGAGAAACAATAATTTTACAAAAAGAATCTAATGACATTAAAAGAAAATTAAAAGAATCAGCATGTATTTATTTAAATGAAGATAACTGTCTTTCAAGTATTTCTATAGATATAAGTAAAGCTTGGCTTCCTATTCTCAGACAAGATTTGCAAAAAGGTTTTTTCAAAATTAATTAATACTGTAATGAAATTCTGATTACTGTTTTTTAAATAGATTTTGATATAATAGTAATATAATCCCACAATGATCATAATTTTGTAAAAATTTCTAAATGGTTATAAAAAAGAGACCTTATTGATTCTAATTTTAATGAGTCACCCTGTTCTGTTTATTTTTAAATTTGAAAACAACATTGACTGACATAATGTCTTGAAATAGTATCATGTTACCTTGTGTTTTGTTTAGATTGGTCAATTGTTTTTGATAAACTTCAGAATATTGACAATTTGTCAACGACGTTATAATAAAAAATATATTTGAACAAGAAACATTTAAGATTTTGAGACAAAATATAAATAAAAAGCTTGAAAACGATTGTAGATTGGCAATCGAAACGTAGCGTATTCAAATTCAATTAAAAGGTTTAGGTTTTACTAGGCAACTATTTATTTTTATAGAAAGCCACTGACAAATTAGTGATTTTTATTTTTCTAGGAGAAACGCAGTGGTTTTTTATAATTTTTTAAAGTAATTTTTCCTTACTAGTGGCGTAATACCCAGAAAAAGTTGTGTTTGTAACATGAAAAGTGATATGAAATGAGCGCACTGTTGCCAATTTTTAGATGACAGCACGTGACAATTTTGACCAATAAAAAAGCAAAAAATTTTGACAGACAATTAACCAAATACAGTTATGTGGTTGAAGGGATATAACCCCAATTTTTATTTCCTTGATTTTTTGTTTGTGGACTAATGAGTTATATAAAATTTGCCCCAAGATTTTTTATTTAGTTTTTATTTAAATATGACTTATTTTTTCTTAAATAATAGCTCTGTCCTTATGTTATGAGATCAAAATTTCTGTTAAATCTAATCTAATCAATTGAGCAAACATATCCTAACCGGTGTGTCGACCACCAGCATTTTGCAAAAAAAATGTCCCTATAAAGAAAGTTGTTCTTCGAAAAAAAATGCTTTTCCAAAAAACTAATTTACAAAAAAAAACTAAAAATATTTTTTTTACAAAAATTATTTTTGAAAATAATACTTTCTTAAAAGGTAGTTTTGTCAAAAACTAATTTATAAAATAAAACTAAAAAATTTGTTTTAATAATAACTTTTCAAAAAGCAGTTTTTTTTTTAAATATATTTAAGATTTAATGGTGGAGTTTATCAAGGAAAAGCCTGTAATGGAGGCCAAAAAATAAACTTCAACATTTACAAAACACACAGAGAAAAAACTTTATAAAAACAAAAACCACACGTAACCAAAACAACATTTTCTAGGTTATCTCAGAGTTTTTAACAAAAGTCACCACGTCGGCACCTATCGAGATCTCCCCGGTGAGAAGTCGCCAAAATGTAACATGTTTTTCGGGTGAGAATTTCAAAAATACGATTGGGGGAGAAACGCTCACTTTCGCTCGAATTTCGAGGAGTACTCGCTCGGGGAGATTTCAAGAATAACGATACTGGGCACCAATTCCCCGTCGCCTTCTAAGACCGTACTAGGTTATTTATTACGCTCCTGACCACTTTCAATGTCAACAGGGTTGCCACAACGCGACGGTTCCCGGGTCCTTCGGAATCGTTCTATTAAAAGTGAAAGATCCAGGGACGAGAAACGCTGTCCAGAAAAACCGGGATATTGGCTTGGGTTAAAAATTGTTATAATCA
This sequence comes from Aspidapion aeneum, assembly GCA_963576565.1. Taxonomy (NCBI): domain Eukaryota; kingdom Metazoa; phylum Arthropoda; class Insecta; order Coleoptera; family Brentidae; genus Aspidapion; species Aspidapion aeneum. The sequence continues at coordinate 4,089,678 of OY755043.1, read as the reverse complement.
TTACTTTGGGTTCTGATTTACACAAGTCGATAATACAGTTATAATTTACTTACTTTTAATCGTGTAACCGGCATTGCAGTTTTTTGTAGAAACTACACTTATTTCCGCCCTGTTGACTCAGCTATCACTCTTTCGTCGCCCCCCGGATTCCCTCGCCTGGGACAATTAAGATGCCTGATTAAAAAACCCCAAAACCGAATGCTCCAACTCCTAAAAGTCACCGTTAACCTCACTCTTCCGCTTCCACGTCCGTCCTTTTGCATGACAGCTAACTTCCGCGTCCTCGCAAAAGTCCTGCAAAGATTCGTTCTATTGGTCGATTATCGCAAACCCCGAAATGGCTTCGATTTCTGCTGGGTCAGCGCTAATCTACTTTTTGTTTCTAGGAACCCAGGGCAACGAACCCTTTACGATGTTTTCGTAATTGTTAAATAGGCACAAAAATCGTTTTTAATAAGCTGTAATGTAGTAGTAGTAGTAGTGGTGGGGAGAGACCATATTTGGTCTAGCGACTAGGCACACGGTGTGCCCTTTTCGCAAACCTCGATTTGCCCGTACATTATATATCAAAACTGATGCACGGTCCCCTTAGGATGCAAGTTTTCTTTCTCTAAGACGACTTAATTTTGCCTGACCCCTTTTTGTCGAGGGCAGGGATCTTTATACTGCGTAACAAGTATACACAGTGGACTCACGCTTTTACACTCCTTTTGAAGGTTTGTTCTGCTACATGTTAGACTTGCATCTATCTAACACCGATATCGTCCCAGCAGAACTTGGTGAAAGATGATAGACTTCTTTCCTTTTCAGCGCAACAGTCGTGGTCGTCGTAAGTTGACTGTAAGAGATTTATGCTGGCGCCATCCTGGTTCAGACTATATAGCACTTATAGCAGGCTCCTGGGTTATTATCCCTGGTGCATCGGCTGGCTGCGTGTCGGCTTCTGGACTACATCTGCGTATATTTTTGATGTTCAAGGTCAACTTATATTTTTGCGTGCATCGCATCGCATGCTTATTCGATGACGGCAGTTGAACGCTGAAAAGGAAGTTGGCGACAGGGCGACGGATTTTTTTTTGTCTTTGCATCGTTGTTCGAGAGGCGAGCCTGGTACCTTCTGCATGTGAAGCCAACAACCATACCACGCCACTACCCTGCCACCGAGCTGTAATGAACCTGATAATGATTAACTTATTATTATTATTTACTAGTCCTGAAATTCCCTATTGAGCTGTTTTTTTTTGTATTTAAAAATAACATACAGAAAATTATAACCCATATTTTATTTTGACTCTTATTTTGTTGAGCAGTAAAAGAAGAGATTTTCTTTATGGCAAAGAAGTCTAAAACTCTAACTAAAACTTAAAAATAGACCCCCGATTTTCTTTGAAAGGGTAATAAAACTCTTATAAAGGCGACCCCCCAAAAATGACATATAATAATAATTGTTTCATTCTTATAACAATAAAGATAATATCTGGGTACCTTTATCTCTTTCACACTGACAGCATAACAGCGAAAGAAAAGCAGCTGGCTAATTTTAATGCACCTTTCGTATTTTGAGTTGATTCAACCTGCTTGTCGTTTTTGACTGGGGCAACTGGTGTTGGTGTTCTGTGAGGGACAAGGTTGTAGGAAAACGCAATGGAGTTTTTTTGATTTTCGTGAGCGATTATACAACGAAAAAAACTCTTAAAACGTTTAAAAACAAGTTTAGAAGTAACTATTTGAGTTTAACCATGGTGCAAAATTGTCTTTTTGGGGAAAAGAGGAAAAAAATCGATAAATAAAAAATATTTCATGAGCAAGTTGTTTTGACGGATAGTTTTTGATAAAAATCGAGAAAGTTCAGTTGCGGCACGATAGATAGTTTTTTTTTTACGACCGTGCAATTGTACCCTCACTTATTTAAATTCAGAATGCGTCACTTTCCCACATTTTTCTAAACAAGAAAAAACGAGCTTCTTTTAAGACAAAAATTTAATTATTTGCCGTCTTGGAATTTAATATGGCGTTCCATAAAATATTTTTGCTCAAAAGCCTAATTGATTTCCTGCATATCATATCATATCATATCATATCATATCATATCATATCATATCATATCATATCATATCATATCATATCATATCATATCATATCATAAGTGCAGTTTGTTCCATTAAAATCGGTGGTATAGTTTAAAAGTTATAATGAAAAACATTTTATCCGTTTCTTTTTGGCTTGCCCAGTATATTTAGATAATAATTTTATTTTATTTCTCATCATTGCTTGTAATCAATAAAAGACATTACTTATTTATTTTATGTGTTTTTTTATTACAACTTTACCAATAACAGATAAATGCAAACAATAAACGAACCTGCACAATAAAAGAATCTAATCTCTAGTATGGGCCGTAGTCCTTCATACTTTAAACAGAAAAAACAAAAAACAAAATAAAAACAAACCTCCAAAAACAGGATGTAAAATTTTTCTCGTCTCTCTTAAGTTTTATTTTCCGCCGCTACTGACCTTATTTATCCAAGACACACCATTCGAAATAGGTTTGCGTTGTTGCATGAACGCGGAATTATCAAACCGAAATTCTATTTTTATCCCTCTCTTGCTCATTAAATTCTTACTTATATGTGGTCAGTTGAGGTAAAAGCTTGATACAATGGCAATTTAGGCCCATGTCGAGTCTACCACTAGGTTATAGAAGTCGATGATAGTGACTATCTCAGCCCACGAGAAAGACTGGCCCGGGCGCGGAAATATCACGTGACCGTAGGAGGGTCACAAAAGAACTATAACTGTCATTATAAAACATGTGTGTTTTCAGTTTTGGTATGTTTGTTTACGTCGATTTTTTTTAATTCGGGCACGAATTTTATGTGAATTTTATCAAAGTTATTAAAATAACGCAGCCCACAAAAAAGACTGTCGTGATCTGCGTTAAAATAATTAATGGCTAATAAGTAAATTAAAACGAAACTACCTATAAGATAAACAATGCCGCGAACGTGTAGTGTTGTTGGTTGTCGGTCCAACTATAAAACTGAAACCGAATATATGTCAAATTTTAATTTTCCAGTGGATAAACAAATGCATGAAATTTGGTTGTGAAAAACTCTTAATGATTTAAGTATCTTAAAACATCCACAAGTTGAAAGCTAATGCAGTTTATTGAAATGAAAGTTGCAAACGCGAAAGAAGTGGTTAAAGTTAAGATTGATCAAGTAATAGACATCCTTAGTGATATCTTCGATAGTGAGAGTGAAAAATGTGTTCAATTGTCATTTCTTATTGAACAATTAAATCTCTTGAAAAGGTCACCTGAGAATCGAAGATATTGTGGATACACTTTAATGTTGGCTACATCTTTGTTTATCCAGTCATCCAGTGCATACATGTCAATTTACAAAACTAAGGTAATATGTCTTTTGCACGCTCGCAATATTAAAAAACTGATTTGTAAAATATCGTTAACAGATAGTAATCTCTCCGGTTGTGTGCAATATTTAAAAAGTAACATACAGCTTTTAAAAGAACATGAGTTGGTAGTTAACTTACACATTGATGAAATATATATTAAACTTTGAGACAAAGAAAAATTTTAAAAGTTAAAGCTTAGGTTTGTTATGTCCAATTTTGAAAGACTTGTATAGATTTGAAGTTACTAACGATATTATGTACCTAATATATGTACCTGAAGATATTAGAGTGCAAATTTTATATAATTTTTTATTTTAGAGATTCAGTTCTTTTATTTATAATAAACACATACATCAGCAAAATATTTTTTCAATTTTTGCCTATATGAGAAAATTTGGTCAATTTATTTAAACTCCTAAGATCACGTGACCGCCGACTTGCTCATAACGCGCCATGGCCGGTCTTTATCGTTGGCTGCGGTGACTATGCACAAATAATTATATGTTATTTGTCGGAAGTGGCAGTTTGTCACTACAGTTTTGTTAAGGACGTGATAAAGGCCGGGTTGCATTTTAGAAATGAATTGATGAGCTTCCTCCTCGAGAGATAACATCTTTTATTCATGAAGACACATTCGCACATATATTAGGAAAATGGGAAAGCGATCATTTCGGCCAGGTGCGGCGCTGTCTTGGAAAATTTTCATAACTCCTCTCTAATCTGCACACAGAGAGGCGCCAAAAGTTTGATTTAGTTTGGCCTGAGCTTATCCGTTGGGATCCGTAACAATTTAAATTTTGATATCAAATTTTTGAATTGCTTAAAACCACAATATTTATATAAATGTTTTGTTAAATAAAAAAAAACTTCCATAAAATGGAATATCCTACCACGTGGCCTACCTTCTATCTAGGGGTAGAATTTTGTATGGGCCATAAGGATTACATGGACGAGCAGTAAAGCGTAAAACCAGCGTTGCCAGCCGAAAGGTCATTATACTTGATGTTGTATAAAAGTGGCACCGCGTCATCAAAACCGTGATGGTCGGGAAGGGAGTAGAGGGGTACATACAGTGGCCCGCACTTCCTGTAATTTTTTTATTGGTATTGATTCCCAAAACGAGACACTGCACTAATTAGTCATTAGCTTACTATTTTACTTGCTTTTTATTTATGTCTTCTTCTAAACGATTTTATTAGAAAGGAACATATATACTCTTGTCTGGTTGTTACGAACATATTGATTTATCCAGGCTATGACGTTTTCTATTCGTTGTTGTTTTGACTGTTTTGATGTCAAACAAATTGGGACCGACTTTTTAAAAAACAATTTATCGTTTTTGCAACTAAATCAATATTTGCGCACATTTTAATATATTTTTGGATCCTCTTCTATGTTTCGGATCTTTATTTATTAGGTAAGTACCTATTTTACATCTCCTATAAAAGGTATCGGTGTTCCATTATAGACATATAAAGTGGCACACCGCAGGTACAAACTAAAACAACAATTTTTTGAGGCTTCTTTACATAGATTTTGCCTCAAAACTTGGTTTTTTATAGCTATGACGCGGTGCCACTTATATACATCCTCAACGATAGTTAGTTTTATGTCTATGTCTTTTATTAATATATGCTATAATCTATCTGTTTTCTGTCCTCTTATGGAAATTAAGCTCCCTAGATGTGGACTTGTTCACCTGGTATTAAAACTTACAAAGTAGTAGGCTTAAGGTAGGTTCATATGTTAGGGAAGGCCTACTACTTAAAATTATCAATATGCTGCAAAGCAGTAACAACTAACTAACAAATTTATGGAAAATGGAATTTCCATAACAAAGAAATTAACATTAGCATTATACTTTACCTATGATCAATTAATATTTCATTTTAAATAACAAACAATTCGCCGCCATTGATTCGCCGCGGCCGCTTCGCCGACCCAACTTGCTACCGACCCAACGCGCTGCTGGACCAACTCGCCGCCGACCCAACTAGCTGCCGATTCAAATCGCCACCGACCCAATTGGCCGTCGGACCAACTCTCGAACATTTTTTAAAAAATAAAAAATAACCTAATAAAGAAAATTTTTGTAAAGTAATTTTTTTAAAATTAATTTGGGTAAAAAACTACCTACCTTTTTGAAAAACTACTTGTTAAAAATGCATTTTTTTAAAAAACGATTTTTTTACAGATTTTTTAAAATTTTAAAAAGTTCTTAAAAATTTTCCAAAATATCAAAACTTTATAAAATATTTCAAATTTTTCAATAGTCTAACTCATTTTATAAAAAAAAATATTTTTAAAAACAATGCTTTTTCAAAACAAAATTAAAAAAAAATAGTTTTCAAAGCTATGTTTTTTTTAAAAGTAATGCTTTAAAAAAGAAAATTTAAAAAAAATTTAATTTAGTAGAAAAAATTAAAAATATATTTTTTTAATTTATTTAAAAAAAAATGTTAACCACCACGGCGGCAGCCGCGAGTTGGTCCGGCGGCGAATTGGGTCTGTGACAAAATGAATCGGCGGCAAGATGGGTCAACGACGGGTTGGGTCGAAGGCGAACCGACCGGTGCGAATCGCCGGCGGCAAATTGTCCCATTTTCACCATCGAGTGTTTAGAATTAAAATTTTGGTATTTTCATAGACTACGAAAAAGTTATGAATATTTTAAGAATTTTTGAAATTTCGGAAAATTTTTGAGAATTTTTTAAAATTTTACATTTTTAAAAGATTTTATAAAACGAAACAAAATTTTCTTTAAAATTTGTATTATTTTTTGCGTCAATCAGTGTCCTTATTTAGTGTTTAACTGCTTCTCAAAAAAATTCCTTGTATATTATCAAACCTGGGCTTAGAATACCTACTGCCGAACGATTCAAAATACAATGACGGCCATCAACAACAAGTGACAGTACGTCATCGACCACGCCGTTGTTGGCGAGGTTGCCGCGCTGTTAATTTTTTCAAACGTTTAAAGGATACAATTATTATTAATTAATGTAATTTGACAAAAGTAAAAATATTTTATTGAATTTCTCTTGGTGAATCTAGTAAGGTAGGCTTTTGCATGTTATTTTGAGTGAAAATAATCTTAATTTTTAAAGAAAATACGGTTTATTTATTTATGCTTTTTAGTTATCTTATCCCATTATGTAAACGTGGCAATTCGGATTCTTTTCCCCTCAACGGGGTTTAATATTCGAAGCTTATTTCAATAGCTCATATTTTTGTTATTTATTATTAGCTTACTTACTACTTAACTACATATCCAACTTCCTGCTTTATTCCTCTAATGAGAGCAAACTTTTGCATGGAATTTTATTTATTCCAAACATAATTTGTATTTATGAAAACGAGACATTGTTAGCGTAATGTGCGCAATGCAAAGCTAAAGTTACTCCCTATTTGTTTCCTTAATTCCCGAGTACATATTTGTCGCATATCTCTAAGGCTCAAACATTAACCCTCAGTATTAATAGCCGACTCAAAGCATTACACAACCTGTTTTAGTTTTCTCTTCCTGTGTTGTATTTGTCCATGAATCTGGTTGCAGCAGTAGTTCCAAAGTTGCCTTGTTTTGACAAAATAAAAAATGTTGCTGCTAGTAGGTACAGATTCTTCATCATAATTTTAATTTTAACCTTTTAATTTTTTCTACTAATAGGCTCTACATTTTTCTCTAGATCAGGTTGCAGAAGTAGTTTTAAAATAAGTTAAGTAGTAGGTAACTTACTCTTATCTCTTTTTGGTAGCTTCATTAATTGCTTTTTAAAATGTAAAAAGACCATTGATCTTCTCATCTTTAGTTTTATCACTTTTAGTAGCTGATACTTTAAATTGATAGTTATTCTTTCTACAAAATGTATCCATATTTTACCATTCCTTTCAGTTTTTATCATCTTCAGTTCAACATTACCTTTCCATTTTGTTTATGTAGTAGTGATGAAGTCTATTAAGAAGGAAACAAACCATCAGTATCAATTTGTTCCTGTTAGAGGACGAGTTTTTCATTTTCAGGTTTTCGTTAGATATTAATTTTTGCTTTAGTCTTGCCTGTATGTTCATACATACATGGTTGTCCTTCAGCAGTAGATCCAAAGCTACGTTATTTTTATAAAATAAAAATAAATTTAAAATATTTGACCGTTTCGTAGCTGCTAGTATTAAGTGCTTGGGAAAATGATTATGAATTTTATCTATTAATGCTACATATTCTTCATCATCATTTTGATTTTTACCTTTTGGTTTACTTTGGTCTATATTATCTACATATTTTTCTACATCTGGTTGCAGAACTATTTTTAAAGAATGTATAGTAGTAGGTAACTAAGGGTCCATCTCACCGACTTTTTTTTCGTTACTTAGCTTATAGTGTTTCTTAATATAATCATATGACGTAATACAGAACACTTAAGGCTAAGTAACAAAAAAAAAGTCGGTGCGATGGGCAATTATTATCATAATTTTTTATTAAGATAAACATAGATATAAGATTATTCTTTTATTTTAAAATAATATTATTATCATCTGTATCTGCAATCCAGCCTGAAATAGATTCTTTATATTATTCTCGCCTTCAGTTTCATCAGTTCCAATTTTCTTACCCTGTGTTGTATTTGTTTTCAAATCTGGTTGCAATAGATCAAATGATTGTATTGTGTCTTGCTCCTTGCATAATCGGTAAATAATAGAATATAATCTGCAAGTGCTGCAGGTTCTTTTTTAATATTATCATCATCATCATTTTTGTTACCATCCCTTAAATCATCAATAATTTTTTTCCAAGGAAACACAAAATAAATCTAAGGATTATTATTGTTAAGCATTCATATTTTAATGATGTTTTCTGCCAGACTGTACCACAAAAGCCCCGAGTTTACCAAACAGATTCTGATGAAATTTTTAAAGAAAATCGTGGTCTATTCGAATAAAACCATAAGTGGCATCGAATTTTTGAGTTCAAAACAATAAAAAAAATTTAAATGTTGATTTTAAATGCAAATCTTTTAAAAACTAATAAAAAATCATTTGTCTTTCATTGACTTAGATAATCTACGTCACTGGCTTAAATTCCAGTGTGCATGCACGTGCCCATAAATTTTATAAAACCATTATTTTGTTACCTAGACTCTTTTATAAAGTGCAGTTTTAAAAAGATGCCAGTTTAAACTTTTTTATGGCTAACGACAAAAGGTTTTAAGATTGATTATAAAATATGATCTTACTATTAATCTTCATCAAACAACGATATAAGGGAGATTTTGGAAGGCTTAGAATTTTGAAAGCTTTGACAGCAGTTGCAATAGTTTGCGATTTTATCATCATATTGGACAGTCGTAGAACGGTACGGTAAATCAAAATACGCACGCAATACAATACGAAAACAGTTTTGGTAAGATAGAACGACCCAATAACTAGTCCAAAGACACGAATGCTTTTGGCGAGTGATCGCTTTCCCTCAGTCATGTGATCATATGCAAGAAAGCTAAATTGAAAGCAACGTGACTAAAAGAAAGGGTAGGTTTCGTCTTCTGGCATAAAGGTAGATCGAAGGCAAATCATAACCTCGAGAGCTCTAAATTACAGTTGCACACAGAAAAAAGAGATTTGTAAATTACTTTGCGAAATTGCTTATTTTATGTATGTAGCGCCCGGCCCCAAATTTTTTTTAGATGATTTCAAATAGCATAAAATACGACATTCTGAGATTTTGGGCCCCCAAGACATATTCCCAAGTGCGCCACTGACTGTACTGCCCATGTTTTTGCTCATCACAGTCCCATACCTGCTAAAAAATGTCAAGGTGTTAAAACCAAAAGAATTGTCTACAAACGTGAATGCATAATTCAAATGTATTATCTCACAAAATATTTGGCTCATACCAAACCATTTTATAAATGAGACTTTGACAAAGAGAAACAGAGGCGAAAATAGTAATAGGGGTTTAATTTTCTAAAACAAAAACTCAAACAGGAAAAAATTTAAATTTCTCGCTTATAAAAAGTGCCAATTTCCCTGTAATAAAAAATTCAAATTTCACGCCGTTACAAGCATTACAGAAAAGCTTTTGAAGTAGCATACCAGGTAGTTCTCAAATATGTACATATAGGTGGTATAGGATAAGATATAATCACCATGTTGCCATTGTCATTCCTTAAATATAGAGTGTCAATCACGGGGCTGGAACAACTACAGCGACTCTGCATTGTTCACTGGTTAACAAAGATCACCAAAGGGAAGAAATGAAAACTACGTGTTAAACCGTTGGCAAGACCAGAATAACCTTGACACACTTCAGAAAGAGAGAAGGATATAGCTCTGTCTAGATCAATCTCTTATGAACATTAGCTGATTACACTACAGCTGATATCTGTGAAAATAAATCAGCTGATATTTCTCTAAATAAATCAGCTGTTTTATCAGCTGTTAGTGGTAAAAACAATTGTTTTGGGTTAAAAATTAATTTTTATTTTAATAATCATTCCCATTCCAAAATGTTGGTACAATTTTTTATTAAACTTGCACATAAATATTGTGAAGAAATAAAACTTGATAGAAAATATTATTTTACAAATTTAATTAAACATGCATTATATCTGGAATGGAAACTACGAATTTTTTGTCTTATAATAGGAGTCTCCGAACTAAGATTTTTTCGAAATTCTCTTCTACTCGGGCAGTGCTTGGTTAAGAAAATTAACCTTTCCTGACTACAGTTGCCAGATTTACTACGTACAAATGACCTACTTTCTAAACCAACCATTGCTTCGGATTTTACGTATAAAATTGGCCAACAACTATAGGAAACGATAACCGGAAGATTAAAAGTCATACCGGGAAGATCTAACACAACGATGGAAATAAAACAAAAATGAAAAACAAAAGAATAGAAATCCTTTATCAAGCAACGATATAAACAACTATTGACATATAAACGAAATGTGTCAAACAAAACATTTTGCTTTGTGCAATATTCTCCTGTCTCATAGCACAAGAACGTTCACCGGCAAATTTTGAATGGACGGGAACGCTCCTCGCGCGTTCAAGAATACTGCTAAATGATCACTCTCTTAAACGAACTGAGCAATCGCATGAAATTTTACACGAACACAATTCAAGAATTAGCTTCCTAACGCTGGAAAGTTGCCAGAGCCTCATGTTTACGCTGAAAACTTGTCTGATGCTTGCGTCTACAGATGCGCAGCTGTAGTCATTCCATCCGCACTTAACATAAAACCCTGTAGAAGCAGTATTGATTGAGTCTAATATTTACAAAGGGGTCATGGGGGATAAGAACCCAAATTGCCACGTTTACATAATGTGATTAGATAACTAATAATTAAATAAACAGTATTTTCTTTAAAAATTAACATTATTTTCATTATTGTTATTATCTTACTAGTTTCACCAAGATAAATACAATAAAATATTTTTACTTTACAAATTACATTAATTAATAATAGTTGTGTCCTTTAAACGTTCGAAAAAATTATAAGCTCGGCAACCTCGCCAACAACGGCGTGGTCGATAACGTACTGTCGCTTGTTGTTGATGGCCGTCATTGTATTTTGAATCGTTGTGGACTAAAAGGTGATCCGTGCTAAAAAGTCTGTGATTTTGTGATTTTTTATTGTTTTTTTATTAAGTCAATATGGTAAAAAAGTGCGAAGTCTGTAAAACATCCTATGCCGTAGGAAATAAACGGTCCTTTTACAAGTAAGTAAACAGCTTATTTATCTGTAAACAAAACATAGGCGTAGTTAAATATTTTAAGCATTGTTATGTAAACAAACAGCCGGTTCTTAAGCTGCCACATTGTTTTAAATGTATTATACCTGCACGATTTTGTAGTATTGCTATTGAGATTCAAAAAATAATATACTTGCTGCAATAGAATGTTGAATCATTTTTAATATAAAAAAGTTTTCTCTAGTTTAATGCTGTATTATTTTGTACTATTTTTAAGGTTTAGGAATGTTTTTAAATTAACTTGACAACCATGTCTGGATATCATTTACTCAAACAAACTTGTCTATGGTTTAAGGTTATGCTGCTTTTAGTAATTCAATGTTCTAAGCATCCGCATAATTGATACTCCACCTTAAACTGCATCAGGTGACGCTGCATTTAAGATAGATGCAAATCCATCACCCGTCACGTGATGCGTTTTTTGAATCAGGGTGGGCACGCATAGGTGGAAACTAAGCTTTAATCATGCCTAGGAAACTCAATGCAATTTGACAGGTCGTTAGGTTAAAGTTCTCACTAAGCTCACAAGAGGCACTGCGGTCGCGCGTTTGTCCCTTATTCTATTTTTTTTGAGAATTATCTGTGGTTTGGATTTTCGGTCCCCCTTTTTTTCAGGTAGAAAAACCTCTTTCACCGCATTTTATTTCGGGTTCATTTAAAATCTATCTTTTTGGCTTATGTAGGTAATCTTTGCTGCTGTAGGTAATCTTTGCTGCTGTGACGCATTAAAATTAAATTTTGTTAAATTTGTAACTTTTGCAATTTAAATATAAAAGAATAAGAATTTCTAGTTGCTTTTCTGGATGAAGTGTCTAAAGTTCAGACGAGTATAAAATGCATAGTTTTTCGAGAAATTTTAAGGTAAGTTTTCTTATTTTCTCATTTGAGGTTAGATTGGCATTTGATAAAATTTGTATTGGTAGTGTCTTTTTAACTTCTTATCGCTTACTTTACGGAACTCTGAATACAGGTTTCCAATGCCTGGTAGGTGCCTTATTTGCCCATGAACTAAGCACAAATTTAGTGTTAATTTTATGTCTATCCCTTTCGTTTGATATTAAGTAAAAGGGGGGGGCTTAATTGATGAGTAAACGAGGGATTACCCAGCAGCGTAATGTACTTTGAATAAATTTATTTCTTAATTTTAAATCTTACCATAATCTAGTACCTATGATTAATGTGGTTATAAGTTGATTTTTTTTATTGTTTTCAGCTTTTCAATGATATCTGTGACCACTGATAAGCTATATATATACTGCTTTGAAACATACCCTACACAACTTACAACCAAGTTGAGGAGGTACTTTTAAATCATGTCAGATTTTCGTCGAGCTGTTAAAAAGTAGACACTTAAGAATGATTCTCTTCACGAACAACTGTTTCATTATTTATTCACCCATCACTCACCAGAAATGTTAAAAGCAAATTTAAATATACTAGACAGTGTTTGGTTTTGCATTATATTTTATTTTACCAATCAATTAGACTATGTATTATTTCATCAATAGTTAGTCGTTAATTTGTAGATTTTTTTATAATAATAAAAACTCATTTAAAAAATGTTTTATTTATTGCATTTTATATATCATTTTCAATCTGTTTATATCTTATAAAGACATTGTATGTCTTTATAAAATATTGACTGATTAAAAATTTGAAAAAAATCTTTAAAATTAAAGAAAATTTATTATAAAAGGCGATTCAAATTTCCCGCCTCGCGTTTTAGTTCGTGACTAAGCTCTGCAGTGGGCGCCACAGAGCTAAGACCTGTCAAATAGCCGGAATTGCCTATCTAATAAAAACTCACCGAACCGCGCTGCAAATCCTTTATCTAAGGCTTTAACTATTCGGCCGACTGTAGAGACAAGGTGGTTGTGTCTCCTCTAAATCGCGCTCTTGTTGCATATAATTTAGGACACGACGGCACACCTAAAACTGAGATCTAATTTCGCAACTGTCATAAACTGAATGGCTGCTGTTTGCACACAAAAGCGAAATGGCGAAGTTTCCCCGTTTAACCTTCTCTCAAAACTTTTCAAAGCTTATTTGTAACAAGGTTTAATGGTCGCTACTAGAACGCGGGGTGTCATCTTTGACGGCTGATAATGGCTATATTTCTTTTGAGTTACGTGACGTGCCAAAAGGTGTTTCAATTACGGCTTTTATGGTTATCTCGTAACCGTTGACGTCCCAATTTCGGTACGTAACCGGTGATGTGATAAAAGCCAAGATATTTGACCTAATACAACAAGTGAAATTAAAGAAAGAAAAATAAGAAAAAAGCAAACGCTTTCCATATTAAGCCACTGAAGACTGTACATAGATTTTCTGAAAACTTTCATCTATGCATGTCTGGGGTTTCTCAATACAAGAACGAGAAACTCTCAGGGTATTAACTCGACTAAGCCATTCAACCGATTTCTATAATTCTTCCTTCCCACTGTCAAAGATATAAAAACTCAAAATTAGACGTAAAGTATGAACGTCTGAAAACATAAGATCAACTTTTCGTGTGTTAAAATTTCTGATCGCAATGTGCGATTGCCAATACAATTCTCAAATATCAAATTGCAAATAATGCAAGGACCTAAAACTATAAACAACAAGTGAAATGTATGTTATAGTGCTGCTTTTTTACTATAATATTTTTACTTTAGTTTTATTACTTTCTACTATTCACGGCTGTCTTCAAGGGGTGAAAGGTGTACAAAAACTGCCGCCAAAAACGGGTTAGTGGATTTTTTCTATGGAAGGATACCTTTCAAATGCACTTTTGGGCGAAATCGCACCTGATCATGTATGAAAATGATGACATTTTTTGTATATTCGATATGACTAGAAATTTATTTTTCCACCTTTTCCTGTCCATTACTGTCTACAATCAAATTTGACACAGGAATATTATTTTATCTATTGTTACGCCTTCTCGACACGTACAAACTCTTCTTGGCAAGTCAGAAAAGGGCTCTACACTGGTGTTATTATGTTTCAATTTCAGGAATTCCTCATGTTTACTTTTCTGTCTGCCCTGCGCTAATAATAATAAGTACTCGCGAACTTTTATTGTACTGTTTACAAAATCGGCCGGTAGGGCTCTCTTATGTTCTGAAACCTTTTTGCTTATCTGTTATCCACAAGATTTTGAATGCCATTTTTTAATGCGATTTCAAGCTGTTGTTAATAATTAACGGGCAGCAGACAGCTACGTCATCTCACCCTTGACAACTTGATAATACAGAACACACCTCAGAGTGCAACGACCAAGACTCCGATTGCGAGATAGATGATAGTGATTAGCCCCTGGGATTGAAGACTTATGAGGATTTAAAAAAAGATTATAAGATGTTCCTTTCTGCTGGAAACGCCAATAAATATTCATTCTGAGAAACATTGTCACACTAAATAAAAAGCGGCATTTAGGTTATTACCCATTTTGTTCAATGCAATCAAAAATTAAATAGAATAGATGGTTAAAATTCCTTTTCTGCCAAAAATATCCGGAAAATCATATATTTAAAAAAACTCGTTGGACGTCAATTGAGCGGGTCGAAATCCAATGTAATGTAACCTTTTAAGCACCCTTTCACCCGTTTTCGTTCGTCGAAACTATCCAATTTAAAAAGCGCTTTTATTCAATTGCTTCCTGCCTTTTTAGGGACACTAAATCCTTCACAATATTTTTTTCTAAATATTATACATACACTTAAAAAACTATCGACCTATAACACTTCTTAATGTAACTTATAAGCTTTTCACGAAAATATTAAACATAGACTACAACCAAATTTGACGGATATCAATCAAAAGACCAAGCGGGCTTCAGAAAAGGTTTCAGCACAATTGATCACCTATAGCATTGAGCACTGGGCAGTAAAAGCACCTTTAATTAATAGCCCAATAGATCACAGACATACAGACTTCATAGCAAAACGTCAATCAAACTCCATGAAGGAACCAGACAGAGGTATCAGCCAGGGTGACACAATATCCCCTAAACTATTTCATCAGGCCCTAAAAGATGTTTTTAAAAACTTAGATGGGGAAGAAATATACATCAAAGTAAGCAGACAATACTTGAACCACCTAAGATATGCTGACGGTATCGCCTTAATAGCAAATACGAAAGAAGAACTAATAAAAATGCTGAAAGAACTAGATATAGCAGCTAAAAATATAGGCTTGAGTATGAACTACACTAAACATAAAATCATAGCAAACACAAATAAAAAAACTAAATTAAGCAGAGGATTGGGACAAATTATTAAACTAAGAAAAATAAAACCAAACGGCTGAAATCAAGAGACGTGTAAGACTAGCATGGGCATCATTCAGTAAAAAAAGCTACATATTAAAAAATAAAAAATATCCTCAGTACCTGAAAACAAAAGTGTACAACCAATTTATCCTCCTGTAGTCATAAATAAGGTAACAAAAGCCAAAAGATCAATGGAAAGACAAATAAAACAGATAAAAAAAGGAATGAATGGATAAGAAATAAAACAAAAGTAAAAGATGTCAGAGAAGAGTAGCAGGGCTAGGAAGGTATCAAATCCGTCGTAAGTCAATTTATTGTTTAAGAAAATTTGTGGAAATTTGGATAAAGCGACTCTATTCTATTTTACCTACCAAATTGACCGAATGTGACGACTTTCTATTCAGATTGAAATAAAAATGACTATTTTACAGCTTTTTGCTTTTGCATTATTGACAATAAATCAGTTTTTTTTAAGTATTAGGAGGATTTAACCTCATAATTTACCTAGAATAATTTAACTATCTTTTTAGAATTTTTCTCAACATTTTAAATACCACTTGTAAAAAAAAATAGGATTATGACGACCTCGAATATATGACACCAAAACTAATAGAAATATACAATAAGTCAGGACTAGAGGGTAATCTCAATAAGACATAGTATATGTGTATCGATGGAATGAAACAGGATCTAATCTTAAATACCGGGCAGCGAATTCAGTCCTGTGATGAGTATAAATACTTGGGTCTAAAAATTACAACTGACGGAACACTAAACAAAGCTATAAAAGATCGAAACGTACAAGGAAGAAAAGCAATAACTTTATTAAATGGAATAACTTGGGACCAAAGTATATCAAAACATAACAAAAAGATTATATATAACACCATTGTAAAAAGTATTATTACATACGGCTCAGAAGTATGGCCAATCAAGGATAGAACAGAAAAAATACTTTCCGCTACGGAGATGGACTATTGGAGAAGAGCAGCAGAGAAATCAAAAAAAAAAAGAGTTACAAATCAAAGAATAAGAGAAATTATGACAGTGGGTGAACGTACTTTAGTGGATGATATAAGAATAAAACAACTGGTGTGGTACGGACATGTACAAAGAATGAATGATGAAAGACTACCTAAACAAATACTACAATGGAAACCAACTGGCCGAAGAAAACGAGGACGGCCAAGGAGAAGCTGGACATAAGAAATAGACAGTGAAATAAGAATAAGAGGCCTAGATGATGAATTATGGGCAAAAAGAAAACGAGTGGAGATTGGGTATCGGAAGACGCAGAACGTTGTGAAACCGATATATATATATATATATATATATATATATATATATATATATATATATATATATATATATATATATATACTATCCTTTAGTAGAGGATAAGGTTTAAACCAGGTAACTGCGCATGCCTTAAATAAAAAATAAGAAAAAATTGGGACATGCAAAAATCCCTATTTTAAAAATATAATATATTAACAAGTATATTTATCAAAAAATAAAACAAACAGCTTTTACAATACTTTACTAATATTACTATTAATGAATATTATGTTAAATAAAAACTATTTAGCACTGAAGCAATGAAGAATTGCTTGTTGCTATGCAAAAGGTCCCTATTTGCTTTCGTATATTCCCGATATTATTAAGAAACATCATGTATTTACGTAGCGTTGGTCTGATTTTTTTTTAGATAAACACAATTGGCAATATCATCGGAGAGAAAAAGAAAAATTGCGCTTTTATTTGCTCCATTTTCACCGTTGATTCTGGGAGTGTACATCAGAATATTGATCTGCTCCGCTGGATGAGGCAACCTCTATAAGGTCACTAAGGATTTAGGTATTTTTAAAAGTTAGCAGGTACAAGAATTAAATCGAAACAATAAGCAGTTAGCTGTCTACCCAAGTGACACTGACAATTCAACGTCTTATAAATTTATGATGTTGATAACACACACACACACCCAAAAGGTATTTAAAGCGGGGTTTACACATAACGTTCTGCCTGACGTTTTACTTGATCAGGTAAAACGGATCAGGCAAAACCTTTTGTGTAGACAATAAAACGTACGTTTTGCCTGAAAACAGGACTGAAGTGGGACCTCTTGAACTGATCGGTAGAGGCTTTGTTTCCGGTAAAACGTCAGTTTTAGCGGCATTTCTTGTGGTAGGGCATACAATTTTAATTCCTTTTGAGTGCAACTTAGAAGTTTAGAACAGATTATTGTCTTCCTTCACTAATTTTTAATTTGTTTAAAACAAATAGTCCCGACATGTTTCGTAAGCAGAAACTTACATCTTCAGGGGACATTACCAAACTAAATCAGCACAACATTTTGAAAAACTGGCTAAAAAACTATATTTAGCTACTGAAACGATTAAGTCATAGAGACATCTAAAACAAAAAACATTGCTTCCTCCATGGTGTGATCAAAAACTGATCTAAAAACGTACGTTAAAACTATCAAGTGTGTACGCTAGTTTTTCAACCGTCATACTTGACCCTTTTGACTGACAGGCAAGACGTAAGGTAAAATGTTATGTCTAAACCGGGCTTAACAGAGAGCTCTGCCTATGGCATATAATCAGCGTGTAAGGGTTTTGAAAAAACAATTTTATGACAAAATAATTCAATATTTTATGATAACATTTTTGACAATTAGTAAAGAAAATAATTCTTTAACCCGCAATTAAATAAAATAAGAAGGATATCTGGGTAATACACTTTCGTTTTGAGGTAATGGGGTAATATGTAGCTTATTTTACCGAATGCTGCCCAGGCCAATCTCACTCCTCTTTTGATTTCAGCTGTTTGGTTTTCTTTTTTCAGTTTAATAATAATCCTCTACTTGTTCTATTGTCTCTTGGTTTATTCTGATGGTGATATCTTGATCTGTGTTTGTTATGATTTTAGTTTTAGTGTAGTTCATACTCATATATATTTTAAGCTACTGTATCCAGTTCTTAAAGCATTTTTATCAGTTCTTCTTTCTTATCTGTTATTATGGCGATAACATCAGCATATCTTAGGTGGTTTAAGTAAAGTCCGTTTACTTTGATGCCTATTTGATAGACTATTCCCAGTCTAAGTTTTTAAAAACATCTTCTATGGCCCGGTTAAATAGTTTAAGGGATATTGTGTTTGACTCCTGTTTTTATATGGATCAGCTTGGTTTCTTCGTAGATTTTGATTGAAGTTGTTGCTTCGCTTTATATATTAGCTGTTAAATCTGTGATATTGTGATCTATTTTGGTATTAAATTAAGATGGTTTTACTGTCCAGTGCTCACCCAGTGCTTAATGCTATCGAAAGCTTTTTCAAAGTCTACAAAAGTAATATGTAGTGGATTTTTGTATTCGTTGACTCGTTCTATCAGGATTTTTATAGTTAATAAGTGGTCAACTGTACTAAAACCTTTTCTGAAGCCTGCATGTTCTTTTAAATGATACTACCTGTTAATATATTCTTATGTTTTAGGTCTGCTCTATTACCTTTCTGGTGTAGAATAATGGTTATGGATTATTTCCAGTTGTTTGGAACTATTTTTTCTTTTAGTATTTTATTCAAGAGAGTATTAACCATAGTTTTACCATCATATTTAAGCATTTCTACCATTACTCCGTCTTTTTCTGAAGATTTGTTATTTTTTTATTTTCTTTAATGCTCTCTTTATTTCCACTTTGCTTATTTCAGGTTATAGCTCTGAGTTTATATTCTTTATTTTTGTTTAAAGTTTTTCGCGATGGTTATAGTCCAACTTATACCCATTTGTAATGACGTCATTTTTGTATATCTTTGTTGAGTATATTATAAACAGCGGTGGAAATAAACTTTTTAAAAAAAGTAGGGTCTATGATTCAAATAGGTAGGTAATTGGTTATGTGAAGTATCCGTCACTTTCAATCAAAAAACATTGATTGGCAAAAATATCTACGCCATACGTTTTTTTCTCAACTGGTGACGTCATTACAAATGCGTATATGTTAGACTATACCTGTTTGTTTGATATAATTCTGAATAGAATAGTTGTGTGATCAGCCAAGGCCAACACAAAAATAGAGGCCACGACCCTGAAAAAATCAGCTGTTCTCCCGGAGCTGAATTTTACATTGGGTCTTATGGGAGTTCAGACGTTTTGTTATGATATTTTCAAAATGGCACTACAGATTTCCGCAAAATTTTACTGAAATATTCTCAGACACCATCCCGATATTCCACCAAAGGTTTGTAAGGAAGCAACATGATTAAAAGGTTAAAATCTTCAAGATTTAGCATTCCTTATTTTGAATTCAAATTACCCGCCATGTACCACATGCCAACTGTTATATTTGACATGTAGTATTTGACTTTGTCATATGTGATTGTCACATTCGCTTCTGCTTTAAACTTAATTTTTGTGTGAGCTAATGAAGCAGCTATAAAAAATTAGGGCTTACTGTACATTTAAAAAAAATTGTTCTGCCAGAATAAAGTAAAAACAATCTCAAAAACGGCTTTATTAAAATAAAAATCAAATATCCATGAACCGTTATTCCAACTTCAATATTTTAAAGACAATCAGCTGTGTGGTAACGTGACCATCAAAAAAAAATCAGCCCCGGATGTGACGTCAACAAAGTGGAGGATCGTGGCCCGTTCATTTTGATAGCCCTGGATCAGCAAATACAAACTTCAAATTTATCGTACTTTTAAAGTGCCCTTACTAAAAATGGGGCTGTGTGCTGCCGCTACATCGTCAGCGGAAGTGCGTCATACTACACATGCTACATAGACAAGCCCTTTTGTAACGTATCTTACTTGATGGATAAGGTCGTCTCTGAGGCAAAACCTTTACATAAACTTTTAAAAGCAGTTATGGTTATTTGACATTGATAATTGTAGCTTACTAAAACTGGAATGTTATTTCAAATTTACACTGTTATGTTTTAAATCATTTCAATCAGAACAATGATAAACAAGAAATTTGACATTAGTTCGACAAATAAGATGTTAACATTAACATAAATTTAATGAAATATACGCTTGTCGTAACAGAAAAACACCATAATATTTGTTCGGTTCGGTTCGGTTCGGTTCGGTTCGGTTTTTTATTTTACACCTATTAAGCGGTAACTTTTGAAAGCCGTAATTGTTATTTGACATTGATATTTGCAGCTTTCTAAAGCTGGAATGTTATTTTAAATTTATACAGTTATGATTCTAATCGTTTTCGTTATTTTTGTGAATATTTTAAAAATACATGATGACAAAGAAATTTGACGTTAGTTCGATAAATAAAACGTCAACATTAACACAAAATTAACGAAATGGACACTTAGTAAATATTTGTTGTATATTTTTTTATTTTAGACCCTAATTGGCGGTAACTTTTAAAAGCCGTAATTATATCCGTTTTTTTGTGAATGTTTTAAAAATAAATGGTAAAATGGAAATTTAACGTTAGTTCGATAAATAAAATAAAAATATTAACAGTAGCGAACCCAAGAATATCCCTTGGGGAGGGGCGAGACCCCATAATAACATGTTGTATGTTTATTATTTTTTTCATGAAATAATTGGGAATTATCTAAAAAATCCTAAGACTTAAGGGAGTCCCCGAGCCCTCCCCTTGGGTGTGCCCTTGTTAGTATTTAATATTTATTTTTGGTCAAAATTGATAATGTAAAAGAATGTTTTAAATATTTTTTGGTAAACTAAAGACCAGATAAAACGAAAACTAGCCGAAAATCGTAAGGATTTTTCGATGGTCAAAAACAAAAAAATAATTAATTATATTTGGGTCATAGTTTTCTACTTCTTTAACAAAAAATTATAAAAAAAGTATAAAAGGCAACTTTATAGGGGTATAGTCAACCACGGAAACCGGTGTTTCGGAAAAAGGCATTTCCATCCTCAGCCTGGCTTGCCTGACACAAAGTAGAACAAACTGACTACAAGATACAAGGTAAATCAAAAAGAATGAAAAAATAGGTAAAACCTATTTTTCATTCTACGAAAACTGAAACGACAGCGAACCAAGAAAACTACGAAAGACATCTTGTCACAGTTCAACCAGACCATGCTATCACCGTCTCCACCGTATCGATTTGAAACCGAAAACAATGAGTTAACAAAGTGTAAAAGGCAACTTTATAGGGTTATAGTCAACCACGGACACCGGTGTTTCGGAAAAAGGCATTTCCATCCTCCATTCATTTCATTCATCCATTTATAAAACTAGAACTACTACGGTTTGGTAACAATTCATGCAATTTCCAATACACAACACAAGTTTTCCAAAATTCTATTTTAAACTACTTCTCCTAAGGTAACTGATAATGAGTGGAGCGCATCATCAGTTACCTTAACCTATCCCTCCTCGAAATTTATTCTTTGATATGGCCCTGAAAATCGCCCTCTATATTCATTCAAGGAGTTGGGTATCATTTACCAATCTACAGTCTTTGATGATGCTGAGCTAACATTATATCCAAAGAGCAAAACTTTTCTTGTTAGTATAAGCTGGATTACAGCTTCTGTTATTCAACATTATGCTTTCTCAAAGATATACACTATACTTTGGGATTGATAGCATCTCTCCACATTTGCCGCCACTTACTGCGCTGTACAACCACAGAATTAAAGTGAGTTACAGCTTATTTGTTAGTTTTTGGCCGCGAAAATATAAACCTGTTTGTCATTTTCTAAGCCTTATAGCGGTGGACAAAAGGGACATTCGGAGATCGCGACTGTGACGGAAAAAGGGATTCCTGTAACGGCGTATAGGCTAGCGATACCAGAGAAGCGGTTATGGGAGAAAGAAGATACCGTGTATCCATACCGCCAAGAGATGCATGGAAGGATGACGGGGTCTGCTATACAGACGGATCAAGGGTGACAGAGCGGAATTTGACCGGTGCAGAAGTGTACGTGGAAAGCACGGGTATTGGAAAAAGCTGCTCGCTGGGATCCAATGCAACAGGGAGGTTTACGCTATATTGGCGGTAACATAGAAGGAAGAAATTAGGAACTAAATTGCGCCTCTGCATCTGTTCAGACAGTCAAGCTGCGCTGAAAGCACTGTGCAAACCAACCATGTCGGCGGGTTTGGTGCAGGAGTGTGCGGATGCACTTCAGGAGTTGGTCGGAGTAAAAGAGATGGAGAACACGAAGAGGTGGGAGCTATAGTGGGAGTCCTAACCAGACACTGCATCCTACAAGGACACTGGCGAAGATGAGAGTGAAGGAGGACGCGACGTGCGAGCGATGTTGGGGCGAGGATGAGACCTCGGCGCATTTCCTTCCCATGTGAAGCATACAAGTAGGCAAAAAGAGAGGTATTTGAAGAGGAAGCATTTGAGACGGAAGACCTTCTGAATCTGAGGTGGCCCGATATTCTGGCCTTTGTCCAGAAGATGGGCAGGTTCCTTAGCGAAGGAAGAACGCAGTAGGGGGGATGCCCTGGGGTTGGCGAAAAGGGCACTTTATGTGACTAGTCGCCAGACCTAGAGCCTACCCCACACTACTACTACTACTACTACTACTACTACTTCCTAGGCTAGCACTACCCAATTTCCTCTGAATCAGCATGCGCCCGAATAATAGATTCCAACATGACTGGATTCATCAGGTGCACACTCGAAAAGCGAGTGATTTAAACAACTTAACGATGAGATGGTAAGTTTAAAAGCTGCTAGAGGTTGTCCACAAGGAAGAGATCTGTCTCCCCTTATGTGGTCTCTACTGGTCGATGATCTTCTTGCCATCTTGAAATTGCTGGATGTAGAGGTCTTGGGATATGCGAATGACGTAGAAGCAATCATTAGAGACATTCCAGAAAATAAATTCTTTGAAAAGGTACAAGAAGTAGTAAAAACCGTAGAAGACTGGTGTGACAGGGAACGGATGTCTGTAATTCCCAACAAAACAGATATTATACCGTTCACCGGTAAAAGGAAGCTAGATTCCCTGACACATCCGGAGTATAACGGTAAAAGAGTTCCATTTGCATCAGGGGAAAAATACCTAGCGGTCACCTTAGACAAAACTCTTAACTTAAACTTACCTGGAATGCCCATTTGAAAAAGCTAACCCGCAAAGCCACACTGTCCTTATGAACGTGCAATAGAGTTTACAAAAAAACCTAAGGCACTAGCCCCAAACAAATGTATTGCTTGTATATAACAGTCATCAGACCAATGATTGCGTACGGCTCAATAATCTGGTTCGAGAACGGACATCAAAGATCCTTAAGGGTCAAAATAACCAGCTTATAACGAACGACCAGTCTTGCCATATGTGGTGCAATGAGCTCTAGCCCATCGACTGTGCTTGAAAGCTAAACTTACCTCCGCTTCACATTTTTTTAAGGGTCGGAGGCACGAGGAGCAATATACGGAAACCATCAGGATGGCATGGCAAACAAAGTAATATCAACAGCCCTAATTAGGGAAAAAGAGTTGAACGCAACTCTAGGAATGATATCTGACGTCATGCCCAACACGGTGTACAGCAGAAAGCTCTACAACATTATCCTTCCGGAAAGGGAGACTCGCAGCACGAAAATCGATCCATGTAATAAATTTCATCAGTAAGTAAAACAAATGCAAATTATAATTAAGAATGATGAAATCTAAAGTATCGAATAGCAGGGTTCATCTGTCTCTCAATGATTCTGTTGCTATGCACCCTCAGCCAGATATACGCTTCGCCTCTAATAGCTCGCTGCAAGTTTAATGTTTTTTAAATGGGATAACTCAAGAACAATGGAGAGGGAGACTTGAAAAAATTGGATTTATTCTCATCAATAGTGTATCTGAACATTTACCTATAAATAAGTTGGTTAATAATCAAACATTTTTCGTGACTAATCGGGTAAAAAGAAGTTTTTGTTTCTGTCATATTTTTCCGTGGGTGGCTCGAATGGTGATGCCAGGTCTGATGCTTTTGCATGATATCTCATGTTTTGCAAACAAATTTCATGCTATCATTATTTTATCGCAAAATCTCATGCTTTTTAGCTTACAGAGACAAAAATAAATTATACATAAAAATTAAAAATGGAGTTAACTATGAACTACGAATAACAAAGTAATTATAGGAGAATTCGGCTTACGTCACAAAGAAGTGCCGCGAAAAATATGCAGCCCGGCAGCGTATTTACGTTTCCGTACTGATTTCACGGCAGCGCTGTTTTAAAATAGACACGGAAATGTTGTAACATATTCGGTTACAAATGCGTGTTGATATTAAGGTGCCGAGGCTCGCACATCGCACGGATTTGTATTGAATTACGCAGCGCAGGGGTTTACTTATTACTGCACATTTGAAACTTAAATGGGATTCACGTTGTTTATTAGTTAGATTTTGAGGTTATATGTTTGTTAATATGAAAATTATGGAGCAGTTTAAAAGTGTTTGTATTAATATTACTCAAGATTTTGAAATTCTTTGAAGTTTGAAGAACACTCTTCCTTAACTATACCTGCAAAGTTCAGTGTTCATTGTCTTACACCGGCAACTACGACTGCAGATGTTGTTTTGTTATTAATAAATTTTAATGATTTAAATGATTTTCACTTGATTTCTAACCACATGAAAATAGAAAGTTTAAAAACCTAACCTAACGAAAGCTAATCAATCAAATCTAACTGAACCGAACCAAAGCATACTGAACCAATAATTAAAAAAAAAAAAAATCCGTGTCTATTTCAAAACCGCGCCGACGTGAAATGAGCACGGAAACGTAAATACGCAACCCGGCATTTGGCATCGTTGGATCGTGTTTTATAATCGCGAATTGCAACCTCGCGCCTGGTTGTGAGTATGACGTACAAATGCGCGGTTCAGTTATTCGGGTATTACTCGAAAACCATAATCAATGATTGTGTTATGTGTTATGACGCATACGACGTAGGTGTGGCTACGTCGTATGCGTCCTACTATATAGAGTTGTTTTCAAGTGTAATGGTATTAAGAGATACATAGATTATACAAAATGGTACTAGTAGTGATAGTGCTACTAGCAGTGGTAGTGAAACTGTCCAAAACCTGTCCGGATTTAATTCTGCTAAGAAGAAAAAGATTTACAAACAACATTTTAAAAAAGACTGGACAAAGTTTCCTGGGTTTTATTGGGTAGCATGCAGTAGGAAGGGAACAATGTATGCGTGGTAAGAAGTGCCTGCAATAATGAATGAGCACCATGCTAGAGGCAACAGCGACTATTCCGCCATCTCATGTTTTTTTTTTGAAATATCATGCCTTCTCGAAATATTTCTCATGCAATATTTCTGTGGGACCTGGCAACACTGAGCTCCAAAGCTTAACTTCACGAGGTTCCAAGTTCTAATAGACACCTAATAAGTGTTGACAGTTAACTGTTTCGTCCTTATAGGGCTCCTCAAAACACTGCTTGGTCAATGTGACACCCTTGTGAAGTTAAGCAGACCGTTTTGTCTTTCATCCTACGTCTATAGCGAGAAATCTGTCGCAAGAAGCACCATCAACCGAGATAAGAGAGCAACTAGAACAAGAACAGGCGAGATTAAACTGCTAAATAATACTAACAGGCGTAAACTCAAGGGTACTGAAATTTTCAATGAAACTGATACGGACAAATGAAAAGAGATGATTCTTTAACTTATTCTCTTTGTAATTTTAGGAAATAGTCCATATTATGGCGGAGTCGTTGAACAGGAAATCAAACAGGTTATTGTCTACCTCCACTAATTTTTAATTTGTTTTAAACAAATAGTCCCATTTGTTTAAAACAAATTAAAAATTAGCGAAGGAAGACAATAACCTGTTTGATTTCCTATTCTCTTTGTACCTCCCTTTAATATAGGTATTCATAGCAAAAAATTCACAAAAAGCAGGTGAAGCAGCAAATCTTTGAGAGTCGCAAAAAAAAATTCAGTATAACGAATTGGAAGACCAGGATTTTCTCTTTGTTCCTTTTGGTGTCGAAACATTTGGTCCTTTGGGTAATGAGGCTAAACAATTAATTAATGAAATAAGTTGCAAAGTAAAACATCCAAAAGTACGTAGCTTCATTACCGAAAGGATAAGTCTTGCCATACAAAGGGGAAACGAAACGTCGGTGCTCGGGACCATTCCTGTTGAACAAGGTTTAAATAAAAAAATTTATATTTAATGTATTTAATTGTTTTTTTTTATATACAGTTATTGTTGTATATTTCTATTATTTTCGTTTTTAATATTTTTTACCATTTTCTACGACATAGATTTTTATTTAATTTAGTTTTAATTAACTTATTTTCCTGTACATATTTTTACCTTAGGAAATGCTTTATGCATAATAATATTTCTTGAATTATGGTATTCCTTAAGTTTCACATGTTTGCCCAAAGCAACAGATATTTTTAATATTCCAGCGTCTTCTGTCCTAATATCATCATCGATGGCTCCATTCCAAACTTTTTGCCATATACCTTTTGAACTTTCGACAAGCGATTCAACATTAATATTTATGAAGTCAAAAATTATTCGATGTCAAAGTTTTAAAAGTTAGTTAGCGAACAGTATATAATGCACGTTTACATTGAATTAAAATAGATCGAACAGTATAGTATAGTAGTTAAACTGGTTTAAAAACTACTGACAAAAAATAATTTAAAAAACGTATCAAAACTACTAAAAAATAATATTCAAAATATTTGTAATGTTAATTTTAACGATAATAATTCTTGGATACAATGTACCCTTCTTGTTAAATTAAGAAGATTGGAAATTCGGGACTCTACATCTCTGTTTTCCAGTATTCGTAGGATCCTTAAATGATGTTTCAAAGTTATTAAATAATATTCTGCCTCAAAATATTTCCTCATTCCCGGATAAAAATTTTCAAATAGCTGTAAATAACTGGAACAGACTAAGTTACTGTGATTTTACCCAAATTGCCCAACTTAAAAAAACAGAAAGATTTAGATACGATTTTATGTCAAACAAATTATAATAGTCTTTTTTCAGGTTACCAGGCCCCTAGAGATATGGCGCGTCTAATCAGAGACCAAACTCCTGAAAGCAATGCTTGGCTAAACGCTCTTCCTTCCGCCAGCCTTGGAAACCTTTGGGAGGACTGGGTCTTTCACGTTTTCGTTGCCCTGCGAGTTGGTCTTCCAGCATTCTTAGGATTCTTAGGATCCTTAAATGATGTTTCAAAGTTATTAAATAATATTCTGCCTCAAAATATTTCCTCATTCCCGGATAAAAATTTTCAAATAGCTGTAAATAACTGGAACAGACTAATTTACTGTGATTTGATTAAAAAAACAGAAAGATTTAGATACGATTTTATGCCAAACAAATTATAATAGCCTTTTTTCAGGTTACCAGACCCCTAGAGATATGGCGCGACTGATTGCTCTCCAAACTCTTGAAAGCAATGCTTCGCTAAACGCTCTTCCTTCCGCCAGCCTTGGAAACCTTTGGGAGGACTGGGTCTTTCACGTTTTCGTTGCCCTGCGAGTTGGTCTTCCAGCATTCTTAGGATTCTTAGGATCCTTAAATGATGTTTCAAAGTTATTAAATAATATTCTGCCTCAAAATATTTCCTCATTCCCGGATAAAAAATTTTAAATAGCTGTAAATAACTGGAAGAGACTAAGTTACTGTGATTTTACCAAAATTGCCCAACTTAAAAAAACAGAAAGATTTAGATACGATTTTATGCCAAACAAATTATAATAGTATTTTTTCAAGTTACCAGACCCCTAGAGATATGGCGCGACTGATATCTCTTCAAACTCCTGAAACCAATGCTTGGCTAAATGCTCTTCCTTTCGCCAGCCTTAGAAACCTTTTGGAGGATTCAGTCTTTCGCGTTTCCGTTACCATGCGAGTTGGTCTTCCGGTGTGTGAACAACATCTCTGTATTTGCAGCGAAAAATCCGACAAATATGGCCTTCACGGGCTAATCTCTACCAAAAGTGCAGGCAGGTTGTTCAGAGATCGCATGATAAAAGATATTATGTCTCAGGGATCTTGCTTTAGCAGATATTCCGTAGGAGCTTGAGCCGCTTGGTATTTGCAGGACTGACGGGAAGCGGGCTGATGGCCTCTCTTTGGTTCCTTGGAAGGCGGGGAAGAGCTTAATTTGGGATACCACGTATAGGCACACCCTTGCTGATAGTTATATCAATCGAACATCAAAAGAATAGGGTGTGGCTGCACGTTTGCCTAAGAAGGAAAAACAGGAAAAATTTGGAGAGCTATCAGATCGATACATTTTTTTATCATTCGCCGTAGAAACTTCGGGTGATGAAGCAAAACAATTTAGAAACTGTTTAAAAACTAAAATTAAAAATAAAATTGCTTCTTCACCCAAAGGATCAGCCTTGCGATTCAAAGAGGCAACGCTGCTGCAGTCCTGGGAACCATAGATTCATCGGATGGGCTTGATCTGGAAGATATGGTGGGATAATGTTTTATTTTATTTTATTTTGTTTATTTAAATTTTTTTTCTTTAATTATTGTTTTACTTATAAGTTTTATATCTGAAATATATGTTTAAAACCTAAAAAAAGCTACTAAAGATAGAATGGTTGATTAAATAAATAAAATAAATAATAATCAAAACATTTTATCTAAAAAGAAGCCATGTAAAAGTAACATTGCCCACTTCCAGAAATGCTAGAGAGCTGAGCTTTGGAAGGCCGATAGGAACTATGACAAAACTATAGGAGAAAATTAAAAAATACCAACATACTAATTTACTTTCCTCCCCTATAAATGTATAGTAATGTAAAAGTAACATTGCCTACTTCCAGAAATGGTTGAGAGCTGAGCTTTGGAAGGCTGGTGGAACTGATTGGAAGTATGATAAAACCATGGGAAAAAATTTAAAAAACCTCAAAGAAATAATCCGCATATTTTATTACTTCAAAACTTAAATAATATCCAAATCCTTTAAAAAAGGAGTGAAATCATAACAAAAATATTTCATGTACAAAAAACAAGTACTCGAAAGTGATTTTCCGTAAAAATAATTGAGATAACAGGAAAGCCAGCCAAGTTCTTACTAGTTTGGAAATGTTTTTCTAAACTTGGCTATTTTTTTCAAGGGTTTGGTCATTAGTTCTATAAGTCTGCCAAATTTCCGCTTTGTAGCATGTCTAGAAGTACAGTAGACTTTTGATAATCTATACAATGAGTGAGTGAGTGAGAACTACTATACTGCTTTATGGAAGTATATGAAACTTAAAGGAACTGTCAGATCTATGCAGTTCAAACGACTGTGCACAGTTTGAGTTTTGTAGCTCAATCCAAAGTAGAGTTATAGATAGGTCAAGTCGTCGCCTTAATGCAGAACTATGTTTTGTCACCTAGACATCCAACATTTCTGCATTCAACAAAGCGCGCTTGGAGCTATCAATCAAACTAGAAATTAATTTTATATGAAGGCAATTTTTTCGATTCGGATTAAAAATAATTTCAAACCTCACACTCGTATAAACAAAGAAATAAAGAGATCGTTAATTTTTTTCAACGTTCGCTCAAGAAAAGGAAACAAAGTTTTCACCGGGCGCTGCTTCGCGTCGTCTTCGAGAGGTGGTGCAAAGCAAAAGTTCGAAATATCAGTTTTAGGGTGGCATTAATATTTTAAAGGCGACCTTATGAAATTTTCATTTTATCTTGTTTACTTCGAGGATAAGCTTAAAAAGCGGCACAAAGTTTTAAACAGGTTAAGCCACCCCTAATTAAGCTTCAAAAAGAAGTGGAATTTGAATTTCTTAAATTAATATCTGCTTTCGGCAGTTTTTGAGTCAGTAATAAGTAAACGTTTCATAACTGCCTCTTTAAAATTAAAATCTAATAAAAGGTAAATATCACTGAGAACGCTACCAACGAAAGCTTCTTAGCAACGACGAGAATGCAAACAAGAAGGCTGTTAATAAGTTTAAACAGCTTAACTGTGTATTTTTGTCTGTAGCCAAAGTGTCATGAGCTGGGCAACCCTCTTGAATAAATCAAATTTGATTTAAATCAACATTTCGCACTTGTCAAATCGCAGAAATGATATGGTGCTGCAACTGAGTCAAATATTTATCCCTCGTAAATTACCAATGATGAAAAAAGGACCAATGATATTGTCACCAGTTCAGATATTAAATTTTTGAGGATAATGGGTCCGTTCTTCAGTATGTAAGTCCATTCTTTGAAACTGATCATCTGGAAAAATGTCTTGCATTTTCTTTACTTTAAAACTCCAGTACCCATATCGTTTTAAAATGTTTTGGACGGTTAAGAGTGATATATCATCGCCTACATCATTAGCAATTGGCTTACTGGAACAGGGAGGCAAAGCTTCTGATGCGGCACAAATAAGAGTTTCGCGCCGTTCCCTTTCCTCTCCCATTTCACGAACAGGAGGTGCCTCTCCACCACTGCATTTGTAGCAAAAGTTAAACAACCTGTTCGTTGGAAATGGGTCACTATTTTTTGGTCGTGCTACGTGCTTCTTAAATTAATATCTGCTTTCGAAAATTCTTGAGTCAGTAATAAGTAGGTAAGCGTGTCATAACTGCCTCTTTAAAATTAAAATCTAATAAAAGGTAAATATCACTGAGAAAGCTACCAATGAAAGCTTCTTAGCAACGACGAGAATGCAAACAAGAAGGCTGTTATAAGTTTAAACAGCTTAACTGTGTATTTTTGTCTCTAGCCAAAGTGTCATGAGCTGGGCAACCCTCTTGCATAAATCAAATTTGATTAAAATCAAAATTTCGCACTTGTCGAATGGCAGAAATGATATGGTGCTGCAACTGAGTCAAATAATTTATCCCTCGTAAATTACCATTGATGAAAAAAGGACCAATGATATTGTCACCAGTCCAGATATTAAATTTTTGAGGGTACTGGGTTCGTTCTTTAGTATGTAACTCCATTCTTTGAAACTGATCATCTGGAAAAATGTCTTGCATTTTCTTTACTTTAAAACTCCAGTAACCATGTCGTTTCAAAATGTTTTGGACGGTTAAGAGTGATATATCATCGCCTACATCATTGGCAATTGCCTTACTGGAACAGGGAGGCAAAGCTTCTGATGTGACACAAATAATAGTTTCGCGCCATTCCCTTTCCTGTCCAATTTTACGAACAGGAGGTGCCTCTCCACCACTGCATTTGTAGCAAAAGTTGAACATCCTGTTCGTTGGAAATGGGTCACTATTTTTTGGTCGTGCTACGTGCTTCTTAAATTAATATCTGCTTTCTGCAATTCTTGAGTCAGTAATAAGTAGGTAAATGTTTCATAACTGCCTCTTTAAAATTAAAATCTAATAAAAGGTAAATATCACTGAGAAAGCTACCAATGAAAGCTTCTTAGCAACGACGAGAATGCAAACAAGAAGGCTGTTATAAGTTTAAACAGCTTAACTGCGTATTTTTGTCTCTAGCCAAAGTGTCATGAGCTGGGCAACCCTCTTGAATAAATCAAATTTGATTAAAATCAACATTTCGCACTTGTCAAATCGCAGAAATGATATGGTGCTGCAACTGAGTCAAATGTTTATCCCTCGTAAATTACCATTGATGAGAAAAGGACCAATGATATTGTCACCAGTTCAGATATTAAATTTTTGAGGATACTGGGTTCGTTCTTCAGTATGTAACTCCATTCTTTGAAACTGATCATCTGGAAAAATGTCTTGCATTTTCTTTACTTTAAAACTCCAGTACCCATGTCGTTTCAAAATGTTTTGGACGGTTAAGAGTGATATATCATCGCCTACATCATTGGCAATTGCCTTACTGGAACAGGGAGGCAAATTTTCTGATGTGACACAAATAATAGTTTCGCGCCGTTCCCTTTCCTCACCCATTTCACGAACAGGAGGTGCCTTTTCACCACTGCATTTGTAGCAAAAGTTCAACATCCTGTTCGTTGGAAATGGGTCACTATTTTTTGCTCGTGCTACGTGCTTCTTAAATTAATATCTGTTTTCGGCAATTCTTGTGTCAGTAATAAGTAGGTAAGCGTTTCATAACTGCCTCTTTAAAATTAAAATCTAATAAAAGGTAAATATCACTGAGAACGCTACCAATGAAAGCTTCTTAGCAACGACGAGAATGCAAACAAGAAGGCTGTTATAAGTTTAAACAGCTTAACTGTGTATTTTTGTCTCTAGCCAAAGTGTCATGAGCTGGGCAACCATCTTGCATAAATCAAATTTGATTAAAATCAACATTTCGCACTTGTCAAATCGCAGAAAAAATATGGTGCTGCAACTGAGTCAAATATTTATCCCTCGTAAATTACCAATGATGAAAAAAGGACCAATGATATTGTCACCAGTTCAGATATTAAATTTTTGAGGATAATGGGTCCGTTCTTCAGTATGTAAGTCCATTCTTTGAAACTGATCATCTGGAAAAATGTCTTGCATTTTCTTTACTTTAAAACTCCAGTAACCATGTCGTTTCAAAATGTTTTGGACGGTTAAGAGTGATATATCATCGCCTACATCATTGGCAATTGCCTTACTGGAACAGGGAGGCAAAGCTTCTGATGTGACACAAATAATAGTTTCGCGCCATTCCCTTTCCTGTCCAATTTTACGAACAGGAGGTGCCTCTCCACCACTGCATTTGTAGCAAAAGTTGAACATCCTGTTCGTTGGAAATGGGTCACTATTTTTTGGTCGTGCTACGTGCTTCTTAAATTAATATCTGCTTTCTGCAATTCTTGAGTCAGTAATAAGTAGGTAAATGTTTCATAACTGCCTCTTTAAAATTAAAATCTAATAAAAGGTAAATATCACTGAGAAAGCTACCAATGAAAGCTTCTTAGCAACGACGAGAATGCAAACAAGAAGGCTGTTATAAGTTTAAACAGCTTAACTGCGTATTTTTGTCTCTAGCCAAAGTGTCATGAGCTGGGCAACCCTCTTGAATAAATCAAATTTGATTAAAATCAACATTTCGCACTTGTCAAATCGCAGAAATGATATGGTGCTGCAACTGAGTCAAATGTTTATCCCTCGTAAATTACCATTGATGAGAAAAGGACCAATGATATTGTCACCAGTTCAGATATTAAATTTTTGAGGATACTGGGTTCGTTCTTCAGTATGTAACTCCATTCTTTGAAACTGATCATCTGGAAAAATGTCTTGCATTTTCTTTACTTTAAAACTCCAGTACCCATGTCGTTTCAAAATGTTTTGGACGGTTAAGAGTGATATATCATCGCCTACATCATTGGCAATTGCCTTACTGGAACAGGGAGGCAAATTTTCTGATGTGACACAAATAATAGTTTCGCGCCGTTCCCTTTCCTCACCCATTTCACGAACAGGAGGTGCCTTTTCACCACTGCATTTGTAGCAAAAGTTCAACATCCTGTTCGTTGGAAATGGGTCACTATTTTTTGCTCGTGCTACGTGCTTCTTAAATTAATATCTGCTTTCGAAAATTCTTGAGTCAGTAATAAGTAGGTAAGCGTTTCATAACTGCCTCTTTAAAATTAAAATCTAATAAAAGGTAAATATAACAGAGAAAGCTCCCAATGAAAGCTTCTTAGCAACAACGAAAATGCAAACAAAAAGGCTGTTATAAGTTTAAACAGCTTGACGGTGTATTTTTGTCTCTAGCTGTCTGTAAATTTTATACAGCAGTCAGTTAATGTATTCTCTTCAGTAAGAGCCTACAGGACAAAATAGCGCAGGACAAAATAGCGCAGGATAAAATGGCGCAGGACAAAATAGCACAGGACAAAATAGCGCAGGACAAAATAGCGCACGCTAAAAAATCCCAAGTCGATTTGCCGATTTGCCCTGTCCAGTTGAAGTGGACCAGGAGCCGAGAATAGGTTAGGTTAGTATCCCAACCTGACCCGGTTAGGTTGGGATACTAACCGAACCTATCCTCGGCCCCTGGTCCACTTCGGCTGGGGTAATTTGATTGATAAGGTTAGGCCTTCACTATTTCAGTAATGCGGTATTTTGGTAATGCGCTTTTAAGGCTTGCGCTATTTTGGTCATGCACTCTTATTACCTGCGCGATTTAGTCCGCGCGATTTGGACCTGCGCTGTTTTGTACCACAGCTGTAAGAATAATAATAACACAAACAAAACTAGCCTAACCAGGTCAGGTAAGGTCTGCAGGTTAGTTTTTAATATATTGGGCCCAACCTAAGCAAGACAGGTTAGTTTATTTTTTAGTATACTAACTTAATCAGGTCAGGTTAGGTCTGCAGGTAAGGTTTTAGTATATTAAACTAACCAAGTAAGGTAAGGTTATTTTTTTAGTATCTTTTTGAGATCTGCGCTATTTGCGCTATTTTGTCCTGCGCTATTTTGTCCCGCGCTATTTTGTCCTGCGCTATTTTGTCCTGCGCTGTTTTGTCCTGCGTTATTTTGTCCTGCGCTATTTTGTGCTGCGCTATTTTGTACTGCGTTATTTTGTCCTGCGCTATTTTGTCCTGCGCTATTTTGTACCAGAGCCTTTTTTGCATAGCCCCATAAAAAAATAATTGGGTGCCAAATTTGGTGATCCCGGAGGCCAGCTGATAATATCCTGCCTGGTTGTAATAAGCCGCCTTGCAAAGGTTTCATTTAAAAGCACTCCCAGGCAAAGTATCATGAGCTGGGCAACCATCTTCCATAAATCAAGTCTAGTTAAAATCAATCTCGTAAATTACCATTGATGAAAAAAACCAATGAACGCTAAAAGTAATACGCTGCATTGCTTGAGCTTGAATTTGCGTGAAAAAAATACCCACTTCTCACCTGCTTTGCTGCACATGACGAAATTACTAAAAACTTCGTGATGACAAGAGGTCACAACGTATTCTCCTAATTTCCGCTACCAGATCGAATACGGATTTAAAACAGCGAAAAATATTTCAAGACACCGCCCAAAATATTTTTTTTTCAATTTTACTTAAGGTTTAAGGAAAATGTGTTAATTGGTTTGGATTATTAGTTTTATTTTTGGTGGTGATGATCTTGATCGTGATGAACCGTGCGGAATACCAACACCTTTTGTCGTCGTTCTTCTCACGTATTGTATCTAGCACAACCAACAATTTGGAGGGGGAATCCTTGGACTTGGTAGGTAGGCCTTAAGGCTTTTTTCTTACGTACGCACAACGCATCCCCTATCCTTGAGTATGATCCCCTACTTCGTCTAACCTTCCTGTCCTTTTAATAAACGTCAGGATATCCAACCACGTCAGGGTCTTCCGACTTCAACTCCTCCACTTGGGGCATGTCCTATCCTGTTTTATCTTTGAAGTGGTTGTGTTCATGAAGTGAACTCCAAGTAAAAGGTTTGGTTCCCTTCTTTCTCTGTCCAGTAGCCAATTCTTTCTGCTTATGCTTATGGTGTTGAGGATCTCCTTTGCCTGTCTACGGCTGTTGAAGTTAGCCCACGCTTTATCCTTTCCTTGAGTGTATATTCTATTAGGGTTGATCTGATTTGCCCTCCTGTCAGCCCTAGAGAAGGTTCAGGGCTAACCAAACTTGGTTCTGATCTTCTCTTGCCAACATTATTGACTTTTTCATTGCCAGGGATCCCCATATATCTAGAAACATTACCTCCTTTATCTCGGCCAGTTCTTGGAGTGATTTAAAGCATTCCTGAACATAATGCTCTCCATAAAGTCTGCTTGAAAGACTGTTGGCTGACTCTTTATAGAGAGTAGCTATCGGAGTCCTACAAAAATTGCGCCTGTCGCATATACTCTCCGGTGAGCCTAGGAAATTTCACTCGGTTCTCCTTTCTACTCTATAAAGTGACTTAATTAATATGCTTGTGGATCTTATGACTTTGTACACTCATTTAACCTTTAGGGTCGATAGTGGTATCTCACGCTCCACTATCTGAGAGTTGTCCCCATGTCCAGAATTTCCGCATTCCTGATTGGAAGGTGGCCTGCCACAACTTTTCCTTCTATTCATGATATGAGTGTTGTTATCAAACCTATGATGAGTTTTTGTGGCTATATTAAGCCTAATTTATTCGCTTATTCCTCAAAATAAATATAAAAAATTATAAATAATAAGATTAGTATTGGCATGACATTTAAACCATTTCTCAAGTGTTTATTTTTTGTATCTTTTGATCGCCTATAAAATTTAAAAATGTTAGTTATGCAACTACGTGAGAAGGCCGACGCTATGTATGAGGGTCAACGGGTACAGGTACTCATAATTAGAAACCGCTGCGTCTTATCCGGATGCTAAATAAACCTCTGATCATCTTGTGTCGCTGTAATTTTATGTCCATAACTGAATTCAGACCTGTCCCACATATTATAAGGGTTAAAACTCAAACTCTTTGTTTTTGTATTTGCGTCAGAGAGAGTTAAATTGGAAGAAAAGTATATAGGTATATAACCTTTTAAAAGTCACAAACGCTTTAATTAATGGCTTACAAAAAAGAGGGATGCCGTGCAGTCTCCTTCAGCCAGAAAATTAAATAATTCACAGGGTTAATTAATTTTCAGCCAGTCGACAGAAGAATGTCATCGATCAGAATTTCTAAAATTAATATCCATTATGGATCGCTGATTTCCGCTTTTGTCGCTAATGAAGCATACGCTCTTGCGTTATCGCCCCGCTCTCTTTGCACATGATTACGAAAATTGTCGTCAAAATACCGTAAATTAAAAATATGTAAAAATTAAAATTGAAAAATAAACCATTTCTCACAGTGGAGCTTTGCGAAATTTGATACAAGAATAAGTGCTCTACTTTCGAAACTATATAATTTTTGAATATTTTGGTCAGGAGTTTTGGTTCCGATCACAGTGGAAATACCATCTTCAAAAGTTTTATGTGTCTCAATACAAGAACGAGAAACTCTCAGGGTATTAACTCGACCAAGTTATCCAACTGATCTCTATAATTCTTCCTTTCTACTGTCAAAGGTATGAAAACTCAAATTAGACATCTCAGTCAACGTCTGAAAACATGAGATCACCTTTTCGTGCGCAAAGGGCGATTGCCAATATATATAATTCATACCTTTGACAGTGCGAAGGAAGAATTATAGAGATCAGTTGGATGACTTGGTCGAATTAATACCCTGAGAGTTTTTCGTTGTTTTATTGAGACACCGCACACATGCATAGATGAAAGTTTTCCGAAAATTTATGTATGGTCATCGGTGGTTCAATGTTAAGAGTGTTTATGTACAAAGCAAGAGATTACGGGTGCGAGTCCCGGTCGAAAACAGAAAACTTTTTTCTTATTTTTCTTTCTTTAATTTCACTTGTTGTTTATAGTTTTAGGTCCTTGCATTATTTACAATTTGGTATTTAAGAAGAATTAAGCTTGCTATAATGACTTTCGTTGGTACAGAAGTCGGGCGCTGCTGACATTTCAAAAATTTCGCGTTATGTGGGTGATGACAAAATGTAACATTTTGCTAAACCAAGGACCAAAAAAATTGCGGTCAGCTTGATTTTCTCAAATTTTTCAAAAACAATAGCAGAGCATATGATATTATTACCAGAAAAATACCAGTGGAAGAAATTATCTAAAATGCGAGTCACCAGTTTAGCTTCTGCTTCTTGCACTTACAGCCTTGTGACTAGTTTCATGTGTTTGCAAACGGATTGAACCTATTATCCAAGAAGTTAATTAGTAAAGTCTTTTGATTGAGAATTAAATTCCTGCAATATGCCAAATGTTTTTATGAATCTACGACTAAAAGAAGGGTTTAGCGCCCGCGAAATGAAAATAAAATCCTTCCAATCAGGCAAGGTATTTTACACGTTGAGAGCGCCTAATGCCTTTTATAAGCGATATCTATACAAATTTTTAGGCACCACAATATATTTAAGTTAGGAATCCCTCCACGGTAGCTTTCGACTAAGTCGCGGTGAACCATTCGTCTACCACTGGTTGTAAAGAGAAACAAGAAACACGGATCTCTCTTCAATCAGTAGTAGTAGAAGAATAAGCAATTCTCTTATACAATTAGTTACATTACATTAGTATTATTTTAAAACTCACAGGTCATAAAGATATCATAAAATAAACACTATGAAATACCAAAGTTTAAGTAAACTTTAAGGTTCAGGAGGGCATAACATTTTTGAGAGTGACACTGGTTCTACATTTCATCCACTTTTTTCTAAATTGTTTTATAATAAATAACTTTTTGCCCAAAAGGCCACAAATTTCAAGAGCTTGATTTTAAAAAAAAGTTACACATTTTTAATAAATAATAAAGTACTACTACTATTAAGTCGGTTTAGACCGTTTTTCTACGTTGTTCGACGTCTATTCACCATCTCCTTCGATCCTGACAATCATCTTCTCTCAGGTTTTTTGAGCCATTAATCTTCGAATTGACTGTTGCCTTTCTAGTTTCGGACGTCCTCTTTTTCTGCGCCCTATTAGTTGCCATTCTAGGACCTGCTTTTCTACTCTTTCTTCGTTCATCCATTCCGCACAATATCAGTTGCCTTATCCCAAGTAACATTATTATTATTAAAACTTCTTTACTCTAAAGGTATTATGGTATTCAACAGAATCGCCAGGATACCAAATTACCAAATCTAGTTTTATAATAGGATAGAGGACGTTTCTAAGTTGCTTTTAGAACTTGGCATAATAGCTTTAGGCTCTAAATGGTTCTATACTGGTGGAACCGCTAGAGGGCGAAGCTGGAGTTTATTTCTTGTGGTTTTATAGTGAGTTTAATACATAGGTTGCCACCACCAATTGGGGAGTCCCATTTAGGAGGTCTAAGTGGTATATAAGGGTAATGGGAACGTGCTGGCGACCAAACATTGAAACTAATGGTTTTAAGGAAAGGCGCTGGCAACCTTTTAGCTTCTGCTATAAATAAAGAAATGTTACTTGGGATATTAATGTCATCCGTTATACTTTCCTCGAATTCCATTTTTTCTTTTATGATCTCAGTTTTTATATCATTTGTTTTACATATTCTCATTTATCTTCTAATTGCATTCATTTCGATTTCCAATTTTAATTTTAGATTCTGGCCCATTGCATAGTTCTTTTATCGCTTATATGTATGTATGTATGACTGATATTAGTTTACTCTAAGACTGTCCATAATTTTTCTACTGGAACGGTATCATATGCTTTTTGTAGGTCCACAAAGGTAACATGAGTCTCTAAATTCCTTTTCTCAATAACTTGTTTAAGACAAAAAACACTCATTACGAGATTTGCCTACAAGGAACCCACTTTGCTCTTCTTCTTCTTCTTGTTCATGAAAATCATTCTTTATTAGATATCTAAGAATCCTACCGTACAATCTACTTAATTATTGCAATCCAGCTTGTTTCCTTTTTTTATGTATTGAGGATATTAATGCAATTTTCCAATCATTAGGTACTGGATGTCCGTTTATGTATTGATTGGTTATATATGTGAGATTATCTAGTAATTTCTCTGATCAATATTTGAGCATTTCAGCGTATATTCCCCCAGGTCCGCTTTTTTATCATTTCTTTTTCGATGATTACTTCCTCTCCATGTACTTCAATGTCTCTCCTCGGAGAGGCTGACAGATATTCCTGTTTGGTTTCCTGCAGCAGTCCCTTGTAGTGTTCTGTCCATTGTTCGGGTTTGATTATCTGAATGTATACTTTTTCTTTTGCTGGATTTTTTACCGCGGAAATGAATTTTCATATTTCAGAACTCTGCCTACCTCCTACGTGTGTATTTATACCGTGGCATTTTCGCTCGGACATTTCATTTTTTCCCGAGCGTATCAAATTTCTGAGATTTCTGATTTCCCTGTAGATTTCTAGGTCTCTTTGCTCAGTAGCTGAGCCATTTCAAGTATGTGCGTTTCTTCTCCTTGACCTTTTCCTGTATTTACTCCGTCCACCATATCTTATTACTATTTCTATTATCTTAGTATCCAATAGTTTCTTTGGTTGCTTCCTTTAAGTTTTTTAGAATGTTTGTATATATCTCTTCACATGAGTGTTCTGTGTTTATTAAATTTCCATCTAGTCGCTTCTGATACAATCCTTGCGTACTTTCTCGATTTCTAAAGTTTTAAACAAGTACAGTCTAACACAAAGAGAAGTAAAACACATAGGTAGTAAACAGATTTAAAAAATAGATTATTGGTAAAAACAGAAAAGATCAAGACGAACCTAAAAAAAAATAGACAAATAAAACCTGAGAAATCTAATATTCAAAAGAGTAAATAACTGGACGATGTTACAAAACTATTTCTATACAAATTTTTACTTTAGTATTTTCCACTCTCTTGCAGTTTTTAATAAATCTGAGTTTTGAAATTAACCACAAGTAAATAGAATTCGCCGATTAAAAAAAACGAAGTAAAAATGTGCAATTTTTTAAAGAAACTGCGCCGTTCCATGCATGCCGTTTTTTAGCTACAACCGAAAAATCAGTTTTATATCAAATGGGGGATGGCGCCTTCGTCCCCTCTCTGGATCCGCTACTAGTCTTATTTGACTCTAAAGTTGCTTTTGTTAAGTAAGTAGGGGTATGCGACATAAACAATTTATTTAAAAGGAACATGTCTCATAAAATAAAATATGGCAGTACGTCTCGTCACGAAAAAAGGGAAAACGAAAAAGGCAATTTGAGAAACTAGGAGTTTTCAGCACGTTTACTGCATATTCAGGGTCGGGCTTTCCTGGCGGGCGCATTTGAATCCGCTGTCGCGTTGCAAGAATCTCAATTTTTCTCAGTAAATAAAATCATAATATACAACAGGCAAATCAAACGTGGGAACCTCAGGAAATCTATTTTAGAATACAAAGTTCCTCACATATTAAATAAAAGTTCGCATAGACAACACTGATCGACTATTTCGTTCTGTTTCCTCCATCGATCGTATCTGATTTGTGATCGGATTAGTGCTTTTTAAGATCTTCTTCGCTCTCACTCCCGGAATGTTGGCTCTTAGGCAGAAAAGAATGACACCATGCACAAGAATGAAATGTGTCCTTTTTCCTTTATCACTTTAATTTTGGTTTTTCATAGCCTTTGAATAGATTGTTGATTCCGGGTCCGTACCGTTCTTCAACTCTTTGTTTGAAACTCGTAGACAATGATTAAGTAGAAACAAAATTTCGGTACGGACTCGGAGTCAACAATCTATTCACAGGCTAAGATCATCTATTTGTTAAGACGGATTTCCACTTCAATAGCACAAAAAAAAACAAAAACAAGTCGCGTGTTTTATTGTGAAATGCTTTAACCAAAACAAACTAGTGAACTAAATATTGGTTTGTCGTGGTCGACCGTTTCCATATAGCGAACTCTGTTTACAAAAACACAGACAAAGCACCGAAACCTTTTGATATTCTCGCCTTCCGATGGGACATATCGTTGTTGACGAAAACAGTCGCTTGCGACACAAAGTCATCAAAATGTTTTTTATTTTGTCAATTCAAGGTTTTGTTTTGTCAAAACCTACACAGTTGCTGGTTTATTGCGGTTTTGTTCATTTGGTTGAAATCCACCTTTACTATTTGTTACTTGTTTGTTGTTGCAGGGCTATCAAAATGGACGGGCCACGATCCTCCACTTTGTTGACGTCACATCCGAGGCTGATTTTTTTTGATGGTCACGTTACGACACAGCTGATTGTCTTTAAAATTTTGAAGTTGGAATGACGGTTCACGGATATTTGATTTTTTGTTAAATAAAGCCGTTTTTGAGATTGTTTTTACTTTATTCTGGCAGAACAATTTTTTTTAAATGTATAGTAAGCCCTAATTTTTCATAGCCGCTTCATTAGCTCACACAAAAATTAAGTTTAAAGCAGAAGCGAATGTGACAATCACATATGACAAGGTCAAATACATGTCAAATATAACAGTTGGCATGTGGTACATGGCGGGTAATTTGAATTCAAAATAAGGAATGCTAAATCTTGAAGATTTTAACCTTTTAATCATGTTGCTTCCTTACAAACCTTTGGTGGAATATCGGGATGGTGTCTGAGAATATTTCACTGAAATTTTGCGCAAATCTGTAGTGCCATTTTGAAAATATCATAAAAAAGCGTCTGACCTCCCATAAGACCCAATGTAAAATTCAGCCCCGGGAGAACAGCTGATTTTTTCAGGGTCGTGGCCTCTATTTTTGTGTTGGCCTTGGTTGTTGTAATGTTGACATTTTTAGAAAACTTCTTGTTTTTTTTTTATTTTGGCGCTTACATCATCACATATTTACATTAGTTTGGTAATAACTATATCAACTTGTTTATGTTTTGTCCTGTTATCCATGAAAACTTTTTCTGAGAGTGTCAAGTTACAGAAGTGACACAAGATTTAAAGATGTAAGTAATTCAGTCAATTATAACCGAATTTTTGCTTAAACCGCTTACTATACTGGGTTAGACACATAGTTAAACCATCTTTTTCATGGAATCCTTCCTGATTACCGTTTTTGTTTCTATGCGATATAACTAAGTATCGGTGTTTAGACTATCAATGCAGAATGCGGTTATAATTCCTTTGAGGGTTTGAACACCCCAAACTTACCCCCCTCCTGTAGGTACTGCGTTAAGAGAAAGCATCGCTTTATTACGGTGTTATATTTTTAATAGTGAACGTCATTTTCGTTATAGTTGTGGTTAATTTTGTGGTAAATATCGAGGAAATTTCTTCGCCGAAAACAGACTTTTTGGATACACACTAACTGAAATTTTTTATAGTTCTAAATCTTAGTAAGTACCAGTGTAAAAGAACAAGAACAAAAAAACTCATTCTGGCAGTAAGCCAGAGAAGAGGAAATGGATATTAGACTGTGTTTCGGTTTCGCAAAAAACCTCTTTTTCTTTTAATCTAATTTTTATTATTTTTTCAGAACATTTTATTTTTATTTTTAAAACTCATATTTTGGGTTACAATGGGTATAATTGGGTTGTAGTTTTACTCAATAGGTTAAGTTAAATTTAAAACTTACAATCTAGCTATAAACTATCAATTTGGCATAGTTTAATATTTAAATTCCAAACGCATTTAATAATATATTTCTAATTTTAATTCAATCCTCATATTACTACCGCCCTCTGCATATTTTAATTTAAATCGCGTTTTTATTCTTTTTAAGAAAATTAGAATTCTAAATTCTTTTTATTAGAAGTGATGCGATTTTCCTATAGAGGGCGAAGAAACACGCCGCAAAAAGAAGAGAGAACCTAAAAGTCTGTCGCCATTCACACACGCCTCGATCGGAATATTTTGAACGATCAACGCTTTTATAACAAATGGTGAACTCTAAAAACCATTACATTCCTCTAAAACTCCAAACATTGAAACTCGGGAGTGCTGGACAGCTATAGAAGACTTCTGGCGAATCTGGTGCACCAGTTGGAAGAGATCAAGACATTACCGGTAAGTCCCTCTCCTATAAGATCGCATCATTAATATTGTTCTATTATTTCGCTCTTAAATAGTCATCATATTCCAATATTATTTTTATATCTTAATTAAATTTCACTTCAGAAAAGTACGATTTCGCGTGCGTTCGTATACCCTTCAAATGAAAGCGGATGACTTGTATAAATACAGTCCACTAGGCAACCCAATTTTTTGAGCTATCGGAGTGAGACAGACTGGAAATCAGCAAACGGCTAAGAAGAACGAAACTGATTACCATAAAAATTAAAAATTTAATCTAAAAAGCTCCTTGAAAATTATTTGAGAAAAACATTCTCCTGGTTGTCAAAAGGCTTAGAATGGTCCTGCAGTGTCCCATCAAAAAACGTACGTAGAATAAATCCCCACGTATATATAATATAAAAGGGGGCGTTATTAAAGTGGATGTTTTTCTTTTTATACTATTTCTGGATTTTCCTTTTATGCCCACATAAAACAGGGATTCAGATTTTTATGGGACCAGATTTTTGGGATGAACTTCAATCCTATAAACTAAAGCTAGGTTTCCACGCTAGGTAGAATGACTGTTGTTTCCGTTAACCTAAAACTTTCTAAAACAATTATATATTTTTGTTTTCATTAAAGCAACCAAAATTGTTAGTTGTTGGGTGAGGTGGATTCCGACAGAAATGCGTCGGGCCAGAGCCTTTCCCGGACCTCACAAGAGAGCAAATAAAGTCAGACCTAACAGAGTAGATCCAGAAAGAGATACAAATAGAATGAACCAACACAGGAAACGCCAGACGGCCGGAGGAGTATGTGACATTATACAGCAAGTCCCGTAGGGACTGGTTGCTTCGTAGAACATGAAGAGAGGTGGGAGCCATAACCGGAGTCCTAGCTAGACACTGCGTCCTACAAGGCCACTTGGCGCAGATGAGAGTGAACGAGGACGCGAAGTGCGAGCGATTTTGGGCCGTGGACGAGACCTCGGCACATTTCCTCTCATCATGTGAAGCATACAAGGAGGCAAGAAGAGAGATATTCGAAGAGAAAGCCTTTGAGATGGAGAACTATCTAAATCTGAGGCGGCCCGATATTCTGGCCTTTGTACAGAAGACGGGCAGATTCTTTAGCGAAGGAAGGACATAGTAGAGGGGATTCCCGAAGTTTGGCGAAAAGCGCGCTTCATGTACGTAGTCACCAGGCTTAGAGCTTACCCCACACTACTACTACTACTTCTTTTACTACTA
The DNA here is from genome assembly GCA_963576565.1 of Aspidapion aeneum. NCBI lineage: Eukaryota > Metazoa > Arthropoda > Insecta > Coleoptera > Brentidae > Aspidapion > Aspidapion aeneum. Next base: position 4,044,680 of record OY755043.1, on the reverse strand, counting down.
TTACTTACGTAACGTTAAGCAAATTTTTGCTAAGTTAAAATATATTTTTTCTTGATGACAAACAAGAAACTTTCAGAAATAATTATAAACATTTTGTTTCTTCAGAAACTGAGATATATATCAACTTGTTTTTGTTTCGGCGTATTGACAAAAACCAACAACCGACATTTGTTTCTGAAACATAGAGTAGCATTCAGCCACTTTTAGAATCAATATCGGAAACATACATCAAAATACAAAAATTGCTTAAGGCCGTTTGACATGAAGTACTATACTTGCAGTTGCAAGCAAGATTAATGTCCCTGAATGACAGATTTGTTTATTCATTCAACAGATGTTATGTCAGGGACCCTAATCTTGCATGTAGCTGCAAGTATATTGCTTTATGTTAAACGACCTTTAGTGTTGTTTCGGTCGGGACGGAGCTTAACATTTTTATGATATCTTGTTTACTTTTGCCGCTCAACATCAACCAAAATCTTAGGATTACCTTATGACTCAATGGTGGAGTTTTACAACCATCAAAAGTTATTTCTGTTAGAACTTAAATGTACAGGGCGATAGAGAAGATCAACATAAGTGTTTAATTATAAAATTAAACATATTTTAATTTTTTTTTTTTCATTTTACATAATTCTACATTTAAATTTATTATTTAAACACCCTTGGTGGGTGATATTGAGAAATTAGGATTTAAAAACATAAACTAACCTTCTCAAGTTTACCTATTTTAATTATATAAATTATTTAGTTTATAAAACAGCACGAAATATTAAATTTTATATTTTATCACTTATCACGAACGATAACAATGTTCTTATTATAAAAAGAAAAGATTTATCTTAATAAACTAGATTAAACATTTGATAGTTGTTCTCACTATATCGACTTAAGTTAACTGTACCATAAGCCTTATTGGTCATTGCAGGGTGTGAGGCTGCTCTCTTGCAGTAAACTTGTTACTTTAATCCTTATTGTCCCGCTGCTTAACCAAGCCGAGTTAAGCAAGCACAACCCAAGTAAGGCCCAGATTCTATGTACTGTAAAATTTCATAGGGACATGTCGTCCTCTCTTCCTTTATTTCGTAACTAGAATGCGACATAACATCTACAGTACAAAGAATCTGGGTCCAGTAAAGCATGGCGCAAGCCGGCCTACGCATCCACCATTTACCGCATCCTGGTTTGAACACGAATACAAACAAACACATACCGGGTATTAATTTCTATTTAGTATTCAAGTTTTTATGAAGAAATTATTAATTAAAGAGTGATCAAATTTTAATATTTCTTTAAGTAAAATTTGGGTGTGCACGTGCACATATGCACTTATTAGTTATTTTAGATAATTTTTGTTAAAGCAATGTTCTATGTGTCTATATGCCTTCTTTTTATTTTCACCAGGGATTACAAATAATAACTTTATATAAAATTATTAAAATTTCCTTCAAAGTATCTATGACATAAAACTACGAAATAAAAACTTTCTGAATATAAATCAACTGCTTTACACACAAGCAAGTTATTAATAAACGTAAAACTTACAGCAGAGTCGTAAAAATACACTTTTATTTTATTTTTATACGAAACGTAGCAAAACAAAATGTTATTTAGTACTCTATGTTGTGATTCTAACATATTTGAAACAAAACAAGAAATAAAATACGAGAATTGTAATATAATATATATTTTGACCAAAACTGAAAAATTAAGTATTAAAATGGGGAGCATAAAAAATTATTTACTTTTTTACCTACTATATGGCAAAGGAATAAATATATAAACCAGTATTTACTAAGACCTTAAGACTTAGCATTGTAGACCGGGTTTAAGTATCAAGTCTATAGATTTGATACAAACCGGTTTAAGTGTATTTTTTTTAATACTCACAGGTCAAATAACTGCAAATATTTGGTTCACCCTAATCTGCAAAATGATAGTAAGCATTTCTCAGTGAGTTTCATCTCATATTAATTTAAATTAACTTTAGAAATTACGAAAAACCACATAAAAATTTTGTAACCAAATGTTATTTTTTGGTAATTTGGTCCGTGCAGTCGTAGGATTCCCGTTAAAAATAGTCTCAAATTGTAGTACCACCCCTGAGGGGTGGTTTAAAGTTCGAAAAACAATAGAAATGATCCATGATTGCAAAAAAACTTATATTCAAAAATATTCAAATCTAAATGATACATAAATAACTTAAACTATATCAGAGATGCATTACCGTATTAAATACATATCAATATTTAAATACTGTAAAAAGCACAAGATATATTAGAATCCCTTTTCAATTACACATTCACCAAAACAATCGACCATCGGTTTAATCGTCGCTAACTTGTCTAAAAAATTAACAGGTAAAATATAACAGACAGCTGACACTGACTTACACCGTTTTTATTTGACATTTCCTAGTGACTTTTGGAGGTTTAAACATGGCTACAATTTTTAAACCAAAATATTTTATTCTTTTTATTTATTTATAACCTTTGTGTGGAAATAATGTCTTTGTTACAACGAAAAAGATTACCCATATCGCAAGGTATTTATGAACAATTTATATAAATATTAAAAACGATTGATTCACGGGTAAAATAAGTGAAACCTTCAACCAAAATGTAGACTTTTAAACCTAGGATTGTAGCACTTAGCATTGTAGACCTTTTAGTAAATACTGGTGATAATGTTTAGTTATTAAAAGTACTAGGAAAATAATCTTAACCCAATCATTTTTTTTATTTAAAAGAGTATTCCATTGACATGAATCACTTCTCTTGATCTAACTACACCAGCATGGCCTAGCCTATTAAAATCGATGGATAGTTACGTCTCGCAAGATGGTAGGCAGCCAACACGCACGACTTATGGTCGTGATATTTTTAAGGGTAGGTGCATTACAAGGTGGATAGAATAGAATATATATATATGTCGAATTTTTCACGTCACTGCTGGTCCAGCTGATTTTTGTAAACAAAAGTTAGACATGATATGAACAACGGAACTACTAATATTTTTTGAATTTTTTGAAAACTAAGGCAATTTTCCCACTGTTTTTTAGTACATCCTAATAAAATATAGTTTTCTAGACGTATTGTCGTTATTTTTTTTTAGCCCGCTTTATTTTTTATTACACAAAACTTAAACTACAAGTCAACCTGAATGTGATCGTTTAATATCAAAGGTGAGTCGAGGACTATTGAGTAGTAAACAAGAGGTATGTCAGCGGATAATTTTTGAAGCTAAAACGAACACATTCATTTCTTCGAATTTTAGTTTTTGTGTAAAGAGAAATGAAACGGGCTAAAAAAAATAATGACTGGTTTGTCTGAAAAATATTATTTTATAAGAATATACTAAAAAATAGTACAAAAATTGCCTTAATTTTCAAAAAAATCAAAAAATATTAGTTGTTCATATCATGTCTAACTTTCGTTTCTAAAAATCAGCTGGACCACCAGTGACGTAAAAATTAGACATATATTTATAAGATCCGAACACCGTTCTATTCTATCCACCGTGGGTTGGTGCATTACATTACATTTTAGTGATTCATCGTATTTCAGTAGTGACGTCTAAGAGTAATTGGAGTTTTATATAAGGACACTCATCGTAAAGGCATGCTTTACGATGAGTGACCTTAATTTTGTATCCTTAAAGAATGTTGAAATATACTCTGTGCTTTTTTACTACATCCTTTTGACGTGTTTTCGCGTTTTGTGCTAAGTGAGCTAGGTGCTAATAGGTTAGTTTGATGTGTGTGAAGACAGACTCATTTTCAGATTCGAATTCGATTTCGACGCCGCCCATTTACAGTTGACCAGATGAGTTTTCGCCATAAAAGAGTTTTTTGCGTTTTTCGTTAATTGTAGAAAGATTTTGATGGTTTTTTTGCACAATATATGTTTCTAGAGGTCCATGGAATAGGCACTATTTTATACAGGGCTGTAAGGGTGGTAAAACTCCCCAAATTAACAAAAAACACCCTAGCTTAGTTTGATGGAGTTGTTCAAAATCTCCAAAGTAACATTTGCCTTTGTTTTTAAAATGATAAAGGTGGTATAATACACAGGACAAGAAAATCAGCTTAAAATTTCCATAAAGCAAAGTAAAGTATATGTACAGATATAAATGTTAGCCTCTATAAATTAAAGGCCTTGTGTTTGCATTAAATAAATGCAGTAGCTCGCACCCACAAGAAAGTGAAGGGGGGAAAGTTAGAGTTGGAGTAATGAAATTTGGCACACATAGTGGCCTTTACGTAGAGATTCTTCAGCTGTTATTAAAAATTATTTTAGATCATCGCTAATATCTTTTTATACGACTGTCTTGTAAAAGGGGGTTTTGCGCACGGAGAACACGACCTGAAAATGGCATTTTGCGCACGCTGTGTGCAAAACGTTTTGCACACGCTTATGTCATTTTTGCGCACGCCTATGTCATTTCTGCATACGAGTCTCCCGTCATTGTGATTTTTGTTGTTGTCACCCATCAATATAAGTTGGCTTAGTTCCGTCGCAACCGTCACTGCTCGTATGTTTTGTTGATTAGATACGTCAAAAAATTGTTGAATTTTTAAAGTTTTGTTGTAAAAATATCGGAAATAAAAACAAGTTAAATTAAAATTTGATTTTTCTTTCTTTATTAGCAGTCGTATAAAAAATATTGTAAAAAACTCGTTTGAAACCCTCTTTGCACACTCCCTCGACTTGTAGACCTCGCCTTCGGCTCGGTCTACCAAACGGTCTCGATCGTGTCCAAAGAGTCGTTTTCACTTGTTGTTTAAATAACTATTAACGCACCCACGTACTACGTTAAATATGACTGAGTCGTGGCATGGCCGTAGATGGGTGATTTTATGATATTAATAAAATCCGTTTGACAGAGCATCCCAGTTTATTTTCAATGGCGACATCTAGGGGTGGTGGCTTATACTACGCGTGCAAGGTCACTGTGTTCTGAACCCTTGAGGTAAGAATAGCACCAAGCCCTTAGGCCTGTCGTAAGAGACGACTAAAGGGGCTTTGACCCATGGGTAAATTGGTAGTCTGGTAACGGACAAGCTTTGACCAGTATGTTAACAAAAAAAATTAAAACTAACCTTTGGGATCACACCAGATAACATCTATTATGGTAAAGAGGGTGGGTTAATCTGGTGATTCTCTGAATGGATTCGGTGACCTGGCCATTCGGGAAATCACCACACGGGACAGAGTATATGGAGTGCCTGTTTGGAGCTAGCAGCTAGTGCGAGCTCATTGTGGCTCTCTGTACCCTGTTGATTATGTCAAAAGGTTTATGACCCACCAGTGGTCTAAGGCTACAACCACGGCATTATGTGGTATATCATGATGACTAAGTTACTGGCCTAAAATATAATTTAAAGTCTACTGGGTTCTATATGTAAGGGAATAATACAAGCAAATATAATTTAAAGTCTACTGGGTTCTATGTGTAAGGGAATAATACAAGCAAGTGTATATGACTATGACGTCAAAAGAGAGAAATCTTGAGGCTTTAGTTTCTCACAGGATGCACACGGTTCAGTTTATAATACCTTTGGCAAACTTTACAAACTCATACTAAGCAAGATGGCCAGGGCAAACAGTTGACGGCAGCTTAACTGATTGGCCCTCTTCACGGTAATATTGTTTGACAATCCATTTTAGATTGCCAGAGGATTTAATAGGATCCCCACAATGACAGAATTATTAATGGCTCGGATTTAGTTTATGTTTAAACAGGTATTTTAAAATAAAAACAAAGGGCAAATGGAAGCCCTTAGTTAAATGGTTATTTACCGTAATAGTGGGTTTACACATGCATGAATTTAGTGGCGCCAGTGTTCGCGCCAGTTCTATTTGCACGCCAGTAAAGGTTTACACTATTGTGCGAAAATTAAAAAGACTGGCACGCCAGTTTCATTTTTAAAGTGTACACGATACGCGATATGTCGGCTGAACTCTCGGAAGCCTGCAAAATAGTCGCTAAACTTCTATTCAGGAAAAGGAACAACGAAAAGGCCGTATCTGCATGGGTTAAAGCATGGATTGCTAGTCGATCCACTTTGGGTGCTTCCGAAAAACTTTTAGGAGAACTTGCAGCAGAAGATCCTGCGAGCTATAAAAACCATCTTCGAATGACAAAGCAACATTTTGATATTCTTCTAGAGTTTCTCTTATTTAAACAACATTCTTTAAAATTCGGTCTGCTACTTTAAACCATGGTACTTTTGGGGTGTATACTTCATTTGCACCAGCTCCGGAACGTTGGCTTTTTTAAATTTTTGTCGATTCCAAAGCATATGTGTTTCTTATGGATCATATTTTTGCTTTTACTTCTGCAACTTCAAAGCCTTCAATAGTCATTATTTTACTAATTTTTTGGGAAGCATTATCTCGACTATCTTTGTTTTTATACGAACTACTGTGTACATCCCATAAACAAGGAAAACATTCATAGCCTTCAAGAAACTGTATGGTCAGTTCTGCTGGCCACTTTTTTTAGCCATATTAAGCTATAAAAACAAAAATAAACAAAATTTTTAAGCTCAAACACAGAAAATAAAAAATAATGTAAAATAATGAACTTAAAACTGGCGAGCCGACGTGCAAGCACTTGTTTACACATGAAAATTTTCCTTTTCTGCGCGCATGCGTCACCACTGGCGCCAGCAAATTCAGTCAGCTGCAGACTTTTTTGATACAAGCATGCAAAAAAATAACTTGTGTGCAAGTCGGTGTTTACACTTGCAAATTTAAAATACTGGCGCGCCAGTTTTTATTGGCGCCAGCAAATCCATGCATGTGTAAACTCTCCTTAATTTACGATACTGGCGGATCGTACGATAGCATCATACGATGGAGTTGAACGATTTGATTGAAAGTTTGGTGGAGATACACACGATACTACGTCGCCGTATAATATTTTATTCAACTCAGATCACCTTAGTAACACAGGTAGTTTTAAAAACATTTTTAAAGGGTCCATTTCGAAACTTTTAAAAGTGTTTTTTTTAATGGGTATCCACCAAAATAAAGTGTTAAGTCCATACAATAAATAAAGAAGTAAATACAATACATGTACTAAAATACCTCGTTGATGCCGATGAAACAAAAGCTTTGGAAAAGTTTTGCATCGCTTTATTTCTTTAAAACTGTACCTAAAATCCCAAGGGTTCGTTGAAAAAAGATTATTTTGTGTTTTGCCAATAATTTAGATCCTTAAAAATAAAGCACTTAGGGCCCATCGCACCGACTTTTAAAATTCCCTTTCTTAACTATGGATTGCTTTAATTTTAAGCATGTCTTATTTTTAAATTTGTTGCACCGAGCAAAAATCTCCTCTCCTTTGTTAAAATGCGGCCACCTTGTGACCCAATCAGGCAACGCCGCTGTTTCAACCAACAAAATGTTTAAACTATGAAAAAACAACAACAACATCCAGTACGTCCCAAAATAGTTTTGTCAAAACCCATCAATTTTCTCTGTCAAGTCGCCTTTAAAAATTTATTTACAAAAATGAAAGTTCTTGAATTTTTGGAAGAATATTTGGAAGATGATGAAATCGAGATGGTGCTACTCGATTTTTTGGAATTTGGGTGTCCTTGTCGCCTTGTTGGTACAGTCACGTATTTTTTCCCGGGCTGGTTTACGGTTCTCCATCCAGCCCAAGACAAAATCCGTGCCCGGCCCAAAAATTTACTGCTCCAAAGGCACAGGCCAATAAGGCACCTGTCCATAAGGCTCCTGACCATAAGGCAGCGGCCCATACACCCTGGATATGACCCAACGATTAAAAATTATAATGAAATTAGGGTAAAATGTAAAGGCAGAAAGGAAAATCGTCTTGCTACTTTATGCACTGCAGTTTCATTTAAATGCAAGGGTTTTCTTACACTGGTCAGTTCTATCCTACCCTTACCGCTGTACCCACCAGGCTGTGAACAACAGTTAACCCAAAAATCGAACGAAAATACTGTAATAAGAATTAGATTCAACTTTATTTAAATTATTTTTCTTCCTTACAAATCTTTTTCACAAAAACATTGTGCCAAAAGAACCAAAATCTAGGATATCTTGTGCAATAAAGATTTTTAAAATCATTTTTATTTATTTAAAAAAAAACATGTTTTTTACTTTATTTACTGAAAAAAGACAAAATTCACTTTAATCAAAACACTGCTCATTTGTAGGTATTGTCAGTTGCTATGGCTATGCCAGACGGGTAACATTATGTGACCAGCATCTTATCTTTAAGCAGCTCTTAAGGAATAGTAAAGTCACGAAAAAAGCTGACTTAATTTTAACAACACTAAGGAAGCAATAAGTCTACCCTTAAGTTCGGTGCAACGAAATTTTACGAAATAAGGTATTCTTTAGGATAAGAAACGGAAAAAAAAGTCGGTGCGATGGGCCCTTAATCATTGTATTTAGGTTAATTCTTTGGTAAAACCATTAAATAGGCCCTTGTAGCAAAGCAATTGAGTTATCAAATTGTAAATAAAAATGTAGTTTTTCTACAGGTTACCCAACAAACAGATAAATAAGTCGGCTGACGGTCTATGATCTCGGTGAAATCAACAATGGCTGGTGTTCTGAGTTAATCTCAGGGCCGGATTAAAATAAATTTACTATAAAATATGAATATTTCACATTGTTTTTACGAAAAAATATTTGTACTGCCAAAAAAAATAATAAACCTTAAAATAGTTTTGTACTGCTCTTAAAAATGGTTGCTAAAATAAAATTTAAATCTCGGTGGCGTAAAAAATGATATGTTGTCCTCTGTAGCGGTCAATGGAATGAAATATGAAAATAATTTTTTCGCTTAAGATCAATGTGATGTAAAATATTCATTAAAATTGATCCCTATAGCTGTGTCAACTTAGATAGGATGATTTTTTTAGCAATATGCCAATAATAATCACAAAACACCATTCTGGTCTTAAACACGTTTAGCTAAATTTTCTTTCGCCATACGCTTACATAGAACTATTTATTTGCAGGTAGTAAGTTATGGTCTCCGGTTTTAACATTATACTTAATTTTATTATTATACAATTTTATTTAATTTCCAAGTAAAAGCGATACCTGTTTTTCCGGTAAACATAACAATATGATTTACAACCCTTTAGCAATATATATGATATAAGAATTTTATTCACAGGGTTTTTCGTACATTTTTACTGACCTACCTAAGAGTTTCTCGAATAGATACGAAAATATGAGTAATACGTTTTATATCTTAATTTTCTTAAAAGAATATGCTGGCCAAAATATCTAACCCTTTTGGTAAATGGCAAATTTGAATAGGAGGGATCTTTTTTTAAGCGAAAAACCCAACATTTTTAGACTTTTGTTTCCTTCTTATGTTTAAAATATTTAAATTACATAAATAATGAATTTATCAGAGCATACATGTCAAGCAAGGAATATAAATATGACAATTTTTGCATACCATTTATTTAAAAAAAACAGTATATAAATATTAGCTTGACTCTATAATAGGTCAATACGAACAGATGGTAAATCATAAAAATTTATAAAACCAACCTTTATTGCTCGAGAGAACGAGAGAAACGAGAATCTCTAGACGAGAGGGCCTTTCTCTCTCTTCTCGTGTCGAGCTTCCATTCGGGAGAAAATATATCTCTCGTCTCGTCGAGAGAGGGCGAGACGAGACAAGAGAAAAGAATTTCTTGTCTCAGCGACAACACTAGAACTCATAATTATTTATTTATATATTTAAACGTTTTATTAAATTAAGCGTACAATTAATTAAGGCCGTCAAAGAGTTATACCGCAATAGAAAGGCAAAAGTTAAAATAAAAGCAAAACTAACCAAAGGCTTTCAAGTAAATAAAGGCCTTAAACAACGTTGCTGTATCTCGCCTACGCTCTTCAAGATATACTTGGAACAAGTCCTTAAAGTATTGAAGAGAAAATGCCAAAACATGGGAATTCCGTTGGATGAAACCACCTTGTATACTTTATGTTTCGCCGATGATCAGATAGTGGTGGCTCAGGATTATGACGACCTCGAATATATGACACGAAAGCTAATAGAAGAGTACAATAAGTGGGGACTAGAGGTTAATCTCAATAAGACAGAGTATATGCGTATCGGTGGAATGAAACAGGATCTAATCTTAAATACCGGGCAGCGAATTCAGTCCTGTGATGAGTATAAATACTTAGGTCTAAAAATTACAGCTGACGGAACACTAGACAAAGCTATAAAAGATCGAAACGTACAAGGAAGAAAAGCAATAACTTTATTAAATGGAATAATTTGGGACCAAAGTATATCAAAACATAACAAAAAGCTTATATATAACGCCATTGTAAAAAGTATTATTACATACGGCTCAGTATGGCCAATCAAGGATAGAAAAGAAAAAATGCTTTCCGCTACGGAGATGGACTATTGAAGAAGAGCAGCAGGGAAATCAAAAAGAGAAAGAGTTACAAATCAAAGAATAAGAGAGATTATGACAGTGGGTGAACGTACTTTAGTGGATGATATAAGAACAAAACAACTGGTGTGGTACGGACATGTACAAAGAATGAATGATGAAAGACTACCTAAACAAATACTATAATGGAAACCAACTGGCTGAAGAAAACGAGAACGGACAAGGAGAAGCTGGAGAGAAGGAATAGACAGTGAAATAAGAATAAGAGGCCCAGATGATGAATTATGGGCAAACAGAAACGAGTGGAGATTGGGTATCGGAAGACGTGGAACGTTGTGAAACCGATAAATATATATATATATATATATATATATATATATATATATATATATATTAAATTGTTTCTTGTTTAGTGGTCAGTATGCAAGAAAACAAAGATCTCACTCAAAACCCAACAGCCAGTAAGAATATTCTGAATAATCTGAAAATGGTTTTTCATTGCTCTACTTTGTAGAAGAAAATTGAAATTTTAAAGACTATTAGAAGTTTTTAAAAAGATTTAAAATTTGTCGAGATATTGCTTTTTTTACCGAACACTTTACGCGAGAAATATTAAGCAGGTAATGAGAATTTAAAATTTCCTTTACGACGAGCAAAGTGAAATATTTTAAAATTTCATTTCGATTTCCTTGCCAAGAAAAGAAAATTAAAATTCGAGTAGTTGGGTCATATTCTTGAAATTGCCTAGGAGCCCATCAGTGGCGTACAGTGCTTATCAAAAAAGGGTAGGCCAAAATCAGCATTGTTTTGCTATATGCTTTGGTACTGCACACATAATATACTATACTGGAAATGGGACAACTCGCCGCGGCCAATTTGCCACAGGCCGATTCGCCGCGGAACAAATCGCCTCGGGACCATTTACCGGAAAAATATTATAGAAACATAATTTAAAAAAAAATTATACTGAGTTGACAAGACGAAAAAATCCTTTATTTTTGATTTTACGAAAAAAACTCTGCCTTTATAAAAAATTCAATATATATATATATATATATATATATATATATATATTTATCGGTTTCACAACGTTCTACGTCTTCCGATACCCAATCTCCACTCGTTTCTGTGTGCCCATAATTCATCATCTAGGCCTCTTATTCTTATTTCACTGTCTATTCCTTCTCTCCAGCTTCTCCTTGGCCGTCCTCGTTTTCTTCGGCCAGTTGGTTTCTATTGTAGTAATTGTTTAGGCATTCTTTCATCTTTCATTCTTTGTACATGTCCGTACCACACCAGTTGTTTTGTTCTTATATCATCCACTAAAGTACGTTCACCCACTGTCATAATTTCTCTTATTCATTGATTTGTAACTCTTTCTCTTTTTGATTTCCCTGCTGCTCTTCTCCAATAGTCCATCTCCGTAGCGGAAAGAATTTTTTCTGTTCTATCCTTGATTGGCCTGAGCTGTATGTAATAATACTTTTTACAATGGTGTTATATATAAGCTTTTTGTTATGTTTTGATATACTTTGGTCCCAAATTATTCCATTTAATAAAGTTATTGCTTTTCTTCCTTGTACGTTTCGATCTTTTATAGCTTTGTCTAGTGTTCCGTCAGCTGTAATTTTTAGACCTAAGTATTTATACTCATCACAGGACTGAATTTGCTGCCCGGTATTTAAGATTAGATCCTGTTTCATTCCACCGATACAGATATACTCTGTCTTATTGAGATTAACCTCTAGTCCCCACTTATTGTACTCTTCTATTAGTTTTCGTGACATAAAAAATTCTGCTTGTTGAAAAATTAATATTACCATAATAAAATCTTTGATTTGATGTACAGGGTGAGAAAACCTTTATTTTTAATTACACAAAAAACCTCACTCTTTTTAAAAAATGCTGCTTGTCATAAAGCTGAGATAACGATATTAATATCTTTAATTAGAAGTACATGGTGTCAATTGCGTACTGATACAATGCATTTCCAAGTCCGTAGCACTTTCTTTCTGCTTTTGTAAACATTTTTTAGAATGTAAAACCTATTGCTTGAAAATCAATATGACAATAAATATATCTATCTATCTATCTATAAATCGTGAAATTAAAAATAAAGATTTTTCTCCTCTTATTAATTACATATTTCTTAATTTGATAGCACCCTGTACATCTAATCAAAGATTTTATTATGGTAATCTTAATTTTTCAACAAGCAGAATTTTTTATAAAGAGTGAGTTTTTTTCGTAAATTTCAAAAATAAATAATTTTTTCCTGTTGTCAACTCCATCCAGGGACACACATACTAATTTTTTAAAAAATGCTTTTTAAAAAAGTATTATGATTTTTTTTTAATTTTTTTTAAAAATTAGTTTTTGGATAAACTAGTTTTTAAAAAATCATAATTTTCAAAAATATGTTTTGATGCAAAAATTTTTGTTTGTTTTTCTTTTAATTAGTTTTTTTTAGAGCAATATGTTGGTAGACCACACACCGCTTAGGATATGTTGCGACCAATTGATCACGGTTCCCGACGTGATGACAGGGGACCTATGATTCAAGAAAAAATAAGTTATATTTAAATAAAAATTAAGCATATATTGTCGCGGTGAATTTTCCCCACGGCAAATTGTCCTAGCGGCAAATTGGCCTGCGTCGAATTGGCCGCGGCGAATTGTACTCTACTCTACTAGACTACAAGTTAAAAATATCCGAAAAAAGAAACTTCCACAAAAACTCAATTCTCAAAATAATATAAGCTATAGCAATTTAAGGAAACCCTCAAAAAATCTAACAAATAAATTTGATGAAATTATGCCTTTTGGAAATACTCTGCCAATCTATGGACACCTAAGCTCACACTGGATACTATAGTTATAGTGTATCTACGTGAGAGCTAATATAACTAAAAACTGAAGTATATTTGATTGAACTCCAGACTCAATTACCTTTCGTTTGATACCACACAAGCCATGTTTTGACTTAAACTCTAATTTTTCAAATCTACCCCCACCCTTTTTTTTTAAAACTAAAATATATTTTGTTTAACTCCAGACTCAATTACCTTTCGTTTGATATCACACACGCCATATTTTCACTTAAACAATAATTTTTGAAATTTACCCTTACCCTTTTTTTTAAATAAACTAAAATGTATTTTATTTAACTCCAGACTCAATTACCTTTCGTTCGATATCACACACGCTATATTTTTACATAAACTCTAATTTTTGAAATCTACCCCCACCCTTTTATTTGGCTTGTGTTCGGTGGATTTTGTTCATTTTTAAATGGGACCATCTCAAACCAAAACCCAGCCTGGGTCCCAAATTTCATTAAAATTGGGCAAGCCGTTTTTGAGTTATGCGCGTTGGTCATTACAGACAGACATACAGACACACAGACAGACAGAGAGAAATACAGACACACAGACAGACAGACAGATAGACGGCGCAACAAAAAAGTTTAAAAATCATCTGAAACGCAAAGATATATAAAAAATTTTGAAATCGGAGCAACTTTTTTTTTCTCGAAAAAATTAGGATCACCATAGTTCCCACTACTATAGTATAGTAGTAGTGTGAGCTAAAAGGTAGTAACTCGCTAAATAACATAAATGCATTTTTTGGTACCAATTAATCCCATATTAGAAAAGTTGTACCTTTATCTCAACCTTTGCTAGACAAACTCGATTTTTCACAAATTTGTTAATTTGCAGAATCTACCTTTCTCCATAGACGGCAAAATATATTTTAATCACCGTAACGCTCACGCATGCATAGGACACGATAGGCGATCAAACCACGCGACGCCTCCTGGTTCTGTCTCTCTCTCATTCTTACAGCATCAGTGGTCAGCAAAACACAAAGTCTTTCGTAATCTCTAAAATAAAAATTATATAAAAAATGCCTGTTATGCTTATATGTTATGGGTTGAGTTATTTAAAATGTGGTGATATGACAAAAAATTTAATTTTATCAAGGGTAGGCCACATCTTTCTACCTATATTATCTACACGGCACTGGAGCCCATTCGAGAGAACTTTTTAATAAAAAGAACTGCTTTAAAAAGCCCCAATTAAAGTTTTAGTTATGCATAAAACTTTTATGGGCTTAAATTATTTCAGAATTCATCGCACAACTTTAACCTTAACGGTGCTTTGGTGTCGAATTCGTCCCAAGTTCGTAGGGGAAGGACAAGACGGTAATGATACGCACCCCTCTTCAGCCCGAAGTAGCATTTACTAATCACTAAAAAGAGGCTTTGTACTGTGGCCACTTCCCAGAATAAATGTCTGTAATAATCAGTTTAATATTCTATGAGTGAAACTATTATTTTCTATATAGGTATTCCAAATAAACAAATATGTGCTATTATTCTCTATTGGCAGGATCTTTTGGATCATCCCTTGTATGGCTCCCTCTAGCTTAAATACTGTTCGATAAGCCACCAGTATTTCACGTTGTTTCAATAGACCCAGGGCCCAGATTTTCTGTAGTGTCAAATTCCAAAGACATGTCGTCCTTTCTTTCTATTTTTCACAATTAGTAGGCGATAACAGATCGCTATCAAGTTATACGGTTTATAGAATATGGACCCAGACGCTCGTTTTTTAGCCGTCTTCCAGGTCAGAGCTTACCCACGCCCATTACGAATTACAATTCTCCCTCTCTGTCTATAAAACATAAGGATATCAAGTAAAAGAATGGCAACGTTGGCAAAATTTTCGATATATTTGCGCTATAACCCTGGAATTTAAGATAAGCACCGATTAATCGAGGGCCACCATAACTATGTTATGGCATAGATGTTTTCTTTGTACGCTATTGGCGGTTCTGATCTTAGGGTGTAGGTGTTGGTGAACTATCCCTAAGAGAGCATTTAAACTTTGTAGAATTTTGGAAAGTGTCGAAATGGATGCAATAAGAAGATCAATAGAATATCTAGAACAGATCACATAAGAAATGAGATCATAAAAGAAAGAATGGGAATCGAGGGAAGCATAACGGATGACATCACTAAAAGAAAACTGATATAGTACGGCCATGTACAACGGATGAACGGCGAAAGATTACCAAAGCGGGTGCTAGAATGGCAACCAATAGGGCGCAGAAAACAAGTGCATCCTAAACTAGAATGGCAACAGTCAATCCAAGGATCAATGAGTCAAAAAAACCTGACAGAAGATGATTGTCGGGATCGAAGGAGGTGGATTATAGGCGTCGGACAAAGTAGAAAAACGTTCTAAACCGACATAGTAGTAGCAGAATTTGAAAAAAAGTAAAATTTTATAAATTATGTAAATCTTTTTTTTTTAGCAAAACATAAATATTGTCAGTAAAGCGGGCTGCGTTTGCAAAATATGGTATTCTCTTGCAGGAACGATCAAGTAGTTCGTGTTTACTTTTACAGCAACTACATAATAGGTGTACAATTATTTCCACTTATAAAACTAAGCACATTTGGCACTAGGGCACTCTTATAGCAGCTTTTGAAACACCCTGCTTAGATTTTATTCATAAACATAAATTTTGACAGTTTTTTATTCTGAACTAGCATGTCACAGAAGCACCGACGCTGATGTGGCATCGTGCTAGAGAGAATTTATTGCCATTTTTCAACAATAAGCAAAATTGCTTGTTTGTAAGAGTTATACTCCATACGCAGCACTTTTAAATCTTTAGATCAGCAGATTCACGTATTCTACAAGGAATAAAGTAGATTCAGACATTAACACAGTGAATACTTTCTAAAGACTCAATTACATAACTTGACTTGTGTATGTAAGCAACACATTTTTATAAATCTTTTAGGTCAGATTAACGGTGAATGCGTTAATTCCTCCATTAAGACATCGGCTTTGCGTCAGCTTTAATTTGACCTAAAATATAATGTGTGTCGTAGGTCACGTGATGGACTCTCTCTCTCAATCGATCGATGATACTGTCATGAATGTCATTTAGGCATGTTATCCAGAACTTGGTTGGTTGACCTGATGTTAAGGTTTTAGGACGTCAACCTAGGAAGTATTTGGTGTAAACAATTTATGTTTAAGATTAAGACACGTTTGTAATCACATGCTTCTATAAAGCCAAGACGGGGTTCAGTTCAGTGAGGACGCTAAGTACATAAAATCTCAATAGTTAAGTATAGAAGAAGTAAACAGATTCTGATTGAGAGCTGAACCCGATCTACACGTTAATACACTCGAACCTCTCTAACTCGAACCTCTATAACTCGAACCTCTATAACTAGAACTTTTTAAGTGGTCCCTGCACTTTTTACACGTATTTAAACCTCTTTAACTCGAGTTTCTATAACTCGAACTCTTCATAACTCGAACTGTTTTGGTTGTCCCTTCAGGTTTGAGTTATAGAGGTTCGACTGTATTATAATCAGAAAACTGGACCAGAGAATAGACTGATTAGTGTGTAAGTATATTTGTATTCATTATTAAATAGACCCTTAAACTATCTCACGATCCTCTTTATTTGTGCGCCACACGTACACAAATAGTCACAAAAACTGCCACGTGACATATGGTCGAGGCGCCGATATCTTTTTCGAAAGTTACTTTATCTCTTTTGTCATATAGCAGTTTTACTCGCCTGCTGCTGTTCTAATTTCTCTCGTATTTTGGTAGATGGCGCTTCTTGTGAAGTACATGATTTTGTTATCTCACTAGAAACGTAAGATGAGAGACAAGACCGTATATTTAACCAAGCAGTGTTCTGATAAGGAAGAAACAGTTAACTGTCAACACTTTTTACGTGTCCATCAGATCTCGGACCCCCATGAGGTTAAGCTTTCGAGCTACCCACGCAAAAATAAGAGGAAACATAAACCCTTGTTTTACCCTAAAAAACCTGTTTGAACTTATTTAAACAGTTGTGTGTTTTTTGGTGATCGCTTTAAAGGTACCTAGTTTCATCTAAAAGGGCTTTTATTAGAATTTACAACAGCTAGAGACCACTAAAAACAAAAACATACATCCGCACAATTTATATTAGTTAGATACGTGATTATCCCGATCCAAGTGACAAAGTAAATAAATTCTTAACAACTAGCTAAAATTTATGGCTGATTTTTCTTGCCGGATATGCTGCTGTTTCAAAAAAATAAGGAATGTTTTCTAGTTTTAATAAATCTAGAACAGTGATTTTTAGAAAAAAAAGTAGAGATTTATGGTTGGAATCTTTGGTGAAACGTTTAATTGTTCTTTTGATAATAATACACACCACAAAATTTGTGTGTAGTTTCAACGCAGATATTTTATTGTTCAGGTTAGTATGTTCTTTATATTTATCTGATATTAGTAAGGTTATATTAAAAAAAGTACATAAAATGAAATCTCTTTTATTTATTACAAGCAATGATTCCAAATAAAATACAATTAATTTTGTATAAATAAAATTATTTTCTAAAAAATACCGATTAAGCCAAAAAAATACGGAAAAAATGCTATTCATTATAACTTTCAAACTATACAACCGATTTTAATGGAACAAACGGCATTTTGCAGGAAATCGATCAAGCTTTTGTGCAAAAATATATTATATTTACCGCCATATTAAATTCCAAGACTGCAGAGAATTAAACTTGCCTCTTAAAATAAGCTTGTTTAATCTTGTTTAGAAAAATGCGCGGGAAAGTGACTCTTTCTGAATTAAAATAAATAAGGATAAAATCGCACGATCGTAGAAAAAAACTATCTATCGTGACGCTACTGAACTTTCTCGATTTTTACCAAAAGCTATCCGTCAAGACGACTTACCCATGAAGTGTTGTTTTCTTATCGATTTTTTTCTTCTTTTCCACAAAAAACAATTTCTCACCAAGGTTGAACTCAAATAGTTACGTCTAGACTTGTTTTTAAAGGTTTTAAAAAAATTTTTTTGTAAAATTGCGCACGAAAATCAAAAAAACATCATTGCGTATTCCTACAACCCTGCCCCTCACAGAACACCAGTTGTCCCTGTCAAAAACGACAAGCAGGTTGAATCAACTCACAATACGGCAGGTGGATTAAAATTAGCCAGCTGCTTTTCTTTTGCAGTTATGCTGTCAGTGTAAAAGAAATAAAAGTACTCAGACATTACCTATAGTGTTATTAGCATGCAACAATCAGCCCATCTTTTTCCATTTTACAACTTCAGTAATTTCTCTATCTTCTTCTAATCTATTTTTTTATTGTGTAAGAAATACCTGCACATTATATCAACCAACCAAATTATATAGGATCCAGAAAAAATGCCTTGCCTTTTAGTCTCTAAGGCCCTTTCAGGGCCTTATACAACTCAATAGTGAAGACTATACAACAAGTGATATAACATCTTCAAAGATAAACTGCTACATTTACTTGTTTTTAGCCTTTTTGCACCTTAAAATGGAATAAACGCGTTCGGTAACATATTTTCCCCTTCATTCAAGAAACGCTTTCCTCAAGACATATTGCCACTAAATCTTGCTAAATCCCCATAAATGATTTACAATCCTTGCTTATCAATAAATTTTGTTTCCTTTAAAACTAAAAACCATGCAAGTCCAAAATTTAAAATTTTCTTCAAAAATCTTCCAAAATAAATTTTGTAACAAACCTAATTTTATGTGAAGCTGGCGAATAATGCTTAAAGACCGTTATCTGAAATTACTAGAAATATTGTGTACTATATAGGTAAATCCCCTATATTTATTTATCGAGCATTGGGCAGTAAAAATATATTTAATGAATAGCCGAATAGATCACAGATAAACAGATTTAATAGCCAGTATAGATAGCGAGGCAACAACATCAATCAAAATCCGCATAAGACGAGGTGTCAGACAGAGGTGACACAATATCCCCTAAACTATTTAACCAGGCCCTGGAAGATAAACTGTGAATTAAAAGAAATAAGCGACAAAGTAAGCGGACAATACTTAAACCACCTAAGAATTAATTAATAGATAACAAAGAATAACTGACAAAAATGCTGAAAAAACTGGATACAGCGGCTAAAAATATAGGCAATAAACCAAGAAAAAAGAGAACAAGCAGAGGAATATACCTGGGACAAATTATTAAACTAAAAAAAGAAAACCAAACAGCCGAAATCAAGAGACCAATAAGATTAGCATGAGCAGAATTCCGTAAATTGAGCTACATTAAAAAAATATCCTCAGTACCTCAAAACGAAATTGGATAACCAAAGTATCCTTCCGATACTTACCTATGGATCCCAGACCTGGACACTTACAAAATCAAACATGGATAAGTTAGATAGACGACTAAAAATATTATAAAAAATTGCAGCGAAATTCCCAATGTAACAAAAATTTTTCTGTGCAGTCTTTTTTCTGAAAATGCAAAAGGTGGACTTTTATAGTTTCTCTCAATACTTATGAAATTTTAACGTTTCGCGAAAAATCGACAACACCCGTTGGCACCTCTCCAGCAGCATCTCGCATCCAAGCCCCATCGTCATCCAATTCTCAGAACACTAAATCGAATTTAGATAAGTAATTTTATCATTTAAGAGCTTACTAAACTCTAAAACAAGCTGAAAAATTCGCGCTTACGTTAGATATTTACGACGCTTAATCTAATTAAAATTAATTAAGAGGCAGTGGAGAGACATGGTCCATAAAAGAAACATTTTCGTTCTTGACGTCACTGACTGCCCAGCTGATGAATGTAAACAATAGTTAGGTAGAAAATCTATTTAATGAATAGTTTATACTTTTCTTATTTGTTAGAAACTTAGGCAATTTTTCATAAAGAGATATTCAACCTAACTTTTGTTTACAAAAATCAGTCAGTGCTTAAGGTCTTTATGCTTTTACACGGGTTGCCTACAGAGTTTGACCAGTCATGTAAACATAACTGGACGACTGTAGCTGCGTCATCGGATTTCCATAAAACAAATAGTTTAAGGCAACCCGGTGACTGATATTTTTTAATCTGATTACAGTTGGCCAGTCAGGTTCAATGACCTTTCAAATTCTTGTGATAGCAAGAAAAAGGGATTGGAACTTTCTTTTTCCTTAAATTAGCTCCCCTATCCTTCTATTGGTATCAACCTTTCTCTTGTCGGTTGGAAGGTTAGGTTAATACTGATTTAAACTGTCAAAAGTATAGAAGAGCTAATTTAAAGAATGATTTTGCGAAGAAATGTTTTACGAAATAAGAAAGCCATACCAGTTCAGATTCGAAAAATTATAAGGTTTTGATACTTTAGTTTCTGTAATTTTCTTACCTACTTCTTAGGCAAGTTGATATAATGTTTGCTATTTTATTGCGTTAGAATTTGAAGTGGTTTTTTCGAGGATTTTTCCATTCTAGTATACTTTATTTATTCTTTGAAAGCAAAGACGATTGTAAGGCGTCATTGGCACGGTGCACCGTAAATTAGTCCTTGCATTTTTCAAGGAAATATTTACGTTTTAAAGTGTCTCTCGTGAAAAGTTGTTAGAGGTTAGTAGGTAGTTTAAATAGATTTTGATTATAAGCAAATTATTTTATAGAAATTTTAACGTTTCGCGAAAAATCGACAACACCCGTTGGCACCTCTCCAGCAGCATCTCGCATCCAAGCCCCATCGTCATCCAATTCTCAGAACACTAAATCGAATTTAGATAAGTAATTTTATCATTTAAGAGCTTACTAAACTCTAAAACAAGCTAAAAAATTTGCGCACTTACGTTAGATATTTACGAAGCTTAATCTAATTATAATTAACTAAGAGGCAGTGGAGAGACATGGTCCATAAAAGAAACATTTTCGTTCTTGACGTCACTGACTGCCCAGCTGATGAATGTAAACAATAGTTAGGTAGAAAATCTATTTAATGAATAGTTTATACTTTTCTTATTTGTTAGAAACTTAGGCAATTTTTCATAAAGAGATATTCAACCTAACTTTTGTTTACAAAAATCAGTCAGTGCTTAAGGTCTTTATGCTTTTACACGGGTTGCCTACAGAGTTTGACCAGTCATGTAAACATAACTGGACGACTGTAGCTGCGTCATCGGATTTCCATAAAAAAATAGTTTAAGGCAACTCGGTGACTGATATTTTTTAATCTGATTACAGTTGGCCAGTCAGGTTCAATGACCTTTCAAATTCTTGTGATAGCAAGAAAAAGGGATTCGAACTTTCTTTTTCCTTAAATTAGCTCCCCTATCCTTCTATTGGTATTAACCTTTCTCTTGTCGGTTGGAAGGTTAGGTTAATACTGATTTAAACTGTCAAAAGTATAGAAGAGCTAATTTAAAGAATGATTTTGCGAAGAAATGTTTTACGAAATAAGAAAGCCATACCAGTTCAGATTCGAAAAATTATAAGGTTTTGATACTTTAGTTTCTGTAATTTTCTTACCTACTTTTTTTGCAAGTTGATAAAATGTTTGCTATTTTATTGCGTTAGAGTTTGAAGTGGTTTTTTCGAGGATTTTTCCATTCTAGTATACTTTATTTATTCTTGGAAAGCAAAGTCGATTGTAAGGCGTCATTGGCACGGTGCACCGTAAATTAGCCCTTGCATTTTTCAAGGAAATATTTACATTTTAAAGTGTCTTTCGTGAAAAGTTGTTAGAGGTTAGTAGGTAGTTTAGATAGATTTTGTTTATAAGCAAATTATTTTATAGTTTATTATAAACTATTCAAGGTTGATAAATTTTTTTAGAATGAATTAAATTTGCTAAAAATGGAGAATAGTAATCTTTTGTTAAATAAAGTTTAAATTTAGAGTGTGTAATTCTTTGGACCACCAATTTCTGTTTCAGTAAGTTGATAAAATGTTTGCTATTTTAGTTGTTGTTTGTGTTAGGGTTTAAAGTAGTGTTTCCGAGGGTTTTACGTTCTATTAATCTTTATTTATTCTTGGAAAGGAAAGACGATTGTAAGGCGTCATTGGCACGGTTCACCATAAATTAGCCCTTGTATTTTTTAAAGAAATATTTACGTGTTAAAGTGTTTTCATGAAAAGTTGTTAGAGGTTAGTAGATAGTTTAGATTTATTTTATAAACATTTAATATCAGGCAATATTTTGATTAGAAACAAATTATTTTATAGTTTATTTTAAGTTATCCAAGTTTCAGTTTTAAAAACTATGCAGTTTATCAGCAAAACCACCGAGTTGCAGTATGGTGAGGCCAAAGAGATGCGAAAAAACCCCACCCTGAGTTAAGATTCGGAAAAACGTCATTTAGCGGATTTTAGGGTAGGAAATCCCATAAGACCAAAATGGCAAAATTTTGAAAATTCATATTTAAAAAACTATACAGTTTATCAGCAAAAGCACCGAGTTGCAGAATGGTGGGGCCAAAGAGATGCGAAAAAAACCACACCCTGAGTTAAGATTCGGAAAGACGTCATTTAGCGAATTTTAGGGTAGGGAATGCCATAAGACCAAAATTGCCAAACTATGAAAATTCATATTTAAAAAACTATACAGTTTATCAGCAAAAGCACCGAGTTGCAGTATGGTGGGGCCAAAGAGATGCGAAAAAACCACACCCTGAGTTAAGATTCGGTAAAACGTCATTTAGCGAATTTTAGGGTAGGAAATCCCATAAGACCAAAATGGCCAAACTTTGGAAATTTATATTTCAAAAACTATACAGTTTATCGGCAAAAGCACCGAGTTGCAGTATGGTGGGGCCAAAGAGATGCGAAAAAACCACACCGTGAGTTAAGATTCGGAAAAACGTCATTTAGCGAATTTTAGGGTTGGAAATCCCATAAGACCAAAATGGCCAAACTTTGAATATTCATATTTGAAAAACTATACAGTTTATCAGCAAAAGCACCGAGTTGCAGCATGGTGGACCCAAAGAGATGCGAAAAAACCACACCCTGAATTAAGATCCGGAAAAACGTCATTTAGTGAATTTTTAGGGTAGGAAATCCCATAAGACCAAAATGGCCAAACTTTGAAAATTAGTATTTTAAAAACTATACAGTTTATCAGCAAAAGCACCGAGTTGCAGTATGGTGGGGCCAAAGAGATGCGAAAAAACCACACCCTGAGTTAAGATTCGGAAAAACGTCATTTAGCGAATTTTAGGTTAGGAAATCCCATAAGACCAAAATGGCCAAATTTTTAAAATTCATATTTTAAACACTATACAGTTTATCAGCAAAAGCACCGAGTTGCAGTATGGTGGGGCCAAAGATATGCAAAAAAACCACACCCTGTGTGAAGATTCGGAAAAACGTCATTTAGCGAAATTTAGGGTAGGGAATGCCATACGAACAAAATGCCCAAGGCTTTGTTTTATGCTATATCCTAACTCTCCAGTCCCCGTAGTAGTCCGGGAGAATTAGCCAATAAATTAAAAAAAAAACTGCAAAATAAAATCTAAAAGAGGTTTCACCGAAAATACAATTTATAAAAATTATATTGATCGCCCTTTATCGTTTATGCTATATCATAGCTCTCCAGTCCCCGTAGTAGTCCAGGAGAATTAGCCAATAAATTTTAAAAAAATTGCAAAATAAAAACTAAAAGAGGTTTCACCGAAAATACATTTTAGAAAATTAATATTGACTACCCTTTATTGTTTATGCCATATCCTAACTTTCCACTCCCCGTAGTAGTCCGGGAGAATTAGCCAGTAAATGTAAAAAAAAATTCAAAATAAAAACTAAATGATGTTTCAACGAAAATACAATTTAGAAAAATAATATTCACTGCCCTTTATCGTTTATGCTATATCATAGCTCTCCAGTCCATGTAGTAGTCCGGGAAAATTACCCAATAAATTTAAAAATAAATTCAAAATAAAAACTAAAAGAGGTTTCACCGAAAATACAATTTAGAAAACTAACATTTACTGCCCTTTATTGTTTATGCTATATCATAAATCTCCAGTCCCCGTAGTAGTCCGGAAGAATTGGCCAATAAATGTAAAAAAATATGCAAAATAAAAACTAAAACAGATGTCACCGAAAATACAATTTAGAAAAATTAAATTAAATGCCCTTTATTGTTTAAGCTATATCTTAACTCTCCTCTCCCCGCAGTAGTCCAGGGGAATTAGCCAATAAATGTAAAAAATTGCAAAATAAAAACTAAAAGCGGTTTCGTCAAAAATACAAGTTAGAAAAATAATACTAACTGCCCTTTATGGCTTATGCCCTATCTTAACTCTCCAATCCTCGTAGTAGTCTGGGAGAATTAGCCAATAAATGTAAAAAAATTGCAAAATAAAAACTAAAAGAGGTTTCTCCGAAAATGCAATTTAAAAAACTAATATTTACCGCCTTTTATTGTTTATACTATATCTTAACTCTTCAGTCCCCGTAGTAGTCCAGGAGACTTAGCCAATAAATGTAAAAAAATTGCAAAATAAAAACCAAAAGAAGTTTCACATCAAATACAATTTAGAAATTTTTCTAAATTGTAGTTTCGGGGAAACCTCTTTAAGTTTGCTATTTTTTTACATTTATTAATTAATTGTCCCGGACTACTACGGTGAGTGGACTGTTAAAATATAGCATTAACAATAAAGGGCAGTCAATATTATTTTTCTAAATTGTGTTTTTGGTGAAACCTCTTTTAGTTTATAATTTGCAATTTTTTTACATTTATTGATTGATTCTCCTGGACTACTACGGGGACAAAAAAACACAGTAAGATTAAATCTAGCAGATTGCTGTATTTGCTAATCAATAATTATTATTAACTCAGTTTTTCATTTCTGATTCAGGACACTGCAATCTTATTTTCTTTATTTAAAATGACAGAATCAATCGATTGCTGAATTATACTAACAAAATGCCTTAATAAAAGTTCAAGGATTGTTTCTTTTGTTAAAAAAATCTGGCTATTATCAAAAATCTTTGCTATTATATGGTCAACTTATACTGTGTCGTCAAAGTTCTCGCCAAACCAAATATAAAGTATCTCAGGAACGCTCTTCCCAAACATATCCTGTTTCATGACTGCATTTCGGACCACTATTGCAGAACGGAGTTCTTTTGGGTGCCAAAATAAATAGTTTTATAAAATATTCGTATAATTCTAAATTTAAACAGATTTCTTTTTTAGTATTTTAAGTAAATTCACATTTAAATTATTATAATTATTAGTTTTAGTTATTATTTAAACACATGTGATCTTGAGAAATTAGATTTTAAAAACACAAATTGGCCTTTTCAAGTTTACCTATTTTAATTATATAAATTATTTGGTTGGAACTATAACAATTTTTTAATATAAAAAGAAAAGATTTATCTTAATAAAGCAGATTCAACATTTGATAATGGTTGTCACTATATCTACTTAAATTTACTGTACCATAAGCCTTATTGGTCATTGCAGGGTGTAAGGCTGCTTCCTGGCAGTAAACTTGTTACTTTAGTCCTTATTGTCCCGTTGCTTAACCAAGCCGAGTTAAGCAAGCGCAATTGGCAAGCACAGACAATATTGGATTGATTGTGTTGCTTTGTTTATTTATTATTCTACATTGATGGAACTAATAACGCATTGTCAAGTTGAATTTAGATTATAAGTGTGTTTCTCTAAAAGTTTTTAGACATGGCCAGTAGCCGCCACTGTCATGAGTTAATTTAAGAACACTTTACTTCCTGATGTTGGCCTTTCTTGTTGTGCTTTAATAGCTTTGTTATCATAAAAATATAAATCATAACAAAAACATTTCATGTAAATAAAAGTCAAGTAAGCGAAAATGGTATTCCGTAAAAAGCATTGAGATAAAAGTAAAGCCAAGTTCTCTAATACAAATTTTAAAATGAAATGTTCGCACTGGTTTGGAAATGTTTCTTTAAACTTTGCTATTACAGCCAAACTTTATGTTCAATTTAGCACTGTGCCTAAGAGTCATTTGCAGCTGTAATAGCCAAGTTTAGAAGTAAGACCCTTTCATTTTAAAATTTGTATTAGAGAACTTGGCTTTACTTTTATCTCAATTCTTTTTACGGAATACCATTTTCGCGAACTTGGCTTTTAATTTACATGAAATGTTTTTGTTATGATTTCACTCTTTTTTTAAAGGATTTGGATAATATTTAAGTTTTAAAGTAGTAAAATATGCGGAATATTGTTCAAAACTTTTGCAATGCCTTATTACAATTTTTGAGGTTTCTTAATTTTTTCCTATGGTTTTATCATAGTTTTTATCAACCTTTCGAAGCTCAGCTCTCTAGCGTTCCTCGAATTGGACAATGTTACTTTTCCATAACTTTATATTTACGGAGGACGGCAGTAAATTAAAATTTTAGTACAAATTGTGAAAGGCTTTCGCGGCCATCGTTCAATGGTGGGTGTGCTTTCGGGCTGTTCGGCCGTCGTCGTTGGTAATTCGTTCTCGACGTTTCGCCATCTCGAGTGGATGGCATCTTCAAGAGATGTTGACTGGTCCAGTCTTCGAGAAGCCGACAAACAGTCAACATCTCCTGAAGATGCCATACACTCGAGATGGCGAAACGTCGAGAACGAATTTCCAACGACGACGGCCGAACAGCCCGAAAGCACACCCACCATTAAAATTTTAGTGTTTTAATTTTTTTTTTCTAGCGTTTCTGGAAGTGGGCAATGTTACTTTTACATAACTTTACATTTATAGGGGAGGGAAGTTAGTTAAAATATTGGGGGTATTTTAATTTTTTTATATAGTTTTTTGACAGTTCCTATCGGCCTTCCAAAGCTCAGCTCTCTAGCGTTTCTGGAAGTGGGAAATTAAAATTTGGGGTTTTAAAATTTTTTCTTATAGTTTTATAGCTCAACCCTCTACCGCTTCTGGAAGTGGTCATTGTTAATTTTACACAAATTTACATGTATAGAGGAGGGAAGTTAACTATAATTTTGTGTTTTTTTTATTTTTTCCAAGGGTTTGGTCATAATTTCTATCAGTCTGCCAAATTTCAGCTTTGTAGCATGTCTGATCTATCCATGAGTGAGCGAGTGAGTGGCAATTTCTACGTTTTTTGAAATTTCATAACTATATAGTACTTTATACAAATCCATGAAACTTGGAAGGGTTGTTATCTCTATAAAAATCCACGACTGTGCCAAGTTTGAGTTTCGTAGCTTACTCCAAAGTAGAGTTTTAGATAGGTCAAATATGGGTTGAACTATTTTAAGAAAAGATGGTACATCAGTTTATGCCGCGAACTTGGCCGGGCACTGCCGTGTCCTCACAAAAGTAAGTATTAGATTTTTGGTTCCCAAAGGACCATCGCCGCAATTGCTGGGGTCATAAAGGACAAACAAAAGCAACGAGGCTTCGAGTTGAAAGCAAGCACTATAGTGAATGGTTGGTGAGTTAACGGAACAGGAAAAGATTCGTTTCTGACCAAACAGAATGGCCATTTATCCCGTTACATGTGTGGTGTAGCGTTGCTTGCCAGTAGGTGATTGTGGAAACATTTTTTTTTATTTTACCCAAGATGCAATGCAATGCAAACGTGTTTCCAGCCTAAAAATAAAATTCCGGACTTCCATTGTCTTTATTTATTTTAAACACGACGTTTCGGATAGTAAGTATTTCTAACCGTTTTCAAGTATAAACTAAACAATCTAGTCTCTAGGCTACTACGTATACTACTTGGCGTGCAGTCAGATGTGACGGCCCTCCCCCCTTTTTAATCCTAAGATGCATGTTTTCCTTAAGGAGTGGTTTCTATATGTTTGGTATGTCCGTGCTTGGTTGACTGAAAACTTCTTTATTCTGCATTATAAACGCAGCTTCAAGACATTTTCGTTTTCGCCAATGCGACTCCTTATGCAAAACTTTAGCTCCTGACCACTGAATCCTGTGATCATTTGTCCATGCATGATATGCCAAACCGGATGTTTTAATATCCCCTAATTGGGTACTTTTCAGATGTTCATTTACTCTAACCTGAAGAGGGCGTTTCGTTTCACCTAAATATGATTTACCACACTCACACGAGATTAGATAAATACATTCCTTATTACTTGAGAGATTTTCTGGTTTTGTTTTAGTTATAAAACTCCTTATCACATTTCCCGATTAAAATACTGTTTTTATATTATACTGCTTGGTTATTCGTCTTATGTTTTCTAAAATCCCTTGAACATATGGAATGTTAATAACACTCAACGGATTATAGCTTTAAGCATTTGCTACATTTCGTTTGTTTTTAATTTTAGAGATCGTTGAATTTATTAATTTTTCGGAATAACCATTGTGTTGTAAGCCCTTTTTAATGTTGTTAATTTCTGTGGTTAATTCTTCATCATTACTACAAATATTTACGGTTCTAAAATACAAACTTCTTATATTTCCAACAGGATGATAAGACTTAAAATTTAGCTACCGTCCCGTGTGTGTAGGTTGTGTGTTAGTGAGAAAACAAAGTCATGTACCCAACAAGAAGCGCCATCTACCGAAATACGAGAGAAACTAGAACAGCAGCAGGCGAGTAAAACTGCTATATCATCGATCGATGGAAGTATCGATTGAAAGAAAGAATCCATACCGTGTATTTCTGTAGCTGGCGCTTCTTGTTGGGTACATGACTTTGTTTTCTCACTAGCAAGGTAAGGTGAGAGAAAAAGCCGCATAATTAATTTGTAAAGGGTGTCACATCGACCAGCAGTGTTCTGAGGAGTCCCATAAGGACGAAACAGTTAACTGTCAACACTTATTAGGTGTCCATTAGATCTTGGACCCCCGTGAGGTTAAGCTTTCGAGCTACCCACGGAAAAGTACTAGAGAAACAAAAAACCCTTAATTTTTCTTTTTACCCGATTAACCACGAAAACTGAAATATTGAATATATTTTTTGTTTGGTTAACTAATTACATTAAACAAGGTCTAATTAATGTATAACAATTGATTAAATTAATAAAAAATCAAAGAAATAAATAAAATTGTAAAACTAAAAAAAAACAAAGAAAAAAAAAGGAAACATCAACAATAAAAAATTTCCTCTAAACCAGTATCGTCTGGGATTGTTCCCAGAATTGAAGCTGCGTTGTGGCGTTGAATAGCAAGACTTATTTTTTGTTTAATCAAGCAATTTGAATTTTTATTTTTTATTAATTTTGATAATTTTTGAACAAAAGATTTAGCTTCTTCACCCCAGGGCCCCAATATTTCGACGCTAAAGGGTACAAAAATGTACCCTTTGGCTTCCAGCTCTTCGTATTTTTTTTTGCTTTTGTTTTTCTCCGTTACGAGCAGTTTCTCCTGATTTTATTGATGTTTTCTCAAGATAAGAAAATGCAAAAGTATCTCTGCAAGTGGCGTCCCAAATTAGGGATATTCCTCTGCACCAGGGAAACAAAAACAAACCATCTACTCGCTTGCCATCTCCCCTGAACATACCAGGAGGCTCAAGCCTGAGGGTATTCCTGCAGATACAAGAGCCCTCCTGATAATATTGTTGAGCAACCCGCGGCGAGACAAACGACCGGCACTTTTGTAGCAGCTTAGGGCGTGGTGCCCAAAAATGTCTACGGTTTTGCCGCAAATTTGAATTTTAATTTACAGGTACTGCATTGTACATTTATTAAAAATACTGTTTGTTGTCTAGTTTTGGGAGGGGACTGCCCCATTGCCCCCCCCCCCCCCTGTAGCATCCGCCACTGAAGAAAGGTTAATTTAGCACAAACAAGAGAGAAGTTTATTTGTTCTGTTTTCATTATTTAAATACCAAAAATACAAGAGTCTTTATTAAAGCAAAATATTTTCCTAGAGAACAGAAGTTACGACTTTATATTTAAATACAAAAATGCACCTCTCTATAAAATCCCCGCCACAATAGACGCAGCATATTTTCTGCGGTGCTTTTGTTTACATATCACAATAGCTATTTGCATTTGCAGATCCTTTTCAGCATAGTTCAGGAGTCAAGTTTTTGTGTTATTTATAAATAATGTTGTATTTGTAAACTTAATTATTAACCCATTTTGGGCCAAAAATAGAAAGAAAACAATATTTATAAAAAAAATTATTTTTGTATTATCAATATACATAAATCTAACTAATAAGTACCGTAAAAAAAATATAGAATATTAACTTAACACAATATGGGGTGTTGAGTTAACGCATCAATGGCCTAAAGGGTTAAGTAAAATTGCCGAAAACAGTCGGCGTACAGATATACTGTGCAACGTTCACAAAATTTAAATCGTTTGACTTTTGCACATCCGACATCTTCTGCTGGGGTCGGTTTTGATTATGACGTGTCCCAGGTCACCTCTCATATCAGTGGGCCGATTTATCGGAAGTACTCTAACAACAAAATTCTTTGTTTTGAGCATCCGCAAAGCAATAAATTATTTGAAATCCAGCTGCGACATCTTATTCTGGTTTACGGTATTGTAAAGTTTCCAGGCGTTCACAAGCGAACTTTCAATAACATTTATAAAAAGTGGCCACCACCATTTTTGACCCATTACTTTGATTCTATAGGTTGCAACTCCATTCTCGTGTAAATCTACGCCCCCCATATATTTATTATATGCTGATATTACCGCTGGTTGGGGAATTATAACTTTTTTTTTGTTATTATCTATTGAATTTTTTCTATCAAATAGAAAATTAAAAAAAAAAATGTTTCAATTCCACAACCAGCGGTAATATCAGCATATAATAAATATATGGGAGGCGTAGATTTACACGACAATGGAGTTGCAACCTATAGCATCAAAGTAATGGGTAAAAAATGGTGGTGGCCACTTTTTATAAATGTTATTGACAGTTGCTTGTGAACGCCTGGAAACTTTACAATACCGTAAACCAGAATAAGATGTCGCAGCTGGATTTCAAATCATTTATTGAATTGGGAATGCTCAAAACAAAGAATTTTGTTGCTAGAACACTTCCGATAAAGTCGCCCACTGATATGAGAGGTGATCTGATGGGACGCGTCATAAGCAAAACTGACTCCAGAAGAAGATGTCGGGTGTGCAAAAGTCAAACGATTTACATTTGTGAGCGTTGCACAGTATATCTGCATGCCGACTGTTTTCGGCAATTTCACTTAACCCTTTAGGCCGTTGATGCGTAAACGCAACATTATAATTTATGACGTATTTAAAAAAAAATCTACTACAAAGAAACATAAGTTTTCCATTTGATATTCTTATTTAAGTTTACTTAGTAAGATAAAAGTACTATATCTTTGGAAATATAAATATACTTGTGCTTTTTTGAATTTTGAAAATTTTGGAGCCAAAATAAGAAAATATGAGGTTTTTCAAAAATTTTTCAGGCAGACGGAAACAAAAAATCTTCTAAATCCAATTTGATTACCTTTGTCTAACCTTACATAATTTGTCTATATCTCATGCCAAATAGGTTCCTATTTTTGTTAAAAAAAATATTACTGCAGTGTTACGTATACGCATCAACGGCCCAGAATGGGTTAATATCCAGGGAATATTTGTAGTTAGAACTAAATTTTCTTATTATCAGATTATACTTTAGGGTTTATGTACCCAGTGTAGTTGCTCATATACATGGTGGTATAATAAATAAATAAACTGATGTACCACCTTTTCTTGAAACATTTTAGGCCATATTTGACCATAATTCTACTTCGGAACGAGCTATTAAACTCAAACTTTGTCTGGTCGTTGACCTTGATAAAGTTAACAATCTTTTTAAATATTATGGACTTTCATAAAGCAGAAACGCTAGAGGGCTGAGTTACTGATAAAAACTATCAAAAAACTGTTTGGTTTTCACTATCTCCAACGTCGATCACAAGGATACGAATGATCCCCGTCTGGAACACGTCCTGACAATCAGGAACAACTGATCCATGCCAATCCACGACCGGACCGGTTGGGCCATCCTGAGGTGAATGTAGACGATAGCTCCGTGTAGAGCATAAGTTTTGTGAAACCAACAGAAACAATTACTCCGAGGGAAAATACCCCGACCGGCATTGAATTATACTGATGGCTTGATGCTTTCATTGGGAACTTGTTAAAACTGTTTGGTTTTCACTATCACCAACGTCGATCACAAGGATACGAATGATCCCCGTTTGGAAAACCTCCTGACAATCAGGAACAAGTGATTCATGCCAATCCACAACCGGACCGGTTTCGACCTTTTGGGTCATCCTCAGGTGAATGTAGGGATCATTGGATTTTTGGCTTCTCGAAGACTGACGAGCCGACAAACAGTCAACATCTCCTGAAGATGCCATCCACTCGAGATGGCGAAACGTCGACAACGAATTTTCAACGACTACGGCCGAATAGCCCGAAAGAACACCCACCATTGGACGATGACCGCGAAAGTCTTTTAACACCGTTATTTTTACACACTACTATCAGAAGACATTTTTTACTGGTAAGTACCGATAAATACTCAAAAAAAAAAAAACGTTGCCAGCTCTGACACGTATAAACAAATAAACTAAACGATTAATAATCGTTTATTTCTTTTTATGTCGTGATTGATGTTCCAGTGGACCCTCCTTGTTTTTACATTTTACGCATGGAGATCCTTGTTTTTAATCTTTGTACTGATATTTTAAATAAGCATATTTATGAAACGGTCCTAGTTTTTAGTCACCAGTGTCCTGCAAATGATAGATATGCATTATAACTTTTAGATGGTGTTATTATTTCAATTTCTTAAAAATTGTGACATTCCCTGTTTTTTCTCTTCACCCTTCACTTGAGGAATGGACTTATTTCTGTTTTTAAATGTAAAATGCTTAGATTATCTCACGGTCTAGAATATTTTTCCCATACATTGCATATCTTGCCGTTTTGTGTTGTGGTAGTTGGGATTACATGTGCATATAGATTCATGAATTATGCAGCGCGTTTGATGCTCATAGAAAATTTCTTGAAGTTTTCTTCGGAATTGACAATGTTGCGCGCCGAACTTGAATGATGCTTGATATTTTCAACAGATGCGATATTTTTAAATTACATTCGAAAAAAGCAATATAAAGTATATTACGCGCGATATTACATTTTCATAAAGTGTAGGAGGATCTAAATTGAGCACTTTTAAGGAGTTCAAGACACTTTTGAGAGGGTTCAAACTGGATCATTTTTTGCTATACTCAAATATCAAAAGAAGTTAAAGGTGATCTTGATATAAGTAATTTAAAGATGAGGGGGTTTTCGAGCATAAAATTTAAATAAAAAAAAACACCCAACTGCTAAATTTACTTATAAGTACTAGTCGCAGTTGAGCACAAAATTGATAGGTATACCTCTAATGTACGACATGTTTCAACTTTTAGATTTGATGCCCAAAGCGCACACTTACGAAATTATACAGTTTTGTATTTTCATAAATCAGGTTATTGGGTAATTTTGTACCCAACTGCGACTAGTAATTACAACTACAATTAGCAGTTCGGTGTTTTTTTTATTAAAAAAAAAATTGTTTCTTTTAGGTTTCATTCTTATTCAGCATTATAAAAGGCACTATGTATTTACAATTAATTTAGCTTTACCCAAAAAGTACGTGTGGATTTTCTACGGATGCGAACAGTTTTACCTTCCATTGAGTGAAGGTGTGGGAGGAGAAAGGGAGGAGGGAACTAGTAAAATGATGTCGAAAAAAGTCTTAAAGCGTATGCCGAAAGAAATTTTGAAATCGCTCTAAACTTGTGAAAGGTTCAACTATTACTAATAAGGGGGGCGGGGAGAAGAGAGGGAGAGGAAGGGGGAAACTAGGAAAATGATGTTGGAAAAAAGTCTTAAAGCGTATGCAGAAAGAATTTTTAAAATCGCTCTATATTTATTTATTTATTTATTTCTACGGCAGAGCCATTTTACAATAGTATACAAAATATAACAAATATCAGATAGCAAACAAAATTTTATATCTTAAAAAAAAGAAAAAACATTTAACAAAATATAACATAACAAAAAAAAATAATAGAAACATATATCTTAAAATCGGTCTTGAGTAACCTGCCTTATTCTGGATCTGAAAGAAGCAAGGCTATCGACAAATGGATCAAGATTAAAATCATTATATGATCTTAAACTTCGAGTGAGTGGGGAGTAAATTCCATAGCTGGTATGGTGAAATGGTATGCGTAAAAGTTATAGCTACAACTATTGCTAATAAGGAGGGAGGGGAAAAGAGAGGGAGGGGAAAACTAATAAAATGATGTTGAAAAAATGTCTTCAAGCATGTGTGGAAAGAAATTTTGAAATCGCTTTATATTTGTGAAAGTTATAGCTATAACTATTACTAATAAGGATGACAGGGAGAAGACAGGGGGCGGGGGACGATGACTAGTAAAATGGTGTTGGAAAAAAAATCGGAAAGCGTATGCAAAAAGAATTTTTGAAATCGCTCTATATTTGATAAAATTATGTGAATATGGTTTTTGAATAGGGTGGGGGGAATGACAGGAGAGGAGATGGGTGGGAGCAGGGAGGACTACAAAGTAACAACAGCCAATTAGAAGACATCGCCTGAAATTTAGATAATTTGTATGCCTTAAAGCCTACATCATATAACAAAATGGGGTCTGAAGACCACCATGTTGATTTCTGTTTTAAAAAAATATAGCCTATAGCACCCTCGGGATCAGTAGCAATTCAACTACATCTTTTTTGTCAAAATCGGTTCAGCCGTTTAGCCTCTAGCATGACACAAACATATTTACTTACCTGCATACAACAATCGAAAAACATTAACCCTTCCTTTCGCCGTGCTGCCCTCGGGTAAAAATTCCAGATTTTTGACTCCACCTACACACTATAATTTTTTGCCCAAAAATAAAAGAAATGGTAGAGAATTGAAGATGCTCCACTGTGTAAAAAAATATAGACTCCTTATTAAATTAATTTAAAAATAAAAACATCATATCATATTACGAATTTAGTGGTGCATATAGTTTATATTCTTATTAGTCACTAAACAATACTAACAAGTAATAACATGCAGCACAAATTTCTGCAATTATTAACTGTATATAAATATAATAATCTAAAATCTCCGATTATTTTAATTTAAGCCTAATAAAAGATAAAGTTGAAAAATAAAGAATTTTTAAAATCACTTCCGGTGTTGAGAAAAAAGCAGCTAGTTGCATTTTATCCTTGAAAAGTAATCAATTTTAAGGAGGTTTTCCTTTGAAAATTCCAATAAAAAGTGACAGCAGCCCCGTCGTGGAAACCCTACCGACACAGGACCAGTTTCTTGAGCACAGTGAATAAACAAAATCCTTACAGAACGCCTACTCTGTGGAGTTTCTGTATGTTCTGCAAATAGCGGAAACTCAAGGCCAAGTTTACAAATGTGCTACTTTTAAAGGGCACTAATAATAATTATAAGAAAACTCAACAAAGCACTTTAGATGATCCAATGGATAATTCCTTGTCCAAGGAAACAAAACAAACCGACTGAAGTTGCCGGAATACTGATGATGATAATGATGATAATTCATTTGTAAAGCCCTTCTAGTGCGACCACAAGTTTCATTAGGGCTAACTTTTAAATGGTTTTTGCAGTTTGGGTAAGACACTGTTAAGATCTTCTAAATCAATCTGAGATTTACCCAAAGTTTTCTGACGTAAAGTGCAATCCGCATTCCCACAGTACACTGTTTCGTCATCCTTCAGAAAGAGTCGGCATTCGTTCTGTTCTGTTAGTCCCATGTCCCATGCTGTGCGCGGGTACTCTTGGTCAGCAGTGAATTGCAAGGAGTCCAGTCAAGTCCAATGATGTTCCTGGTTCTTCTTCTACATGGTCCTTCAATTTTATCCAGTATTGTTGGAAGGTAATAGTTTCTAGAAGTTTCTCCGATCCATATTTAAGCATTTCTGTGTATATTTCCCCAGGTCTGCTAGCTTTTCCGGACTTAAGCTTTTTAATAGTGTTCTTCATAATTTTTTTGTCCTTCTATATCTCTTTCCAGAGAGGCTGACGGATATTCTGGTCTCACTTCCTGCACCAGTCCCTTGTAGTGTTCAGTCCATTGTTCTGGTTTAATGATCTAAATGTTTACTTTTTTTTGGTGGGTTTTTTACGGTAGAAATGAATATCCATACTTCAGAACTTTGCCTACCTCCTACATGTGTATTTATATCGTAGCATTTGCGCTCGAACATTTAATGTTTTTCCTTGCGTATGGAATTTGTTTCCCTGTAGATTCCTAGGTCTCTTTGCTCTTTAGTACTGAGCCATTTCAAGTATGTGCGTTTTTTCTCCTTGACCATTTCCTGTATTCCCTCGGTCCATCACATCTTATTATCAATCAATGCATAAACAGATATCCAGTACCTGGTGACTGGAAAATTGCGTTCACATCCTCAATACATAAAAAAGAAAATAAGCTGGACTGCAATAACTACAGAGGAATTTCAGTAACCAGTACTCTAAGTAGATTCTACGGTAGAATTCTAAGAGATCTAATAGAGAATGATCTTTATGATCAAAGAGGCCTACAGACACGCGAGCATTTCTTGAGATTAGTACGCGCGAACTAATCTCTGCATACATGTACGTTTGGTGGAATTGCCTACACACACGAAGACAAAATTAAACGTTCTAAACATAAACACGATATTATCAATGCGTTTTGCCTAGACACCGAGAGATTTGCTCGCGTGCATCGTGCGCGCGAACAAATCTTCGAGAGATATTTTAGGCGGATAATGTCTACACGCGAAGAGATTAGTATGCGCAAACTTGTACGCGCGTACTAATCTCTAGAAATTTTCGCGTGTCTGTAGGCCCCTCAAGAAGCGGAAGAGCAAACTGTGTTTCGCGCAGGCAGATCTTGTAGTGATAAGGTTTTCTGTCTTAAACAGGTAATTGAGAAACGGAGTGCCGGAAATATAGTTTATAATGAGCAGATAAAAGAAAGAATGGGAATCGAGGAAAGAAAAAGCGGATGACATCATTACAAGACAACAGATATGGTATTGATTTACAGCCATAAACTTCCACAAAATGGTAATTTAACTATTTAAATCAAACTAACAAAACATTATGCAAAAGTCTTGTGAAGTGACCGTACTTGCCACATGCACAGCACAGCTTCGTGCTGGCTCAAATGCTCAGCAGGACCCAAGTATTGAAAAGTGGCCGAAGTATGAGGGGCAGCCAGCTTATCTGGCTTTAACTTTCCGACATCTTTTGTTGTCACACGCGACCGCACTTCCAAAAAAGCGAACAAGATTTATTAAAAGGTTGTTTTTAAATTTTATCAAAAGGAAATCTCTTGACCTTTAAGAAACGAGTGACAGCTTTCTTAAATGGTTTTCCTTAACTGAATTTTGCAAATTTGCTATTGGTTACCACAGATTTTTTGCAAAAGAAAACAATAGAATGAAGAAAACTCCGGTTGTTGTTATGATAGCAGCAAATTTCTTATTACTACCGATACGATAAAGAACCTAAAAATTATGATTCCTGGTAAGTAAAATACCATTTCTGCACCTACAGATGGTTTGTTTGGATCAAAGACTGAAACTCAAATGTAGGCAACCTATGTTAAAGTATAAAGAAAATTTTGCAATTGGTATTGTATTTAGATCCTATACAATCCAACCATATGATTATGCAAAATGACGGTTTTTTTTTATTTGTCAAACACACTGTGTTTATTGTGTTACAATCTAGTCAGTAAGACTAATTAGCAATTTAGTTTTGACTTAATTTACTAGAAAAGTCAGATTTAAACTTAGGGTGCCCTCAACAGTTCTCCCCGCTTTGTTTGGTCTGTAACTCACAATTGTGTTGTGTTTATAGCATTATTTTGTTTTATGTAATTCACTTAGTTTACTAGCTCAAACGGCTTCACTATTTCTAGTCTTCGAACTAGCATAGTATTGTCTAGAAGCTGATTTGCCTCCACATTCACATGCCGATGGAGTCTCTCTTCATGGCTTTTTGCGTACTTTTCTATAGTCTCTGCTACAGTTTCGATTTTAAGATCTCGATGAAGGTCACTATTTCGAATGTACCAAGGTGCATTCACAATGTTTCTTAATACTTTATTTTGAAATCTCTGTAAAACTAGAATGCTACTCTCTTTAGCACAACCCCATAGTTGAAAACCATATTATGTCCATACTGGTTTCAGTATTTGTCTATAAAGTAGTAACTTATTATGAATTGTTAAATTGGACTTTCTTCCAATTAGCCAGTTCATTTTTCTATGCCTTATCTCAAGTGCTTCTTTTTTTTCTTAACATGTGCTTTCCAGCGCAATTAGGCATCAAGTGTCATACCGAGATATTTTGCCTGATTTGAATATGGTACGGGAATGTTGTTAATTGTTATTTGTATGTGATTTATATTTTTGTCTGTAAAGTCAACATGAATTGATTTGGTTTCATTTAATTTTATTCGCCACTTTGTGGTCCAACTGTGAACTTCGGTGACTGCATCCTGAAGTTTTTCTATGCATTTTTCAATGACGGGTAAACTAAAATAAAATCCCATGTGTTTCAAAATGGATGCAGCCTTGGAAAAATTATCTAATGATTCTCGTGACTGAAATCTTTGACCACGAAGTCTATTTTTGGTTTTTCGAATAGTAATCGCTGACGCTTAGGTCGGGATTGTTTAGAGAATGGTCGAACAATTCGACGTTTTGTTGTGTTAAAAATTCAATGGTTTTTTGTGCTTTGTGAAAACTTGCATTGTCTTGGTGGAGGACCATTCGTCGTTCGGGGTTCATTTTTCTAAGCTTAGCGATGACTTTCGGCAAATAAATGGTGATGTACTAATGGGCAGTAACATTGATCTTCCTGAGGAATTGTTGATAAATGACCTGCTTTTGACACAAATGCCGCGATCATCTTTTTGGACACTCTTCGAGAAGGGATGACTTTTGTTGGCTTTTCTTCATTACAACCAAACCGACGACCGACGCTTATTTTCAGGTTCACATGAATAAATCCACGATTCATCACCACTCAACTTGCCTGACGTTTTACTTGATCAGGTAAAACGGATCAGGCAAAACCTTTCGTGTAGACAATAAAACGTACGTTTTGCCTGAACTGAACAGGACTGAAGTCGGACCTGTTGAACTGATCGGTAGAGGCTTTGTTTCCGGTAAAACGTCAGTTTTAGCGGCATTTCTTGTGGTAGTGCATACAATTTTAATTCCTTTCGAGTGCAACTGAGAAGTTGGTATACGAAACGTCCGACATTAGATTAGATAATTTTTTAGGAAATCAAACAGGTTATTGTCTTCCTCCACTAATTTTTAATTTGTTTTAAACAAAGCAGAAACTTACATCTTCACGGGACATTACTAAACTAAATCAACACAACATTTTGAAAAACTGGTTAAAAAACTATGTTTAGCTACTGAAACGGTTAAGTCATAGACATTTAAAACAAAAAACATTATTGACAAAAGCAGTGCTTCCTCCATGGTGTATCAAAAACTCATCTAAAAACGTACGTTAAAAATATCAAGTGTGTACGCTAGTCTTTCAACCGTCATACTTGACCCTTTTGACTGACAGGCAAGATGTACGGTTAAATGTTATGTCTAGACCAGGCTTTACAATGCTGTTCACATTTTCGAGTTTTCTGCCTCAAAGCGGTATAGAGTTTCTCACACCAATTGACCCTAGCTTCTTTCTGTCCTTCGGTTAACAGACTAATTTTCTCACCACTAATTCCTCATGCATTTTTTTTTAATTTAGGTCTTTGAAATCCTTAATGAGGCATCATTTTCGCGATATGTCACATTTTTTTCGACTAATTTGTTAACTTAAAAAATTCACTGTAACTATAAAACTACATGTATTTTACTAATAATTTAAATTTAGGTTAGGTAAAGCTTGATAGGGATGGCACTCCGGCGCAGTACCTGTTCTTTTCGGAACAGGTCTGTGCCCGGAGCAAGTCGGAACAGGTATGAATTTCCGGAACAAGTTGTTCCGCCGGAGCAGAAGTGACAAGGAAACTTCAAAAGAGCCAGAACATAACAGAAACAACTTGCTCCCTGCTTTTACGCCTGTTCCGAGTCTTCACTTCAGCTAGCTGCATCTTTCTCAGGCTCGCTACGTAACCTTTATGAGACACACACTGGGTGTATCTTCGTCCTTTTCTAAATTATTGTTTTGAAAAACGACAGAGATACACTTAGTGCGCACTGGGGCAACTCGTCGAAATTGCTGATAGATAGACCACACGCATGGTGCTAGGGTTGGCGGGGTGCGGTGTGACGTACGGC
This sequence comes from Aspidapion aeneum, assembly GCA_963576565.1. Lineage (NCBI taxonomy): Eukaryota > Metazoa > Arthropoda > Insecta > Coleoptera > Brentidae > Aspidapion > Aspidapion aeneum. The sequence continues at coordinate 4,004,144 of OY755043.1, read as the reverse complement.
AGATTATCTTTAACAGTTGCGTTTCTTGCCGGGTTTTCTTTCGTGCAAAGCAAGGAAGTAGGAAACAATAAAAATATTTGAAATTGAATATAAAAAACTTTTAATCCAATAAAATTTACGTGAAATAAGGAAAACAGCAAAAAGTGAAGCGTTTTGTAAAAATTGCATTTCTTTTTCTATTTAAAAAAATAAAATTGTTATAAGCGACAACCAGATATAGCAGTTAACACCCTGTACCTCAGTGCAGGAACAAATTGTTCCTTTCATAAAATGCGGAACAGTTGCAATTTATTTCCCTTCAAAAGTCCGGAACAGTTTGGAGCAGGAGCAGATGTTTCGGAACAGGTCATAATAAAAATCGGAACAGGTCAGACCTGTTCCGGCAAATTTACTGCTCCGGCCATCCCTAAAGCTTGAGGTTAAGTTTAAGTAACGACATCCGATCAATATCGCCCTCTAGGTTCCTATATGTAACATATAAGACAGACCTTGTATCATAGTAAAATTTTTAAAACTCCGCGTCCCAGATTTAATTCGTTTTTAAATTGAATTCCAAGTAAATAGGGAAAACTAAATAAACCATTAATTTATCATCGGCAGAGTCATCTGACGGCCAGTCAATAGAAAGAAGCGCACGACGACAGCTTTTTATTTGTTCCAACTTTTTTCCGATCATCCGCAAACTAACTATAAAAACTCCATTTCTTTTCCAAATAAACTGCGAATTGATTTCATTGTAAACAAATCCCTAGATTCGGAGAAAAAATCCCTTCATATTATAAAAACGACCCTTTTTCGGATTGGCACTATAAATTTTTGTTTTGTTTTACGATCTCGAAGAGATTTTATGGAAAAATAAAAATATCTCAAGCCGACACACACACACACATAGGTTAGGGCTTAGATCAAGGTTTTATACGTATCCATGTTCAGAATGAGTTTTTTAGCAGTTACACTAATCAATATAAAATAATTCTTTTGTAGGTGAAATATTTTATTTTAAATTTGAAGGAAGTTCACGAGGTATAAAGTCTTAACAAAAAGATTCACGGGCAAGACCTCAGAGGTAAAGGTAGCTACGGGGACGCATTTCTGCCTCATTAGGCTTCATTCAGCCCGAGCATAACCATAAAATGGAAGGAGATGAAATGATGATGTGGGTAACTGAAAAAGAAATATGAAATATGGTGTTTACTGAGGAGAGACCAACTGTCAATTTGCAGCTTCGGTCAGGGTTGCCTCGGTTTTGAGGCTAATTTTGACGTTTCATATTTCTTTTTCAGTTACCCACATCATCATTTCATCTCCTTCCATTTTATGGTTATGCTCGGACTGAATGAAGCCTAACGAGGCAGAAACGCGTCCCCGAGCTACCTTTACCTCTGAGGTCTTGCCCGTGAAATTTTTGTTAATTTTATTTTAATAAATCATTTTTTTAAATTTTGAAACGTTGAAAAATAAAGTAAAGAAATATTTACCATCAAACATATTATTATGGATTTTGAAAAAATAATATGTGGTTTGAAAAATATCGAGAGGCCAGGGAGGTCTAGATTGATCTTAGTAATTACGTCCCAAATAAAAATATGAATTTGATTTTTAAAAAACATAAAAATAATAATTACATTATTAATAAATTATATAAGTTAAATATTTTTATTTAAACTGAATATAGTAAAATTTTAATTTAATCAATAATCCATCATTCAAATTATTCGAATGATAGTTAATTCAAAATAATTAAATTTACCTAGTTATGTGTATATATAGAGGCAAATAGTTTTATATGGAAAATACCCACGTTATTATAATTTAAATGTTAATTAGCCTAATTTGAATGAACTGATTGAGTTGAGGTTTTTACTTTATTGTAAATATGTTTATCTTTTAAATTTTATGTTAAACAGTTACAAAAAAAATCGGAATTTAAAAAAAAATACTAATATGCTAGCCTTTACTTATATGTAAGTATCTCTAAAATCCTTTTTTTTATATATCGCAGTAGCTTTAAAAAACTTGAAACATAAAGTATGCGGCATGAGAATACAACTTAACGACCGATTTACCATATACACACTACAGTTTGCTGACGATCAAGTAATTCTTGTTGACATGGAGTATATTATGACAAAGTTTACTGAAGAATACCAAAAGTGGGAGTTAACAGTGAACGTGGACAAGACACAGTACTTATGTAATGGAAACGAGTCAAGTGAGTGAGAAAACTAGACGATAGACAAACAATATCTCCATGCAATGAGTATGTATACTTAGGTGTCACATGTGATAAGACAGGAACAGACTTTAAATAACTGGAAAAAAGAATAAAAAATGCAAAAAAGGTTATTGGATGAATTAACAGTATTTTATGGAGCAAATTGTTAAAAAGTAATGTAGAAGTTAACATATATGAAACAATGGTGAAAAGAACGCTGTTGTATGGAACAGACACTTGTCGCGTAACAGAAAAATACCAAAACAATGGAAAGTGTCGAAATGGATGCAACAAGAAGATCAATAGAATATCTAGAACATCCCATATAAGAAATGAGATCATAAAAAAAAGAATGGGAATCGAGGGAAATATAACGGATGACATCATTAAAAGACAACTGATATGGTACGGCCATGTACAACGGATAAGAGACTAAAGCAGGTCCTAGACTGGCAACAAATAGAGCGCAGAAGAAGAGGGCATCCTAAACTAGAATGGTAACAGTCAATCCAAAGTCAAAAAAAACCTGACAGAAGATGATTGTAAGTCAGGATCGAAGGAGGTGGAGAATAGGTGTCGGACAACGTAGATAAGCATTCTAACCCGACATAGTAGTATCTCTAAAATTCTTAAGCTACGTTTTCGCTGAAGTAATAATGAGCATTTTTGTGTTGCGATTCTTATTGACAAGATTGCCACTTATAATATGCTCTTCTCCACTGATGACGGGAAACGCACAGAAACGTAGTAGGTTAGAAAACTAACTAGAAACAAATCTCTCTACTTCTTTCTCTGTCTAGCACATGAGAGTCAAGCATACAAAACTCGTGTGTTAAGGACGAATTTTCTTTTTGAATTTGATTACGAACATACTGCAACTTTTCCATCTCCTTCTTTTTTCAGAAGTTATTTGATACTGCATCTAAAAATAAAACAACTGGCCATAATGATTGTCAACGTTTGTTTGTAACTCGTAGACAATGATTGAGTCGAAACAAAATTTCGGACTTACATTGTCTTTCTTTATTTTAAAATAAATAAAGACAATGGTCCGAAACTTTGTTTCTGATTGTTAAATTCCTTCGCAGAAACGGCATTTTAAAAAAGAATAAAAAAGCTGCAGAGTTTTTTCATTAAAAAAAATAGTTTATACCTTGACCTCGTTTTACACAAGCCCCCACACTGACTTGCACTTTCTCGTATAAAATAAAGACTCTCAATACATGATAAATTATACTCGCCCAGTCATCAATCAATAGGTTTTTTTAATAAATTTGAAAGCCTTCCTCCTCCTTCAAGTTTAAATGGAGTTTGGATAAAATCTTGTTAGGGAAATCTCGACTTAATCAGTGCTGTGACGTAACAAGAAAATAATTGCTTTGTGGTTTATAGTTGAAAAGGTGTCTTGTTAGCTTGGAAGTTAGCTTAATCAAGTTACTTATATGTGTTAAATAATTTCTATGACTCCACAATACTGCAACTCGGTTTTTAGAATATGAATTTTCAAAGTTTGCCCATTTTGGTCTTATAGGATTCCCTTATATTCGCTAAATGACGTTTTTCCGAATCTTATCTCAGGGTGTGGTTTTTTTGCATCTCTATGGCCCTACTCGCATCCAACGATAAAGACCGGCCATGGCGCGTTATAAGCAAGTCGACGGTCACGTGATCTAAGGAGTCCCAGGATTCTTATTGTATTGCTTAATATATTATATGTTTTTGCACAATTTAAATAAATTAACAAAAAATTTTTGTTCTTTTATAGGCAAAAATTGAAAAAAATATTTTGCTGATATATGTGTTTATTATGGATAAAAGAACTGAATCTATAAAATAAAAAATTATACAAAATTTGCACTCTAATATCTTCAGGTACATATATTAGGTACATAATATCGTTAGTAACTTCAAATCTATACAAGTCTTTCAAAATTGGACATATCAAACCTAAGCTTTTAGTTTTTTAATTTTTCTTTGAGTGTCATCATCTTTGTCTGAGTTCTTATTCAAAGATTTATTAGCAGACACTAAATTATTGTGCTTTTTAATAAAATTATTTTAAAAAACTTTACATGCCCTTAAACTAATTTTCTCAAGCTTTGACAATAGTTTTTCTCCACAGAAACACTCGCTAGAGTTATCTGAAGAAAAATTTTCAATATAAAACATTTCACAATAATTTATTAAAAAGAAACAAGTGATTTTGTGAATAAGTGAGATGGTTTTCACATTCAATGAACTGAATATAGTGGTCGTCAATAATTTTTTGAAAGATTACCCAGCACAAAGTTTAGTATATATTTCATTAAAGTGTAAGTTAACTACCAACTCATGTTCTTTTAAAAGCTGTATCTTTTTAAATATTTCACACTACCAGAGAGATTACTATCTGTTAACAATATTTTACAAATCAGTTTTTTAATATTGCGAGGGTGCGGAAGACATATTACCTTAGAATTGTAAATTGACGTGTATGCACTGGATAACTGAATAAACAAAGATCAAGCCAACATTAAAGTGTATCCACCATATCTTTGATTCTCAGGTTACCTTTTCAAGAGACCTAATTGTTCAATAAGAAATGACAACTGAACACATTTTTCACTCTCACTATCGAAAATGTCACTAAGGATGTCTATTACTTGATCAATCTTATCCAAGATCTTATCTTTTACCACTTCTTTCCCGTTTGCAACATATTAGGTTTCAGTTTTATAGTTGGACCGACAAGGAACAACACTAATTACACGTTCGCGGCATTGTTTATCTTATAGGTATTTTCTTTATAATTTACTAATTAGCCATTAATTATTTTAACGCAGCCCACTACAGTCTTTTTCGTGGGCTGCGATATTTTAATAACTTTGATAAAATTCACATACAATTCGTGCCCGAATTAAAAAAAAAATCGACGTAAACAAACATACCAAAACTGAACACACACATGTTTTATAATGACAGCGGGCCGTGAGGCGTTTTTTGTTGGACTCTTACGGTCACGTGATATTTCCGCGCCCGGGCCGGTCTTTCTCGTGGGCTACGAGCCCCACCATACTGCAACTCAGTGCTATTGCTGATAAACTGTATATTTTTGAAAATAAGAATTTTTAAAGCTTGGCCATTTTAGTCTTATGGGATTCCCTACCCTAAAATTCGCTAAAAGAAGTTTTTCCGAATCTTAATTCAGAGTGTGGCTTTTTCGCATCTCTATACCCCACCATACTGCAACTCGGTGAATTTGTTGATAAACAGTATAGTTTTTAGAATATTCGTTTTTAAAGTTTGGCAATAAAGGCAAGTAGAAAGTATTTTTGCGCAAACAAAATTTCCGATTATTCGCAGGATATAAAAGCGAAACTCAATTGTTTCTCGATCTCGCCTACAAACCACAAATTGTCATCATCTAACACTATTATAAAGGCCACAAAATTGCAAAACGCACAGCTTCAATCCCTATTTCCGCACTGATTTTGTATACTGTTACCATAATCGATAAGGGCCCTAAAATTACTTACAGAAGTATTTACAAAATATGTTCAAGTCTTAAGAGCAAGAACTATAATTTGATTAAATTCTCTACCTCAATATTTATAAGACAGACTCAAGTCTCGGTCTTAAAACCGAGAACTACATTTTGGTTCATATTTTAACTCATTTTTTAAAATCCAAAAATCATTAGGACGACTTAGCTATATTTACAGTTACCTTTCTTTTTTAGCGTTTTCGTCATACTTATTAGTGACACCGATACAGATAGTATGATGTTGTGTACAGGGTATTGGTTATATTTGCGTGGACTTTACTAAAGGCTACAAAATTGCAAAGCAATGTCAATTTTCGCAGTAATTTTGTTTACCGTTACTATAATCGAGAACGGCCCTAAAATTACTTGCAGGAATAGCTATTTACGAAACACGTCTAAGTTTAGGTCTTAAAACCAAAAATACATTTTGGTTCATATTTTTTACTCATTTTTAACTATAAAATGCAAAACCTTTTAGTACTACTTAGCTATATAACAGTTACTTTTCTCTTTTTTAGCGTTTTCGTCATACTTATTAGTGACACCGATACAGATAGTATGATGTTGTGTACAGGGTATTGGTTATATTTGCGTGGTCTTTACTAAAGGCTACAAAATTGCAAAGCGACGTCAATTTTCGCACTAGTTCCATGTACCGTTACCATAATCGATAACGGCTCTAAAATTACTTGCAGTCATTTACAAAACAGATCAAAGCCTAGGTCTTAAAACCAAAAATACATTTTAGTTCACATTTTTAACTCATTTTTTACTATAAACGGCAAAACTTATTAGGACTAATAGCTATATAGCTTTATTTACAGTTACCTTTCTTTTTTTTGCGTTTTTGTCATACTTATTATTGACACCGATACAGACAGTATGATGTAGTGTGTAGGGTATTGGTTTTTAATTTTAGTACAGTCATTCTTTTTTATATTTGTTAGCTTTTCATGTAACAACAAAATCTTGAGTGTCATTGTTAAGAAAACATTACGTTGATTTAAATATTTAGAGAAAAAAATTATTAAGTTTTTCCATATTTTAAAACACATTAAATTAAATTTAATAAAATAAAATTTTCATTAAATAAAATGTTTCAAGATCCCCTACAAAAAAGCAGACATTTTAATAATCTCCTGCAGCCTAGAACTAGGAAAATGAAGCTCTTTTTCTATGCAATCTAGAAATACTTGAAACCGCTCAAATATATACCCTGTACCTACCAAAAATGAATATACTTAATGTTATTAATTTTGCCTGTGTTCCAAGATGGCTCTTGTTAAGTCAAGTTTTTCATTAGTTTAAAGAAGGTTGTCTTTCTAACAAAGCTTATAGATTAATAAACAAACAATGTGATTTAAAAGGGTTTATTCAGTGCTTTTTCGAAAGAATTTCTAATCGAAACTGCAATTACTCAGTAAAGGTTGGGTGCAGAAGCATTGTTACCTTGGACACATTTTAATTCGGAAAGTCTCTCTGCTATTCCGACTAAACTCACTGAACCATGCTTCTATCGAAGTTTTTGATTTTGTTAACTTTAAGCTAGCTAGCTTTGCCGCTCTTTAGAGAATTAAAGGCATTAAAAAATAACGCACCTCAAATTTACAAAAAAAAAAGAAAATCAATGAGAATATTAAGAACATATCATATAAGAAATGAGATTTTAAAAAAAATCACTCGAAGACAACTGATATGGTACGGTCATGTTTAACAGATGAACGATGAAAGATTATCAAAGCAGGTCCTAGAATTGCAACCAATGGGGCACAGAAATAGAGGGCGCCCTAAACTGGAATGACAACAGGTAGTCCAAAAATCAATGAGTCAAAAAAACCTGACTAAAGATGATTGTGAAGATCCAAGAAGGTGGAGAATAGGCGTCGGACAACGTAGAAAAACGTTCTAAACCGACATAGTAGTAGTAGTAGTAGTGGTAGTAGTGTGCAATGAAATATACTGATGCCAATTTTGCGGAGATTTAAAACAATGACTATATTTTATAAGCAAATTGTAGGTTGTAAATATGTTTTGTTTGACATTTTTTAGTTTTCAGCGTTCAAAGACCAATTGACCAATGCAAAGCTAATTTTTGACATTTAAAGTGGAAGTTAAAATCTTTTGATGTGCTTTTAGCACCGCTAAACGCAGTGGCGTATCCTGGCCCTGATCTTGGGAGGGGTAATTTAGTCAAACAATATATAGTTGCTAAATAAGAGCACATATTATCTGTGGTACTCTACAAATTTAAGCCATTTAGTTAATTTGAAACAAATATCACTAAGGGTGTCCGAGTTCGTCAATAATAAAGAAAGTTTAATCCGCAGGCAAAAACTTCTAAAAATTCAAAAATTCAAAAATTCAAAAATTCAAAAATTCAAAAATTCAAAAATTTAAAAATTCAAAAATTCAAAAATTCAAAAATTCAAAAATTCAAAAATTCAAAAACTCAAAAATTCAAAAATTCAAAAATTCAAAAATTCAAAAATTCAAAAATTCAAAAATTCAAAAATTCAAAAATTCAAAAATTCAAAAATTCAAAAATTCAAAAATTCAAAAATTCAAAAATTCAAAAATTCAAAAATTCAAAAATTCAAAAATTCAAAAATTCAAAAATTCAAAAATTCAAAAATTCAAAAATTCAAAAATTCAAAAATTCCAAAATAAAGGACAGTTGTTTATATTAATGTCAAGAGAGGCCGCCAAAGTCACTTCAGTTTTGAGTTTTGGCAATTTAAACTTTTATTTATTTCTAAGAAACACTAACCTATAGATCAACTTTTGGAGTCTTTTTTATTTCTTTGTGAGGCAAGCAATAAAAATATAACAATTATTTTAACGTTTATCCAATAGCAAAAAGTTTACTTTTTTTTGAAGTTTTCGAAAATTTTCAACATTTGATTCTATTTTTCTCGATAACCATTACATCTACAACTGTAATATTTTCAGGTTAGTAAAAGGGACTCCGTAGCTACTTCGTTTTGAAATTTTTGGTGAAAATTTTCCTGGCCAAAGGGGTACCCAAAAAGTGCGGTTTTTAATTTTTTTAAAATTGTAAACTTTGTAAAAATATATATTATAATACATTAAAGTAAACTTCTTGCGGCCCTCTATATAGCGATATAAAAGGTAAAGGACAGTTGTTTATATTAATGTCGAGAGAGGCCGCCAAACTCACTTCAGTTTTGAGTTTTGGCATTTAAACTTTTATTTATTTCTTATAAACACTAACCTATAGACCAACTTTTGGGGTATTTTTTATTTCTTTGTAAGGCAAGCAATAAAAATATAACAATTGTTTTGACGTATATGCAATAACAAAAAAGTTGACTTTTTTTTTTGAAGTTTTCGAAAATTTTCAACTTTTGATTCTATTTTTCTCGATAACCATTACATTTCCAACTGTAATATTTGCAGGTTAGTATAAGGGCCTCCGTAGCTTCTTCGTGGTACAGTATCAACCAAATGTTTTTTTTTTAATTTTTGGTGAAAATTTTCCTGGCCAAAAGGGTACCCAAAAAGTGCAGTTTTTAATTTTTTTAAAATTGTTAACTTTGTAAAAATATATATTATATACATTAAATTAAACTTCTCGGGGTCCTCTATATAGCGACATAACAGGTAAAGGACAGTTGTTTATATTACTGTCGAGAGAGGCCGCCAAAGTCACTTCAGTTTTGAGTTTTGGCATTTAAACTTTTATTTATTTCTTACAAACACTAACCTATAGACTAACTTTTGGGGTCTTTTTTATTTCTTTGTAAGGCAAGCAATAAAAATATAACAATTGTTTTGACGTGTATGCAATAACAAAAAAGTTGACTTTTTTTTTGAAGTTTTCGAAAATTCTCAAATTTTGATTATATTTTTCTCGATAACCATTACACCTACAACTGTAATATTTTCAGGTAAGTATAACGGACTCCGTAGCTTCTTCGTCGCACAGTATCAACCAAATGTTTTTTTTGAAATTTTTTGTGAAAATTTTCCTGGCCAAAAGGGTACCCAAAAAGTGCAGTTTTTAATTTTTTTTAAATTGTTAACTTTGTAAAAATATATATTATAATACATTAAATTAAACTTCTCGGGGTCCTCTATATAGCGACATAACAGGTAAAGGACAGATGTTCATATTAATGTCGAGAGAGGCCGCCAAAGTCACTTCAGTTTTGAGTTTTGGCATTTAAACTTTTATTTATTTCTTATAAACACTAACCTATAGACCAACTTTTGGAGTCTTTTTTATTTCTGTGTAAGGCAAGCAATAAAAATATAACAATTGTTTTTACGTATATGCAATAACAAAAAAGTTGACTTTCTTTTTGAAGTTTTCGAAAATTCTCAACTTTTGATTCTATTTTTCTCGATAACCATTACACCTACAACTGTAATATTTTCAGGTAATTATAACGGACTCCGTAGCTTCTTCGTCGCACAGTATCAACCAAATGTTTTTTTTGAAATTTTTGGTGAAAATTTTCCTGGCCAAAGGGGTACCCAAAAAGTGCAGTTTTTAATTTTTTTAAAATTGTTAACTTTGTAAAAATATATATTATAATACATTAAATTAAACTTCTCGGGGTCCTCTATATAGCGACATAACAGGTGAAGGACAGTTGTTTATATTAATGTCGAGAGAGACCGCCAGTTTTGAGTTTTGATATTTAAACTTTTATTTATTTCTTACAAACATTAACCTATAGATCAACTATTGGGGTCTTTTCTATTTCTTTGTGAGGCAAGCAATAAAAGTTGACTTTTTAAAAAAAAAATTTAAACTTGGTTAGGATTGATTATGAGTGGTGCGAATGTCGCCCCTCTACTGCGACTTAAGTAGTCTATTGTGACTCATTTCAACTTACATTTCACCAATACCTATCTCATTTATGAAGCAGATCAGTTTGTTTGGTGATATTTCCTCAAGGTCCTGAGGCTCTATCTGTCCAGGTCCGAATATTTTCGCTCTAGTTCTCTGTCGTGCTTCGCAGTAGCAGATTAAATGAAATACTAAAGTAGGTTTCCAGGAGGTAAAACTTTACTTTTCTTAATAACTTCGAAAATAACTATCCAGCTAGCTAATACCCAACAAACAATTAAAGTTGTAACGACGAAACCCCAACTCGAAAGAATTTCTTAAAAGTAACCGCAACGTACTCCCGCTACGTCTCAGTATACCATACAGCGACGTTATAATTCCCTATGTGGGGAACCAATTTCTGGTTATAACTACTTGGCCAAGTGTTTAAAGTCACTGTAGTAACAACTACACTACTACGTCGTAGCCAGGTATCTACGACGTCGTAGAGGCTGTTTTTTTTCCGTAATGGCATAAAAGTTGCGATGTAGTTGCAAATAATATAATCGTTTCTTTTTGGTAGAATTGTTACACAATATGGTGGACACAACAGTAAACAGACTCGCTTAGTTTTTTGTTTGGTTATGGTTATAATATGAACTATGTTATCTAAAAGTGTGAGAATTTACGAGCAGAGGATCAAAATTCGAGTGCGACGCAAAGTTTTTTGTATAACATGCATTATATATATTGCAAAAAACCGGTGCGCCCGTAAAATTGAGCCGTTTTCTGGTAGCTGATGGAATTTTTGTGTTGTGATTTTGGAGGTTATGTTTTCATAATCGACAGTTAACTCCAACAAATGGTGCTTAAGAAGAGCATTTTTGGTAAGCTTCATCTAATTTGTTTATAAAATAGTATGGCTCTTTAATATGAGCTCATAAAACGACAACAAAAATATTAAATTTTCTTTCTTACATAAAAACATGGCGTCCCAAACTATATTCCCTGATAGTCGAAAAGGTTACTTGAAAGTAGTTGCGGCTTTAAAGTTGATCCAAAAAGTTATTTTGTCTACATTGTTACATCAGATGTTACTATGATGACACAAACTTTTGTGGTAAAAATTAAAGTTATAATGTAGTTGTCGGATACACTTGTTTGGGACTCCAATGAAGCTTAACTTTCTAGTGGTAATTAAGTAGGATATAAAAGTCAGGGCGACTACGAAATAACGACTAAAAAGAAAGTAAAACTTTAGCAACGTCCTTTTGTGGTAGAGAAGACTATCAGAATCGACTATCAAGAAACATACCTATGAAGTAGTTTAGAGGGTCGTTTTTACGAAACATCTACTATTTCCTGATACTAAATAGTAGTTAGAACTAAAAAGTAACAAATTTTGGTTGGGATCACCACATTTCTACTATAAGAAAGTAGCAAAGCCTTTAGAACATGTAGCCGCTACTATAAATGTTAGTTGGGTAGGGTATTTCACAAATTTAAAAAAAGAGTTTAGAATGATACATAGATCCCTAATTTGCTATACAAAATTGTTAAAATAGTATATTTTATCATGGAACACATTTAAAATCAAGTTTTTCAATTTCCGATTTGAATTTGCCGCTTAAACGCTCCTTGCTAGCATGGCGTTGCAATGACGTCACAGCGCAGTAAACTCGCGGACAGATACACGGCACTCAAGTGTTTATTTGTTTTTGGTCTTTGTTTTTAATGTTTTTTATGTAAAAAATGTCCTATAAGTGGTGTGTAGTGCCTGAGTGTTCGAATACTAGCATAAAAACACCTAAAAAACTATTTATTCATGTGCCTACAACAGTAAAATAATGGAAAAAGTGGCTAGAACTTGTTCGAAGAGACCCAAGGGCCTTATCTAATACATCTTCACTTTACATTTGTGAAGATCACTTTGATGTGAGTATAACTAAATTGTTTCTATTAATTTTATTAAATATATAGAAATATCATAGAAAATAGGTTCGTTCGAGGCGTTTACTGTTTTGTGGCGTCACTCGCAGCTGATTGGTAGACCGCCTGTTTTAAATCACGTGGCTAATTGTTTTAATTCAATGAATTTATTTAATTAAAAGAACTATGAATTTGAGAAAAAATTAAACAAAAAAGTTTGTTTTTAGCATTCCCAAGACCTAAAGAGTTATCTAAAAATACATTTATATTTATTTTTTACTACTGTCAAACACCGTATTGCAATATGACTAGCTTAAGCATGTTTTTAATTATAATGCGAAACCATCGTCAATTTTGCAAAATTGATGTAAATTATACCCAAGCTCTATTATTGTAGATTACTTTAGATCATTGAACAGCTAAACAGATTTGATTTCATTGATAAAACCAGTATGATATAACTAATTAAATCAATTTACCAAATAAACTAAAATTTGTTGCAAATGTAAAGGTTTCTAAAAGTTTTAGACCACTATTAAATATTTATTTAATAATTTTTCCATTACAAAATCTGTTTTTTATATAAGTTGTTGCTATTTTTAATAAAATCTATTTATTGCCGATCGTGATACGTAACTCGAGGAAGAAATAGATAATTGGCATTTGTTCAGAAAAACAAAACAAAGCAATCCATTTCCAATATTCCGGCAAATTGGTAATTATTGTGCCCAGCCAACTTGAGTAATTATTTACTTTTCAACCGAGATGCACAGGTTAAAACAGATTAGAGAATCACATAGCGAAAGGTTATCCTATTTGGTCAAATTTAACCGTAGGAAATAAAAAGGGAGAAAAAATAAATCTAAACAAATTTTTTTAGAAAGATTCAATCAAGCACCAATTTGAAAACGAACTGAATACAGAATGTAGATAAAATATGAAATAAGGGATCTAGTAGTAGTAGTAGTGGTGGGGAGACCACTTTTGGTCTAGCGACTAGGTACACGGCGCCCCATTTTCGCAAACCCTGATTTTTTCGTACAACATATACCAAACTGATGCCCGTGCCCCTTAGGATGCAAGTTTTCTTTCTCTAAGAGGACTTCATTTTGCCTGACTCCTCTTTGTCAAGGGCAGGGCATCTTTATACTGCGTAGCAAGTATACACAGTGGACCCACGCTTTTACACTCCTTACGAAAGGTGGTCCCGCTACATGTTAGACTTGCATCTACCTAACATCGCTATTGTCCCAGCAGAACTTGGTTATAGATGATAGACTTCTTTCCTTTCCAGCGCAACAGTCGCGGTCGTCGTGAGTTGACCTTAAGAGACTTTTGGTGGCGCCGTCCTGGTTCGAACTGTGGCCGGCTCCTGGGTTATTAATCCTGGCTCCTCGGTTGTTAGCTCCTGGACTCCACCTGCCTATATTCTCGACATACAAGGTCAACTTATGTTTTTGTGTGCATGTATCGCACACCATTACGATTTCGACTGTTGAACGCTGAAAAGGAAGTACGCGGCAGGGCTACGTGACTTTTTTTTTCTTTTTGCGTCGTTGTTTTGGGACGCGAACCTGGTATCCTCTGCATGTGAAGCCGACGACCATACCACTGGGCTACCCTACCGCACAAATATAACATAAATAAGATAAATAAATAATAATCATAACATTTAAAGGTTTTTAAGAATAAGATGGATAGCAAGACCACTAATTACTAAAATATAAACTTCTATAACTTCTAAACTATAAGTTAAATACCATACGTTACACATGCTAGAAACAAGAAACATATGACTTATTGTAAAGGAAGACCAAAAGATCACGGAAATGAGAAACTAAAAGAGAGTTAGTTGGTGAACATAGAAGAAGTTGGGGCAAGGTAGCTGAGAAGGCCAAAAGTTATAAGCGGATTTAGTAGGGAAGAAAGAAAAAATAAGTATAAAAAAATTGAGACTCTTGAGCATACATCTAAAAATATGAAAAAACCGCTAACAATTAGCGTAAAAAAGCAACATTTTGTAACAAATAACAATAAAAATGCCAAATTAGAAGTTACAGTTGTTGCCTAATAACAAACATCACGCACATTGGATGTACTTCAATTTTTTTCATACCAATTAACATTGCTGCCCAATTACTAACCGAAACGTCATGTACAGGGTGTCACATTATATTTTTTTCCACCATTTTAGACCTTTAATAATTGATAGGAATATTCCAGAAATTGTGTTCGAATTCGCGAAATTTTTACTTTTAAATTGCATCTTGACTTTATTCCTGATGCTTGCCATATTTGACAGGCGGTCAAATTTATAGTTTTTGTAAATTGAATGCTCCTTATATTATTTATTTAATAGATTAGTCTTGGAACATATTTTCCACCAATTCCCGATATGCCGTAGTGTAAGGCCATAGTTTCTGAGATATTAGCAATTATATCAGTAGCGCTCTTGTGTTAATTTTAGTATCCTTATTCCAAATAATGTTAGTCCCCAGGTATCAACAGTGACAATGACGCAACTTTGTTGTCGTTAGCGGTTGTCATTTTGAGCCTCATTTAAAAAAAAATAGTTGTCATTGTCACTGTTTTTACATGGGGACTAACATAGTGCGAAATAAGGACTGTAACAATACGGTTTTTGCAGATTTGCTTTAATTTATTTAATATTTATTTTAATATATTTGTCCACTTATTTCTTAAAAGCAATTCAAATATTAACGGTTTCTAGATTTCTTTTCTCAGTGAAACCAAAAACCTAGAGAAAATATGTCTGAAAGTAATTTATGACGGTCTATGTTATCAAGGGTGTAGACCTAAAAAGCTCTATTCAGAGTAGTACAGACATATGTTAAAACAACCATATAAGTATTATTTAAAATTATAGTTATACACAATATACCATACCCGTTTTGCCAGGGTCTTCGTCTTAACTTAACTTGTCATATTTAAAAACAACAACTGTCATTGGCAAGCCTTAATAACATTTTGTTATTTGGCACTCTATATAAGTATTGGAACATTTTCTCAGTTAACAAGCATTAATTAGTATGTTTTGCATTGTAACTAGCTTTAAGACATTTATTGAGAAAATGGCAACATAAAAACAGTTAGTTTTCAAGCGAGCTTTCTGACTGTGGTTAGTTTTTAAATGTATACGGCCAGTTCGTTCTTAGGGCCTTTATCTTATATCAACTTATTTAAATTGTAAAACTGGAAAAACAAAAAAGTCATGTTCCAACGCTTGTGAAGGAATTTAAAAGTCCTGTCGTGCTTACTTTGGTGTTATCCTTTTCTATACCATAGTTTTCTGTCTCTGATCGCACCAAAGAGAAGTGGAAGGGACTTAGGGGTAGAGTACCTAGAAATTTCTTTACGGGTCGGAGGACAGAGTTTAGTTGGGTTTCTTTGGGTCAACTTCTTTCTTAAAATGGAGATTTATTCAGGGGAAAATTCTTTTCCTTTGAATAAACATATTTTATTTAATTCTTAGTATAACTCAATTTCTATCTTTTATTACATATTTTATTAATTATTTACCATCATTTATTTCTGAATTGAGTTATCGTTTATACCAGTTTATCACTGTTTTAATTAACCATCAAATTACTTTTTTAAATAAAACTTTCTTGTTGCCAAACATTTTGTTTATAATTTTATAATTTCCTTACCTTAAGTACCATACTATAACAGGTACCATCTGAATTAATTAGTTTATAAAAACATTTTTACATAATGAATTTTATAAAATAATAATTTATTTAAAATATACCTATAAAAAGGTAAATAGAAAGTGTAAAATATTAAGATAAAAATGGTTGCAACCAATCTCAAAAAGAGAAAAATTATAATCAAATAATTGAGTCAAATAAAGTTTAGTCTATAAGCAGTGATAATGTCTAGTGTATGAAGAAAAAGAAGATGAAGAACAATTGAACAGGTATGTATATATTCCCTACATTGATTATTTAATTGAGAAAAACACCTATAGCGCACTTCCTTCAAGAACCGTCAAATTCCCTTTCGAGAGTTAAATTAGTCAATCAGTATCATATTTAATCTTATAATTTACTATTTGTAAGTTGTTGCAAATTTGGTAGGTAACAACATTTAAGCCTTGACCACTTTATTTGACAGTACCACTGTCATATACAAAGGCCGCTGTTACAGGACACTGAAATTAACAGAAAAGTGGTAATTTTATTTTTTATCATTTAAAAATTTATCGCTAATATTTCAGAAACTATTTATCAAAATTGCGACATATGGGGTAGTTTTGGAAAGTATATTCCAAGTCTAATCTACTAATTAAATAATCTAAGGAGCATCTAATTTACAAAAACTATAAATTTGAGCGTCTGTCAAATACGGTAAGCATCAGGAATAAAGTCAAGATGCAATTTAAAAGTAAAAATTTCGCGAATTCGAACACAATTTCTTTTATATTCCTACATCAATACACCCTGTACATGGCCGCTGCCATTTTATTTTCTTATAGGTATTGCTCTTTTACAAAGAATATTTCTTCGAAGTTGTCTCTGCTTAATTACTTGTCTTTGAGACCGACAACATAGCGTAGGTGTTCTTTAAGGTCTTGTAAAGTCACAGCTTTTAATAATGAGTTCGTTAACACTAAAATAGGTGTTTTTATTTTTTTTAACAAGGCCTTTGACCTGTACGAGTTTCGTCGATAAACCATTAAAAATGTATACCGTTTGCAGACGAGAACGTTTTGTCAACGTTTTTTTTCAACCCTCGGTTTTTCGTATCTCTCTAATCGGAGAATGGACTGTCTACTGCTATGTAAATAATCAAAAAACTTTGGTTTTATGAGTAAAAACAATTCCTAAAAAGTTGTGTTGTAAATTAGTAAAAGTGCAATGCTGTACGATACGATAAAGTCAATATCGTTGGAGATTCCACAATTAAAATATAAGTTGCTGCAGTTGAGCCATCGGCCGACATCAAACGCCGAATCGCACACCTGTTTTGCAGCGGGTTAGTGGCTGGTGGATCTTTGAGCATGTGGCAGACATCAAACGCCGAATTGCACACCTGTTTTGCACTTACGACTAGCGACGGCCTACATCGGCACACGTTTGATCTCTATATTTCCATTGATTTTTGACAAGTGCAGAAAATTATATTTTAAAAAGGCCAACAAAAAAATACAGGCCACGACCATGAAAAAATTAGCTGTTCTCGGGGAGCGGACTTTTACATTGTGTCTTATGGGAGGTCAAATTTTTTTTATGATATTTTCAAAATGGCGCTACAGATTTCCGCGAAATTTCTGTGAAATATTCTCAGACACCATCCCGATGTTCCACCAAACTTTTGTAAAGATGCAAGATGATACAAAAGGTTAAAATCTTTAAGATTTAGCCGAGGGGTAGGACACTCCTTAAATAGGTGTACAAATTTGGTAAAAGTATTTAATAAATACATTTAAATAGCTTTTAAATACCTTTAAAGACTTTTAAATACTTTTAAATACTTTTAAATACTTTTAAATACTTTTAAATACTTTTAAATACTTTCAAATACATTTAAATACATTTAAACATTTTTAAATATATTTAAATACATTTAAATACATTTAAATACTTTTAAATACTATTAAATACACTTAAATACCTTTAAATACTTTAAAATACAATTAAATACCTTTAAATCCCAAATAAATACAGTATTTAACTTAAAAACTTAAATAGGTGTACAAATTTGTGAGTGTGATTCCTTATTTTGAATTCAAATTACCCCCATGTACCGCATGCCAACTGTTATATTTGACATTGTAATTGACATGGCATTTGTTTTTTGTTTGTCTTGTAAATCTTTTTCGATATTTTTTTATAATTTTTACAATAAAGTTCATTTGGAATCCAAAAATACCAGCGCTTATCTTTTTAAAATAAAATTACACTACAAAAAATCATTTTTTGATGTTGTAATTTTCGTAAACACATGTAAATAACTATATTAAGTTTTAAAAGTCTGCCGACTGCCGAATATATACAAATAGATGTAGGTAATCCGATTAATCTCCACGCAGCATTCGCATTCGCTTCTGCTTTTAATTTAATGTGAGCCAATAAAGCGGCTCTGAAAAATTAAGGATTACTATACATTTAAAAAATCTTGTTTTGCAGGAATATAGTAAAGGCATATGGTTGTTTTTCCAACGTTCATATCTTGGCAAAAATTTGGCTAAAAAGGCTGGGGAATTAATCTTAGCTATGGATGAAAAAGTCCTAGCATTAAAAAAAAATACAGGAATAAAAAATTGGGCATGTTGCTTTTACTTTGCGATCCAAAGTTTGAGGTGGAATAGGCAGATTTCTCCAGTTTTCCCATAGGAGCCTAAGCTTGAATAATAAATATACAATTTCCCTTTCACCCCGAAACTATTAATCCGCAGCGCGTACGTATATGCAGTGGTGGAACCAAGTTTTTGGGAGGGGAGGGACCAAGGACAAATGACCTACAATACTTTAACCAGTGATAGAGGGGATCAAAGTAACCCATAATATTATTGTTGAGTTTTTAAAGCATGTATTTTTTTTTCTTGCTGTTTTTAATAAATCTTAGCTCTGAAATCGGAATTTATAGGTGTATTAAATGCAAATGCTAATAAAAATCTTAAACTACTAAGTGATTTTTGTAAACAAAATAAAAAAAAGTGGTGTTGCGGTCTTTTTAATTTTTTACTAGAACTAAAAAACAATTTTGTTGTTTGTTTTTTGCCAGGTAGGGGAAAAATGTCTGGGCTCCCCTTTCTCCCCTTTCCTGGATCCGACACTGCGTTTATGCACCCTCCGCCATGTGTACTCCTCCTCCGCTATAATAAGACAAATTTATAATTCATAAACTTTGGTAATTTGTTAGTCGCGTTTCTGCAAAGAGGGCGCCTCGCCACAGAACTAAATAGGTCATACTTACTGCAAAAATTCACATGCAGTTTACCTTCAGTCCAGGACTGCGAATTAATAGAGCATGGATAAAAGATATAGGATTCATAAACTGCTTGCTGTGCTTACTGTGTTTAAGAGAGAAGAGAGTATTTTTTCAGAATGTATTTACAACTGCTAACAAATAAATAAATAAAGGGTTAAATAGTTATAATATCTTCCCTGAAAACATTAAAATGTGTCAGAATATTAATAATTTTAATATATTCTTAAGGGCAAAACTCCTGGCTGATAATGATTAAGTGCACCTGTTTAATAGTTGCCAGATTTCTTACTTACTTGTTTACTTATTGTCTTGTCTAATCCTATTAAAATTTTAAAATTAAAAACTACCTACATGCCAATTTAAACAATATTGTGTTGATTAATTTAAAAGTTAAATCTTCATATTTTGATTGTTTGTTTTGATTTTTTGTTGTTATATTAGTTGAAACTAACTACTACATATGTTTCATTTTGTTTTGTAATTTTTTAGGTGTTGTTTTTGAATATTGTTTTGCATGCAACATTTAAGAGTTGTAACCACTTTTTATAATGATTTTGTTAGTCTTGACTAAATAAATAAATTGTTTATTAGCTTTGTTAAAATCAAATTTTTATAGTCATTCTGTTTCTCTCTAATTATTTGTACATCAGCGTTGGATTCCACTGGCTGTCTGGAGAGCTTTTGCGGTCCTTTGTCGATGATACTTCTTTACTGCCTTCCAATAGAAGATCCAAATAAATACAAAAACATAGCACAAACAATTTTTTATTAAATCCAGAAAAGTATACTTTTTGTGCCTTAAACTAAAATTATCTTTAATTTTCAATTATAAAAATACAAGTACAAACATTTTTAAAAAAGATACAGAATTGAAAATAGCTACCTTGAGAGAAATGAGAAAACGATAAAATTTTAAGAAAAAATTAAGTATAATACGATTTATCTCGAGATATTGATTAAAAACTCCAAATAACAGACAATATCAGTAAGTATAAAAAAAATTGATCGTAACATAAAGAACTGGATCACAATTTTGGGTTATTAAATATAGATTTACGAAGATACATCAAAATTTAATAATGGTAAATTCCAATATTTGAAACAAGCAATGAAAGAAGATCGAGCTATGATTGGATGTTTCCGGAACCACCTTTAAAGGAAAATACTAAAAAAGCACGCCTAGTTCACGTTGAAAAGCAGAGAAAAATTAAAGATTTTAAGGCAGTGATTTAAAGTTAGGAGATGAGGTTGTGGTGGGAATAAAAAATAAGAAAATAAGTTTGGGTCCTATAGAGAATTATTTTGGAATTCATAAAACTAACAGATGGAGAAAATAGAGTTGGGAAAATACTTGATAGATCGTTCAAGCATCATTACCGTTTAGAGCTCCCTGATCAGGACTGAAAAGATGAGGTACTATCCAATACATTAGAAGAAGTTACAAAGAAAGCAAATGCTACAGAAGTGGCAACTGCTGAAATAAATACTGATGAAGGTAATGCAATTGTATTAGTAGGAGACAAATTATCAAATTATGGAAAAAATAAACTACTTATTACATGCAAACACTCACTTTTGCTAAACCGTTTTTTAAATGATATTATCGATTTAAATTGGGGTCATAGAATTTTAAAACCTCGCACGTAAAAATCCAATTTAGTTAATTTCACCTGGTCAAAAAAAAGTGTGGATATTTTTACGACTCAATAAAATTTTATCCAACTTTATTGTTGATATCATTTTAATGGAGCAACTTGAACAATAGGTCATTAAAAGGGGTGAAAAGTACTCTGCTTTTAAACTTGGCTTAAATATATAAACATATTTCCATAGTCCAATAAATAATGCAGTAGGGTAAAAAAAAAATATTATATTTATAGCTATCTCTCAAGACCTATATATTACAATATTGTTATATTGTTATATTAGAAAAAAGATTTTTGACAAGAAATATTCCACTTGTCTTTTACTATAACCGAATTCGTTTTCAATGTCTAAATAAATGGCATCCCTGATATTATTATTGAACTGTTAAAAAGAAAACGGGACATTTTAAAAAAATTTATAAAAGAATATTTTATAATAATTTAAAGCTTAAAGAAACATTTAATGAAAAAGAAATTGGAGAGTTAATGGATTTAAATGTAAATTAAAAAAATACAAGTACAAACATTTTTGAAAAAGATAAAAATTAAAAATAGCTACCCTGAGAGAAATAAAAAAAAGATAAAATTTTATTTGGAGATAATGATTAAAAAATCCAAATAACAGATACTGTCAAAATAGTTGTAAAAGGAAAAACCTAAATTGGTCAAAATCAGAAATAAAAAAATTTGATAGTAATGTAAAGAATCGGATCACAATTTGGGGTCAATAAATATAGATCGACGAAGATGCATCAAAATTTAATGGTGATAAATTCCAATATTTCGAACAAGCAATGGAAGAATTTCGAGCTGATTGGACATTTCCCACCCTCAAAGGAGAATAATAAAAAAAAACACATCTAGTTCAAGTTGAAAAGCAGACAAAACCTAGAGATTTGAAGGCAGTGATTTGAAGTTAGGAGATGAGGTTGTGGTCAAAATAAAAAATAAGGAAATAATTTTGGGCTCTCATTCATGAAACGAACAGATGGAGAAAACAGAGTTGGGAAAATACTTGATAGATCATTCCAGCACCTTTACCGTTTAGAGCTCTCTCATCAGGACTGGAAAGATGAGGTAATAGCTTTAGAAGAAGTTGCAAAGGAAGCAAATACTACAGAAGTGGCAACTGTTAAAATAAATTCTGATGAAGATTGTATTAGCAGGAGACAAAATTTCAAGTTATGAAAAAAAATAAACTACTTGTTATATGCAATGACTCACTTTTGCCAAACCGTTTTTTAAATGCTATTGTCGATTTAAATTAGGCTTATAGAATTTTAATACCTCGCACGTAAAAATCCAATTTAGTTAATTTCACCTGGTCAAAAAAAAGTGTGGATATTTTTACGACTCAATAAAATTCTATCCAACTTTATTTTTGATATCATTTTAATGGAGCAACTTGAACAATAGGTCGTTAAAAGGGGTGAAAAGTACTCTGCTTTTAGAATTGGCTTAAATATATAAACATATTTCCATATTCCAATAAATAATGCAGTAGAGTAAAAAAATATTATATTTATAGCTATTTCTCAATTGCAATATTGTTATGTTGATCATATTGAAAAAGATTTTTGACAAGAAATATTCCATTTGTTTTTTATTGTAATCCGAATTCGTTTTCATTGTCTAAATAAGTGGCATCCCAGATATTATTATTGAACTGTTAAAAAGAAAACAAGACATTTAAGAAAATTCATAAATGAATATTTTGAAAATATTAAAACATTTAATGCTTAAAAAAATTTACTGAAAAAGAACTTGAATGGTTCATGGGTTTTCATGTAAAAATACAAGATCAAAAATTTTTAAAAAGATAAGTAAATAAAAGTAGCTATCTTGAAAGAAATGAGAAAACGATCAAATTTAAACAAAACATTAAGTATAAAACGAAAACCTAAATTGACCAAAATTTAAAAGAAAGAAATTTGATGGTTAGTTAAAGAATGGGATCGCATTTTGGGGTCAATGAATAAAGACCAATGAAGATAAATCAAATGTAATGTTCACCTTCAGAAGAAAATTATGAAAAACAGCCTAGTTTACGTAAAAAAAAATAGAGAAAAACTAAAGACTAAATGGCAGTGATTTGTAGGTGGGAAGTGTGGGACCTATGGGAATCATCACATAAAAGAAAGAGATGGACAAACGGAGTGGGAAAAATACCTGTATTTTTGTTAGACCGTTCCAGCATTTGAGTTGAGTTGACATCCAGTACATTAGAAAAAGTAGCAAAAGCTACAGAAGTAGCAAGTTCAAAAATAAATACTATTTCAAAAAGGATAAAGCTGTTATATAATGTTATATTGATAAAGCAAAACTGTTCTTTTATTAATTGCTTCGTTATTGTAATTGTCACACGAATTTAAAAGAAAACAATTTTTGACAAAGAATTGAAAAATTTCTATTTTACTACAAATCAAAACTTTTTCATTCTCCAGTGAGTAAGTAATAAATAAATTGATACACCTACAACACAGTTAAAATCTGTAAAAGGTTTACTATTTAGTTTTCAAAAAACAATATGATGAAGAAAGTCAGTAGTGTAGTGTATCCAACGGATACAATTTGATTTTATAATGGACTTGGACAACGCAAATTATTTGATGTGTTTATCTGTTTATTATTAGAACATACTTTCAGTGATATGCGTTATTAGTTATTTTTGTTAATGTTGGTATGGTATTATTAATTGATCTGAATACAAAAGAAATCCAAAAAAGTTTAAAGTCAAATTTATGCTACAATAGACTAATTACGTTTATGATAAAGTGGTTAACCTCTTTTGCTAAAAACTCCCTTGTTAGTAACGCACCCTTCCAAATCACATTGCTTTATCTTACAACGTTGCCCCATTAAATGTGGAATGTCTATTATGAGGAAGAACATACAGGTTTCCCCACCCCCGCACAGCCCAATTTATATTAGACGCTGCTGTTCTATTTCTCATGGGAGTAATTTTATCATTCTCCAACCCCTTAGTTTAAAAGCGTTATTCTAAACAAAAGGTAAGATAACGTAAATATTTGTTAAACATTTATACGTTAAAATGACTGACTTGGGAGGAAGATATCTATTATATTGTAAGTATTAACATTTCTGTCTCAAAATAGATTAATGACAATGACCTATTTGACCAACAGAAGTATTTGTTAAAGAGTGCTAGGTACAAAGTCTAGTTTGGCAGCCCATTTAAGAAAGTGCAGCTCTTTTTGTGCTCAGGGTTGGTGTTTCGAGTTCCTTGTGCCTCATTCTTGCGTAGGCCTCACATTCTTCCTTGATATTTATTTTTTATGTCAGGGTGGGTAGGTAGTTTCGTTCTTGACTGTTACTTGTGTCATGTGCTCCCTTAACCGGTAATTTTCAGTTAGAACACTTATCAGCAGTCCAAAGCCTTTTCGAGTCATTCCTAGTAGAGATGGGGAGTTCGCGAACGAACTAGAAAAATGAACTAGTTCATTCAACAAGAAAAACGAACTAGTTCACTTTTCTAAAATGAACTAGTTCAAAGTGAACTATAACGAAGCAACATACAATACTCTTAACCCAACTATTTCTGTATAATAGGAATGCGGCATCTGTTTTCCTGTTCATGAAATGTTGAACGAGCACAGAACACTGAACGAGTGAACGATACCGCGGTGCTTTCTACGATGAACGAACGAACTGTTAGAAATGAACTATTAAGTTGAACTAATAAGTAAAAACCGGCGTTCGTTCAGTCGGCTAGTCGAATCACCTGTTTTGTTGCATTGAGTATGAACTAGGTATTTCAAATTTTGATTTGATTGCGGAAAATTAAGGAACTGCTACCCTAATACAAAATAATAGGGCCATTTTGGGTCAGTTACTAAGAATAACGGCAATATTTCAGGGCAAAAAAGATAGATTTTATGACATTAAGAATGGGGCATCTGTCTTCCTGTTCATGAAATGCTGAACGAGCACAGAACACTGAACGAGTGAACGATACCGCGGTGCTTTCTACGATGAACGAACGAACTGTTAGAAATGAACTATTGAGTGGAACTAATAACTAAAAACCGGCGTTCGTTCAGTCGGCTAGTCGAATCACCTGTTTCGTTGCATTGAGTGGCACGCTTAAGCTACGATGAACTAGGTATTTCAAATTTTGATTTGATTACGGAAAATTAAGGAACAACTAATAAAATTTTGACGAATGTCTAATTATTTATTATGTATTTATACCTACTGTAAAATATTTTAGTAAAAAAAAGCATTATAAAAAAATAATTTTAAACTGTTTTTGATTCTGCAACTATTTTAACTAAAAATTAAACAATTAAATACAACAAGTCAGAAATACGATAAACAGGTTTATTTTTTTAATAGAATGAATATAAAATATAAATATATAACATGCTTAATCCATATAGCCATTCCGTTAATAGTTCAAACGAACTAGTTCAGTGAACTAGTTCATTTTGGTGAACTAGTTCACATGAACTAGTTCATTAAAATGAACGGCTAAGCCCATCTCTAATTCCTAGCAACCATCTAATTGTGGTTACTTTTGGTCGGTCTATGAATTATTTGATTTGTCTGCAACCTGTTCCGGTTTTTCAGGAGATTTCTGTTCGTCGTGGGCTCAGCTATTGCATGAATCCGCTCTGGTTACACCTAGAATTGACTCTGAATCTAAAGGTTCGGTCATGTTCTGATCTGTGCGAGTTCGTCCGCTTACTCAATGCTTGATACCCTTGAATGCCTCGGAAATCAACCCAAGTGTCAGCCGTTTACCATCGCTTGGGGTCTCCAAGACGTTTATTCTTGACGACCCGTGAGGTGAGATGAGTAAAGAGTTCACTTTCACGGATAAACTTTGAATACTTTTACCTAGGATTTTGCACGGTGAAATGAATCCACAAAGAAGAACGCCTACCTCACATCTCGTCACGGGCTGTACAGAATACACGTCCTGCACTTCTGCGTATTCTTCTGCCAAGGCGTCAGCAATTTTAGGTGTGCTCTTCTAGGATTGCCGTCATCAAGCGGGTAACTCCTTCAAGCTTCTAGTTTTTCCACGTTTACTCTTGCTCCTGTAGTTCGCTTCGCTGATTTCAAAGCGCTCTCGTCAAATACTGTTCCTTTGCTCTACCCTATCTGGGATGTGGACTTTGTACCTCTTGTCAAGCCTCCAAAGTGTATAGGCTCTGCGAGCAAGATTTTTCTAATTGACAGTCGACTCTTCTATGGCTAGATGCCCAGTTGATTCCTCTTTACCTCAAACCCCTTAAGAATGTCGAAAATTAGACACGCTGTACTCTATTTTCCAACTATACAATAGTGCAAAGTTCGGCAGTGTTAATACGTCCCTGCTCGAATGCCATGCCTTTCAGATCCATAGCGGTAAAACGACTCACACGGGAAATAGTTTTCGATGGGGTTTCAGCTTTCATATTTAAGGCTTTCTCGGCATCTCTCCAAGATTAAGTGTAAGCTGAAGGCGCACGTGTCTCTTTCAAATAAAAACACAGTCAATCTTATGCTACGTTTCTACAGAAGTAATACTAAGCAAATTTTGTGTGTATGTTGCCTGTTTCCAAAGATGTTACCTAAAATGACTAAATATTTCTGTTTGAAGAACAAATGCCTGTTGTAGTTTCTTGTCGCTAGCTTAGCTACGTTTCTACTAAATTATGTTTCTCTTGCCTACTTCATGAAATGTTCCACAAGGTAATTAGATGTTTATTTATTTCTCGAAAGCAATTGCCGGTTGTTGCTTAAGGCAACCAGAAATAAATCGTAACAAAAAGTTGCTGATTGTTGCTTCAGTGGCAATGAAGCTTCAGAGACCTACTACATAAAGGCACTACTTGTGTTTGCTACTGTCATGCATCAAAATAAATTTTGGGACAGTATTGGTTTAAAAACAGGCTGTATACTTCAAAGATTTGACTCGGCGCTAAACAATACTGAATAAGTTGACTCCAACGATGGAATTTTTGGGTCAAATAGACTTAACAGTTGGTAAATGTCAACCAATAGTTACCTACAAACTACTGATAATGTAATTGTAGTATTTGTAGCCGGTGAAAAGTATTAAGTAGCATGCACTTTTAAACAATTCACGACACAAGTGCTAACATTTGGAGTAGTGAAGAATCTGAAAAGATTTTTTCAGGTACCTCTCCCATATGAGGAAAACAAATGAAACAACAAATGAAATGTGTTGTATCCTTGAATTGTAGTACATAAAGCCAGGTTTTCAGGTTTATTAGTTGATGAATTAGTAATCAGTCAAACGGTTTATAATACCTGTTTTACATTGACAGCAATTAATCCCCAACTTTTTTCGTGAAGTTTTTCATGAGTTAATTTAAGGCTATTTTTCTGACCTTCCAGTGTAATAACGCTCACTATTTCCGTGGATTTTTATGTAAATGTATATCAGAAGACAGCTGACAGTTGATTTTTTTATGTTTACCAATTTGTTACTAGCAGTAATTTGTTTGGAATTTTTTATAAATTAAAATATTGATGTTCTGTTACCAAAATGTTACTCAAAACAAACTAAAACCCAAACGAAATTTTGCTGCGTTTGTAGAAACGAAAACGGTTTCGCACATTATTGATAAAGGATCTTATATTTTAAGTAAAATTGGACTTCAAACTTGGTAACTATTAGTGCATGTTCTAATGGCGTCGATTTCTGTATTACGGATCAATCAAGATCAATTTTACTACGAAGGAATCCATAAGTTAATTGTCAGTGCAAAAAAAGTATATAAAGCAATACTAATAGTGACCACCACGCTTAACGAGCTTGAATATTCTGACCTCAAATTTATTTAAAAAAAAAAAGTTTTTTTAAGATTCGGCAGATTGCAATAGTTATTTTTAAAAGTACGTGTGCTTGATGCATCTTAGGTATCTGTTACAGAAATGTAGGTGAAAATGCGCCGCGGTTAGTAAGTGAAACTATTTGGAATTCCATTTGGGTCTATTTGGATTCTGCATAGATTCGTTTTAAACATTAAATATTTTAGATGCATTTCAATAAATTTTAGTTTTTTGTAAATTTGTCTAACATAAGACTGTTGGCCTACAATAAAAAACATTTTAGTGTAGTATTTAAAACTGCTGCTGTCTCTTCGAAAAGCTTTATTTTTTAAAATAAATGGCAGTACGCTGACACTGACCCGTTCATATTTTGATTTCATTATAAGTTAACTAACTAAAGTATTAAAAATAAAGGGTATTAACCCTTGCTGTTTTGTTTTAAAAAAATTACTTGCGATATAAAAAAAATTGTGTGTTAAAGAAGTAGGCGGCCCAGGGCGTAAGGCGTTAATTTATTCGGGAATCCAAGTTTAAATTGAATTTATTTTTCAAGTTCCTGTCGCTGACACCTTTAGCTTTGCTAGAGATTTTCGATAAATAAATTGAAGAGGAGTCTGTGTAAAAAATCCCAAGTATAAAAATAAGTCTAAATTAACAAAACAGTGTAATGTAATGTACCAGTGTCACATTGCCCAATGACGCAGGTGAAGCGTTGCTTCACCTCTTTTTTCCAGACTACATATAATAATTTTATTTATTTATCTATTTATTCAAAGTATCAACAGCTTAATTGCCAATTACAGACACTGATTCAGGCTATGTGTCCATCCAAAAGAAGCACTCTTATGCACCGCTCCCAAGAGTATTTCTCACATATCGACACAATTGTCAGACACTCAAACACTTTGAGTGACGATCACACAGTGCAGTTCTGGAGAGTACCCCCCCCCCCAGATGGACACACAGCCTAAGAGTGTCTATTAGCACATAACCTATCATTTATTATTTTTTTAAATTTATAGAGAGTTGTAGTATCTATATCAATCTCTGAAGCATACAAATTAAATAAATTACACATTTTATAAATAGGTGAATTCTTATAGAGGTTAGTTCGCGGATATGGCAAATAAAATATCTTGGCAATACGAGAGTTAACCCGGTTTAGAGCAAATGGTAACTGAGCAAAAATCTCTGGACAGTTGATAGTGTCCCTGAAAATTCTGAACACAGTACATAACAGTATTTTGTTTCTTCTTTCATTTAGAGAAAGCCGATTAAATGTTTTTAAAAGGTAATCATTGTTCCACCCCCTTTGAGGGTAAAGACCAAATTTCCAAATACATTCACTTCAGAAACTTCTTCTGTATCCTCTCTAGATGAAACCCACACGTAATACTGTGGGGACCAGATAACAGAACAGTATTCTAGTATAGTCAACACCAGGCTGTCAAAAAGGTGCAAGCCAAACTCTAAATTAAATTCTTTGGTGTTCCTAGCAATAAAGCCTGACATTTTCTGAGCACTCTCTTGGTTAATAGGTATATACGACGAAAATTAAAGAGTGGGTCAAATATTACATCTGAGTATTTTTATTGTGTTACTCTTTGCAACTTAGTATTATTTAAAGAATAATCATAACACATAATATCCGGATTCAAATAAAAAGACATACAGGAACATTTACTAACGTTTAACTTTAAACTATTATTATCACACCATGTTGCAATATCACAAAAATCATTCTAAAGAGTTTGACATTTTTCAGTACTGTTTACCTGAAAAATAATCTAAGAATCTACGAGAGGACAAAAAATTAAAAATAGGAGCACCGCCGCGTCAGCAAAACCCAACAAGCGGTCGGTTACCTTATTACCTAATAACCGATAAAAAACCGTAAACGCTCCCTCCCGCGGATCCTATACTCTTTTTCTACATATTGCAATTAGCAGGCAACAAAACATATCGAGAGATTGGGGGTCCAGCGTACCGACAAGCATGTTAAAGCGATTTTTGTTTTTCGTTCGCCTGTGTCTACTCGATATTTGCCGCGGGGTGATGGCGTCTGTTGGTTGTCATGACAACGTCGCTTGTTATTGCAGGGCAAAGACTCAGGTGTTAAACCTGCGTCCAGTATTAAAATTCGTACTTAGCGAACGAGTTTTGTATGCTTGACTCTCATGTGCTTTTGAGAGAGGAAGTGAGAGATCTGTTTCTGGTTAGTTTTCTAACCTAGTACAGGTATGTTTGTGGTATGCTGTTCTCCACTGATGACGTAAATCACACAAAAACGTACCTCTGGGGCTGCTGTAGTAGGTTAGGTTAGAAAACTTACCAGAAACAGATCCCTTTACTTCATCTCTCTCTCGTACATGAGGGTCAAGCACACAAAACTCGTGTGTTAAGTGCGAATGTCCTTATTGATCTTTATTACGAACACACTTCAACTTTTCCATTTCTTTTTTTTTTAAATTTAAATCGACAATTGGTTTTTTTTTAAAAGCTATAAAAAGCGGTTTACATCAGAATTAAATTTTAATAAATAAAAAAGTATAGGTCCTCTTACAAAATGCAGAATTATTCAAAACCCCCTCCTGTAGCTTACAAACGGCTTGTTATATATCAAAACTTTAACCGTCTCTTAAAAACGGAAGCTCGTAATTTTTCATCTACCCTAAAAATACCTAGAAGCCCCCAAAAACATCAAATTGGGACACTATTTACCAATTTCATTTGTTTTTTAATACAACTTTGGGTATTCTTGATAGCGAACTTGATAAATTCGACTGGGCTATTTAAAAATGACTTTTTTTAAATTCTGTACGTACTTAATTCTTAAAATGCATATACTTTTTGCCACAGGGGTTTTTGAGCAAAGTTCTCCAATTCAATTCACCATCCTGCAGAAAAAGCAAACGGCAAACATTTTTGTTAAGGGAAATGCGCGCAAAAAAGTTTGTTTTCTGACGATTTTTCCTTGGGAAAACAACTTGGTTTGGTAAATATATACTATAGAAATAATATTCTGCGTGTTCTCAAAAATGATTTAAAAACAGGCAAACTCCAAATTTTTGTAATAATACTATTCGATGCAGCTGCTCCTAAATTTTTTTAAACGACCAAATTCCAAAATTTGTTGTAAAAAATAAAAACTGAAATCAATTAAAATATAGATAGATGTTATGAGTTTTGTTAAAGCTTTAACTTTACTAATTAATCAACGGCCCCCAATAGTCATTTGCTGTTTTTAGTGAAGAAGCAGTTTTTTGAGACCATGTCCCTTTTTTATAATCGTTTGAAACACCTCTATTTTCTGCCGTAGAAAAATATTGAATGAGAATTTGGTATTTCCCAAGTGTTTAAAATACAGTTAAGTTTCTATTATTTTGAATAACATATTTTAAAGTGCTGATTTTTTGAAAGAAACGAATAGCCAAAAACATTTTACAATATTTATGTTTTATTACTTTAAGGTCTTATGTTTCATAACCTTAAGTCCTTAAAGTATGGAAGAGAAAATGCCAAAACATGGGAAGTCCGTTGGACGAAACTACCTTGTATACTTTATGTTTCGCCGATGATCAGGTAGTAGTGGCTCAGTATTATGACGACCTCAAATATATGACAGGAAAACTAATAGAAGAGTACAATAAGTGGGTACTAGAGGTTGATCTCAATAAGACAGAGTATATGTGTATCGGTGGAACGAAACAGGATCAAATCTTAAATACCGGGCAGTGAGTTCAGTCCTGTGATCAGTATAAATACTTAGGTCTAAAAATTACAGCTGACGGAATACAAAGCTATAAAAGATCAAAACGTACAAGGAAGAAAAGCAATAACTTCATTAAATGGAATAATTTGGGACCAAAGTTTATCAAAACATAACAAAAAGCTTATATATAAGACCATTGTAAAAAGTATTATTTCATACAGCTCAGAAGTATGGCCAATCAAGAATAGAACAGAAAAAATGCTTTCCGCTACGGAGATGGACTATTGGAGAAGAGCAGCAAGGAAATCAAAAAGAGAAAGAGTTACAAATCAAAGAATAAGAGAAATTATGACAGTGGGTGAAAACAACTGGTGTGGTACCGACATGTTCAAAGAATGAATGGTGAAAGACTACCTAAACAAATACTACAATGGAAAACTACTGGCCGAAGAAAACGAGGACGGCCAAGAAGAAGCTGGAGAGAAGATGATGAATTATGGGCAAACAGAAACGAGTGGAAATTGGGTATCGAAAGACGTAGAACGTTGTGAAACCGACAAATATATATATGTTTCATTACAAAATTAAACAGATTTTCCTCTTTAAATATTTTACATAAATCTACATTTTTTTAGTTATTATAGTAAATTATTTAAACATTCAGGTGATGTTGAGAAATTAGGATTTAGAAACATAAACTAGCCTTCTCAAATTTACCTATTTTAATTATATAAATTATTTAGTTTATAAAACAGCACGAAATAATAAATTTTATATTTTATTATTTGTCACGAACTAAAACAGTTTTTTAATATAAAAATACAAGATTCATCTTAATAAACCAGATTTACTATTTGATACTTGTTCTCATTCTATCTACTAAGTTTACCGTACGATAAGCGTTATTGGTCATTGCAGGGTGTGAGGCTGCTTCCCTGGCAGTAAACTCGATACTTTATTCATTATTGTCCAGCTGCCAAGCCATGTTAAGCAAGCGCAATTGTGAAGCACACAATTTGTGATTTTTTTTTCTATTTGAACCAGACTAGAATTTAATCAAAAAATATGTCTATGTCTTAGAGAGAAACACAATTTCGGACTTCCGTTGCCCTTATTGATTTATAACACGACGTTTCGGTTAGTAAGTATGTCTAACCGTTTTCAAGTGAAATCTAAACGATCCATTCTACAGGCTACTACTTGGTGTCCTTTTTGACCTTTGTTTTCCTTAACATAAGGAGTGGTATGTAGATTTGGTATGTCCGTGCTTAGTTTACTGAAAAATTCTTTATTTTGCATTACAAACGCAGCTTCAAAAAACTTTCGTTTTCTCCAATGCGACTCCTAAAGTTTCTGACAATTGAATCCTGTGATCATTTGACTATCCGCCAAACCGAGTTTTTTAATATCCCCTAATTGAATACTTTTTAGATTTTCATTAACCTAACCTACCCCATATATGGGATCTGGTAAATAAAGTTCCTATTACTTGAGGGATTTTTTTAGTTACAGAATCCTTATCGCATTTCACAATGAAAATACTGCTTTGATATTATAGTATTTGGCTATTCACCTTATATTTTCTAAAATCCCTTCATCCCTTCAACAAATCGAATGTTAATAACGCCCAATGAATTATTATTTTAAGAATTTGCCACATTTAGTTTGTTTTTAGTTTTAAAGATCGTTGAGCTTGTTAATTTCTCGGAATAAGCATTCCGTTGTAAGTCGCTGTTAATTTCTGTGGGTAGTTCTTCATTATTACTACAAATATTTACGGCTCTCAAATAGAAACTTCTTATAACTCCTCGTTTTGCAGCAACAGAATGATAAGACTTATAATATAGGTACTGCCTTGTGTGTGTAGGTTTCCTATATACAGTGATTTGATGTTTTCGGTCTATTCGTTTAACAAAAACATCGAAAAAGGGTAAGACATAATCTTTTTTAATTTCCATTGTGCATTTGACTGTTGGTCGAATACCGTTTAGATGGTGGAGAGAATTCTGCAGTTTGTAGTTAAGGGAGTGCGCGTTGACAGAACTCGCTCGACATTTGCGTGCGGAGAAATCGATTTTATACACTAGTTAGGCAAATAGCTAATTTGCTCATAAACTTAAACTAAAAACGCAATCAACCTACTTATCTTAAATAATATCAAAGTTATCAATGGTTGATACTTAATTTGGAACAGCCTTTATAAGTGCTAAGTGTTTATTTACTTTCTCTAAAAATTAAGTGTTATTAGTTATAGTTGATATTGTATTAAAGTGGCACCGCGTCATAGCTATGGTAAACCAAATTTTGCGGCAAAATCTAAGTAAAGAAGCCTTAAAAAATTAGTGTTTCACTTTGTACATGCAGTGTGCCGCTCGGGGTTTAATGTTCGAATGATAAAACACTAAGACCTTTTAAAGGAGAGATTAAATAGGTACTTACCTAATAAATAAAGATCCAAAACATAAAAGAGGATCCAAAATTATATTAAAATGTGCGCACAACAACATTGATTTAGTTGCAAAAACGGTAATTTGTTTTGTAAAAAGCTCCGTCATAATTTGTTTGACATAAACAGTCAAAACAACGAATAGAAAACGTCAAAGCCCGGCTAAATCAATAAGATGTTCGTAACAACCAAATAAGTGTATACGTGTTCCTTTCTAATGCATTCGTTTAGAAGAAAACATCAATAAAAACCAAGTAAAATAGTAAGCTAATGACTAATTAGTGCAGTGCCTCATTTTGGGAATCAATATCAATAAGAAAATTAAAGGAAGTGCGTGCCACTGTATGTACCCCTCTACTCCCTTCCCGTCCATCAAGGTTTTGATGACGCGGTGTCATTTTAATACAAGATCAAGTATAATTAAGATCTATTAATTTCTCTGCAAAATTAGACATATATATTGTAGTGTTGTAGATGTCTCGCTTTCAAGTGCTCCAGGCGTTAAATTATCATGTTTCAGAAGTCTTCTCTTAGAGAGAAACCCTTTACAACAAACAAGCCATTAACTTACAACATACGCCTTCAATAACTGCATTATATGGAGAAAACAATGGAGAACATTAGACTGGATTAAGTCGAGATATTAGTTCGGCTTAATCAACCCTAAGCCATAAATAGGGGCTTTTCTGCCGAAATATGATTTTGGGCATGTGAAAGGGGTAATGACGGCAATTTCACGACAGATTCTGCAAAGGCAGAAACTTAACTGATGTTATTTATTAAATATAATATATAAATATAAATATTAACACGTCAATTGCCACATTGCATGTCTTAAGCCTTTCGTTACCAGAAATTCTGTTAAAACTCGATTTCCAATTTTAATGTTAGATCTTAACCCTCCTTTGTATAGTTGTTTTATCGCTTTTATGTATGTATGATTGACATTAGTTTGCTCTAACACTGTCCATATTTTTTCTACTCGAACGGTATCATATGCTTTTTGTAGGTCCACAAAGTTAACATGAGTCTCTATATTTCTGGCGCTCCTTTTCTCAATTATTTGTTGAAGACAAAAAACATTATCACTACAAGATCTGCCTGCACGAAACCCACTTTGCTTTTCTTCTTCTTGTCCATGAAAATCATTTTCTATTAGATCTCTAAGAATCTTACCATAGAATCTACTTAGAGTACTGGTTACAGAAATCCCTGTGTAATTGTTGCAATCCAGCTTGTTTCCCTTGTTATGTATTGAATGCAATTTTGCAATTATATATGAGATTTTCCAGTAGTTAGATTCTCTGATACATATTTGAGCATTTCAGTGTATATTCCCCCAGGTTTGCTAGCTTTTCCAGATTTAGGCTTTTTAATACTATTCTTTATCATTTCTTTTTCGATCATTACTTCCTCTCCATGTACTTCTATGTCTCTCCTTGGAGAGGCTGACAGATATTCGGGTCTCTTTTCCTGCAGCAGTTTCTTGTAGTGTTCTGTCCACTGTTCTGGTTTGATGATCTGGATGTATACTTTTTTTTGGTCGGGTTTTTTACTGTAGAAATGAATTTCCATACTTTAGAACTCTGCCTACTTCCTGCGTGTGTATCTAATCGTTAAATTATATCCCACAAAAACCTTAAGAAAATGCTGGTTGGGGAGTCCCTAAAGCTGGCAATTGTTCACAGTAACATATCCTTCTTGTGCATGGATCTTTGGTAGTCCATAAACATGTGGTGCCTTATTGTGGTGTGAAGTCAGGCAGAATCAAACAGCGTCCGGCATATTGTCCGCATATTTCTTTAACGTCCTGTGGATGCCTCTTTTTATGGTTATTTTTGGACTTTTTGATAGCGGTTCGTAACTTCTTTTCTCCAGAACTACTTTTTTATCTACTTTACGTGTTCATTCATTCAAACTAAGATATTGGATATTTAAAAACATTTAAGTTGGAGATAAAGAGAGATAGAGAGTTGGCACCAATTATATTTAAATCTAACTTAACCTACATTGCTTTCTTATATTTAACTAAAATTTGCCTCATGGATTTTCGTGCTGTGACAATATGATTTCCAACAAGTCACATCATGCCTACAAAGTCAACTTTTATGGGGTCCAGGGTTTTATAGCGGTTCGAAGTTAAAT
This sequence comes from Aspidapion aeneum, assembly GCA_963576565.1. NCBI lineage: Eukaryota > Metazoa > Arthropoda > Insecta > Coleoptera > Brentidae > Aspidapion > Aspidapion aeneum. The sequence continues at coordinate 3,967,969 of OY755043.1, read as the reverse complement.
CGAAAAGATTGATAGACTAGCATAATGTAATGTAAGTTGAGGTCAGTAAACTATTTACTACCTGATCTTAAAAGAATTTGACCTACTTTTGCATGCGCAAAATCTAAAAATATGTAATTTTAAGTTTTATCTCAAATGCTCTTTATCTACAGTGTATCAACGGATTAAGTGCAGGTGAGGTATAAATGACAAAAACATTTCTATTCAGATTTTGATTTTCTGGGAATTGCTACTGCTTGGTCTGAAACTAAGATGTTAAAAAAATTAATCAAATCAATTAATCTACAGCAGCGATTCTCAAAATGGGTTCCATGGAACTCCAGGGTTATATATATATTTGTGGTATCACCCAAAAATGAAATAATCAATAGGGTCATGTTGGAAATAAAATAAATATTCTTAGAAAAATAAAGTAAGTTTGGAAATTGGGACAATCACCTGCTTACAATGCAAAGTGAGATGATGGTCAATGATGGTTTTTTTAATGACTCTTCATTTCAGTTTTCATTAAGAATAACTGATGTTATTCTTAATGAAGAGGCTACAATGTTTGGCATATCTTGCCGATATCTCTTCAAGCTTTAATAAATTAAACTTATCACTTTAGGGAACTTCTGTCACAGTTCTCCCACTACATGAAAAAATCCAGGCTATCTTAAATAAAATACAGTTTTGGGAATCTTGTCCAAATAGAGGAGTGACTGAGTGCTTTCCAACATTGAGTGTCAAAGAGTCCAGCAGAAATCACTTCTGAGATAACCCACCATCTTCAGAACCTGCAAGTTTCAATCAAAAAATATTTTCCAAGGCAAGAAGAGGATCTTGATTGGGTTCGTAATCCGTTCTCAGTCTCAGTCGAAAAAGCTCATCAAACTCTAACTGTAAAACAAACTGAACAGCTAATTGATGTTGCAGCTGATGGAAACCTTAAAACTACTTTTAATTCGGCTACTTTGTAGAAGTTTTGGGCACAGCTTAGAAGTGAAATTCCAGAATTAGCTAATTTTGCTGGTAAAAACTTGTTATCTTTTGCTACAAGAACCGTTGTGAAGTAGGGTTTTCAAAGTATGCTCTTACAGAAACCGCCTTAAGAAATAAAATAAATCCTGAAGCAGATATCAGCATACAACTTTCAAACATTGAACCCGATATTGAGAAACTTGTCTTAAACCAACATCCATCACATTAAGTTATAAAAAAAATAATAACAAAATATTTTAAATACTTATTTATATAGTTAATATCGATTTTTTACACAACACTAAACATTATGCCTTATATTTAGGTAGTTAGTGTAGGGGTTCCCAAAAAAAAGCAAGCTTTCGTGTTCCCCACTCTACAAAAGTTTGAGAACTACTGATCTACAAGATGGTTTAGCAGGCCGATTTTATAAAAAGTGTTAAGAGTGAAATATCTTTGTTTTAAAAGATATCGGAAAGTGTTATTAGAGAATTATTGAATTATAGCCAGGCTATAATAGTGCCAGGCACAATTTTAAAACCTTCACATTGTAATATCAGCTGTGATCCTTCAACACACGGCCTTTGTTTACTATATGAACCGGTATAAATAGCGCCTTCTTTCATTAATTGAAAATAAACGACGAAAGTTTTAAATTCTTCTTTGGTATGTCAAGTTTGAAGGATTAACTGTCAGTTTTCAATGTGAATGTGTCAAAATAGAGCCTGGCACAATTATAGCCTGGCTGTATTTCAATAATTCTCTATTATGAAGAGTTGTTTAGATTGAAAAGTTCTGGCCGAGAATTTCATAAAAATCAGCCAACTCTAATTTTGTCAGTCGATTATGAAAATTTTATTTAGACGATTTTAGCTGATTTTTCTGAAAATTGAGCTACGACTAGCTTTTAATTCTAAACAACTTTTCTTAAAACCTTTTCTGATATCTCTTAAAACAAAGGGGCTTGACTCTTAACACTTTATATCAAATCAACCTACTATAATTGATTCTGGTCTAAGTGGTCTGGTAAGTGTGTTTGTCAAATAATAAAGACAAGGCTGAATTGGTATTGATTTGTTAAACTTTTTCTACAATTCAATCGAACAATATTATTCCACCTCTCCATCAGTACACGGCACCACTAATCCCCCATTCTGAGTAATGTCTCCATGGGTATTAAAACTTGAATAGCGGCATAAACACTCTCCGAGACAACTTGTTAGGACTATAATTCCAGTTGTTTGCCAGGTTGTGCAATAGTAATGCAATCAGGACATTTAGAACAGACATGTTACCCTCGCACACGATATTACGTTGTAAATGTTTAGGTGTAATGCAATGTAAGCGACGTGAGACAAAGTTAAATATTTTAGAGCTTTGACAGGTCGTTTAAGTATTTGGATTTTAGTTAAGTTAGTTTTCGATACTGAAAGCTATATGTCACAATTAAAGCTAAGCAGAATTTACGGTAAAATAATAAGAAATAAAATGGAAAGCGAATATAATGACAAGGCAAAAGAACAAGCCGGTTTCAGGGCGGGTAGATCGACTTCTGATCATCTCTTTTGTATAACCTAAGTTATTGAAAAGAAAATGGCATACGGACAAGAGCTGCACCTGCTTTACGTCGATTTGCAGAAGGAATATGATAGGATACCACTAAATCTACTTTGGAAAGCGTTGGAAAACACAAACATAAGCGTACAACTAATTAATGCCATCAAAGAGTTATACCGCAATAGTAAGGCAAAAGTTAAAATAAAAGCAAAACTAACCAAAGGCTTTCAAGTAAATAAAGGTCTTAAACAAGGTTGCTGTATCTCGCCTACGCTCTTCAAGATATACTTGGAACAAGTCCTTAAAGTATGGAAGAGAAAATGCCAAAACATGGGAATTCCGTTGGATGAAACCACCTTGTATACTTTATGTTACGCCGATGATCAGATAGTGGTGGCTCAGGATTATGACGACCTCGAATATATGACACGAAAACTAATAGAAGAGTACAATAAATGGGGACTAGAGGTTAATCTCAATAAGACAGAGTATATGTGTATCGGTGGAATGAAACAAGATCTAATCTTAAATACCGGGCAGCGAATTCAGTCCTGTGATGAGTATAAATACTTAGGTTTAAAAATTACAGCTGACGGAACACTAGACAAAGCTATAAAAGATCGAAACATACAAGGAAAAAGAGCAATAACTTTATTAAATGGAATAATTTGGGACAAAAGTATATCAAAACATAACAAAAAGCTTATATATAACACCATTGTAAAAAGTATTATTACATACGTTTCAGAAGTATGGCCAATCAAGGATAGAACAGAAAAAATGCTTTCCGCTACGGAGATGGACTATTGGAGAAGAGCAGCAGGGAAATCAAAATGAGAAAGAGTTACAAATCAAAGAATAAGAGAAATTATGACATTGGGTGAACGTACTTTAGTGAATGATATAAGAACAAAACAACTGGTGTAGTACGGACATGTACAAAGAATGAATGATGAAAGACTACTTAAACAAATACTACAATGGAAACCAACTGGCCGAAGAAAACGAGGACGGCCATGGAGAAACTGGAGAGAAGGAATAGACAGTGAAATAAGAATAAGAGGCCAAGATGATGAATTATGGGCAAACAGAAACGAGTGGAGATTGGGTATCGGAAGACGTAGAACGTTGTGAAACCGATAAATATATATATAGTTTTCGATAAGACCATATTCCTATTAGCCAGTAACGGCTTGTGGATTTCCTTCGATCTATCTTTGAACATGTGCATCCCCCAATATATTCCACTGTTTTCTGTTTGTCGCCGTTTTTATCCATCTAGTTCCCGCATGTTTCTTCAAATCGTCCACATCTCATTTGGGGTATTTCCCTTCTTCTTTTATTTTCCCAAGTTCTCTAGTTTACAATACATTTGTTTCATCGATCGTCTTCTGTCTGGTATTATGACTGGGCTACTTCTCCTTTGACATGCCTTACTTTAGTTTTATTTCTTATCCATTCATTCCTGTTTCTATCTGTTAACTTTACATGTAAAATTTATCTTTCCATTGATCTCCATGCTTTTGCTACCATACACATGTTTGATTTTGTAAGTGTCCCGCTCTAGGATCCATATATAAGTACAGAAAGGATACACTGAATATACGCTTTCGTTTTAAGGTACTAAGGGCCCATCGCACCGACTTTTTAAATTCTCTCTCTTAACTATGGATTGCTTTAATTTTAAGCACGCCTTATTTTTAAATTTGTTGCACCGAGCAAAAATCTCCTCTCCTTTGTTAAGATGCGGCCACCTTGTGACCCAATCAGGCAACGCTGCTGTACCAACAAAATGTTTAACTATGAAAAAACAACAACACCCAGTATGTCCCAAAATAGTTTTGTCAAAACACATCAATTTTCTGTGTCAAGTCGCCTTTAAAAATTTATTTACAAAAATGAAAGTTCTTGAATTTTTGGAAGAATATTAGGAAGATGGTGACAAAGATTATAGATTATAATATATTATGATGGTGAAATCGAGATGGTGTTACTCCATTTTTTCCTTTTGTGTCCTTGTCGCCTTGTTGGTACAGTCGCGTATTTTATCTCGGGCTGGTTTAGCCCGGGAAAAAATCCGCGCCTAGCCCATAAGTCCACTGCTCATAGGGCACAGGCCGATAAGGCACCTGCCCATAAGGCTCCTGTCCATAAGGAAGCGGCCCATACGGCTCCGGCCCATAAGGACCGGCCCATAATTCATCGGCATAAAAAGCAGCAACCCCCCGGGATGTTTTTAATTTTCTCATATGACCCATACACCCCTGGGTACAACCAAAGGATTAAAAATTATAATAAAGTTAGGGTAAAATGTAAAGGCAGAAAGGAAAATCGTCTTGTTACTTCATGCAGTGCAGTTTTATTTAAATGTAAGGGTTTTCTTACACTGGTCAGTCCGGTCAGTCCTATCCTAACCTTACCGCTGTACCCACCAGGCTGTGAACAACAGTTAACTCAAAAATCGGACGAAAATACTTAATAAAAATTAGATTCAACTTTATTTAAATTATTTTTCTTTTTAAATTCAAATCTTTTCGTAATAGATATACAGGTATATTTTTTCACAAAAACATTATGCCAAAAGAACCAAAATCCAGCCGTTATCTTGTGCACTAAATTTTTCTAAAATCATTTTTATTCATTTAAAAAAAACATGTTTTTTCCTTTATTTACTTAAAAAACACAAAATTCATTTTAATCACAACACTTTGCTCATTTGAAGTTGCTATGGCTATACTAGACGGTAACATTATATGACCAGCATCTTATCTTTAAGCAGCTCTTAAGGAACAGTAAAGTTACGAAAAAAGCTGACTTAATTTTAACAACACTAAGGAAGGTTATTCTGAGAGCCTTTAAGTTCGGTGCAACGAAATTTTACGAAATAAGGTATTCTTTAGGCTATGAAACGGAAAAAAAAGTCGGTGCGATGGGCCCTAAAGGTATCTTATTCTATTTTCTTTAGGTTTATTCTGATCGTGATATCTTCATCTGTGTTTGCTGTGATTTTAGTTTTGTTGTTGTGTTGTTTCAAGCCTATATTTTTAGCTGCTGTATCCAGTTCTTCCAGCATTGTTATCAGTTTTTCGTTCTTATCTGTTATTAAGGCGATATCATCAGCATATCTTAAATGGTTCAAGTATTGTCCGTTTACTTTGATGCCTGGTTAAATATTTTAGGGGGTATTAGTCTGTATAGAACAGTTGTCTGATATTTATAATATCCTCTTTAGCGGTAGTTTATATGCCGTTCATATCCTTTATTTTAATTATTTCATATCTACCTAGGGTCGACCTTAGACATTTCATAATTCTGTTATTTTCTATGACTCTCTTAACTTTTATTTCTTGACTCTTTGTTTTATTTTCTTTTTTAATTTTTCTAATAGTTTTATATATTTCTGTGTATTCTATCGATGTTTATTTTCCTTCTTTCTCCAAGTTTCACCTTTTTTCCATAAGCTTCTTTATTTCTTCTGATATACAATTTTATCTCTTTTTATCTTTTTCTGCAATACCTTTACCTACTTTGGCCAAAGCTCAGCATATCATTTATTTCATCTATATTTTAATTTTCACATCCTAAATTTTGGCGGTATCTTGAGAGTGCTTCCCCTTTGTGTTAGGCTATTCGGACTGGTACTAGGGAAGTAGGTATTGGAAATAAGTCTATCTTTTTTTCTTGCAAACTAAATATGTTATGCATATGCAGTTGTTTTTATAATATAATTGTATGTATATAATATTTATAATATATTTATAATATATGTAGTATTATTGTTGTATAATAATTCCCAATGAGTCCTAAAACTTTTAATCATAGTGTATATATAATCAAGTATAAGAAGACATCTAACAATTGAAATGTTTATATAATTGAGAAAAGCACTTATAGTGGTACTTTTTCCAAGAAACGCCCAATTCCCTTTCGAGAATTAAATCCGATCATTATCATATTTAAACTTTTAATTTATCATTTTTAAGCTGTTCCACAATTTCGTAGCTTAGAACATTCAAGTCTTGTCCATTCGATCTGACAGTTTTACTGTCAAAGTGATCTCCTGTTACAAACGTAAGTCAAACTTGTCAAAAACGACGCACCTGCCTCTATTTCAGTGATGCAAGCAGCGCAAACCCCAAAAACAGTGCTACCAACAGAACGTCGCCAAAACCACGAAGTGGTGTAACCCACAAAAATTCGATTTTTAGATTGGCCCACTAACATAAATAAAAAAAATGAAGTACACACAAAAAATCTACGAAGGGGCGTAACCAAAGTCCAAGTAGTATAGAAGCCGTAACCATATTTTGACATTATTTTGTCAAATCTGCTATGAAAATAAAAATTTTTTTAAAATAGTAAAAAATCAGTTACGCCACTTCGTAGTATTGACGACGAGAAGCGGGGCCAGAACGTCAAACGCATACTACTGCAGTGATTCTTAGGTTTTTTACGATATATGTTAGCAATACATTTTGAGGTCAGGAAATCCGTAGTGCCAAGTGGTAAATCTTAAGAAAGCTAAAAGGTGTCCCCCTGACAAACAAAAGTGACGTATCCAAGGGTTTTTCAAATTCCATCATGTAATACGTTAAAAAGCTTCAGTTAAATTTTCACTGAATGATCTGTATGTGGTAAAAAAATAAATTTTGAATTGTTCCGAAAATCGGATAGGCAAGCACGCAAGTTGGACCATGTTATTTTCGGTCGGATGGGTTTAAAACAACTTAATCCTCATTGTACGAACCATGTCGTGTCGGCTCGGGCGCCATAACACCCTGAACTTTTCGATATTTTACATAGCAGCAGAGGAAGTTGGAACAAAAAAATCCTTTGCAAAAGCTGCTTGCAGTTAAAAAATGAGATATTTAGTTAGATATTAGTTACCTACCTATTATTATTAAAATTATAAATGAATAATAAATGTATCATACCTAGTTTACATATTTTCTCTTCTAATGGCAAAGATGAAAATTTAATTGCCTTTAAATAGTGCACGCTAATGCTATCAGAATTAGAAACTTCCGCCAAATCATCGAAATCAAAATAAACCGCCAGCGCCTGACCGATAATGCCAAATTAGTGGTGTGCAAATACTATCTACTCGATGCTTTAATATCTGATACATGGGCGGATTCGAAGTAATCAAATCCTTCGACGCCAAATACTTGTTACTCGAATCCCGAATGGGACCGAAGCCGAAGTGTTACTTTCGTATCAATTGTATCGGCATCGGCCGTATGAGTAACGAGTTTGGAGTGTCAGATACCAAATTGCAAATAATGCAAGGACCTCAAAATTATAAACAACAAGTGAAATTAAAGAAAGAAAAATAAGAAAAAAGTTTTCTGTTTCGGCCGGGGATCGAACCCGGGATCTCTTGCTATCTAGCCTAGATAGCAAGAGATCCCGGGTTCGATCCCGTTCGATCCCCGGCCGCAGCAGAAAAGTTTTTCTTATTTTTCTTTCTTTAATTTCACTTGTTGTTTATGAGTTTGGAGTACTTGTAATCATTTGGACCGATATTTATTTACTTAAATTATTAAATGAACTATTGCGTATACCTATACGATTGATATTTACCGATAATATAATGATTACTTAGTACCGAATACAAAAATCTGATACTCGAATAGGAAGTATCAGTATCTACTCAATAGTTGGAAAAGTAATCGTTGCACATCACTATGCCAAATTGTCTAAGTGCACTAATTAAAAGTGCCCGTGAGCTGCTCTAACATGGGCGCGGGGGGCGTCACGAGGGTGCGGCCGGCATCCAGGCTAGTTTTTGTCTAAGGCACTGCCGATGGAAGGTTCAGATTCTATGTACTGTAAAATAAATAAAAAAATAAAATAAAATATTTGTTAACGCAATATAGCATTTACCAAAGTTTGTTATTTGAGCAAATCTAATTTACTTAACATTAAAAATATGTAATAAAAAGATAACCATATTAAAATTATAAAAACTGAAACTCTCAACGTAACAAGATAAAAAGGGAACATAACCTACACATAATAATAATAAGACAATTGAGCATAAAAATAATTTTCACATTTTATGTTATAAATTTTTAATTTTATTCTTGAAGGTAGTTAAAGACCACCCAAAAAATCAACATTCATTGGCAAATTATTTCCTTCTCTACACATTCTGTTTAAGGGAGAGAAATAAGTGTAATTTACTCTGTGCAAATTTAATGAAAAATGTAAAATTCTATTCTCCTCTCTTTCTATATTTCGTAATTAGAATGCGATATAACATCTACGGTGCAAATAAAAGTGAATAATTAGATTCGAACTAACTACAGTTGAACCTCTCTAACTCGAACCTCTATAACGCGAACCTCTCTATAACTCGAACCTTTTAAGTGGTCCCTGCACTTTTTATATGAATTTAACCTCTTTAACTCGAATTTCTATAAGTCGAACTCTCCATAACTCGAACTGATTTGGATGTCCCTTGAAGTTCGAGTTATAGAGGTTCGACTGTATATAGCGCATCCGCCATGCATCGCAGGTAGTTGGAACACGAATACAAACACATACATACCGGGTATTAATTTGTAGGTAATATTCCAGTCTTTATGAACAAATTTTAATATTTTTTTAAGTAAAATTTAGGAGTGCACGTGCACATGTGCACTTATGGATCACTGCAATCAATCAAAATATTCTTTGTCTGATAAGGTTGTAAAACTTTGTAGACAAAGTATATTAATAAATAAATAACTCTACTAATAACAGAAAAAATCATTTAAAAAATATATAAATCTAAAACTTGTGTATAAAATTTTAATTTTTTGTTTGGTTTTTCTTTATAACTCGCGCAGTTTTTGAGATATTTAGCTCAAATCTGGAACGTGTATTTAGCTATAAGATATACATCATTAAAAATGCCAAATATTAGGAAAAAACGGCAGTGTAATATTTTTTCCGGGGTTATTCCCCGATTTTTCTCCCAGAACTTTTTTGCAGTAAGTCACCTGGCACTATAAATCACCTTTAGATACTAAATTTCACACCTCAGATCTATCGAAAACCGTTAATAAAAAATATTTTGATGTTTTCTGCCATTTTGGTCCCTCCCCTCCGGAAATCCTGGATCCGCCACTGAAATAAAGCCAACAAAAATACTAATTTTTAACCTAAAGTAGTAATATGGCAAATTAAAATAAAACATGTTGTCATACTGTAAACGTAATATACTGCACAAACACTGTCCTTGCCCTTTGACCAGGGCAAACTGTAACGCCATTTGTCAAGCATTATCCAACGAGTATTATAGGAAACGGGAAGCTGGTTCATTTTTCTGCCCTGAAGTAGCCGATTTTCTCTGTTGAATTATGTTAACCTGACCTGTTGGAAATTTAAAAAAACTTTTTAGGTACAGTCGAACCTCTCTAACTCGAACCTCTATAACTCGAACCTCTCTATAATTCGAACCTTTTAAGTGGTCCCTGCTTGTTTTTACATGTATTTTAACCTATGTAACTCGAGTTTCTATAACTCGAACTCTCCATAACTCGAACTGTTTTGGTTGTCCCTTCAGGTTCGAGTTATAGAGGTTCGACTGTATTTGATTCACTCCCCTACTTTACTGCAACTCGATGCCTTTGTTGATAAACTGTATATCTTTTAAAATATAAATTTTCAAAGATTGGCCATTTAAGTAAAATTAAAAATTACGAGTCCTTCGGTATCTATATTTCTCTGTGTTTTGCAAAAAAAATCAAGTTATTGGTTGTTGTCGCTTGTTTCCAATACTAATTTATTTGAAAATGTTGGTTATTTTTGTAGATAACAAAATCATTCTGATTTTTTTATTTTATTTGGGATTGAATCTCTTCAGTCGAAAACACAATAAATATTTTTATATATCAATTCGTTGAACACAAAAAGCATTATGTTGTTCCTTCCCCTAGTCGCAGTCGTTCGACAAACAAGCCTGCTCTCAAATCAAAATTCTCATTTACGAATCTGTGTCACATTGATGCTCCATTTTTACGATGCTCAAAAAGATTGCCTATACGACCATATTCAGAAATTCTAAGAGAATTGAATTGGCTGAAACTCTTAGAGTTACAGCAAACTGAGTTTTTTTTCGGAAATATTAGCCAGTCGTATTAAACGAATCTAGTACCCTCAACAAAATCGAGTCTCTTCAGAACCACAATCTTTCTTAAGACGGAATTCATAACTTTCCAATTTATAATGTCTGTTACCTGCGAGGCAGCAAATAATGGTCTCACTCTAACACAACACTACTATGTCGGTTGAGAACTTTTTTCTACGCTGTCCGACGCCTATTATTCTCCACCTTCGATCCTGGCAATTATCTTCTATCAGGTTTTTTTTACTCATTGATCTTTGGATTGGATTCGTAAACGTGTCATACTCGGACATTCGCACAGTACATGTACAACTATTTCATCATCCTCCATACATAGTCTACATTCGGTCTCTTCTGTTATTCTTATTCTGTGCATGGGTACTCTTAGTTGACATTGACCCGTAAAAACCTCAGTTACTATACGGATCTCCTGTCTGGTAACTACAATGATATTCCTGGCACTCTTTTGACAAGGTCCTTTAATGAACTCTTTAGAGTAAGCCAGTTCTGGTATATTCATCCAGTATTGTTGGAAGCTGTTTCCCATATTTCCCCACCGGGCACACAGTTTAATGACTACGAGTTCGGCCTGAAATATAGCAGCTAATTGGCCGAGACTATGTTGAATCTCGACATCTTCTTGGATACTAACAACTCCAGATCCAACGCCTGATGGCATCTTGGATCTGTCGGTATGGCAGAAGCTATCGTTATTTGAAAAATTGTTCCTGTTCTTTAACCAGTCCTCCCTCTCTGGGAGTATAATGTTGTATGGATTTCTGCTGTACACCGTGTTAGGCATGTTATCATTCCTGGAGTTGCATCCAACTCTTGTTCCCTATTTAGGGCTATTGATATCACATTGTTTGCCCTGCCATGCTGGTAATTGGTCCTTATTCTAAAAGTTGCTCTGTGTGCCTCCGCCTCTAAGAGAATATGAAGCGGAGGTAAGTTTAGTAAGCATTCAAGCGTAGTCGATGTACTGGAGCTCATTGCACCACATATTGCAAGACTGGCCTTTTCTTGTAAGCTGGTTAGTTTCGCTCTTAAAATTCTTTGATGTCCCTTCTCAAACCAGACTATTGCGCCGTATGCAATCATCGGTCTAATGAGTGTTATATACAGCCAGTACATTTGTTTGAGGCTAGTGCACCAGATAGGGATAGTGTGGCTTTGCGCGTTACCTTTTCCAAATGGACATTCCAGGTGAGAGTTTTATCTAGGGTGACCCTCTGACGCAATTGGAATTTTATTATTTCACCGTTAAGCTCCGGAGGAGTCAGGAAGTTTAGCTTTCTTTTACAGGTGAACGGTATAATGACTGTTTTGCTGGGATTAACAGACATCTGTTCCCTATCACACCGGTCTTTTACCGTGTTTAGTACTTCTTGTATCTTTTCAGAGAATTCTTCTTTTGGAAGTAACACTGGAAGGGCTAAGTATACTGTGGGCTAAAGTTAGTTTCGTGAAATTATTTTTAGTTACATGTGGTATCACAATGAACTGGGAAGTTAGGTGAAGTCAGCTGATGTTACCAGTTAGTGATCTGCTCCCTCACCTAAGGCCACCTATTACCTATTTATATGATCGCCAGTTCTAAGTGTAGCATTATTTGAAAGTTATTGCTTTCTAAGTTTTATATAGTACGTTTCGGATACGCCAACCTGTAAATCTAGGTATTTTTTGTGTTCAGTTTGAAATTTTTTTATACATAAAATTAACAAATGTTTATTAGTTTTGCTTCGATAAGGGTACTCTATAAGGAAAAGCATCCTTTTATAGGTTGTATCAATAACAAAAGGAAAAGCGGGCACAAAAGAGGCAAAAGTTACGAGGAACTTTTTTGTATTATGCAGAACGGTACAAAACGTTCCCCGCTTTTTCGTAAAACTTCGGCAACGACGACACAGATATATTTATCAGGTTGTATTATGTGTACGTCACTATATGGCAGATAGAAATTGAAAATTTTTCTTTTAGAACTTTATAGATTTCACGAAGATAATAAATGTACTTCCTTGATTTTTAACAACAAATGGAAAGTAAGCATATATAATTTTGTCGTCTCCAGTTTATAAGAAAATTCCGTCCTCCACATATTTTTGATTAAAAAATAAAAAGCGTAGTTTAATTTAGTTATATTTCATTTATTCATCATGCCTATCACCCCAACGCACTTTGGTTTAAAAAGGTATTTTTAAGGGTTTTAGAAGCCACCAATATCAGTTTTTCGGATTTGTCGACACACAAATACGAAAAACTGATACAAAATGCTAAAGATATTTGTTTGCTTAAATATTAAATAAATAAAAAATCGAATAGATGAATTATTGAAATTTTTACACGGTTATAAGAATATTTATCAGCCGACCGATTTTCCATATTTAAACTATAAAGTTAAATTTTAACTCTCAAAGGACACACACACCGTGCTACAAACATTTCAAGAAAGCCAAAGTGTCTCCCTTGCAAAGAAGTCTGACGTCTTTGAGGTTTTTTCCGAAAACATTAAAAAAAACTCACATAGTGAATTTTTGGAAATTTGTTTACTTGTAACGCGCGCAAATTGCATGTTTTAAGATATTAGTCCTTGATTAAGGAGACTTGCACGTTTGACTTTGTAACATCAGGCCAAATTTTATACTAAAAGTTCGAGTTTTACCGTAAGAACAAGCTTCTTTGATGTCTTGCACAAGAAATTTAAATTTGTAAACTAATTCTTGGTTTGAAAGAATCTTCGACACGTACACAATCTACCGCATTTAGAATTCCCCGACTGCCGCACCGCAATTGTGATTCTAACGCAATTGTGATTCTAACGCGCGACATGAAACGCTCTTTTCGCCAACCCCCGGTCCTTCCCCAACTACCTCTTTCCTTTGCTAAGATATCTGGCCGTGTTATGTACAAAGGGCAGAATATCGTGCCACCTCAGATTCAGAAGGTCCTCCGTCAAAAAGGTTTCCTCTTCGTATACTTCTCTTCTTGCCTCCTTGTATGCTCCACATGATGAGAAGAAATGCGCCGAGGTCTCGTCCTCGGCCCAACATCGCTCGCACGTCGCATCCTCCTTCACTCTTATCTTCGCCATGTGTCCTTGTAGGACGCAGTGTCTGGTTAGGACTCCCACTATGGCTCGCACCTCTCTACGGGACTTGCCTTATCATACTCCTTCGCCTGTCTGGCGTTTCCTGTGTTGGTCCATTCCTTTTGTATCTCTTTCTCCACTCTGTTAGAGCCGACTTCATTTGCCCTTTTGTGAGCCTTAAGAAAGGCTCTGGCCCGACGCATTTCTGCCGGGATTCCCTGGCGAGTTCGTCCGCTTTCTCGTTTCCTGGGACTCCATGTGACCTGGGACCCATACTAGCTCCACCTCTCTTACTCCGGCCAACTCCTGAAGTGCATCCCAGCACCCCTGCACCAAACTCGCGGACATGGTGTGTTTGCACAGTGCTTTCAGCTCAGCTTGACTGTCTGAACAGATGCAGAGGCGCTTTCCTGTTTTGTTCCTAATTTATTCCTCCCATGTTATCGCCAGTATAGTGTAAATCTCCGCCTGGAAGACTGTTGCATTGGATCCCATCGAGTAGCTTTTTTCAATATCCTTGCTTTCCACGTACATTCCTGCACCGGTCGAATTCCAGTCTGTCAGCCTTGATCAGTGTGTCTATGCTTGCCTGGAAATCCCCTTAAGGTGGGGTAACAGCAACTCAAGGTTTTTTTACGATAAAGTTGGAAAGATTTCGTTCGGCCCCGCTGCCTTAAACGAAAGGAACCTTTGGACTGCCAAGGATACCGCTTTATCTGTTACGATTTCGGCCGTTAGGCTTCAATCTAGGGCGACTGTTGACTGTTTTCCATCCTGGGCAGCCTCTGTGAGGTTTCTCTCGCCTTTGAAGTGTGTCTTGATAAGTTCGAGAGACACTTCTACAGATTTGTTTAAGTGCTTATTACTTTGATTCTAGATTTTTTTTTCAGTGTATATTAATCTCTAAATTCCACTAATTTCATTAAGCTCTGTTATCGAGACGTAACGTCTAATCCCGATCGTCTGGTTTCTGGTCCATGCGTGCCATAATGAGGCTTACTAAACAATTAAGGTCAGATATTGATCTGATCCGGGTGGTGTCAGGGGATATCTTGCGGTTATATAACAATGTGTGTGTTAGAGGCAGTGGCGAAAATTGACCGCAGCTCACGTGTCAAAACATGTTTTAATTAAACTAGTTATATGTTTTCTTACTAGAGTTTATTTTGATTTAAAGTGGCCCCCACACAATCGGTATACTACTACTACGATGTTGGTTTAGAACGTTTTTCTGTGTTGTCTGACGACCTTCTGTCAGGTTTTTTTGACTACTGATCTTTGGATTGACTCTTGCCATTCCAGTTTAGGACGCCTTCCTTTTCTGCGCCTTATTGGTTGCCATTCTAGGACCTGCTTTGGTGATCTTTCGTTGTTCATCCGTTCTACATGGCCGTACGATATCAGTTGCCTTTAAGTAATGTCATCCATTATACTTCCCTCGATTCCCATTATTTATTTTATGGTCTCATTTCCTATATGATCTGTTCTAGATATTCTTATTTGGCATTTTTCTATTTTTGTTTTGTATTTTTCTGACCAATCTTTATTACATAGAACAGCGTTCTTTCCACCACTGTTTCATATGTGTTAAATTTTACATTATTTTTTATCTCTCTGCTCCATAAAATATTGTCATCCAGTAACCTTTTTTGCTTTTAATATCCCTTTTTTCTATTCTTTACAGTCTGTTTCTGTATTATCAAATGTGATACCCAAGTATACATAATCATTGCACGGATATATTGTGTGTACATTGTCTAGTTCTAACTCAAACACTTGATTCGTTTCCTGTACTGTGTCTTATCCATGTACACTATTAACTTCCACTTTTGGTATTCTTCCATTGACTTTCTCATCATATACTCCATGTCTTCTTTATCCTTAGCTACAATTATTTGGTCGTCAGCAAACTGTGCCGTGTACTTTACGTTTCCAGGTACTGCGATATATATTTGAAAAAGAGTTGGAAAAATACAGCTTTCCTGTCTCAAGCCTTTTGTTACCAGGAATTCTTTTGATAGTTGATTTCCAATTTAATATTGAATTTTTAACCGTTTGTATAGTCCTTTTATTGCTTTTATCCATGTATGATTGATATTAGTTTGTTCTAACACTATCCATAATTTTTCAATCTCTATATTTCTCGCACTCCTTTTTTTAATAATTTGTTTAAGACAAGAATCATTACAAGATCTGCCTACACGAAACTCACTTTGCTCTTCTTTTTCCCGTTCATGAAAATCATTATCTATTATGTCTCTAAGAAATTTACCGTATGATACATTTAGAGTACTGGTTACTGAAATTCCTCTGTAATTGTTGCAGTCTAGCTTGTTTCCTTTTTTCGTATCTTATTATATCCAAGCATTTAGCACGAAGTATGTTTTCATTAATGCAATCGTAGTCCGTAATATTAATTTTGAGATTTTTCTTTATTAATAAGGGAACCCCTGTAGCTGCTCTTCTTTATTTTGTGACTCCAGTAAATATGTTAACAAAATTACCGACACTACTTGTCCCTGTTCCTGCCTTTTTTGTCTCTGTAAGTGCAATAGTGCAATTAGATTTGGTTTGTTTTGGCTAGGTTAGGTTTGGTTTGCTTCGAGTTACTCCTTGGTTATAGTAACGGAGGTATCAAGTCACTCACTTTTTGCAGTATCACCCATTTAGGTAAAATAGCGCACATCTGAGATGCGTTCGAAAATAAAAGGTGAAGACAATGTAGGTTAAGGCGATATTGATAACGTCATCAAAAAAGCAAAATTACCCTAGGTAAATATCGCCTTATAGATTTTCGAACGCATGGTAATTATTATTAACACATGATTAGATTTTTTTGAACTTTATTTTAGTTTGAGAATCAATAAACATTTAAATTTAGGCGCTAGTGCGAAATCGCGGGCGATACATGCCGAGCTCCTAACCGCGGCGAATTAAGCGCATCCCGGTTCAACACCTTTTTGATTTTCGAACGCGGGTGTATGATGTCATCGTTTTCACCGTACCAATTTTAAACCTAGGGTGACAATTTTCAAAATCACATCAGCGTATGAGGAAGGTAAGTGGTTTTCTTGTCAGTAAATATTCAAAACATTTTGTATTAGTGAGAAGGAAAAATCATTGTTAGTGATTACCGTTTATGCTTTGAACTTGCACAAAATGTTAGTCAAAGATACAGTGAAACTTGGCAGCTTCTCTTTAGTTTTGATAACTGACTATCGAAAATAGCAGATCCATTTTTTTCTACTTATATGATTTGCCATTGTGTTAGCTCCCGCTAAAATTTCGCGGTTGTTTGTAAATTTTTAAAACCACACAATTGAATGAAGGACAGAGTGCATTCGCGCATTTTGGACATGCGCACCAAGAATCAGAGAGATCCTTGTCAACCGCCTCGAGAAAATGGCGTGTTAATTTCTTTCTCCAACTATTTCAAATTTCTACACTTAAAAGTGCTCGAGTTTGGTGTACTGAAGCATAGAACTAGAAACTTCAGCCCTTCAGCTACGTGGTGACTTCATTAGATCCAGAAAGGAGCCCCTTGGAACGTGAAGAAATTGGCTGCAAACTGGTGAGTGCTTTGTCTATGATTGCCGTTGTGTGGTACCAACAATTAACCTATAGACGTTTGATTATTTCGTGATTTCGTATCAATATATTTATGTTTGTTCGCGCTTCATTTAATTAAAATATTTACAGTCCATTGCAGTTATCGTTTTTCTTACCGCGGGCTAACACTATTGGTCTTTTAAGTAAGACTTGTTTAATATAAATTTATACATATGTCATTTAATTTTTACAATTTACAAATTTATTTAATGGACGAAATATAAGTTCTAAAGTTTTAACATGCTGTTGTTGTTTTCAAAGATCCTTACATAGACCGATTACTTTTATATTTTTTATCCTTTGAAAAGATATAACTTCAGTATTACATTGTATTTTTGAAAACCGAAAGAGGCGAATTTGGAAAGTCATACGATATTTAGTATCCAGAAAACAATAAAAATTTTCCAAGCGACTTGCCGTGTCTATTTGACTTCACACTCAATAAAGCCGAAATCGAAAAAATGTTAAATGACACGGCAGAGACTCGTAAATCACATTTTTCATCAAGCGCAAAAATGGGAAGCTGAAAACAATAAACAAAACACATAACAAAAACCGAGCCTATTTTCGTCGAGCTTTTTAGGTTTCTAATAGAAAAATCTTGCCACAGAAATATTGGTCAAAACTTTACCATCGGTGATAAAAACTTTGTCTGTCTCGAATGAGTTCGTGTATCTGGGACTTAACTCCTCCAATATTCAAACAGCTGAGATCAAAAGGTGCAAAAACAACTGCGAAGCACAAGCCTACCACAAAAACAAAGGTCTAACTGTACAAAACACTAATCCTACCAGCTCTCACGTACGGCTCTGAAACATGGACTATGTCAAAGCAAGATGTCAATCTTTTACTTACCTTTGAAATAAGGAACTTGAGAACCATCTTTAAAGGCATGTACGAAAATGGAGTTTGGAGGAGGAGATTTAACTTTGAGTTGAACGTGCTCTATAATAACCTCGGTGGCCTAGACGCGATGAGTCTCATAAAAACTGGGAGAGTACGATGGGCAGGACACATAGTACCGTCGGCAGATTCCAACGTACCAAAGCGGGTACTAAACACTAACCCAACTGGCCAAAGAAAACCAGGACGGCCAAAATTGAGATGGGAAGACAGTGTCACGGCGGACGGCAAAAAAATCGGTGCGCCAAACTGGAAAGTCGCTGCTTTGCAAAGAGACCGCTGAAAAGAAAAACTTGCGAAGGCCAGGACCCAACCAGGGTTGTTGCGACAAAGATGATGATGATTAATAGGAAAAATCTTTACCTGTTTATCTTTGGTTTTGTACTTTAAAATACATTTCCAAAAAGTTCTGAGAATTCTAGACACACTTCATGCACTTTTTGTGTTAATGCAAAGTCAACTACAGCGGTTGAAAGCCTTTACCTTTGGGAATAAAATTTCGTTTATTTTAAATCTGTCAAACTCATGCCAAATACAATATGGCGGCTTAAACATGAAAAACAGGCTCTACCATTCTAAATAACGTATCTAGTTCTAACTCACTTGATTCGTTTCCAATACATAAATTGTCCATGTTTACTGTTAAACCCCACTTATTGTATCCTTCCATTAATTTTCTCATCATATACTTCATATCTTCTTCATCATTAGCTACAATTACTTTGTCGTTAGCAAACTGTAGTGTGTATATGGTAAATCGGTCGGTTTTTAGTTTTTAGAGCTACTATAATATATATTTTAAGCCTTTCGTTACCTTGAATTCTTTTAAAACTCGATTTCCAATTTTAATTTTAGATTTAGACCCTTTATCGCTTTTATGTATGTAAGATTTATATTAGTTTGCTCTAACACTGTCCATAATTTTTCTACTGGAACAGTATCATATGGTTTTTGTGAGTCCACAAAGGTAACATAAGTTTTTATATTTCTGGCACTCCTTTTTTCAAGTACATTTCCACGACAAAAAACATTATCACTACAAGATCTGCTTGCACGAAACCCACTTTGCTTTTCTTTTTCTTGTTCAGTAAAAGCATTTTCTCTTAAATCTGTAAGAATCCTACCGTACAATCTGCCTAATTCATATAAATGACGTTACAGTTTCAATTTTGTCTTGCTTATCATTGTCAGTTATTTTCTAATTTTCCAAAAACATTTTCTCAGATTGATTACATTTTTTCAAAATATGACAGGTAATTAGATGTTAGACATAATCAGTATGAAGGAAATACTTTTTCTACTATTTTGATTTCTTTTTTGCTCTTTTATAAAATTCATAAAACAAAACATATACCTAAAATTTTAGGACATTCTCGGATGGGGTTCGATAAAGCATTTTTAATCTAATTAGTTTTAATTAATTAAATTCGATTAAAATAAATTAAGCAAATATTTGCGTCCCGTCCGCATCCCGGGGAAATAATACCGCTCGGTTAATTTAACTCAATTTCAGGTATTTAATTAAATACAGCTGCTGTGGGCATAATTACAATGGGCAGGCAACAATTTAAACCACTTACGCGTGTCATGTAATGTGCTAAGGGATGAACGCTAAGGCCCACGCCCGCCATCCAATACGGCGTATAAATCAATCCATGACCCGCCAAGCTGATTAATAAACCCCCTTCGGTAAATTGAAACAAATGGCTTCCCAATATTCGAGCAACAACATTTATATAGTGGCCATGTCATGTATGCCTTAGGCTTCATGGTTAACTTTAGCAAAACTCTGGAAAATTATATTTAGAAACTAGCTAGAAATTTTATTGCTGTAATTAATAAGCAATCGTTAAGCTTAAAATATACTTTACAAAAATTAAAAGGAGTCGCACAAATAAAGTAGAAAATTCGTTAGAATTTTTTTAAAGAATTCGTTACTGGATAATGGTAGAAAGAGAGAAATATATGACTTGCCCAACTCTGGGGAAACACACCCGCCATTTGTATATAGGGTCTTGAGTCAGCATTATCATGACTGTCATTTTTTACTATTGGTAATTATGAATATCGTACCTCCAAACAATCTCCAATTTAACAGTTTTTGATTATTGAGTCAACTAGATTAAAAATTGGCGCGTTTTCTGCTACTCTAAAACAAAAGACAAAAAGTAATAGAGGTAACAATTACTAAAGAGTAAATAAGTCCCTATCAAACTATCAATCTATAAAGCAAAACAAAATTTGTATTTTGCTCTTTTGAAAAATGTATAATCTAAAACATATACCTAAAGTTTCAGTACATTCTAGAATTGAGTTCGATAAAGCACTTTTAACCTAATTAGTTTTAATTGTTTAACTTATTCGATTAAAATTAATTAAGCGAATATCTGGGTCCCGCCCGTATCCCGTGGAAATAATACCGCTCGGTTAATTTAACTCGATTTCAGGTATTTAATTAAATACAGCTGCTGTGGGCATAATTACAATGGACAGGCAACAATTTAAACTACTTACGCGTGTCATGTAATGTGCTAAGGGATGAACGCTAAGGTCCACGCCCGCCATCCAATACGGCGGATAAATCAATCGATGACCCGCCAAGTTGATTAATAAACCCGCTTCGGTAAATTGAAACAAATGGCTTCCCAATATCCGAGCAACAACATTTATATAGTGGCCATCTCATGTATGCTTTAGGCTTCATGGTTAACTTTAGCAAAACTCTCGAAAATTATATTTAGATACTCGCTAGAAATTTTATTGCAGTAATTAATTAGCAATCATTAAGCTTAAAACATACTTTACAAAAATTAAAAGAAGTCGCACAAATAAAGAAGAAAATTCGTTAGAAATTTTTTAAAGAATTCGTTACTGGATAATGGTAGAAAGAGAGAATTATATGACTTGCCCAACTCTGGGGAAACACACACACCCGCCAAATGTATATAGGGCCTTGAGTCAACATTATCAATATGAAGAAAATAGTTTTAACATTTATTTTAATTCCATGCAGTGCATACTATCATTTTTTACTATTGGTAATTATGAATATCGTACCTCCAAACAATGTCCAATTTAACAATTTTTGATTTTTGAGTCACCTAGATTAAAAATTGGCGCGTTTTCTACTACTCTAAAACAAAAGACGCAACGTATGGACAAAAAATAATAGAGGTAACAATTACTAAAGAGTAAATAAGTCCCCATCAAACTATCAATCCATAAAGCAAAACAAAATTTGTATTTAGCTCTTTTAAAAAATGTATAATCTAAAACATATACCTAAAGTTTCAGTACATTCTAGAATTGAGTTCGATAAAGCACTTTTAACCTAATTAGTTTTAATTATTTAACTTATTCGATTAAAATTAATTAAGCGAATATCTGGGTCCCGCCCGTATCCCGTGGAAATAATACCGCTCGGTTAATTTAACTCGATTTCAGGTATTTAATTAAATACAGCTGCTGTGGGCATAATTACAATGGACAGGCAACAATTTAAACTACTTACGCGTGTCATGTAATGTGCTAAGGGATGAACGCTAAGGTCCACGCCCGCCATCCAATACGGCGGATAAATCAATCGATGACCCGCCAAGTTGATTAAT
Organism: Aspidapion aeneum; assembly: GCA_963576565.1. Taxonomy (NCBI): domain Eukaryota; kingdom Metazoa; phylum Arthropoda; class Insecta; order Coleoptera; family Brentidae; genus Aspidapion; species Aspidapion aeneum. The sequence goes on along the minus strand of OY755043.1, from coordinate 3,946,131 downwards.
AAACCCGCTTCGGTAAATTGAAACAAATGGCTTCCCAATATTCGAGCAACAACATTTATATAGTGGCCATCTCATGTATGCTTTAGGCTTCATGGTTAACTTTAGCAAAACTCTCGAAAATTATATTTAGATACTAGCTAGAAATTGTATTCCAGTAATTAATTAGCAATCATTAAGCTTAAAACATACTTTACAAAAATTAAAAGAAGTCGCACAAATAAAGAAGAAAATTCGTTAGAAATTTTTTAAAGAATTCGTTACTGGATAATGGTAGAAAGAGAGAATTATATGACTTGCCCAACTCTGGGGAAACACACCCGCCAAATGTATATAGGGCCTTGAGTCAGCATTATCAATATGAAGAAAATAGTTTTAGCATTTATTTTAATTCCATGCAGTGCATGACTATCATTTTCTACTATTGGTAATTATGAATATCGTACCTCCAAACAATGTCCAATTTAACAGTTTTTGATTATTGAGTCAACTAGATTAAAAATTGCCGCGTTTTCTACTAATCTAAAACAAAAGACGCAACGTATGGACAAAAAATAATAGAGGTAACAATTACTAAAGAGTAAATAAGTCCCTATCAAACTATCAATCTATAAAGCAAAACAAAATTTGTATTTTGCTCTTTTGAAAAATTTATAAACTAAAACATATACCTAAAGTTTTAGTACATTCTAGAATTGAGTTCGATAAAGCACTTTTAATCTAATTAGTTTTAATTATTTAACTTAATCGATTAAAATTAATTAAGCGAATATCTGCGTCCCGTCCGCATCCCGTGGAAATAATACCGCTCGGTTAATTTAATTCGATTTCAGGTATTTAATTAAATACAGCTGCTGTGGGCATAATTACAATGGACAGGCAACAATTTAAACTACTTACGCGTGTCATGTAATGTGCTAAAGGATGAACGCTAAGGCCCACGCCCGCCATCCAATACGGCGTATAAATCAATCGATGACCCGCCAAGTTGATTAATAAACCCGCTTCGGTAAATTGAAACAAATGGCTTCCCAATATTCGAGCAACAACATTTATATAGTGGCCATCTCATGTATGCTTTAGGCTTCATGGTTAACTTAAGCAAAACTCTCGAAAATTATATCTACAAACTAGCTAGAAATTTTATTGCAGTAATTAATTAGCAATCATTAAGCTTGAAACATACTTTACAAAAATTAAAAGGAGTCGCACAAATAAAGAAGAAAATTCGTCAGAGTTTTTTAAAAGAATTCGTTACTGGATAATGGTAGAAAGAGAGAATAATATGACTTGCCCAACTCTGGGAAAACACACCCGCCAAATGTATATAGGGCCTTGAGTCGGCATTATCAATATGAAGAAAATAGTTTTAGCATTTATTTTAATTCCATGCAGTGCACGACTATCATTTTCTACTATTGGTAATTATGAATATCGTACCTCCAAACATTATCCAATTTAACATTTGTTGGTTTTTGAGTCAACTAGATTAAAAATTGGCGCCTTTTCTACTCATCTAACCCAAAAGAATCAACATATGGACAAAAAATAATATAGGTCACAATAATTAATTAATAAAGAGTAAATAAGTCCTCATCAAACTATCAATCCATAAAGCAAAACAAAATTTGTATTTTGCTCTTTTAAAAAATGTATAAACTAAAACATATTATTAAAGTTTTAGTACATTGTAGAATTGAGTTCGATAAAGGACTTTTAATCTAATAAGTTTTAATTATTTAACTTATTCGACTAAAACTAATTAAGCGAATATCTGGGTCCCGTCCGCATCCCGTGGAAATAATACCGATCGGTTAATTTAACTCGATTTCAGGTATTTAATTAAATACAGCTGCTGTGGGCATAATTACAATGGACAGGCAACAATTTAAACCACTTACGCGTGTCATGTAATGTGCTAAAGGATGAACGCTAAGGCCCACGCCCGCCATCCAATACGGCGTATAAATCAATCGATGACTCGCCAAGCTGATTAATAAACCCCCTTCGGTAAATTGAAACAAATGGCTTCCCTATATTCGAGCAACAACATTTATATAGTGGCCATGTCATGTATGCCTTAGGCTTCATGGTTAACTTTAGCAAAACTCTGGAAAATTATATTTAGAAACTAGCTAGAAATTTTATTGCTGTAATTAATAAGCAATCGTTAAGCTTAAAATATACTTTACAAAAATTAAAAGGAGTCGCACAAATAAAGTAGAAAATTCGTTAGAATTTTTTTAAAGAATTCGTTACTGGATAATGGTAGAAAGAGAGAAATATATGACTTGCCCAACTCTGGGGAAACACACCCGCCATTTGTATATAGGGTCTTGAGTCAGCATTATCATGACTGTCATTTTTTACTATTGGTAATTATGAATATCGTACCTCCAAACAATCTCCAATTTAACAGTTTTTGATTATTGAGTCAACTAGATTAAAAATTGGCGCGTTTTCTGCTACTCTAAAACAAAAGACAAAAAGTAATAGAGGTAACAATTACTAAAGAGTAAATAAGTCCCTATTAAACTATCAATCTATAAAGCAAAACAAAATTTGTATTTTGCTCTTTTGAAAAATGTATAATCTAAAACATATACCTAAAGTTTCAGTACATTCTAGAATTGAGTTCGATAAAGCACTTTTAACCTAATTAGTTTTAATTATGTAACTTATTCGATTAAAATTAATTAAGCGAATATCTGGGTCCCGCCCGTATCCCGTGGAAATAATACCGCTCGGTTAATTTAACTCGATTTCAGGTATTTAATTAAATACAGCTGCTGTGGGCATAATTACAATGGACAGGCAACAATTTAAACTACTTACGCGTGTCATGTAATGTGCTAAGGGATGAACGCTAAGGTCCACGCCCGCCATCCAATACGGCGGATAAATCAATCGATGACCCGCCAAGTTGATTAATAAACCCGCTTCGGTAAATTGAAACAAATGGCTTCCCAATATTCGAGCAACAACATTTATATAGTGGCGATCTCGTGTATGCTTTAGGCTTCATGGTTAACTTTAGCAAAACTCTCGAAAATTATATTTAGATACTAGCTAGAAATTTTATTGCAGTAATTAATTAGCAATCATTAAGCTTAAAACATACTTTACAAAAATTAAAAGAAGTCGCACAAATAAAGAAGAAAATTCGTTAGAAATTTTTTAAAGAATTCGTTACTGGATAATGGTAGAAAGAGAGAATTATATGACTTGCCCAACTCTGGGGAAACACACCCGCCAAATGTATATAGGGCCTTGAGTCAACATTATCAATATGAAGAAAATAGTTTTAACATTTATTTTAATTCCATGCAGTGCATACTATCATTTTTTACTATTGGTAATTATGAATATCGTACCTCCAAACAATGTCCAATTTAACAGTTTTTGATTTTTGAGTCACCTAGATTAAAAATTGGCGCGTTTTCTACTACTCTAAAACAAAAGACGCAACGTATGGACAAAAAATAATAGAGGTAACAATTACTAAAGAGTAAATAAGTCCCTATCAAACTATCAATCTATAAAGCATAACAAAATTTGTATTTTGCTCTTTTGAAAAATTTATAAACTAAAACATATACCTAAAGTTTTAGTACATTCTAGAATTGAGTTCGATAAAGCACTTTTAATCTAATTAGTTCTAATTATTTAACTTTTTCGATTAAAACTAATTAAGCGAATATCTGCGTCCCGTCCGCATCCCGTGGAAATAATACCGCTCGGTCAATTTAACTCGATTTCAGGTATTTAATTAAATACAGCTGCTGTGGGCATAATTACGATGGACAGGCAACAATTTAAACCACTTACGCGTGTCATGTAATGTGCTAAGGGATGAACGCTAAGGTCCACGCCCGCCATCCAATACGGCGGATAAATCAATCGATGACCCGCCAAGTTGATTAATAAACCCGCTTCGGTAAATTGAAACAAATGGCTTCCCAATATTCGAGCAACAACATTTATATAGTGGCCATGTCATGTATGCTTTAGGCTTCTTGGGTAACTTTAGGGAAACTCTCGAAAATTATATTTATAGACTAGCTAGATGTTTTATTGCAGTAATTATTTAGCAATCATTAAGTTTAAAACATACTCGAAAAAAACTAAAAGGATTCGCAAAAGTTTTTAAAAAAGAACTTATTAGCACTTACTAAGCTTGTGATGACTGTCAATTTGAGAAATGCTCTTTTCAATGAGGATAGAACTGTTCGCTGGTGCACTAATTCATTTTAATATCGAAGAGACTTTCAGTCGATTTCTGATTGCGACAATGTCTTAGCAGAAGTCTTGGAAGTACTACCAACCGCTACTCTCAGAAACTGTTAAGAGAACATAAATTCATTATGTTATACTCAAACAAAGACAGAGAGACAAAGAGTTGCAAATATCTGGCAACAGAACTTTTATGTGAATATCTCATGAGGATCCTCACACTTAGAATATTTCTCTATATACTGAACGGCGACTAGGAACACTGCAAAGATATCAATATTCCTTTTTATTGGGGCCTCAAGTCCTTAAAAGTATCATAAAATCTCAGTGCCAGTTAATGTTGTCCAATGAGTTTCATTCAAAATAGGTTAAGACCTAAAGCTTTTGTCTCTTTCGACGTTTTTTTATTTTTTCATTAAATATGTGTTACCATCTGGTTCTTGGAATAAGTTATATTGATTATTATTCACAATGATCTTCACGTTAATATGTTCATTGATCTCTTTTTTATATTTTACATTGCACGTTGCAATAATTCTTTTATTAATGAAATAATGTTGTACTGAGTAGGTATCCACGGACTTTAGTTCAGAAATTATTTGTCATATTTTAAATAGTTGCTCTGAAAATTCTTAAATGGTTTCAGATTTACTTTTTGTCCAAGGATTTTGTTAATCTTTGCTTTATTTAGTTCTTTTGCGGCTCTTTATCCTTTTTTTCTCCGCGGGATAATCGTAAAAGCTGAAAGATGTTTTTGCTAGGTCAATAAATTAACCCTTGAATAATTTACGTCACACAACGTCGTACTGCCAAACTTAGAAAGGGCCTCTACATAATTTAGTAGGCTCGGTTGTGAATACCAACACACTCATATAGCTACACACACACACGCATCGGGAACAGCTAAGTCTTTTTTCGTTTAACATTCCGTTTTAGATAGCACAGAATTAGCTTATGTCGTAGTGCAGCTTAATTTTCCAGTAGATCGTCTAGTGAAAACTGCACAGAAGGTTTTTGTTAACTTAAAAGTCTAAGAAGAACATGAGTATTTAACAGGATTGCCCCTCGATAAACCAGCAATGGGTTACGTACTGTCAAACGTCGAAAAGGCCTTTACATTATTTAGTAGGCTCCGTTGTGATTACCAACACACTCATATAGCTACACACACACACACGCATTGGGAACTATATATATATATATATATATATATATATATATATATATATATATATATATATATATATATATATATTTATCGGTTTCACAACGTTCTACGTCTTCCGATACCCAATCTCCACTCGTTTCTGTTTGCCCATAATTCATCATCTAGGCCTCTTATTCTTATTTCACTGCCTATTCCTTCTCACCAGCTTCTCCTTGGCCGTCCTCGTTTTCTTCAGCCAGTTGGTTTCCATTGTAGTATTTGTTTGGGTAGTCTTTCATCATTCATTCTTTGTACATATCCGTACCACACCAGTTATTTTGTTTTTATATCATCCACTAAAGTACGTTCACCCACTATCATAATTTCTCTTATTCTTTGATTTGTAACTCCTTCTCTTTTTGATTTCCCTGCTGCCCTTCTCCAGTAGTCCATCTCCGTAGCGGAAAGCATTTTTTCTATTCTATCCTTGATTGGCCATACCTTTGAGCCGTATGTAATAATACTTTTTACAATGGTGTTATATATAAGCTTTTTGTTAAGTTTTGATATACTTTGGTCCCAAACTATTCTATTTAATAAAGTTATTGCTTTTCTTCCTTGTACGTTTTGATCTTTTATAGCTTTGTCTAGTGTTCCGTCCACCGATACACATATACTCTGTCTTATTGAACTGCATTGGGAACTGCTGGAAAGTCTTTTTTCGTGTAACATTCCGCTTTAGATAGCACAGAATTGGGTTCTGACGCAACAAAGCCTAATTAAGTATTAGATCTTATGGGAAATATTGCACAAAGGGGTTTATTGACCCAGGAGTCTGAAGCGTGGTCTACACATAACGTTTTGCCTGAAGTGTTACTTGATCAGCTAAAATGGATCAGGCAAAGCCTCTTGTGTAGACAATAAAACGTACTTTTTGCCTGAACTGAACAGGACTGAAGTCAGACCTGTTGAACTGATCGGTAGAGGCTTTGTTTCCGGTAAAACGTCAGTTTTAGCGGCATTTCTTGTGGTAGTGCATACAATTTTAATTCCTTTCGAGAGCAACTTAGAAGTTGGTATACGAACCGTAGGAAATCAAACAGGTTATTGTCTTCCTCCACTAATTTTTAATTTGTTTTAAACAACATGTTTCGTAAGCAGAAACTTACATCTTCAGGGAACATTACCAAACTAAATCAGCACAACATTTTGAAAAACTGGTTAAAAAACTATGTTTAGCTACTGAAACGGTTAAGTCATAGACATTTAAAACAAAAAACATTATTGACAAAAGCAGTGCTTCCTCCATGGTGTATCAAAAACTGATCTAAAAACGTACGTCAAAACTATCAAGTGTGTACGCTAGTCTTTCAACCGTCATACTTGACCCTTTTGACTGACAGGCAAGACGTAAGGTAAAACGTTATGTATAGACCCCGCTTAAGAAGAAGCTAAAAATTTAAAAGGATTGCCGCTCTAGACACCAGCAACGGTTTTTTTAAGCGAGAAGTCAGATATAAAGATTATGCCAAGCTGGAGGGCACAAGACGCTAGCGCTACCAAGTCCACTTCCAATCCCTGGCTTCGCATGCGTAGATCTACCAATATTATTTACCTCATGTATTAGAATCGATGTACAGGGTGATTTTCACTTGAATGATTCTAACCACATGAAAATAGAAAGTTTCAAAAACCTAACCTAACGAAACCTAATCAGATCTAATCGAACCGAACCAAAGCAAACTAAACCAATATTTTTTTTCAAAAAAGAAACTTTCCTGACTTCCTACCTGGGATGCTAGAGGATGTGAATCCGAACCGGACTGTACCGAACCGAACAGCACAGAATTAGCTTATGTCGTAGTGCAGCTTAATTTTCCAGTAGATCGTCTAGTGAAAACTGCACAGAAGGTTTTTGTTAACTTAAAAGTCTAAGAAGAACATGAGTATTTAACAGGATTGCCCCTCGATAAACCAGCAATGGGTTACGTACTGTCAAACGTCGAAAAGGCCTTTACATTATTTAGTAGGCTCCGTTGTGATTACCAACACACTCATATAGCTACACACACACACACGCATTGGGAACTATATATATATATATATATATATATATATATATATATATATATATATATATATATATATATATATATTTATCGGTTTCACAACGTTCTACGTCTTCCGATACCCAATCTCCACTCGTTTCTGTTTGCCCATAATTCATCATCTAGGCCTCTTATTCTTATTTCACTGCCTATTCCTTCTCACCAGCTTCTCCTTGGCCGTCCTCGTTTTCTTCAGCCAGTTGGTTTCCATTGTAGTATTTGTTTGGGTAGTCTTTCATCATTCATTCTTTGTACATATCCGTACCACACCAGTTATTTTGTTTTTATATCATCCACTAAAGTACGTTCACCCACTATCATAATTTCTCTTATTCTTTGATTTGTAACTCCTTCTCTTTTTGATTTCCCTGCTGCCCTTCTCCAGTAGTCCATCTCCGTAGCGGAAAGCATTTTTTCTATTCTATCCTTGATTGGCCATACCTTTGAGCCGTATGTAATAATACTTTTTACAATGGTGTTATATATAAGCTTTTTGTTAAGTTTTGATATACTTTGGTCCCAAACTATTCTATTTAATAAAGTTATTGCTTTTCTTCCTTGTACGTTTTGATCTTTTATAGCTTTGTCTAGTGTTCCGTCCACCGATACACATATACTCTGTCTTATTGAACTGCATTGGGAACTGCTGGAAAGTCTTTTTTCGTGTAACATTCCGCTTTAGATAGCACAGAATTGGGTTCTGACGCAACAAAGCCTAATTAAGTATTAGATCTTATGGGAAATATTGCACAAAGGGGTTTATTGACCCAGGAGTCTGAAGCGTGGTCTACACATAACGTTTTGCCTGAAGTGTTACTTGATCAGCTAAAATGGATCAGGCAAAGCCTCTTGTGTAGACAATAAAACGTACTTTTTGCCTGAACTGAACAGGACTGAAGTCAGACCTGTTGAACTGATCGGTAGAGGCTTTGTTTCCGGTAAAACGTCAGTTTTAGCGGCATTTCTTGTGGTAGTGCATACAATTTTAATTCCTTTCGAGAGCAACTTAGAAGTTGGTATACGAACCGTAGGAAATCAAACAGGTTATTGTCTTCCTCCACTAATTTTTAATTTGTTTTAAACAAATAGTCCCGACATGTTTCGTAAGCAGAAACTTACATCTTCAGGGAACATTACCAAACTAAATCAGCACAACATTTTGAAAAACTGGTTAAAAAACTATGTTTAGCTACTGAAACGGTTAAGTCATAGACATTTAAAACAAAAAACATTATTGACAAAAGCAGTGCTTCCTCCATGGTGTATCAAAAACTGATCTAAAAACGTACGTCAAAACTATCAAGTGTGTACGCTAGTCTTTCAACCGTCATACTTGACCCTTTTGACTGACAGGCAAGACGTAAGGTAAAACGTTATGTATAGACCCCGCTTAAGAAGAAGCTAAAAATTTAAAAGGATTGCCGCTCTAGACACCAGCAACGGTTTTTTTAAGCGAGAAGTCAGATATAAAGATTATGCCAAGCTGGAGGGCACAAGACGCTAGCGCTACCAAGTCCACTTCCAATCCCTGGCTTCGCATGCGTAGATCTACCAATATTATTTACCTCATGTATTAGAATCGATGTACAGGGTGATTTTCACTTGAATGATTCTAACCACATGAAAATAGAAAGTTTCAAAAACCTAACCTAACGAAACCTAATCAGATCTAATCGAACCGAACCAAAGCAAACTAAACCAATATTTTTTTTCAAAAAAGAAACTTTCCTGACTTCCTACCTGGGATGCTAGAGGATGTGAATCCGAACCGGACTGTACCGAACCGAACCTATCCAAACCTAACCCTACCCAACTAAACCTAATTAGCAATACGTGTTGTAGTTTAGTTTGGTTAGGTTAGGTTTGGTTCAGTTTAGTTAGGTTCGGTTCGGATTCACATCCTCTAGGATCCCGGGCAGGAAGTCAGGAAAGTTTTTTTTTTGAAAAAAATTATTGGTTCAGTTTCCTTCGGTTCGGTTAGATTTGATTAGGTTTTGTTAGGTTAGGTTTTTGAAACTTTTTATTTTCATGTGGTTAGAATCATTCAAGTGAAAATCACCCTGTATGCATCTATTCTAAGACATGAGGTAAATAATATTGGTAGATCTGCGCTTGCGAAGCCAGGGATTGAAAGTGGACTTGGTAGCGCTAGCGTCTTGTGCTGGAGGGCCACTTAACTTGCCCAAATCCCACTTTGTATTGTTTGGTCAACTAATGTCGCTATGAGTAAAGTATAACTTCCCGCACTAGTTAAGTAAATAACTATTCTGAATGTTGGTTTTATCCTGTGTTAAATGAAGCAGGGAAAGTTAACGTCTGTCGACTCTTAAGAAAATATTGCACCCCTGTTTCATCTCTATGCTGACACACGCGTATGTTTTTAATTTCCCCCGGCAAATAACTTACCACGAAAAACAAATTGGTATATAAAGTAAATAGAGCGATAATAAATTGGATGTTTGCGTGAGGCAAAAAAATTAATGTTTTTTATTTTTATTTTGTATTTTTACAGTGTTTTATTAAATTTTTGTAATAACAGAGAAATTATGGTATATCAAGTGTAACAGGTTACCTTGTTGACAGTGGTACTATCAAATCACGTGGCAAAGGCTTTAATGTTGTAAGCTACTCTTTTAGGCAATAACTTAAATGAATTATAAAATTCTCAATTATGTAAACAATGGAGGAAAATCATACGAGATGTGACAATAAAATTATAAGACTATTGTACAAAAAGTACTTTATTTAAACTTAATGATGTTCCCCATCAATGTTGTCCCCTTCTCTATCGACTGTAGGTAGAGGAGTTTTCCCTCGCAGTAGTTGCTTCTCTTGGTTTCACACTAAAATGGATTTCCATGGATCACTGTGCCTGAATGACGTCTTTCAAATAAGGATTATTAATTTCTAAACAAAAGCATTACCATCAAACATCGTTAAAAGATCAATGTTAAAATTATATTTAAAACATATAACACATCTCATTAATAGTTCCTTAAGAGCTGCAATTTTTCCAGATATATTAAAATGTTTGAATATGCTATGCTTCATAAAATTTCAAAGTTATTTAGATAAGAATAATATCTTAGCCACAATGGTTTTGAGCTGAAAGGTCAACAGCATCAGCAATTATAGTGTTTTTAGAGGTTTTAAGTCGTCTGAAAGTGCACAAGTATCCTGTTGGGATTTTCTGCGATCTTAGTAGGGTGCTCGACTATGTGGATCATGAGATGGTTCTCAAGAGACTGAGCTCTTTTGGTATTGATAAAATTGATCTGGATTGGTTTAATTACTAATTAAAATGTCGCCGAAAATTCTTACAAGTGGCCGACCGGACGGGTAAAGCTCAGGATTCGGGAAACCTGGAGGTTAACGTTCCATATCAAAAAATAGGCTTGCCAAGAAAAAATATTTGTTACAAATCTTAGTCCTAAAATATTTAATAAACTTTATTTTACAAATATTTTATACGCTAATGTCTCTGTTAAAGCATGTATGATAAAACAAAAATAAAACAAAGTGCAGGGTATGGCAAAAGTCAATTTTGCGAACAGGTTTTTCCATTTAAGCCTCAATAGAGATGCAGCGTCAGCTATCTCGATGCACTTGTTTGCCAATAAACTAATCCCCAGGCGATACACCCCAAATCTACTATTTTAAAAGGCTTTATTGAAGTCTAGTTGGTTTTTGTCACACCTATTCGCTGGATGGATCTGGAATAATAAACATATATTTCAAGGTTAAAGGATTTTAACAACTATAACACATATTTCAAGCCCTATATTTGAAAAAATATCTGACAAAAAGATATTTATAATACTAATTTGTATAAAAAAGTCGTGTAAATTTCTACGATCTACTTTTTTCAAAAAAAAAAAATTCTAATTATTTTATCGATATTATTTTTATTATTTCCCTAAACTAGCTATCCTGTGCTTCTTTAGAAAGTTTTAAAATCAAATGGTTAGGGTGGTATCTGGACAGGTTATGATAAGTTTTCGATCAATTGACAAAAGTTAGAATAACACCAATTTCGAACTCTCCAAAGAAGAACAGGAAAATAGTAGTAGAAGGAGAATGCCATAGTTTAAAGACTTCAGGTCTTCCGATTTTAACTCCTCTACTTCGAGTACTCCTCCTCTTGCTCATTGATATGCTTCACATTGTGCTCAGAAGTTAAATGTTGTTTCCTCTTTCTGTCTACACTTGGGACACGTCCTATGGTGCTTTGTCACGTGGTTCGGTGTGTGCACAGTATCCTGCAAGAACTCCACCTGCATTCCTTTTCAATCCAGCATAAGCGAAAGCTACTGAGAGTCTGTTTTACCAGTGTACAGCCGTTTATATTAGTTTACGCTTTATGCAACTCCTTGAGGCTCTCTTAACTCTACACAGGATTCAGGGCCCAAAAAACTTTGTTCTGAGCCCCTTTCGGCCTATCGGTTATCGGCCTTTTCTTTACAAGGGATTCATATATGACCTGAAGCACACAGGACACACCTTCTTTGTCTCGGTCAGTTCTTGGAGTGTTTCAGAGCATTGGCTCTTTTGATGTCTCTCCAGTAAGCCTAGACCCTTCTGTAACGCAAAAGAGGGCTCCCATCGGGAATTCTACTCGATTCTCTTTCCACTTATCTCTACTTGCTAAAGTGACTGTGTATTTCATTGTAGGTCTTAGAGCTCTGAGTGGTTGTTTACTCTTTGGGCCGATAGTGGTGTCTGATGATGCACAATTTGAGCGATGTCTTTGTTTCCAGAATCTGTTCCTTTTTTCACCCACATTTCCGAGTCCTTCATTTCAAGGTAGCATTTAATTGTAAAGTAATTCGAAAATAATTTAAAATTAAAGAAAAATCTTAGAAATCAAAAAAAAACTGTTACCAATTTTTCTGTATTACTAATATTCGCTATTTTACCCTACGTTTCATAAAAGCATAAAAACATTAATAATAATCGTGAAACTCCGGTTAGTGCTACTTGGGTGTCCGTATTTCCTGCAACCTATAATAAAAACGCTGACCGCAATTCACAAAGTTTGGGTAGATTATCGTCGCCTTAATACATTAAGTTAGAGAGTAGCTTATTCGTTGCCACCCGTGTCGGAAATACCCAACAACAAAACATCTTATTCCGCTATTTTTTATGTCCTTTGGCTTAACCAATTTTTGATGAGCGTAAAATACTTTGTTTTTGTTTATTATTATCTGGCTTATTTCTATGTGTTTATGTTTGCCTCCAAGTTTGTAAACTTTTCCACTTGCTTGACTGTATTTTCAGTCCTCCTATATCGGATTCTGTATCAAGCACTGTTGCAGTTTCCGTTAAAAATATTTCATTACTACCATGAACACCAATATCATCCACGGAGCCAGTAATCTGCGTTAATTTAGTGCCAATATTCCTAGCTTACTGTATTAGTTTTACACACATATATATTCCCTATGCGCAAAAGTTTTTTTAAAGTATATTACTTATTAGAAAATTAGGCATTAACACAATTATGTAGCTACAATACATAGATATATAGGTATAATCAGTAAATAAACGTTAAACCTCTTAAATAGATATAATTTTTTAACCATTATGAACATACCTAATCAAATACCAGATATAAAAAAAATAGAAAAATATAAATATAAATAAACAATCAAGTGGAACTAAAAAGCGACAATTTCTTTCAGACCAGTATCCGCGAAATTACGAATGGTTCCCAACACAGAAATTACATTTCCTCTCTGGATCGCCAAGCTGATCCTTTGAATGAAGAAGGCTTTAAAGCTTCTGTACTTAACTCTCAAACTTAATTTATCCAAAAACTTTTTGGCTTCTCCACCCCAAGGACCACGGGTTTCCACAATAAAAGAAAGAGAAATATAGCGATCCGGCAGCTCCTCATACTTTCAATGTTTTTCTGTTTCGCCAATTTGTGCAGCCACACCTGATTCTTTAGATGTTTTTGCAATGTAGATATCAGTATGTTGTATACAAGGCGTCCCAGATTTAACCTCTCCCTGCCTTCCAAGGAATCAAAGAAACTCCGTCAACACGCTTCCCGCCATTTATCTAAATTCCAGTTGCTTGCTTGATTAATTAATTATCAGCTTTTTTTACTGCAAATACAGACATGCCGCTCCCACACCGGAAGACGAAGTCTTAATGCAATGGAAACGTGAAAAACAGAGTCTTCAAGATGATTCCCCAGAAACGCTGAAGGAAGAGCGTTTAGTCATGCATTACTTTTATAGTTCTGAAGAGGTAAGTCTTCAAGATGATTCCCCAGAGACACTGAAGGAAGAGTGTTTAGCCATGCATTATTTTCAAATCAAAACCTTTCTGACTATATTGAATATTTGTCTGGTGTATTTAAAATTGATTGGGAAAGAATGGTTTTAATCAAAGCTTGTACACTTTTACATGATCCTAAAAAGGCTGACAAACATAATTTAGATGATTCGCGTATTCCAAGGCCGCCTAATTTTACAGGTGTTGATTTTTGCCACGATAGATTTTCAAAATTGCAATTTGTTATTTGTTGTACAGTTCTTTAAAAAAACGGGCATCCTAATAAAGTTAAAACTATTGATGTATTTTTAACATATTTATCAATTTCTTTAAATATTTTAAAATTGTTAGGATCTGTATTATTGGACAAAAAACAAATCTCACATTAACTAAAACAACTCTAGATCGACCTGTACACTTGCTATAATTAAATTTTTAAAATCTTCTAAAGCCCTCTCTGGTTTCCCTGCGAAACAACCATCATCTAGATACTACGATTGATTTGTGATTTAATTAATCTACTATATTATAATTGCCAAACAAAAAAGGGCAGGACCTATATGGTCCCCTTTCTAGACTCCTCTATGTAATAAAATTTATTGTTCTTTTAGAGAGTTTATTTGCGTTTTTAAGTGGGACTTTTTTATTGAGCAAATTGAAATCAATGGATTTTATTGTTACCTTAAACAACATACCAAATCAAAATGTCGAAATTATAAGAACTAGAGGGAACTCCTAACGATATATTTGTAAATAGAAATTATAGAGATCAAGGTATCTCTAATACAGATAACTTTCAAGGAGTAATTCTTTACCTCCCAGAAGCAAGTAAAGCTGGCGGAGAGAATAGAGAACATGTTACCAGTAACATAAATAATACATTCGACTGAACATTTCAATTTGAAAGTGGCCTTTCAAGGGATATTTACTCGTCTCTCGAAACCAAACTAAATTACGGAAATATTCACTTTGCTACAAAACTACCTGTTTGAGACAACATACATTTCAAAATCTTCGAAGATCATTTAACCAACATAAAACATAAAATTTTATCTCGGCTTGTCAAGCGCGATAAAATTGGTCTCTCGTCTTCAGTAGCGAATGCCTTACTAGCTCGAGGAACCCCTCTCTGTCTCGTAATGTTTAGCTCGACGAGACCAGAGTGACATATTTTATTTTAATAAACACTGGAAACGAGACTTGCGGCAATATTATTTTTATGTTTTCGGGGCTCGTCGTGCATCCTTGTTCCAAATAATTTAAAAATTTAAATATTTTAAAATTTTCCAAAATTTCAAACATTTTAAAAATTTTAAAAAAATCAAAATTTAAAATATTTGTAAAAAATTTCAAAAACTTTGAAAAACAAAGATTTTAATGATGGTAGATTTTTGTGTTTTGACATTTTGAAATTTTTTGATATTTTAGAATTTTTCTCCATTTTGCAGAATTTTTAAAATTACAAAAATAAAGAATTAATTTTTGTAATTTTTGTAATTTTTGTAATTTTTGTAATTTTTGTAATTTTTGTAATTTTTGTAATTTTTGTAATTTTTGTAATTTTTGTAATTTTTGTAATTTTTGTAATTTTTGTAATTTTTGTAATTTTTGTAATTTTTGTAATTTTTGTAATTTTTGTAATTTTTGTAATTTTTGTAATTTTTGTAATTTTTGTAATTTTTGTAATTTTTGTAATTTTTGTAATTTTTGTAATTTTTGTAATTTTTGTAATTTTTGTAATTTTTGTAATTTTTGTAATTTTTGTAATTTTTGTAATTTTTGTAATTTTTGTAATTTTTGTAATTTTTGTAATTTTTGTAATTTTTGTAATTTTTGTAATTTTTGTAATTTTTGTAATTTTTGTAATTTTTGTAATTTTTGTAATTTTTGTAATTTTTGTAATTTTTGTAATTTTTGTAATTTTTGTAATTTTTGTAATTTTTGTAATTTTTGTAATTTTTGTAATTTTTGTAATTTTTGTAATTTTTGTAATTTTTGTAATTTTTGTAATTTTTGTAATTTTTGTAATTTTTGTAATTTTTGTAATTTTTGTAATTTTTGTAATTTTTGTAATTTTTGTAATTTTTGTAATTTTTGTAATTTTTGTAATTTTTGTAATTTTTGTAATTTTTGTAATTTTTGTAATTGTACTCTTTGTAATTTTTATAATTTTTATAATTTTTGAAAATTGTTTACTTCTTAAGAATTTTCAAGTTTTACTAGAATTCTGAAAAGTTTTCAAAAATCAAAAAAAAATTCAAAATTTCAAACAATTTAGAAAAATAAATCAATCAAAAATTTTAAAATTTTTACAAATTGAGAAAGTATTGCTTTTTTGCACAAAATCACATATTAAAAAAATCAATTAAAAAAATTATGAATAGTAAATTTTGATTTAAAAAAATTTCAAAATTTCACATATTTTGAAAAAAAAAATCAAAAAATTTTTCACTAGTTAGTAAACATATATTTCCAGTGGATTTTATGTTTCCGTGCTCGCCGTGCATCGGAATGCCGCTTTCCGCGGAAATCGGAACCGGGTCTTTGTTCAAAAGCGTATAATATGCGACGTAAAGCCGGGATCAATTTTATCTTTTAGACGCGTCGCTGCTGTCGGGGTAAAAACGTGTGAGATTGAAGCTTTTCAATGCATAAAGAGGGTAATAACTTGTAGCGATATACTTACATGCATAAATATAGCTCTGTGTGATAAAAATCCGTTTTAATATGGATAGTACAGTACTACAATTACAGTGAATGGTAAAAAAAGTTATATTAAGACTTTTCAAATCTCTTACTTATTACGTAGAGGTATTTTAACATTTCTAGCATAACAAGCAGAACTGGTCGGATCTTAGTCACAAAGTCGAAAACTTCTAAACTCAAATATTAAAACGGGACAAATCAAACTTAACGGTATAGCAACAACATTGTTTTTAAATAACATGTAGGCAACCGACAATTAATTAGAGAACAATGCAGATATCGCTGAGAGCTTTGAATTTTAGAATTATTTTTTTGAGTTTGAATCTAAGCGTCACATCTTTAACTATGGAATAGTTCAGTTTATTACATACCAGTAAAAGTTTAACCACTACTTTTTTGAAAGCGAAAATGGTTTAAGACAAGGCGATGCACCTCCTTCCTTACTCTTTTACATCGCCCTCGAGAAAGTGATCAGAGAGTTTAAGATTGATACCTATCACACCATATGCTACAAATCGATACAGCTACTTCCATATGCAAGATGTCAACGTTACTGCACAATCTATTTCCACTCTTAGGGAGCCATTTGTGTCACTTTAAAATGCTGCTGAAAATATGGGCCATAAAGTCTACGAAGCTAAAACGAAACTCATGGTGGCATCAACAGAAGAACCCCACTGAATTATTGGTCAACACCTTACCATCGGTGTCAACTCCTCCAGTACTCAAACATGAGATCAAAAGGCGCATCTTGCTTGCCAGTCACAACTGTGAAGCACAAGTCTAAGCAGAAAAATAAAGGTTCAACTGTACAAAACACTAATCCTACCAGTTCTTACGTACGGCTCTGATACATGAACTATGCCACAGCAAGGTGTCAATCTTTTACTTACCTTTAAAGGAAGGATTTTGAATGAACCGAACCGAACCATCTTTAAAGGCGTGTCCGAAAATGGGGTTTGATGGAGGAGATTTAACTTTGAGTTGTACGAGCTCTTTAATCACCTCGGTGGCCTAGACGTGATGAGTCTCATAAAAACTGGAAGACGACGATGAGCAGGATATATAATATGGTCGGCAGATTCCCACGTGTCAAAGTGGGTAATAAACTCTAACCCAACTGGCCAAAGAAAACCAAGATGTCCAAAATTGGGTCGGGAAGGCAGCGTTACGGCGGAACGACTAAAAGATCGGGGGAAGTTGCTGCTTTACAAAGAAACCGCTGGAAATAGAAGCTTGCAGAAGTCAGGACGTAACCAGGGTTGTTGCGCCAACGACGATGATGATAATGACTAGTTTTTTAATAGTTCAAGCAGGATTCTTACAATTTTAGGGCACTCTTAATATTTTGGCAACCACTGTATGCATAAATATTTCTATAATGGCGATAAAAAATACCGCCGCCGCCACTAGCAACGATTAAAGGACACAACTTTTTCAATCATTCATTCGACTTTTCAGAATCTGGGCCTTTTCCAATCATATCCTTTTAAAAAATTCAGTAAAACTGCGGAAACCAGCAATCAATAATCCAGGAGAGAAAGTTGAGAAAAGCAATAAGACTGAAAAAATTTAGAGTACATGTAACTGGAAAAAAAGAGACCAAATATGATAAGGAAAATGTGGGAAGTTGATGGCATAAAGTCAAGAAATGGCAGGAAAAATAAAATAATAGAAAGGTTTTGCATCTATAGTTCAGGATGTATATAAGTGGCACCGCGTCATAGCTATGGTAAACCAAATTTTGTGGCAAAATCTAAGTAAAGAAGCTCAAAAAATTGTTGTTTCACTTTGTACTTGCAGTGTGCCGCTTTATACGTCTAATGTAAAACACCGAGACCTTTTAAAGGAGAGATAAAATAGGTACTTACCTAATAAATAAAGATAAAAGAGAATCCAAAATTATATTAAAATGTGCGCCAATATTGATTTAGTTGCAAAAACGGTAATTTGTTTTGTAAAAAGTAGGTCCCAATTTGTTTGACATTAAAACAGTTAAAGGAACAACGAATAGAAAACGTCAAATCCCAGCTAAATCAATATGTTCGTAACAACCAGACAAGAGTATATAGAATCCTTTCTAATAAAATCATTTAGAAGAAGACATAAATAAAAAGCAAGTAAAATTGTAAGCTAATGACTAATTAGTGCAGTGCCTCGTTTTGGGAATCAATACCAATAAAAAAATTACAGGAAGTGGGGACCACTGTATGTATCCCTCTACTCCCTTCCCGACCATCACGGTTTTGATGACGCGGTGCCACTTTAATACAATATCAAGTATAGTACATTTTAAATCGGTTTATTTTTAAGCAATAACCTTTGTTCTTTAAACGATATGCTTTGACGGATGTGTCCTTCACTTTCCACCCTAAATATGTCAAACTTATAAGGCGAAATAAATAACAGTAAGGAATTAGTGTCCGGCTTATTTTTTATCTGTAGATAAAAAATATGAACAATAATTATTAATATGATTTACTAATTATTATGAATCATTAATACATGAATCAGTATCACCATACCTTCATCAAATTTTCATAATTTATATAAATATATTTAAATCAGTCTATATTCTAACGTTCTCCACCTTCTTCTGATTTCTAGTCTCCATTGGTTTCGGTTGGTCCAGAGATTCTCATCTACTCCTCTTTCTCTGATGTCACTGTCTATTATTTCTCTCCAACTAAGTCTGGATCTTGCTCCCTTTCTTCTTCCCTGTGGTGTCGAATTTAGTATTTCCTTTGGGATTCTGTCTTCCGCCATTCTTTGTACGTGTCTATAACATCTAAGTTGGTTAATTGGTATGCCTTTCGTTATTTTGTGTTTAACAATTATAACATTTCTCGAATTCTCTCATTTCTCATTTTTTCCAGTTTTGATTTTCCAGCAGCGCGTCTCCAATAATCCATTTCAGTGGCTTCAAGAGACCTGCGAGCTTTTTCTCTTAGGGTTATACTTCACTACCATAACTGATGACACTTTTCACTATGCTGCTGTTGTTTAGTTTTGATACAGCCTTATCCCAGAGAATACTGTTGAGTTATCTAATTGCTTGTCTTCCTTGGTTATTTCTGTGTTTGATTTCTTCATCTAAACTACCGTCATTAGTGATGTGCTTTCTCAAATATTTGTACTTTTTGTATTGTTTTATCTGATCTTGTTGATCCAAGATAAGGTCCTGACTTTAATGATTTGTAGTAGATAATTACAAAATAAGTCCACGGAGTGTCATCGATATGAAAGGTTTATTTTAGGTTTAGAATATTTTTGTGATCTTTTAGTTACCGTTGTACCTCAGGTCATATTATAGTAGTTCTATCTATTCTTTCTATTTAGCCCTCTTCGATTCATCTTTGGATATAGGCCTCTATAAATATCTTCCACTCTTCCCTGTCTATCGCCGTCTATTGGTCGCGCATTTTTCTTTAAATCGTCTGCCCATTTCATTTGAGGTCTCCCCTAGTTCTTTTATTTTCCTCTCTAGTTTACAACACATTATTCTACATCCCTAAATTGTTATATTTCCTATCCATTCATTTCTTTTTCAATATATTAGTTTTACATGTAAACTTTCTTTTTCCATTAATCTTTTTGCTTGTTTTATTTTATTCATGGTTGATTTTGAAAATGTCCAGATCTGGCATCCATATGTAACTACAGGAAGGATACATTTGTTATACACTTTCTTTTTGAGGAACTGAAATGTCTTACTCGTCTCTTCTATCCATTTGGGTTTCCTTTTTTAATTTAATAATTTTTCCCAGGTATATATGTACCTCAACTTGTTCTATTTATTCTTGGTTTATTCGGATCGTGATATCTGCATCTGTGTTTGTTTTGATTTTAGTTTTAGTGTAGTTTATCCTCAAGTCTATTTTTTAGCTGTTGTGTCCAATTCTCCCAGCATTTTTATCAGTTCGTCTTTCTTATCTGTTATTAAGGCAATTTTATCAACTTGGTAGTTCATCATCTCCAACATCTTTTAGGGCCTGGTGAAATAGTTTTGGAGATATTGTGTCACCCTGACTACTGTGATCTGTTCGGCTATTAATTAAAAATTCTTTTACTGCCCATTGCTGAATGCTATTTAAAGCTGTTAATATTTCCTTGAAAACCTTATAAATTACATTGCGGAGTGTTACAGGTCGATAGTTTTTTAGGTCAGCTCTATTGCCTTTCTTGTGTAGAATAATGTTTATGGATTATTTTATTATTACCCAGTAATAATTTGAATACAAGCAGATACAATGAGTCGTGAATAGCCGTGGCCGTTCCAGTTACTTCCAGTTCCAGTCTTCAAACATGCGCTTCTAAGGTGCGTTTGCTGTCTTTAAAAAAATGCGTTATTAAACACACGAATCATGCTATCCTTCTGATTTTTGTTGCTATTGCTGCTTATTCCACCATATTCGCACCCCGGCTAAAAAATAGTCACAACTCAAAAAACATTGTTTTGAGAAAATCGCTGTTAAAGAATTTAGTTCACTAGAGAGATTAATTTTTCACTGACATGACAAATTACGAGTTAACATGTTATTTTATATCAACAGGAACCTATTAACTCAATGTAATTGGTGCAGTACGTTTCTCAGAAAAAATGATTTTTGTCGTTTTTAGTTAAAAAAATATTGTGACACTTTTTTAGAACAAGGCATCATGACGTTGTAAATTTATATTTACAACGAGTTATAAAATGCTGAATAACAACTGGGAATGTGATTATTCTCTAATAAATTCAATTCTCCTTAATTCTAAGTACACTGAACAATTCGAAAAAACAGTCACAACAGAAAAAAGAACAGTATTTTACTTGTTATATGGGTCAGATTTAACCAATAGTTCACATGAAAACCTTCACAGCTCGAAATGTGACTCTTTTCAAGATGAAACTCCTGTTCACGCTGTTATAAAGTCAAAAGTGACACTTTAAAGGAACGCATCCTCAGCTACAAAACTGGACAAAATAAAAGAGTCACATCGCCATTTCGCGGTGAATTGTCGAAACATAAATGTGACGCTTTTATGGAAGAAAGTACATGTTATTTCGATGATGGCGGCAGGTTTATCTCAATAAGGGCGATTTTTGAGTTGTGACTCTTTTTCAGCGGGTGTGCGAATGTTCCTAGCTGCGTAGTCTTCTCGGTATACCTGGTATATCAGACAGAGTTAAATATAGGTACTCTAAAGGAATCATTACTTACAAACGCGAAAAAAATAGCGCTTCAAGGGTTGCTCGATATGACCGCCAATGCGACCTCGGGGAAAAAAGTTTGCATCCTTTTTGCGAGCACAAGAAATAAAAAGTTGCCCTTCGCCCGCGCGCTCGGCGCTTCTGGTTTCCTCGTAAGATTTACTGCCCGAAGGATGTTTTTATATTAATACATTTTAAATATGAATTTAATGGAATGTCTAGGGGTATATTTTATATCCTGTAATTTATTGCCGCAGGCAAATATTTGCGAAATAAAAAGAAATTTATGCCGCATGTTTTGCTATACATATTTTGTATCACTGAAAATGTGACCCAAGTAGCAATTATTAGTCGTATAAGTTGTATCAAAGTTGTACTAAAAATTTACGTTGTGTGAAAGTCTTTAATTCGCTGTTTGATCTACTATCCCCACCCACATCGACAAAACTACGATTTCTCAACGTTTATCCTACTAAATGTAACTTATGCAAATGATCTGCCAACTTTCGGTTCATTGGTATATTGGTAATATCGACATTTAAAAAGTAAGTTTTTGTTGCAGTTTGTCACCTGAAAACTGTGAAAATTTTTTTGCGTTCTTTGCTCTTTCGAAAAGGTAATTCTAAAGTACTCAAAGTAGCGCCTGATCTTCCTGAACTTTGATATTTTTTGGCCTGACAGATCATCCTTGTTTCTTTTTAAGTGATTGTTCTTTTATCCATCTTTTAATAATAGAATAAAGTTTCTTCTGCTTACGTTTATTTTTCATATATACAGTTCCCCCCCTCTTCAAACATAACAAATACTATAACTTATGAACTATTAAACCTTTTGTCTACTTTTTACCTTTTCCACCATCTGTTAAAATTTGTTGTATCATTTAAATTATAGTATACATTACAGTAAATAAAAAACAGTCATTTTGATAATAAAACTAGTATTTTAAAGCAAATTAATAAATCTATAAACATTAATAAATGACACTAATTTTACTGCCCTTTAAATAGATGTTAAGTGATTTCTAATAGGATCTGTTATTGTGGAAGATCAATCAGCAAGGTGCATGTTTTTAACCCACAAGCTACATTTGTTTCAATCTTTAAGGGGAAATCTGAAACAAAAAAATAAAGAGTATTAAATAAGTAATAATAAGCAAAGTATGAATTTTATATTAAAAACAAATAAAGCCTACGCCACTGGATTCTTGTCGTCTTTTAGGCATAATTAGCTCATAAATCAAATGAACCTTAACTGAAATATGCCTATAAATCATTACTGTTTGGCAGAACAAAAAAATTTAGCTGTTTAAGGCGGTATACAATTAATACAATGTCTTTTTTCCTTGAAGCTATATTTCAACCTTTAAATATTTCAAGGGGAAATACCAGGAAACACTAGGAAATACCATTAAAATTTGGAGAAATACTGAGAAATACCAGGAAATATCGTAGGTATTTCCTTTTGGTATACAAACATCGGCGATCGAGCCACCCCTTGAAATATTTACCTATAAAACGTTATTCCTTATAATTTCTATTCACCTCGACTCTTGCAACCAAAAGCTGAACAAAACACCATTTTGATGTCACAAAATTACCAGCGTGTTTAAGTGCGTGTTAGCACAAAATCACAAAAACTAAACCTGGTGTCACACTCACTGTTTAACACCAAAACATGACGTCGCCTTGATTTTTTGGCACACTATCTGTGACGGTCCGTAATACAATATTACGCGTCCTCTCTCTTCTTTTGTCTAAGGGTCACAGACAAAAATCCTGACCAAAAGCACACAATAATAAATAATTTAAAATTTAATAGACCGAACTTACCGTGGCTTCTTTTTGTCTTTAAAACGTCTTTATTGTGGGCTTTCTGTATCTGCTTTTGAAGTTTTCAGTGTATAAGTCGCTAATATTTATATGAAATTTAAATAAATATTGGATTCCAGAACGCCGCGCTGCGCTGTGTGAACAGAAGAAATGAGAAAAGGTTTTCATTGCCTCGCTGTCTCTACAAATGCGCAAGTAATTGCTTTAAGATAAGCTCGGCAAAAATAAAAAGTTAAAACCATACCTTGCTATATTACGTTTTTTATTTTTCATTCTTGCAGTAAATATTTTTTTTACAATGGTGTTATATATAAGCTTTTTGTTATGTTTTGATATACTTTGGTCCCAAATTATTCCATTTAATAAAGTTATTGCTTTTCTTCCTTGTACGTTACGATCTTTTATAGCTTTATCTAGTGTTCCGTCAGCTGTAATTTTTAGACCTAAGTATATACTCATCGCAGGACTGAATTCGCTGCCCGGTATTTAAGATTAGATCCTGTTTCATTCCACCGATTGAGATTAACCTCTAGTCCCCACTTATTGTACTCTTCTATTAGTTCTCGTGTCATATATTCGAGGTCGTCATAATCCTGAGCCACTACTATCTGATCATCGGCGAAACATAAAGTATAAATGGTGGTTTCGTCCAACGGAATTCCCATGTTTTGGCATTTTCTCTTCCATACTTTAAGGACTTGTTCCAGGTATATCTTGAAGAGCGTAGGCGAGATACAGCAACCTTGTTAAAGACCTTTATTTACTTGAAAGCCTTTGGTTAGTTTTGCTTTTATTTTAACTTTTGCCTTACTGTTGCGGTATAACTCTTTGATTACCTTAATTAGTTGTACGCTTATGTTTGTGTTTTCCAACGCTTTCCAAAGTAGATTTAGTGGTATACTATCATATGCCTTCTCCAAATCGACGTAAAGCAGATGCAGCTCTTGCCTGTATGCCATTTTCTTTTCAATAACTTTGGTCATACAAAAGAGATGATCTGAAGTTGATCTACCCGCCCTGAAACCGGCTTGTTCTTCTGCCTCCATGTCTTTATATTCGCTTTCCACTTTATTTCTTATTATTTTACCGTGTTTATGTTATTTAACAGAAAAAATGCTTTCCGCTACGGAGATGGATTATTGGAGAAGAGCAGCAGGGAAATCAAAAAGAGAAAGAGTTACAAATCAAAGAAGAAGAGAAATTATGACAGTGGGTGAACGTACTTTATTAGATGATATAAGAACAATACAACTGGTGTGGTATGGACATGTACAAAGAATGAATGATGAAAGACTACCTAAACAAATACTACAATGGAAACCAACTGGCCGAAGAAAACGAGGACGGCCAAGGAGAAGCTGAAGAGAAGGAATAGACAGTGAAATAAGAATAAGAGGCCTAGATGATGAATTATGGGCAAACAGAAATGAGTGGAGATTGGGTATCGGAAGGCGTAGAACGTTGTGAAACCGATAAATATATATATGTATATACATATAGTAAATATTTTTAAATTAAATAACGCACCGTATTTATGGGACATTTTTTTAATAACTTTGGTAACTTTTAAGTTACAAAACTGAAACTAAAATTCAAAGTGTTATTAAATTGTTTTTCATTTAGTTTGGAATTTTCTTTTTTAGTTGTTTTATGTTATTCTTGCGTAGAATTATGTTGGAATACTTTTCTTTGACTTAAAACATTATATGGAGGGAGTAAAAGAAGAAGTAGTGGTAGACCATTTTTGGTCTAGCGACGAGGCACACGGCTTTTTTCGCAGCCCTCGATTTTTCCGTTCACCATATACCAAACTGATGCACGTGCCCCTTAAGATGTAAGTTTTCTTCCTCTAAGAAGACTTAATTTTGCCTGGCACCCCTTTGTCGAGAGCAGGAATCTTTATACTGCGTAGCAAGTATACACAGTGGCCCCACGCTTTTACACCTGTGTCCTGCTACATGTTAGACTTGCATCTATCTAACCTCGCTATTGTCCCAGCCGAACTTGGTTATAGACGATAGACTTCTTTCCTTTTTAGCGCAAAAGTCGTAGTCTTCGTAAGTTGACTGCAGGAGATTTATGCTGGCGCCACCCTGGTACCGACTAATTAGCAGATGCCTGGGTTTTTATTCCTGGTTCCTGGGCTGGCTACGTCTCGGCTCCTGGACTACACCTGCGTATATTCTCGATGTTCAAGATCAACTTATATTTTTCGTGCATCGCAGCCTGAGGAGAAGATAGTTTGTCACAAAGTCAGCTGTCAGAAAATGGAATGTCTACTAGAGGAGCTATGGCCACTTTTTGTCCGGAAAAAGTTTTTATAGGTACACCTTTTAGGTACCTATATATTTTATTATTTTAAGTATTGGATTAAAAAGTATATTAATTTCTATTATAAATAGATTTCCAAAATTGATTCATGAAACTAAGGCACAATTATACCTATTACTCCACAAACTTAGAGCCACCTTGACAAATTCAACAAGCAAATAAGTTAGTAAAGACTATGGTTTCTTTTATTTTGTATGCTTAATGGCTTGACCTTACTGTAATATTAAGATGTTATCATTTAAAATAAAAAAATTACCTTGACATCCAAGATCGCGAACTAACTTTTAATGCGTCAGAGAGAGACTAACCGGTCTACTTAACTTTGCAAAGGTGTCACATTGTCCACGCGGTGTTCTGAAGAGTCCCATAAAGACGAAACCATTCGATACACTTATCAGGTGTCCATTAGATTTTAGGCCCCGCCCCGTGAGGATAAACCAAATTATAGCATAAATACATGTTCAAAGAATCGAAAAGTGAAGCAGTCATAGCTGGCTTTGGGAACAATGGCAAATTTAAATTTACGGATGCGAATTTTCAAGTGCGCATGCGTGTTTTATGTCATGTAGACACACAGCTGCTATAGGAGTAGAGGTCATATTGACATTTTGCGGTGTTTTGCGTTCGTCGTGTAAAATTCCCAGGTAGCAAGGTCACGTTTTTTAAACGTCAAAAACAGGTCATTTTTAATGACCATTGACGTTTTTAATCTGACGTCTAAATGACCTTTAAATGACGTTCAAAAGACACACCCAAAATGACGTCATTTTTAGACGTTTTAAAGACGTTAGCAATATGACGTATTTGAGACCAAATCAGAACATTAGACACACACACAGACACAAACCTATTTATGACTTTTTTTAAAACTCGTCTGAATATATGAAATGTTCCCTGCAGATGAGAACACTGAAGGAAACTTAGACACAGAAGGTGAATCTTCTGTGACTTAGACCTGGAAGTACTGGAACAGGTACAGCGGTGTTCGTCTGTGAGGTATAGATCAAAATAGACCTATGCCTAGACTTACACATCTCCACCTTGAAGCGAAAGGAGCCTCGAAGTTAGTCTTGATTTAATATTTAATTTATTTTACATACGTACCCCCACATTCTGTATAAATCCGGCCAAGTACTGACTGGGGCACCATCTATGTAAGTATGAGTGTATGTCCCTTGGACAAAGTGTGCAGTGTGGGTAGTGACCAATATATGACGTTTTTCAGACTTCAAAAACTACACTACAAGGAGACGTCAAGTAACTGACGCCTTAAAGACAACATTTTTTGGTAGATGACCTGCTGGTCATCCAAATAACCACTTTTCGACGAAAAAAATACGTCATTTGATGACCCCTTGTTACCTAGGTTATGTCTTTTTCTTTGAAAAGAGAAATAATTCACATAAAACATGTGCGGTTTCTGAAAAAATGTCTGGAAGAAGTAAGAGAGTGCCATTCCATAGGTAACTATTTGTATTTTTCTTTATAATTTGTTAATAAAATTAAAAGTGGTTTATAGATGCCATTGGTGTCCACAATAAATCTGCACAATAAGTTTTAAGAAAACTACAATTTTAGTCCACAATAAAAAAAAATAATAGACATAGCCCTAAACATTTGACAATTGTCAAATAATGTAATGACGTAACGGAGTATGTTCCAAAACCACCAAAACTGACGCATGCGCAGTAACCGAAATCCTGTCTACCCGAAAAAGAAACATGAAGAATTAAATAGGGGTCCTAGCCTCAAGCATCGCGTGTGAGAATCAGTGGCGGTTTCTCCATAAGTGCACGTACACTCCCAAATTTTACTTAAAAAAACACTAAAATTTAATTAATAATTACGCCAAACGGAATTCACTAAAGACTGGAATATTATCTACAAATTAATACCCGGTATGTATGTGTTTGTATTCGTGTTCAAACCACCTGTGGTGCATGCTGGCGGATGCGCTATATAGTTAGTTCGAATCTAATTATTCACTTATTTGCTCCGTAGATGTTGTGTGGCATTCTAATTACGAAATATAGAAAGAGAGGACGACCTGTCCTAATAGAATTTTACAGTACATAGAATCTGAACCTTCCTGCAGCAGTGCCTAGGACAAAATCTGTGCAAAAACCAGCCACGATGCCGCCCGCACCCCCGTGACGCCCCCCGCACCCATGGTTCGCGTTGCATGTTAGAGGAGCTCAAGGGTACTTTTAATTAGTGCACTTAGACAATTTGGCATAGTGATGTGCAACGAATACTTTTCCAAGTATTGAGTAGATACTGATACTTCCTATTCGAGTATTAGATTTTATTATTATTTATATTATATTATCGGTAAATCTAATATATAAATATCGGTCCAAATGATTGCAAGTACTCCAAACTCGTTACTCATACGGCCGATGCCGATACAATTGATACGAAAGTAACACTTCGGCTTCAGTCCCATTCGGGATTCGAGTAACGAGTATTTGGCGTCGAAGGATATTCGATTACTTCGAATCCGCCCATGTATCAGATATTAAAGTACCGAGTAGATAGTATTTGCACACCACTAATTTGGCATTATCGGTCGGGCGCTGGCGGTTTGTTTTGATTTCAACGATTTGGTATTTACGACAATGGCGGAAGTTTCTAATTCTGATATTTAAAAACAATTAAATGTTCATCTTTGCCATTAGTAAACTAGGTATGATACATTTATTATTTATTTATAATTTTAATAATAATGGGTAGGTAACTAATATCTAATTTTTTAATTATTCGCAAAAAATAATTCCGCCTGCGCCGCAATTTTTTTTTATTTGATGTGCACTCCGAAACTTTTTACCACGCGCCACCACTGGTGAGAATGCATGGGTATGTCTCATATTTATGCTCTAACGTATTTGGTATAAATAAGCCCTTGAGCTAATACTTCTTTTTACCCGATTAGCCACGAAAACTTGTTTAAAATTAAAATTAAATTATTTTACCAGTTTGTCTTTTTTGCACAAAAAATA
Source organism: Aspidapion aeneum (assembly GCA_963576565.1). Lineage (NCBI taxonomy): Eukaryota > Metazoa > Arthropoda > Insecta > Coleoptera > Brentidae > Aspidapion > Aspidapion aeneum. The sequence goes on along the minus strand of OY755043.1, from coordinate 3,917,305 downwards.
ATATTGCCTTTACTAATTTAGCCCCATTAAAGCCAGCCCAGACTCTAACCAAATAGAGAATATAAAGTCATCTGTTACACTCCACATTGAGCATATTGCTTAATCCTTTAGCCTCACTTCGCGTAAGCAGTTTCATTTGTCTCGGCAAGAAGTTTCTAAGCAAACTAGAGCCGTCGTTCTTCTCTGGCTCTTAAGAAAACGTTGAACTTGCTCTAATTTAAAATTCGCTAAAATTGGAAAACTATAAAAGCACGTCACATACAAGGTGTTGTCCTATTTTTGATACGTTTCAATGAAGAAATACGTTATTTTGAGCTTGGAGCGAAATATCGATCTACAAAATAACGTTTGTAACAAAACTGCGACTATCAAAATGGCAATGTATCAAAATAAAGACAATAAAATTAACGATGTATCAAAATAGCGACAACAAAAATAGTGACAATCAAAATAACGAACAGCACGGAACAGAACAGAACAGAACAGAACAGAACAGAACAGAACAGAACAGAACAGAACAGAACACAACAGAACAGAACAGAACAGAACAGAACAGAACAGAACAGAATAGAACAGAACACAACACAACACAACAGAACAGAACAGAACAGAACAGAACAGAACAGAACAGAACAGAACAGAACAGAACAGAACAGAACAGAACAGAACAGAACAGAACAGAACAGAACAGAACAGAACAGAACAGAACAGAACAGAACAGAACAGAACAGAACAGAACAGAACAGAACAGAACAGAACAGAACAGAACAGAACAGAACAGAACAGAACAGAACAGAACAGAACAGAACAGAACAGAACAGAACAGAACACAACAGAACAGAACAGAACAGAACAGAACAGAACACAACACAACACAACACAACACAACACAACAGAACACAACAGAACAGAACAGAACAGAACAGAACAGAACAGAACAGATCAGAACAGAACAGAACAGAACAGAACAGAACAGAACAGTACAGAACAGAACAGAACAGAACAGAACAGAACAGAACAGAACAGAACAGAACAGAACAGAACAGAACAGAACAGAACAGAACAGAACAGAACAGAACAGAACAGAACAGAACAGAACAGAACAGAACAGAACAGAACAGAACAGAACAGAACAGAACAGAACAGAACAGAACAGAACAGAACAGAACAGAACAGAACAGAACAGAACAGAACAGAACAGAACAGAACAGAACAGAACAGAACAGAACAGAACAGAACAGAACAGAACAGAACAGAACAGAACAGAACAGAACAGAACAGAACAGAACAGAACAGAACAGAACAGAACAGAACAGAACAGAACAGAACAGAACAGAACAGAACAGAACAGAACAGAACAGAACAGAACAGAACAGAACAGAACAGAACAGAACAGAACAGAACAGAACAGAACAGAACAGAACAGAACAGAACAGAACAGAACAGAACAGAACAGAACAGAACAGAACAGAACAGGACAGGACAGGACAGGACAGGACAGGACAGGACAGGACAGGACAGGACAGGACAGGACAGGACAGGACAGGACAGGACAGGACAGGACAGGACAGGACAGAACAGAACAGAACAGAACAGAACAGAACAGAACAGAACAGAACAGAACAGAACAGAACAGAACAGAACAGAACAGAACAGAACAGAACAGAACAGAACAGAACAGAACAGAACAGAACAGAACAGAACAGAACAGAACAGAACAGAACAGAACAGAACAGAACAGAACAGAACAGAACAGAACAGAACAGAACAGAACAGAACAGAACAGAACAGAACAGAACAGAACAGAACAGAACAGAACAGAACAGAACAGAACAGAACAGAACAGAACAGAACAGAACAGAACAGAACAGAACAGAACAGAACAGAACAGAACAGAACAGAACAGAACAGAACAGAACAGAACAGAACAGAACAGAACAGAACAGAACAGAACAGAACAGAACAGAACAGAACAGAACAGAACAGAACAGAACAGAACAGAACAGAACAGAACAGAACAGAACAGAACAGAACAGAACAGAACAGAACAGAACAGAACAGAACAGAACAGAACAGAACAGAACAGAACAGAACAGAACAGAACAGAACAGAACAGAACAGAACAGAACAGAACAGAACAGAACAGAACAGAACAGAACAGAACAGAACAGAACAGAACAGAACAGAACAGAACAGAACAGAACAGAACAGAACAGAACAGAACAGAACAGAACAGAACAGAACAGAACAGAACAGAACAGAACAGAACAGAACAGAACAGAACAGAACAGAACAGAACAGAACAGAACAGAACAGAACAGAACAGAACAGAACAGAACAGAACAGAACAGAACAGAACAGAACAGAACAGAACAGAACAGAACAGAACAGAACAGAACAGAACAGAACAGAACAGAACAGAACAGAACAGAACAGAACAGAACAGAACAGAACAGAACAGAACAGAACAGAACAGAACAGAACAGAACAGAACAGAACAGAACAGAACAGAACAGAACAGAACAGAACAGAACAGAACAGAACAGAACAGAACAGAACAGAACAGAACAGAACAGAACAGAACAGAACAGAACAGAACAGAACAGAACAGAACAGAACAGAACAGAACAGAACAGAACAGAACAGAACAGAACAGAACAGAACAGAACAGAACAGAACAGAACAGAACAGAACAGAACAGAACAGAACAGAACAGAACAGAACAGAACAGAACAGAACAGAACAGAACAGAACAGAACAGAACAGAACAGAACAGAACAGAACAGAACAGAACAGAACAGAACAGAACAGAACAGAACAGAACAGAACAGAACAGAACAGAACAGAACAGAACAGAACAGAACAGAACAGAACAGAACAGAACAGAACAGAACAGAACAGAACAGAACAGAACAGAACAGAACAGAACAGAACAGAACAGAACAGAACAGAACAGAACAGAACAGAACAGAACAGAACAGAACAGAACAGAACAGAACAGAACAGAACAGAACAGAACAGAACAGAACAGAACAGAACAGAACAGAACAGAACAGAACAGAACAGAACAGAACAGAACAGAACAGAACAGAACAGAACAGAACAGAACAGAACAGAACAGAACAGAACAGAACAGAACAGAACAGAACAGAACAGAACAGAACAGAACAGAACAGAACAGAACAGAACAGAACAGAACAGAACAGAACAGAACAGAACAGAACAGAACAGAACAGAACAGAACAGAACAGAACAGAACAGAACAGAACAGAACAGAACAGAACAGAACAGAACAGAACAGAACAGAACAGAACAGAACAGAACAGAACAGAACAGAACAGAACAGAACAGAACAGAACAGAACAGAACAGAACAGAACAGAACAGAACAGAACAGAACAGAACAGAACAGAACAGAACAGAACAGAACAGAACAGAACAGAACAGAACAGAACAGAACAGAACAGAACAGAACAGAACAGAACAGAACAGAACAGAACAGAACAGAACAGAACAGAACAGAACAGAACAGAACAAATAATATACTAACAAACGTTAATTTTTATCGGGTAAAAAGAAGTTCTTCACTTCTTTTTACCCGATTGATTTATAAATTCACTTTCTTAGTATTAATTGACTTAAAAATATCTAAGTTTTATTTCGATAATTTGAAAAAAAAATGATATAAAGTATTAAAAAAAAAGTACAGAAATGCCCACTCAAAAACCAAGCTGTTTTATTTCAGGATTAAAAACTAAAAATACTTGTGCGTCTCGTTATTCCTTGTCTCATACCATTGGGCGTAAGTCAAACTTTCACGTTCTGGAGCGAGGCCTCCTGAGAGCAAAACTTATTACTGTGCGCTTGCCAAAACAAGCAGCTAAAGGTGACATTTTATACGTTCAAATATCTGCCCTGAATTCGAAACGACATGCACTTTTTTGCTTGCTTTTGCTGCTGATGCTATTTACAAGACCTGTCTCGGTTTAACTGAATCAACCACTTTTTAAGAAAATATATAAAGTGAGCCAAAAAAAAGCCGTACATATTTTTTTTGGCAGTAGTTGTTTACTCTTTGTTCGTCTTTCAGGCGTAGGTTTACGCTACATGGGAGGAAAAAATTAGGAACGAAACAGGATAGCGCCTCCGCATCTGTTCAGACAGACAAGCTGCGCTGAAAGCACTGTGGTAATCAACTATGTCCGCGGGTTTGGTGCGGGAGTGTGCAGATGCATTTTAAGGGTTAGCCGATGTAAGTGAGGTGTAGCTGGTATGGGTTCCAGGCCACATAGGAGTCCCAGGAAACGGGAAATCGGACGAACTCGCCAGGGGTGGATCCCGGTAGAAATGCGTCGGGCCAGAGCCTTTCGTGGGACTCACAAGAGGGGGCCCAGAAAAAGATACAAAAGGAAAGGACCAACACAGGAAACGCTAGATAGGCCAAGAAGTATGTGAATTGTATATTGTATAATAATAATTTTTGATATAGTTAATTTATTTCCCAGCATACCTAGACAGGATGTAATTAAAATTATTGAAGATCTTTTAAATCAAAATTTATCTTTAAGCGAAAAAGTTAAAAAAGGTTTATTACTCTAATTAAAGAAATGTTTAGATTTTTTTCCAATTTAATAATAAATTTTTTCGTATGTTGGATGGATTGCCAATGGATTCCGGCCTTTCGCCTTTTCTTGCTGAAATTTTTATGTCTGATTTTGAATCTAGGCTATTTTCTTCTAATAGTTCTTTTTTAAATAATATATTTTTTTGGACCAGATACGTAGACGATACTTTTGTTGTGTGGAATGGGTCAAAGACAGAACTTAACAATTTTTTAACTTTTTTAAATTCATTAAACAATACAATTCAATTTACCATGGAACTGGAAGAGAATAACACCTTAAATTTCTTAGATTTGACTATAAAAAGGCATAACTCCAATTTACAATTTTCCATTTATAGAAAGCCTACTCAAACAGATCATGTGATTCCGCCAGATTCTAATCACTTCTTTTCACACAAAATAGCTTCATTTAACGTTTGAATTCATCGCCTTTTTACCATTCCATTACTTCCTTTACAATTTTAAAAGGAAAAAAACATTATTTTTCAGATTGCAATTAATAATGGCTATCAAATTTCTTTAATAAATAGACTTATTAAGAAAAAGTATAATTCTTTACTAAAAAAATCTATTGACTGATCCATTGGATATTTCCATTCCTCCATACCAACCACCTAAATATGTAAAATTAACGTACCTAGGCAGCATCTCTTTGAAAGTGGGAAATGTTTTAAATTCTTTAAATTGCAATATTAAGATTGCTTACAAATCCTTTTTAAATATTAAAAGCCTTTTGTCGAGAATAAAAGACCCAACTCCAACCATAGAAAGAAGCGGAGTCTACTTACGCTCTTGCGATAACTGCCCCGCTAAATATGTGGGACAAACGGGCCGTAGTTTTAAGGTTAGGGTACGTGAACATTTGAACTTGCAGAAGTCCCCAAATGATAAAAGATCTGCTTTTGGCATGCATTTGAGGGAAACGGGACATTCTTTTAATATAGAGAATAATTTTAGAATGTTACATGATACCCAAAAAGGCAGAAAATTGAATTTTTTGGAAAATTTTGAGATTGCTAAACTCGAAATTGATCAATCGTCAGTTAGTTTAAATGAAACCACTACTAACGTCTACTTCAAAGAGGTAGCTAAAGTTTAAACAATTTCAAATAAGATTTCTTTGTCTGCTTTTATTTATTGATTTTGTCAAATTTGAATTGTTTCTGTTCATTTATTACATTATTTATTTTATGTTAGATGTCGCTTTGGACTTGTTTCGGATATCTGGGTTTTGTTTATATTATTTATTATTTATTATTTTAACCTATATCTTCTTTGTCAATTAATTGTATTTTATAAAAATTACGTGTTTATGTCCGTTTGACTGATTTTTAATCTGTATGTTGTTTTAGACTATTTTAAATGTTTTTTAATTTTTTATTTTTGTGTGTTCCAGTTTTTCATTTGTTTCAAAGATGATTCTTAACTGTCTGTAAGTATTTTTTAGCATATCTTATTTTAAATATTAAAATTTAATTATATTTTTTCATTATTCTTACAGACCAGACCACTTGATAATGGTTTTTTAAAAAACCGAAACGCGTCGTGGTTAGACAATAAAATATTTGTGAAGTAAGCAGGACTTTTCGTTTCTTCTCCTTTAACAATGGAAGAAGTATGTGACAGGATACCGTAGGGACTGGCTGCTCCGTAGAACACGAAAAGAGGTGAGAGCCATAGTGGGACTCCTAACTCGACAACACTGTCCTACCAGGACACCTGGCGAAAATGAGAGTGAAGGCCGAGGCGACGTGGGAGCGATGCTGGGCCGAAGACGAGACCTCGGCACATTTTCTCTCATTATGTAAAGCATATAGAAGAGAGGTATTTGAAGAGGAAACCTTTGAGACGGAGGACCTTCAAAATCATGTCGTTTTAAAAGCGTGCGCAGTTTGGGATTTTACCCAAAGTACCCATCTTATAGCCCTTTTAGACATTACAATATACACACAGTTTAGTAACTAGTTAGAGATCAATGTGTATTATTAAACTTGTAAACTTGTAAAAATATTGCTTTCAAGATGTTTTAAAGCTAGGCAAACAGGTGCCTTTGCTCTGCACTGTAAAGATTTCAAATTTAAGGACGTGTGGTATTTTATGTTTACGTCTTGTACATCATAGAATAAAAGTTTTAAAAGAATTCATATGGAAGTAGCTATTTTTCTTGCTCTATACATCGCTAGAGATATATCAAGTGACGTCGCAAAAATAAGACATTTGTATGGTAGAGACGAGATCCTTCCATCTATCTATTTAGCCTTCTTCGATCCATCTTTGGACATAGGCCTCCCACAACATTCTGGGATCCATTGGTAAGTACAGCAAGAATGCATTGGTTATACACTATCGTTTAGAGGTACTGACGATATTTTTTATTTTTTTATTGTAGCTTAATTTACCGAATGCTGCCCAGGCCAATCTGACTCGTCTCTTGATTTCAGCCGTTGGATTTTTTTTAGTTTAATAATTTGTCCCAGGCATATATTATTATATTCCTCTACTTGTTTAATTTTCTCTTGGTTTATTCTGATCGTAATATCTTCATATGTGTTTGTTATGATTTTAGTTTTACTGCAGTTCATAATCAAGCCTATATTTTTAGCTGCTGTATCCAGTTCTTCCAGAATTTTTATCAGTTCTTTTTTCTTATCTGTTATTGAGGGGATATCATCAGCATATCTTAAGTGGCTCAAGTGTTGTCCGTTTACTTTGATGCCTATTTCTTTAGGCGATATTTTGTCACCCTGGCTGACACCTCCTTTTATGCGGATTAGCTTGGTTCCTTCGTGGATTTTAATTGATGTTGTTGCTTTGCTGGGTAACCGCTTTGCTATATATATTGGCTATTAAATCTGTGTATCTGTGATCTATTCGGTTATTGATTAAAGATACTTTTACTGCCCAGTGCTCAATGCTATCGAAAGCTTTTTTAAAGTCTATAAACGCAATATATAGTGAAATGATGTGATCGTTGGCTCGTTCTTGAAGTTTTTGTGGTTAAAAAGGTGGTCAACAGTACTGATATCTATTAAATTTAGTTGTTAGTCTATCTGTTAATATTTTCATGATAAATCACATTGAGGAGTGTTATAGAAAAATAGTTTTTTAGGTCTGCTTTATCGCCTTTCTTGTGTAGAATAATGGTTATGGATTCCTTCCAGTTGTTTGGGATTATTTTTTCTTCCAGTATTTTATTCGGGAGAATATGGAGGGTATTACTTTACCACCGTATTTAACCATTTCTACCGTTACATTTTTAAGGTGATTTGTTATTTTTAATTTTCCTAAATGCCGTCTTTATGCTTTGCTTATTTCATGTTGCAGCTCTGAGTTTATGTTCTTTATTTTTGTTTGGAGCTTTTTCATGGTTTTTCTCAATGGTTCCCTTTTTGTTTTATATAATTCTGTAAAGATGTGTGATATTTATGATATCCTCTTTAACATTAGTTTCTATTCTAAAACTATGCAATTTGACAATGTGTTCATAATAAAATTAAATAAATATGTCAAGATATTTCGGCAACTTTTTGAGTTTGTCAATTTACAGTTATGTCCATCTATATTTTCGAGAAAAGTTGACCATTTAAACAATTTTCATCTTTATCAAAAAAACAGGATATTGATCAAGGTGATATTCATGAATTTGTAAATCCTTTGAGGTTAGAAAACCCGGTGTCATTAGAATTAGACATTTTAGGCTTTTTTAATGTACCTTCTTATTATGAAAATAAATATATGAGCTCACAAGACCTTTAACGCATTGCTAAATTAAAAAAAAATGTGTGTGCTTAAGACGACACGGCAGAAGTGTAAACTTCAACAAAGCGAAATTATTAATACGAAACACAAGATTTTTTGCGTTGTATATTGACAAAGTAAAATACAAAGTAATAACATTTACATAATTATAATTAGGTATAAATTAAGGAGAGTTTACACATGCATGGATTTGCTGGCGCCAATAAAAACTGGCGCGCCTGTAAGTTAAATTTGCAAGTGTAAACACTGACTTACACACAAGTTATTTTTTTGCATGCATGTATCAAAAAAGTCTGCAGCTGACTGAATTTGCTGGCGCCAGTGGTGACGCATGCGCGCAGAAAAAGAAAATGTTCATGTGTAAACAAGTACTTGCACGTCGGCTCGCCAGTTTTATGTTAATTATTTTACATTATTTTTTATTTTCATTGTGTTTGAGCTCCAAAATATTGTTTATTGTTGTTTTTATAGCTTATTATGGCTAAAAAAAAGTGGTCAGCAGAACTGACCATACAGTTTCTTGAAGGCTATGAATGTTTTCCTTGTTTATGGGATGTACACAGTAGTTCTTATAAAAACAAAGATAGTCGAGATAATGCTTACCAAAAAATTAGTGAAATAATGAATATTGAAGGCTTTGAAGTTGCAGAAGTAAAAGCAAAAATACGATCCACAAGAAACACATATGCTTTGGAACTGACAAAAATTAAAAACAGCCCACATTCCGGAACCGGTGTAGATGAAGTATACACCCCAAAAGTACCATGGTTTAAAGTAGCAGACTGAATTTTTAAAAATGTTGTTCAAATAAGAGAAACTCAGTAGATCGACGAGCAATCCATGCTTTAACCCAGATACGGCCTTTTCGTTGTTCCTTTTTCTGAATCTCTTTTATTTTATTTTTTTCAATAAAAGTTTAGCGACTATTGTGCAAGCTTCCGAGAGTTCAGTCGACAAATCGCGTATCGTGTACACTTTAAAAATGAAACTGGCATGCCAGTCTTTTTAATTTTCGCACAATAGTGTAAACTTTTGCTGGCGTGCAAATAGAACTGGCGCGAACACTGGCGCCACTAAATTCATGCATGTGTAAACCCACTATTACTCTAGTAAATTTTGCTCTGAGTGGCCTTCATCTGCATCATCATATCGCTCTGCTGACTGTTGCTCTCACAGTTAGTCGACTCGAGCCGACTTCACCCGATTGAGCGTTACATAGCCGAGTGTGACGGCTCAGTTCAATTCAGTACCCACAAAAAGTGCTAAACGCGCCTAAAGAAGTTTACACTTCGAAAACCAATCTTAACTTTTATTCAATCTACGGTTATATTTTTATGACGTTCTTACTAAGAGAGAACGTCATAACGGTTGTAGTGTAAAAAAGTACGTAAAATTGTTTAGTGCCTTGTGCAAGGCCGTAATAATAATTTTTAGTATTTTTGAAGTTTTATTGTTATATTTTTCAAGTAAATTAAACTAATTTGAATAGGGCGCGGCGCCGAAAATTTTTAGGCCATAAAATATAATTTTTATAATATTAAGTAATGGATAAAAACAATTTAATAGCTGTTTTATGACAATGAGCATTTTTAAATTAGGAGACATTATTTTAGCTAAATAAGACTAATAATATTAAAATATTTCTATTTTCCTAGCTTATAAATTAAGAACAACAACAACACGGCGAAGGCAAGGGTAATGTCTTTCGCTTGGAATATGTATTGTATGCACTAGACGCTAAACGGCTAAACCGATTTTGACGAAAAAGGTCTTGTTAAATTGCTACTGAACCCGAAGGTGCTATAGGCTATATTTTTTTAAACAGGAATCGATATGGCGGTTTTCAGACGCCATTTTGTCACAAGATGTAGGCCTTAAGGCATAGAAATTTTGATAACTCATTGCAAATGTCCTCTAATTTGATGTAATAACTTTGTAGTACCTGCTCCTACTCATCTACCATCCTATCATTCGCCCCCACCCTCTTAAACAATATTCGCATAATTTTATCAAATATAGGGCGATTTCAAAAATTCTTTCTGCACACGCTTTAAGACTTTTTTTAACACCATTTTATTAGTTTTCCTCTTCATCTTTCTCTCTTCTCCCACGCTCCTTATTAGTAATAATTGTAGCTATAACTTTAACAAACATAGAGCGATTTCAAAAATTCTTGATGCTTACGTTTTAATATTTTTTTCAAGACCATTTTACTAGTTTCCTTCTCCCTCTCTCCTCCCTTACCTTTACCCAATGGAAGGTAACACTGTTTGCATCCGTAGAAAATCTACACGTACTTTTTGGGTAACGCTAAATGAATGGTAAATACATAGTATATATTTATCGGTTTCACAACGTTCTACGTCTTCCGATACCCAATCTCCACTCGTTTTATAATAAGCATTATTTCACTGTCTATTCCTTCTCTCCAGCTTCTCCGTGGCCGTCCTCATTTTCTTCGGCCAGTTGGTTTTTCATTGTAGTATTTGTTTAGGTAGTCTTTCATCATTCATTCTTTGTACATGTCCGTACCACACCAGTTGCTTTGTTCTTATATCATCCACTAAAGTACGTTCCGCCACTGTCATAATTTCTCCCTTTCTTTGATTTGTAACTCTTTCTCTTTTGGATTTCCCTACTGCTCTTCTCCAATAGTCCATCTCCGTAGCGGAAGCATTTTTTCTGTTCTATCCTTGATTGGCCATACTTCTGAGCCGTATGTAATAATACTTTTTACAATGGTGTTATATATAAGCTTTTTGTTATGTTTTGATATACTTTGGTCCCAAATTATTCCATTTAATAAAGTTATTGCTTTTCTTTTTTGTACGTTTCGATCTTTTATAGCTTTGTCTAGTGTTCCGTCAGCTGTAATTTTTAGACCTAAGTATTTATACTCATCACAGGACTGAATTGGCTGCCCGGTATTTAAGATTAGATCCTGTTTCATACACCGATACACATATACTCTGTCTTATTGAGATTAACCTCTAGTCCCACTTATTGTACTCTTCTATTAGTTTTCATATATTCGAGGTCGTCATAATCCTGAGCCACTACTATCTGATCATCGGCGAAATATAAAGTATACAAGGTGGTTTCGTCCAACGGAATTCCCATGTTTTGATATTTTCTCTTCCATACTTTAAAGACTTGTTCCAAATATATCTTGAAGAGCGTAGGCGAGATACAGCAACCTTGTTTAAGACCTTTATTAACTTGAAAGCCTAGTGCTTTTTTTAAAGCTAAATAAGAATTAAACTTAAAAGTTGGAAATAAAAAAAGTTTAAATAAAGAAAACACCCAACTGCTAAATCTACTTCAATCTACTACAATAACCTAATTCATAAAAATACAAAACTATAATTTTGTAAGTGCGCTTTGGGCATCAAAACTAAAAGTTGAAGCATGTTGTACATTATAGGTATACCTATAAATTTTATATACAACTGGGACTAGTAGGTACAAGTAGATTTAGTAGTTAAGTGTTTTTTATTCATATTTTTATTACTTTTTTCTGTGCAATCGTCGCGTAGCATGTATTAGTCAGTGAGATTTCACACAACAGACGTTACGATAAAAATTCTTAAAATATTTTTAAAAAAATTGTCAGAACCAAAAGACAGGACGTTTTTTCAGCTCCATTTAATTTTTAAATATTTTCTTGTTTGTTTTATCTTATTTTATCTATAGCAGACTTAATTTGATACTGTAAACATTTTTCTTAAGAAAATAATAAATAAACTAATTACATTTACGGAAGTACATAATACCTTCCTACTCGCTTTTACATCATTTTTTAACTTATAAGAAAAATATATTTAAGACAAAAAATAAAAGACTTTTGCAGCTACTTAATTAGGGACCTTTTACACGCCCTCCTTAAGCTAACTTTATTATTTATAAATGCGACATTAAATGACAGATGTCACGTGATATTTTAAAGCCCAATTTTGACCTTTTAAAGACACAATTTTTTATGCTTTATCCTTTATTTATCTTTCAAAAGCCTGTTTGTGTTCTGTAGGTAAAATTAATTAAAAAGTTCCGAAAACAACCAGCGAGAAACTGAAAGAGCAATACCAGAGATGTCTGTGTTTTATTGTGTCTTCTTATTTTTTATACGCACTTCACAGAACTTTGATGAGTTTTGGTTAGTTGGTGAACACTGTTGCCAAACAACACATACCCTCCAGTTTTTATAAACAATAATTTTCATGAATTGGCATAAAATTAAATCTGAGGATTACCCGACATTCGTAGTAGCTCTTGAAATAATTGTCTGGTATTAAAATTATTTTATATTTACATTACATGTTCTCATAACGTTACATGCGCGGCAACACTGTCTTTAAATAAAGGAACTAGTAGCCTGCGTTATTTGAATACAAGTAAGGTCAAATTCTATCCTTAAGAAAAGGATAAGGTTTAAGCCAGGTAACGGCGCAAGCCTCAATTAAATACCGCCACACACCACGCCAATTAAAAAAAAAAGAGGGATTTATTAGAGAGGTATTCAACTACAATATTTATAATAGGCATTATGCTAACATTGTTATTCCTGCTAGAACTTATTTTACTTCAGAGTTTTTATTGTTTAAAGGAAGTTCACGAGGTATAAAGTCTTAACAAAAAGTTTCACGGGCAAGACCTCAGAGGTAAAGGTAGCTACGGGTACGCGTTTCTGCCTCTTTTTCAGTTACCCACATGATCATTTCTTTCATCTCCTTCCATTTTATGGTTATGCTCGGGCTGAATGAAGCCTAATGAGGCAGAAACGCGTCCCCGTAGCTACCTTTACCTCTGAGGTCTTGCCCGTGAAACTTTTTGTTAAGACTTTATACCTCGTGAACTTCCTTCAAATTTAAAAAAATCCAGGGCTCAGGCTGTTTTCTGGGAGCAGATAATATCTGTCTCCGTCGCGACGTCAAAATTAGCCTCAAAACCGAGGCAACCCTGACCGAAGCTGCAAATTGACAGTTGGTCTCTCCTCAGCAAACACCATATTTCATATTTCTTTTTCAGTTACCCACATCATCATTTCATCTCCTTCCATTTTATGGTCATGCTTGGGCTGAAAGAAGCCTAATGAGGCAGAAACGCGTCCCCGTAGCTACCTTTACCTCTGAGGTCTTGTCCGTGAAACTTTTTGTTAAGACTTTATACCTCGTGAACTTCCTTCAAATTTAAAAAATCCAGGGCTCAGGCTGTTTTCTGGGAGCAGATAATATCTGTCTCCGTCGCGACGTCAAAATTAGCCTTAAAACCGAGGCAACCCTGACCGATGCTGCAAATTGACAGTTGGTCTCTCCTCAGTAAACACCATATTTCATATTTCTTTTTCAGTTACCCACATCATCATGTCATCTCCTTCCATTTTATGGTCATGCTTGGGCTGAAAGAAGCCTAATGAGGCAGAAACGCGTCCCCGTAGCTACCTTTACCTCTGAGGTCTTGTCCGTGAAACTTTTTGTTAAGACTTTATACCTCGTGAACTTCCTTCAAATTTAAAAAATCCAGGGCTCAGGCTGTTTTCTGGGAGCAGATAATATCTGTCTCCGTCGCGACGTCAAAATTAGCCTTAAAACCGAGGCAACCCTGACCGATGCTGCAAATTGACAGTTGGTCTCTCCTCAGTAAACACCATATTTCATATTTCTTTTTCAGTTACCCACATCATCATGTCATCTCCTTCCATTTTATGGTTATGCTTGGGCTGAATGAAGCCTAATGAGGCAGAAACGCGTCCCCGTAGCTACCTTTACCTCTGAGGTCTTGCCCGTGAAACTTTTTGTTAAGACTTTATACCTCGTGAACTTCCTTCAAATTTAAAAAAATCCAGGGCTCAGGCTGTTTTCTGGGAGCAGATAATATCTGTCTCCGTCGCAACGTCAAAATTAGCCTCAAAACCGAGGCAACTCTGACCGAAGCTGCAAATTGACAGTTGGTCTCTCCTCAGCAAACACCATATTTCATATTTCTTTTTCAGTTACCCACATCATCATTTCATCTCCTTCCATTTTATGGTCATGCTTGGGCTGAAAGAAGCCTAATGAGGCAGAAACGCGTCCCCGTAGCTACCTTTACCTCTGAGGTCTTGCCCGTGAAACTTTTTGTTAAGACTTTATACCTCGTGAACTTCCTTCAAATTTAAAAAATCCAGGGCTCAGGCTGTTTTCTGGGAGCAGATAATATCTGTCTCCGTCGCGACGTCAAAATTAGCCTTAAAACCGAGGCAACCCTGACCGATGCTGCAAATTGACAGTTGGTCTCTCCTCAGTAAACACCATATTTCATATTTCTTTTTCAGTTACCCACATCATCATGTCATCTCCTTCCATTTTATGGTTATGCTCGGGCTGAATGAAGCCTAATGAGGCAGAAACGCGTCCCCGTAGCTACCTTTACCTCTGAGGTCTTGCCCGTGAAACTTTTTGTTAAGACTTTATACCTCGTGAACTTCCTTCAAATTTAAAAAAATCCAGGGCTCAGGCTGTTTTCTGGGAGCAGATAATATCTGTCTCCGTCGCGACGTCAAAATTAGCCTCAAAACCGAGGCAACCCTGACCGAAGCTGCAAATTGACAGTTGGTCTCTCCTCAGTAAACACCATATTTCATATTTCTTTTTCAGTTACCCACATCATCATTTCACCTCCTTCCATTTTATGGTTATGCTTGGGCTGAATGAAGCCTAATGAGGCAGAAACGCGTCCCCGTAGCTACCTTTACCTCTGAGGTCTTGCCCGTGAAACTTTTTGTTAAGACTTTATACCTCGTGAACTTCCTTCAAATTTAAAAAAATCCAGAGCTCAGGCTGTTTTCTGGGAGCAGATAATATCTGTCTCCGTCGCGACGTCAAAATTAGCTTCAAAACCGAGGCAACCCTGACCGAAGCTGCAAATTGACAGTTGGTCTCTCCTCAGTAACCACCATATTTCATATTTATTTTTCAGTTACCCACATCATCATTTCATCTCCTTCCATTTTATGGTTATGCTTGGGCTGAATGAAGCCTAATGAGGCAGAAACGCGTCCCCGTAGCTACCTTTACCTCTGAGGTCTTGCCCGTGAAACTTTTTCTTAAGTTTTTATTGTCTTATGTAGCGTCCTAACGACCAAGCAGACTTGTATGCGTTTTCTTTTTCTGTCGGAGCCTATAGTTGAAAGTGCTATTACGTAATAAGTTTGGGAAAAATTTGTTACCGTTTATTTAAAAAAAATAAGTATTCTGTACTCAGATGTCAAGAGAATTTTATACTAATATAAAATCATGTTATTTTTTTTTTATTAACTAACTAACTGCTTAGGTTGTAGTAGGTGGGTATCATCGAAAAATATCAGTAGTTTTAATTTTTGTAAACCTTGATTGAATCTATAAAAAGGTCTGTACAAAATTTTAGCACATATTCCTCAGGTCAAAATAAGTCGATTTAATGCAAATTATCTTAGTCCAAAATTGCTCCGTTTCTGAGAAACAGGGTGGTGAATTTTACATTTCTCAACTCATTACTTAAAAAATTGGTACTCGGGGGTTTTTTGGGATGCGAAACCTAAATATGGGCACTTTTTCACTGTGGCCGTCAGAGGACGCCTCACAATGCTCATCTTTAGGGTCACTGCATCACGAAGACGTAGTGTCTTCTTAGGGTAGCGACACGACAGCTAAATATTTTTGGTTATATGACGAATCTGACACTGTCAGGAGCGTAGCTTTTTTTGTGTTCAAAAAAATAAAATGGTTTACAAATGTTACGTAAAGAACTGTCCACCACACCCCTTATATATATTTAGACTGTCCAAATAAATAAACCATTAAAATAATGCTTTTTTAGATTATCGAATATAAAAACTAAATCTTTTATGATTTCATATTTATTAGGTTCGACACAGCGCAAGAAACAAACATGTTTTATAAAATATAAAAAACTGTTGTTGGATCTTGATCATTTAATAAATTTCTTTATGCACTCTAGGGCATAAACGTGTACGTTTATTCCCTTTTTTCATGGACTGAGGTAGTATTTTTTTATCCCCTGTGATTAAAAGTAATTTCTTTAAAACTATAAAGGCAAAATATAGGTTTTTTGGATCATTTTATTTTAAAAAAAAACAAAAAGCTATCATGATACACGATACGGTTATTCTGTTGCTTCCAGCTTGGCGGCAGTTTACTGTACTTTGCTGACTGACTTGGTTGGTTTCGATTGTTATTATTGTGTCCTTTGGCATAGGCTCCATATAAACGAAGCATTTAACTTTCTAGACTTCCCCAGGATGTAAAACAGGAATACCTTTTCGATGAAATTTTCGACATTCCTTTTATTGCATCATTCGGTACTCTGAAAGCTGCTTCTTTGGTGGCCTTTTCAATGTCCATCTCAAAGTAGAATAGACTTTATTATTTGATCCCTCGTTTGTTCCATCTTTGAGAAATTTAATTCGAACATATTCTCGACTAAACCTATTTAGTTTGTTATAAAATAAATATTATTTTTTTGCCAATTTTTTCTCTGTTTGTTAGCGTCTGACTGACTTTTGTTTAATGTCTACCATAG
This sequence comes from Aspidapion aeneum, assembly GCA_963576565.1. NCBI lineage: Eukaryota > Metazoa > Arthropoda > Insecta > Coleoptera > Brentidae > Aspidapion > Aspidapion aeneum. The sequence continues at coordinate 3,900,367 of OY755043.1, read as the reverse complement.
CAACGCGCCCAAAGCTCACCAAATAAATGAAAACTATCACTGCCCACTGTATTATTATATACCGGGAGTTGACATGATAAAACTAGAGTACCGGAGTAAGTGGTTTAATATTTATTTATTTTATGATTATTATTATTTTTAGTATATAAGCATTGCCATTAAAGTCCGTTTTAATCACAGCAAATTATAGCCGTCCTTCCGGTCGGGCGCAGAAAATCTTGCCGCGGGATTAAAACTAAACACAGCAGTTCCGAGGTTTATAATATATCTACTATTATTTTATTACGGTGTCCAAACAAAAGCGGGCGGCGAATAAAACGTCGAAAGAACAAAATGTCGAAGACACAAAAGGTCGAAAACATTCCTACTTTAGGTGATCTTCCAGGTTTACGTCTCGATAGATTTCTAATAATGCCGTTAAATGTTATAATCCCAAATCTAAAGAACTTATGTTATTTTAAAAACAAAGACTTACTGATATCAATGTAATATACAAAAATAAAAGTTTGGAATATTTTTCAAAAAATTATGTTTTTGTACAAAGTCTACCTGTTTGAAAGCACGGCAGAACCTCAGGAATGACTTTTGAAACTATAAAAAATTTACAAAAAAGGCAAAATTTAGAGTAATCCCACAGAAATTATATTTTTTATCATTTCTAGGTAAGTACTATAACTAATATTATATCTAATGGTAAAAGTGTATGCATTAAATTGTTTCGTAGTCTTTTTTGTATTAATTTATATTTCAAAAATAAAAAGTTGGTCAAAAACTTATAAGTATTGTTTGTTTTTAATGTTTTTAAAAATATTTTACATACTGTAGGTACTCTGAAAATTCTGAGATCGCATTACAAACTTCTAGAGAAATTGTAGGTACTCTAAAAATTCCGAGGTTTATTAACAATATTGTATAAAAATTGCATGTAGGTACTCTAATTATTCCGAGGTAAGTGGACGAGTCGCCCATGGAAATTCCGAGGCAGGTCACGTGGGCTTGTCGCTACCCATGGAGACGCCAGGCTTCCAGGATGCAGTGACCCTACTCATCTTATGGTTTAAAATGACCATAACTTTTTTCTTATTGTTTTTTCAACTTTTTGGTTGATAAAATAATTTCCTGAACTTTTTTAAGCAAAAAAGGTACTTTTGATAAAATCTGCTAGGGTGAGCCGTTTCCGAGATATTTCCGTTTTTTAGTGTTCGACGCCGCAACGGAATATTGAAATTATTTTTGATCAAAAGATTTTGCTGCTACCTTTAAGGATTAAATTTAGTCAGTAAATGAGTTATTAATTTAAGGTAAGTTACTTTATATAGACTTATTTTGACCTCAGGAATATGTGCTAAGATTTTGTACAGACCTTTTAGAGACACCCTTCCTAGCCCGCGCAGCAATGACTAGAGAAGGTATTATTTCCAACAATTTTTTTTTTCAGATAACGGCGAAAGTGTGTTATTTGTATTTTCACCTATCTTAGCAATATCGTCGTGATATCTGTGTGTGTGTTTGTGTATATCTGTCCGTAACACACGAGCTTCTAAACCACTGAATCGATTTTAATGAAATTTTTAGGTAAAATAGTGTTCTACACTCTAATGGGCTGATTAGATTTTGGTTAAAATCCATTAACACTAATGACAGTTTTTTGACAATAAATTTTTTGTTAAATGCTTACTTTTTAATGGAGCTTCGCATCAATATGCGGTCTTCGGAAAATAGTAGATTACAATATGCTTAATAATTTGTACTTATAACGAAAAACTGCGTAAGTTTTTTAGTTTCTGAGATATTTAAGTGTGCTGATTGACCAGCTAGGAAGGTATCAGATCCGTCATGTTAAGGCGCGTTTTAAATTAAATTTTGTTTTAATTTTAATTTTTAAAGTTTTTTTGTTTATTAATAAATTGATTTATTAGTAGTCATTAGTTTTCTGACTATATCAAACAGTTTTTTATTATATTAAACTTTTCAAATAGTCGTTGGTTTTAATTAAAATACTCTGCCAATATATGGGCCCCTAAGCTCACACTAGGTACTAAAGTTATAGTGTACGTGTGAGCTAAGATAACTACAAACTGAAATATATTATATTCAACTTCAGACTAAATTACCTTTTGTTTGATACCACACAAGCCATGTTTTGACTTAAACTCAAATTCTTGAAATCTACCCCCACCCTTAAAAAAAACAAAAACTAAAATGTATTTTGTTAAACTCCGGACTCAATTACCTTTCGTTTGATATCACACACGCCATATTTTCACTTAAATTCTAATTTTTAAAATATACCCCCACCCTTTTATTTGATTTGTGTCCGGTGGATTTTGTTAATTTTTAAATGGGACCATCTCGACCCAAGACCCAGCCTAGCCAAATTTTATTAAAATCGGCCAAGCGGTTTTTGAGTTATGCGCGTTGGTCATTACAGACAGACAGACAGACAGACATACAGACAGACAGACGGCGCAACAAAAAAGTTTCAAAATCATCTGAAACGCAGATATATAAAAATTTTTGAAATCGGAGCAACTTTTTTTTTCTCGAAAAAATTAGGATCACTATAGCTCACACGACTATAGTAAAGTATATGTGTGAGCTAATTTTTGAAATCGGAGCAACTTTTTTTTTCTCGAAAAAATTATTACGAACAGCTTTATGTATCATGTGGAATTCTTTGCAACAAAGTGATTTGCAGAAAATCAACTAGTTACAATATGCGCTCGGGGCACGGGCGCCACCAAGCCTGAGAATTTTTTAGATATTTTCCTCATATTTCATGATCAGAATAACTTAAAATACGATATCATTGGGTCTCAGGCCTCCCCAATTATAAATAGCCTTACTTGTGCCATTCTGTCATATAGATAAGTGTTTTCTTAAAAGGTTTTATCAAAAGTACTATAAAAAACTAAAATAATCAGGATGCAGTCTTATCTGATAATAATGGACCGTTAATATAATACTATTAACAGATTCAGCACTATACTGAAGAAAAATTACTTTGAAAAGAAAAATTTTATCATAAAAGATATTAAATCGAAAAATTTTGTGCAAATCTAGTACTAAATTAATGATATTTAAGGTGTTCTTTGACTTCTCTTTCTTTTTAAATCGTATATTACGTGTTTCTTATTCTACTATTTACAAAATGGACACTAAACACAAGTTCTTAAGAAATTTTGTTCTTTGGCTGGATACGATTGGTTTTGCATTACTGTTGACGCATCGGTAAGCTTATGCGTCGTCGCAAAAGAGACATTCTATGGGGCTTGTTCAATAGGCCCCTAGTGCTTTTTGATGGCAGAATTTTGAGTCGTGTCCAGTTGCTTTAGTATGGAATTTAAAGCTAAGTTATATACAACCGTAGTCGAGTTTAGACCTAATTAAAGTTCTGTAAATTGCCTTTAAAAACTTTATGGCTGCTCCATGTTTTACTTGATAAAACTTTAGGTAGATCAATTGTTTACATCTTTAGAAGATTACTTGTTACAACTAAAAGTAGAAAACCGCAAAATAATTGTTGTGTGACTACTCGAGAACCGAGATATGCTTTATTTACTTCTACCTCAGGTACGGCAGGGTCGTCCAGTGGTATGGTCGTCGGCTCACATGCAGATGATACCAAAAAGAAAAAATAATAAAACAACGTACCCTTGCCTCGCACTTCCTTTTCAGCGTTCAATAGTCGACATCGAAATGGTGTGCGATACACATGCACACTCTTAAAATCAAAAATGGTCTCCCCACCACTACTATTACTACTACTTCTACCTCAATATCCAGGATACTATAAATGTGAAAGAAGAAAAATATTAGGAGTTTGGTTATCTCCTAAAACAACTTTTGAGGACAGCTATATGAAAATTAGAGTAGGCATGATAGGAGCGAGTCAACAAACTACCCAATCATATCTCTATTTATATATCGTTGTAATAGACATTACATCGGACTTAATGACTCCATCGTTAAAACCAGAGACATAAAATATTTTAAACCCATTTTCCTAGATTCAAAAATTATCTCCCGCAGGGAAAGCGAGTTTCTACTCGGGAAGTATTCTTTAATGTGTGCGACACTCTAAAAGTTTTCTGTGACTAATAGCGGGGTAATTTTAAAGTTTTTATAGACTATTTATTTGCAACTCTGAAAACGATAAATTTATTCTATGTCTTTCTCTAGTCATTTCTGTATCCCAAAGGTCTAAAATAATTTGGCTTTAAAGTGTGGATGATATGTAACAGTTAACTTTCGTTACATTGCTTTCTTGTAAATTTTGTTACGTTAATCACTGGTTTGAGAGTAACATGTAAAGCTACATTTCTAATCGTGCTTGCGGACCAACACGAACTCCAGCACCGGTGTCGTCACGGACTAGGCCATTTCTAATCGTTTTGCGTGCCAGCGTGCGTGCTGTGGTTAGCGCATGCGTAATTGATGTGTTTATAATTATAAGTCATGTTGTTGTAAACAAAAAAAGTATTTTTCAAAATTTTTAAGATATTTTTCTTATTCAAAATGGAAAACTCACAATCGACAAATAAAAAAGTGACGAATTCTTCCTACAATGTGTCTGCAATTATAAACCCTTGTATGATAAAAATGACAAGGGATATAAGTCGGTATTGCAGAAAGAGCACCTAATATATTATGTTCATCTTTCTTTTACTCGAACTAATATACGAGACAGATATAGCCAAAAAGATATCGATCGAGATTATTCCCGATACCAATTATTTAAGTGATGGAACTGCGCATGTCTGGTACGCTGCACGGACGCCAGCGCGGGCCACAGAGTTTGCAGCTTGCAAGCACGAAGGACCGTGCGGACACGGTGGTCGTCATTAGAAATGGTTACATTGATTCCAATATGCCTAGCATGCGTGGCATATTGCAACTCTGCCAGCGAACACGATTAGAAATGCACCTTAACATGTAACATAACCTGAAACATTACTTGGTTGTGTACAGTGTTACGTTAATCAAACATCTTGTTTAAAGCAACATGAAACAATTAACATTCGATAAATTACCTCGTTGGTTACGGTAATAATTCATTTTCAGTAAGTGTAACATGTAATAAGTGGTACATTGCCTTGTTATAAATTGCGTTACGTTATTAAAACATGTTGTTGGGAGCTACATGTAACACACAATGTGTTACTTTTGTTTTATATACGTAAATTAAAACAAGCTTTCTGTTGTTAGCGCTAGATGGCACATTCTAGTCAACATCTTTTTGGTACTAGTACTATAGGGAATGTCAAGCTTAAGAAGTAGTTGATACAATTTCATTTTAAATTTGCCTAAAACTTTTTTATAAAACCTCTTATCCTAAAAATGACTTAAAAACATGTTGCAGTATAGTGTAAAATATAGTTAGTCATACCGTAACAAAAATACAAAAAATAACGTCTTAAATGTTAAAACAATGTATCTAGGTAACAAAGACATTTATCTATGTAACAAATAAAAGTGCCATGGGGTTGCATATCTTATTGCAAAGATGGATTGTCACAATATTACGGAACAGAGGGGGACATTTAATGTGGCGGTGATGTAACTATCTGTATCTGTTACTAAGTTGGTTATGTTTTACAAAGTAACAAAAATCTGTTAATAGAATGTTAATCTTACTAGATATCCATGTTCGGGCTTCACCCTCAAAATTAGTTTATAAGTATTTTTTGAATTATGTTTTCGTTTAATTTTGCATTTCCTATCAAAGAAATTATTTTCTTTATTTTTATTGGGTTATTTTAGGTAATAATTAAATATTCATATATTTTTATAATGAAACCTTTATTTTCTTGTCGCGTCGCGTAAACTTTTACAATCTCGCGCATTCATCAAAAAATCCAAATATATGGACTTGAGCTTGCACGAGAAGTGCCCTCATGCGTCAAGAATATGAGGCAGAAAAACCGTCAGAAAATGACGGACACACTTGTCAAGAACTCGAAAAAACGCACACGTGGAGTTTAAATAAAAACTCAAAAAAGTGCATTTATACGCTCGAAACAAAACCCGCAATTACCCGCAATTTTGACTAGCTGATGGATACTACCCCGAGAAGACGATACCCATGGTAAGTGCTTGCTCAATTTCCCGCATTTCTTATTTTAATTAAATCGTTCCGCAAGGTTTAAGGTGACAAATGTTTAAAGCGATCGGGTCACTCTGTATAAAGTGTTTAATAAACTATAAGCTGAGTGGTCCATATCGCTTCGTTACTCGACTACTTGAATCGTCTTTGATCTAAAGCACTTCCTCTTGTATAGAAACATTGCCTTCTACAAATACAAGGCCTCATTAAAAATATATCAGTCCAATTTTATTTATTATCTACAAGAATAAAAATTTAAAAGAAACAATCATGGTCTGCTTCAGGTAAAAGTTAGATAGCTTAATCGCCATCCCCAGTATATGTAGCTAAATAGCTTTTACTTTCTCCCTGTTTTAGTAGCCTTCCGAAAGGAAAGAAGAGCAAAAACGGACCAAAGAGTACAAAATATTTACATTGTCATTTACATTGTCATTTACTAATCTTTTAATTAGATTTGCATTTTATTAAACTAGAGCTATAACATTAAATTTCACATTTTGGTGCCAAACCTCGGGTTTCCGGGGGCTATTAAATCCTATACATTTTTGATAGGGTATTTACTGTGCAAATTGCCAAAACGTTTTTTTTATCATCCAATATTGCCCTGTTTTTGGTTTAAAAAATCATCAAATATACTAATTTTCAAATTAGATTTATATTTTATTAACTTTGGTTGGTCTGACCTTATTAGTTACAAATAGCTATAACACTTGACCATTAACTGCAGCTGATACTCCCAATATATTGGAACCTGTAGGAATCTGTAGAAGTGAAGGAAAGCGGGCTGATGATGTGTCGTATATTCCGTGAAAAGAGGGCAAACAATTAATTTTGGATGCCTCCTGTCGCGGACACTTTTTGTATCAACGAGTACTGCCACTTTTTTTGATGAAAAATTCTTTAAAAGATTTATTAAATAGTCATATTTTGATTAAAGGTAAACAACAAAATTCCTCGGCTAAATTCACTGGCGTTAAATACAACCCGCACTTCTGTTGTTTTTGTCAAATTTTATTATAGAAGCTTAATAGCCATGTTTACAAATTTTTTTATTCTAACGCATTTAGATTAGGATAAGCATCCATAGTTTTATTTATTTCTGTATAATTTGTCGATGTTCTTTTCCCTTCTTTTTCCAGGTTCCGCCTTTTTCCCATTAATTTCATATTTTCCTTTCTTTTTCTTCTGGTATACAATTTTCTTTTCTTTTACCTTTTTTGCGACATCTTTTCCTACTTGGCTCATAGCTCTTGTCAGCGTATCATTTATTTCATCCATATTTTTATTTTCGCATGTTAAATATTGGGTTATCTGTTCCTTTAGCACTTCTTTGTATATAGCTTTATTTTGTGTAAGTTTATTCATGTCAAGTTCTTCATTATTATTAATAATTTTTCTTTTCATTTCAAAATTACTATCAATGCAGACTTTTGTTCTGACCATCCTGTGATCACTGCCTGTTGTAAAGCTGTATAGGACTGTTACATCTATAACGTTGCTATTTTTAGTAGTCAGTATGTAATCAATCTCGTTTTTGTTATTTCATTAGGGCTGAGCCATATTCACTTTCGTTGCTGTTTCTTCCTACAGAACGAATTCATTGCATACAGGTGTTTTTCCTCTAGGTTGTGCCCTTGCCATTCCTTTTGCAATATTCAAAATCCTCTATTTAAGTTTATTTTATGTTCATTTACTTGCATTACTAAAGATAGGTTTTGTCTTCTTCCTTAGCTTTTGAGATGTCTACATAGAATGCTTCGATGTGTTCGTTATAATAGTATCATAATATCTTTAAGTGATGTTCTTTTTATTTTTAGTGTAAGATAGGGACCGTTGTCTGAGATTCCTCGAGTATTAATATGAATAATAATAATAATTTTAGCATAAAGTAGAAATGATGTGTTGCAGACCCTTTATTTGGCCTTATTCCTCGTGAAGGCGTTGGTAAGGAACAATAGCAAATCGATTCCTAACAATAATAATTTTGGCAGAGGGATGATGCTTAGGCGCAAATTGTTTGGTTAGGCAAATAATCCACTTATTGCGGGCTCTTAGGCTAAAAGGTTTCACAGCTTTGACAAACACCCGTGCTTAATTCCTAATTCTGAAATCAAAGGTGTACAACAAATAGCACAGCACTTTATGTTAATTGTCACTTCGACAATGGGTAAATCTCAAAAATCTCTAGAATTATAATTACAGAATTCACAATATAAATTTTTGTTAAAAATATATTAGTGAGAGAGGCCGTGAAGATTTTGGGAAACTTATTCTTATCTTAGTCAGCAAGCATCAATATAATTGTTCATTGATCAATTTGAAGCTAAATTTGTTATGTGAATAGGAGGCTTAGGCCCAAAATGCAAAATATAATATGAATATAAGGACCTATTTTCTTAGTAATAAATAATAACTAAAAATATATTATGGCCAATCTCTAAGGATGGCTAATATTTCTGACAAGTGAAAGACAATATGAGATGAGTGCTTTTATTTTCTTAGTTCTGAAGGTTTATGAGATAACATAACAAAACCTTCAAATACCATCTGGCTGTTAATTTAAAGCGCCAAAGGGTTTTTTCTAATTTCAACTCAAAGTGTGATTATATCATATCTGTATGACCAGACGATACGGTAACGTGGTGCTTTTGTTCGTAGAATGTATAGTATGTAAAATATGAATTTTTAAAGTTTCACCATATGGGATGGGACTCTTTACCCCAAAAATCGCTAAATAACGTTTTTCCGAATATCAGCACAAAGTATGATTTTATCTCATCTATATGATCACAGGATACTGCAACTTGGTGCTTTTGTTCGTAGAATATATAGTGTGGAATATATGAATTTTCAAAATTTCGCAATATGGATCTTATGGGACTCCTTACCTCAAACATCGCTAAATGACGTGTTTCCGAATTTCAACTGAAAGTGAAATTTTATCGCATCTATATGCCTACACGATCTACAACTTGGTGCTTTTATTAGTAGAATGTATAGTTTTTAAAATATGATATGAATCTTCAAAATTTTGCCATATACATATACATTTTTAAAATTGGCTAAAATGATCAATATTGGCAAAAATTTTAAAATATTGGTCATTTTTAGGACTTTTAAAATTTCATATCTAGACTCTCCGTTGTAAGATTGTTGTGAAATTTTTAGGACGAATAAAACTTTTACGTCTCTTCTGAATGGCTGATATAGTGTGGAGTTCACTTATGTGCTACAGGAAGGAATCAGATCCATCAGATCCATTATGGATTTGTTTTTCATAACAAAACCCTTGATTTTAACCAATTTTTTTTTCAAATATGATTAAATGCACCTTGAACAGGACTATCAAAACGGACGGGCCACGATCCTCCACTTTGTTGACGTCACATCAAGGGCTGATTTTTTTTGATGGTCACGTCACGATACAGCTGATTGTCTTTAAAATATTGAAGTTGGACTGACGGTTCATGAATATTTGATTTTTTTTAATAAAGCCTGTTTTGAGATTGTTTTTACTATATTTTTGCAAAACAATTTTTGTTAAATGTATAGTAATTCTTAAGTTTTCAGAGCTGTTTCATTAGCTCACACTAAAACTAAATTTAAAGCAGAAGCGAATATGACAAACACAGATGACAAAGTCAAATACATGTCAAATATAACAGTTGGCATGCGGTACATGGCAGGTAATTTAAATTCAAATAAAGAATGCTAAATCTTGAAGATTTAACCTTTCAATCATCTTGCACCTTTACAAGAGTTTGGCGGAATATCGGGATGGTGTCTGAGAATATTTGACTGAAATTTCGCGGAAATCTGTAGTGCCATTTCGAAAATATCATAAAAAAACGTCTGACCTCCTGATCCAATGTAGAAGTCGTGGCCTGTATTTTTTTGTTGGCCTTGCTTGAACAAATAAACATTGTTGCCTGAATTTACCGTAACAACTCACACATCACCTACTTATTATCTTAGAGGATTACCGTAGCCGGCACGACCAGTCGGTAGTGGAAGTTTCCATAGAAATTAGCCAGAATAAGCAATTGCTTGTTAATGTGCCCGTAACAAATGTGGATCCAGATAAAAGCGACTTTTCAACCAGAAACGCCGTATCTACAAAACTTAGCTAGTATACAATCAGTGGCGTTTTCTCCATAAGTGCACATGTGCACGTGCACTCCCAAATTTTACTTAAAAAAATACAAAAATGTAATTAATAATTACCCCAAACGGAATTTACTAAAGACTGGAATATTACCTACAAATTGATACCCGGTATGTATGTGTTTGTATTCGTGTTCAAACCACCTGCGGTGCAAGCTGGCGGGTGCGCTATATAGTTAGTTGGAATCTAATTATTTAATTTTATTTGCTCCGTAGATTTTGTGGCGCATTCTAATTATGAAATATAGAAAGAGAGGACGACATGCCCCAATAGAATTTTACAGTACATAGAATCTGAACTTTCCTGCGGCAGTGCCTAGGACAAAATCTGTGCAAAAACTAGCCTCGATGCCGCCCGCACCCTCGCGACGCCTCCCGCACCCCTGGTTCGCATTGCATGTTAGAGGAGCTCAATGGCACTTTTAATTAGTGCACTTAGACAATTTGGCATAGTGATGTGCAACGATTATACTCTTCCAAGTATTGAGTAGATACTGATACTTCCTATTCGAGTATTAGATTTTAATATTATTTATATTATATTATCGGTAAATCCAATGTATAAATATTGGTCCAAATGATTACAAGTACTCCAAACTCGTTACTCATACGGCCGATGCCGATACAATTGATACGAAAGTAACACTTCGGCTTCGGTCCCATTCGGGATTCGAGTAACAAGTATTTGGCGTCAAAGGATATTCGATTACTTCGAATCCGCCCATGTATCAGATATCAAAGTATCGAGTAGATAGTATTTGCACACCACTAATTTGGAATTATCGGTCGGGCGCTGGCGGTTTGTTTTGATTTTAACGATTTGGTATTTACGACTATGGCGGAAGTTTCTAATTCTGATAGCATTAGCGTGCAATATTTAAAAACAATTAAATTTTCATCTTTGCCATTAGAAGAGAAAATATGTAAACTAGGTATGATACATTTATTATTTATTTATAATGTCAATAATAATAGGTAGGTAACTAATATCTAACTAAATATCTCATTTTTTAATTATTTGCAAAAAAAAATTCCGCCTGCGCCGCAATTTTTTTTTTTTTGGTGCGCACTCCGAAAGCTTTTTACTAGTCGCCGCTACTGCATACAATATAGGTTAAATCTTGACTGTCCATAGGGAAGCCTGCTTAGAACAAGGAAAAACTATGTTAGCAGGTGTTTAAATAACAATAGATACATTATGGTTTACACCGACCTCCGTAGTTCCGGGGGTTCGTCGGCCCCCCCGCCTCGAGGGTACTGGCGCCCCAGGGGTGCCTGAAGCGCCACTTTAGTATTAAGTAGCAGGGCCGGTAACGGCAAATTAAGAGGGCGGCAAAGAAAACTAAAGACAAGACATGATGACCTTTTTTTTTTTGGTCGCAAGATTTTTGATGCGCGCCCTTTTGTGCTGTCGCCCCCCCCCCCGCCCCTACAGGCACGCTACGCCGCTGGAAACATAAGAGGAGAAATTGTATTGTAATTGGGTAACATTTCACAACAAAAATCTCTGGGATAGTGAAAGAACGGCCAACACCTAGACACTCTTGACTTGATGCGGCTAAGGCTGAAAATTAACTTGTCTCTTTATAAGCTGGCTATCATATGCACATTAAAGCTTTTTCCAATGTTGTATTTTAAGAAAGTGCTTTATAATTCTTAATAAGGACTACATGATCATCAAGCTAACATCTTGTTTTTCTAAATGCACAGGCACCATTTTATTATTTGTTTTTTTTTTAGTTTAGCCTTTAGAATCCAAAAATTACCATTTATTATCAAAACTAACCATATTTTTTAAAATCAAACCTAATAAGTGACTGGACCAATTTTGTAGATAAAATTTAATAATAAGGTCATTATTTTACATAAATTTATGTTAATTAATTATCCTAATATTTGCTGGTTTTACACAGGTCCTGCTCCACGCAGAGGTATTGCCTGCATCCAACTGAGAATCCTGTAGCTTGCCTGTACATGTTTGAAATAAGGATGACATATCCGTGTAATCGATGTTGGAGATTAGATTCCATTTACCTATATTTAATATTAAACCTAAGCTCAGAATATCTACTACGATTGACTTTAGCTGTCTCCGTAATGATTTTTGTATCAGATCCGAGACTACCCTAGCTGATACTGCAAACTAGCAGTTGGTTTTCTAAAATGGGTGTCAGCATTTCATTTTTCCTTTTCAGTTTTCATCATCTTCATTTCATTCCCTCTCCACCCATTATGGTTAAGCATCCGCATTATTTATCGTGAATTTGCTAAAATCAGTCTGCTTTTAGCTTGACAGGTATGCTTAATATCCTTGCGGTCAACATTGAAAAAAGTGAGAACCACATAGTTTCATTAAGAACCCAGCATCATAATTCTGGTAGAAATGAATTCCGGTGAGCTATTGTGACGTTTCTAACATTATATTTGTTTGTTTATTTTGTATTGTTTTGACGGATTCAACTTTTATACAAAAATAGGTAATTAATTAATGATAAGGACCTCCACACTTCAAAAAAAGCTTACCAAAACAAAACAGACAATCAAAAGTTAAAAGGTGGTGAATTTAAATTTACTCGTAAAACTGCCACCTCACCTCACTGCCATCAAGAATAGCGTCTTGAATTGGTGAGCTCTCACCTCACGGATAGTCAAGAATAAATGTCCTGAGAAGGAACTTTCGATGGTGATCCTTCGTTATAACTTGAAGAATATTGTCGGAATTTATTTTAAAAATATGTCGTATACCGCTATGTCGAAGGACATCGATAATGCTTGGAGAGATGGATTCGTCGCACGACCGTTGTTCGTCCTTTTGTCCCGTGGAAACTACTCCCTTCGATAGATTAATGTAATTATACTGTGAGACTAGAACAGAGGATATTATCACGATATTGCCTACAATGAACTTGCTAATCAATGCAATCAAATTTAGCTCCATAATTTGAGGTTTAATTTCCCTTAGTGCTTGTAATTTTATTTATTTTAAAAATTAGTGAATAGTGTTAAATCTTTACTTAACTTTAAATATTTTTTGAAGAGTTGTTTTGATGTGCTTTCTTTTTAATCTATTACACCACGTCGCTAGAAACTGGATCTAGGCCTGTAAGCGAGAGAAACTTTGATATTTTTTATAGAGATGGAACATGTGCTGTCTGTCCTTTTTTAATTCCACGCACCGAGTAAATCCTGCTTATTTATTAGTTTGTCATTTCATCACGATCATATCTGGGGGCACGGCAGTACCCGCCAAGTTCGCCCAAACTGCTATACCATCTTTTCATAAAACATTTTAGGCCATCCCAGCAAACATGGATTACAAAAAAAGTACTTTTTAATTACTGGCTTTCAATGATGCCCATAACGGCAAAGTACTAAGTAGAAAGTACTTAGTTCGTATTGATTTGGAACAACGGCCTGCATCAGGCCAGCATGATTATATTTAGTACAAAAAACACTGTACTTTTAAAGTATTGCATTTTTTTAAACTTGTTTCGTATTTTTAGTAAATACAAAAAAACTGAATTTTTATAATTTAAAAAAAAAAACCTGTAATTTTAAAGCATTATATTTTATAAATTTTTTTAGTTGCACAAAGAAACTATTTTTATTGTAAATATGTGATCATTGATCATTATATAATCATTATATAAGGATCTTTAATATTTTCCTTTTCATATCGAATGAGGATATTTCCAAAGATTATGGAACATTCCACATTAATTTAAAAATAAATAAAATCATTCACATTCTTAAGCTTGACATTCCTTAGTGTACCAGTAAAATGTTGGCTAGTGTTTGCCATCTAGTGGCAAGTACGGCAAACATTAACTTGTCAGTTTTTTTGTAAATATTTTATTTTCACAGTAAAATATTTAATATTTTTGTACTAAAAGTGCTTTAAAAGCAACTGTTTAAAAATACTTTTAAAATGTTTTTTCACTGTTATATTAATTTTGCAGTAAAACTTTTAAACTTTTAATAATAAATTAAATGTACTTTAAGAGTACCTTCTTCAAAATGTTATTAAAATGTTTTTTTTTGAGTATTTTATTTTCGCAGTAAAATACTTAATTGTTTTGTACTAAAATAAAGTGCTTTAAAAGCAACTGCGTAAATATACTTTTAAAGTGTTTTTTGCCATTAACCCTGGCTGCACTTGTTATTCTTCAATGTATAACTTTTCGTTGTATTAAAAATAAAGTACTAAAATGTTGCGTTTTTGTACTTTTAAATAATAGGCAAATTAGACAATGCCGATGCCAGCAGTGGCCAGCAGTTAAAGTACAATATTAGTAAAGTACCAGCAGGTCGATGTTTGCTGGGATATTTGACTTATCTATAATTATTTTACTGCGGAATGAACTACGACACTCAAATTCTACTCTCTACAGTCTACTGTACTTCAAGACAACCTACAAAGCTGAAATTTGGCAAATACATTTAACGTTGTGTAACACATGTAAAGTTATGCATCCGACTCAGCTTCATAAATTTCTTCGGTTTTGCTGACAAAGAAGTACGACAGAGTGAAACCTATACTTAGTAGTACTAGAAATATTGGGGAGTTCATTTTTGGTGTAGCGGCTAAGCACACGACGCGCACTTTTCGCAAACCCCGATTTGTGACTTAATTTTGCCTGACACCCCTTTGTCGAGAACAAGGATCTTTATACTGCGTAGCAAGTATATGCAATGGACCCACGCATTTACACCCCTTTCAAAAGGTGGTCCGGTTACATGTTAGACTTACATCTATCTAACATCGCCATCGTCCCAGCCAAACTTGGTTATAGACGATAGACTTCTTTCGTTTTCAGCGCAACAGTCGTGGTCGTGGTGAGTTGACTGTAAGAGATTTATGCTGATGCCATCCTGGTACCGACTATATAGCATTTATAGCAGGCTCCTGGATTATTATTCCTGGTTCCTACACCTGCCTATATTCTCGATGTTCAAGGTCAACTTATATTTTGCGCGCACTGCATCGCAAGCTACTTCAAAAACGACTGTTGAACACTGAAAAGGAAGTCAGCGACAGGGCATACTTTTTTTTTGTTTTTGCATCGTTGTTTGAGACGCGAACCTGGTAGGTTTGTTTAATTTTTGGTTCACTATTATTGTTCGTCAAACAAAATCGCTTTGCAAAAATGGAGTCTGTGGGACTCTTATTAGTCAGTATCCTTTATATCATTATTTGTTTCTATACCGGTAGCAAAAACATAAAAAATGTAACCATGTGTTTATTGCTCGACACGATTGCCGAGAGTCTTTCTACGATTATTTTGCCGCCTTTTGCTTATTTCGCTTTATTGCCTTCTTTGTCTCGTTTCTAGTTGCTTTGCCGCTCACCTAAGTGGTATTTATTGCGATTGCCATCTCTATTTTACCCGACAGAGGGCGTACTTTTATGCCCCACAGAGATACATTAACGTATGTCTGTCATATAGAGGCTCTTTATATTTACTTTTTAAAGAGTGATAAAGTCTTCTATTTAACTTCTTGACAGTACTAACAGGTCTGGACCGACATTCTGTGTTCTGTTGAATTCCATAGCGATATATTATCGTCTTTTTTTATATGTTATGAGATACAATATCGCTTTACAATCCCACATTGCACAGAATGTAGAGACGGTGGTCCGTATGGTGTCCAGAGATAAGAATAGCACCAAGGTAATCCCTGGGCCTGTCGTACAAGGCGACTAAAGAGGCCTCGACCCAAGGGTAAATGGGTAGTCTGGTAACAGACGAGCATTGACCAGTATGTTAACAGAAGAAAAAAACTGGTAACCTTTGGGATAACACCAGATAATCTGGTGATTCTCTGAATGAATTCGGTGGCCTGGCCATTTAGGAAATCATCACATGGGACAGGGTATATGGAGTGCCTATTTGGAGCTAGCAGCTAGTGCGGGCACATTGTGGCACTCTGTACCCTGTTGATTATGTCAAAAGGTTTATGACCCATCAGTAGTCTAAGGCTACAACCATGGCATTATATGATATATCATGATGACTAAGTTTCTAGCCAAAAATATATTTTGAAGTCTACGGCGTTCTATATACTACATAGTATTTAAATTATTCTCTGAGTCAAACACAGTAGGTACGTGGTGCACAACGGGCCCTAGAAAGGCGGCCTAGATGGCAGGTTAGATCCTTTAAGGGTGCTAACAGCCACTACCGTACATTCATACATTCATTCATGTAGAGACGGTCCCTAGAATTAAACCGGTCGGGTCGTCGCTTTTATAGATCATATAAGAAATGAGATCATAAAAAAAAGAATGGGAATCGAGGAAAGCATAACGGATGACATCACTAAAAGGCAACTGATATGGTAAGGCCATGTACAACGGATGAGCGACGAAAGATTACCAAAGCAGGTCCTAGAATGGCAACCAATAGGGCGCAGAAAAAGAGGGCGTCCTAAACTGGAATGGCAACAGTCAATCCAAAAATCAATGAGTCAAAAAAACCTGACGGAAGATGACTGTCAGGATCGAAGGAGGTGGAGAATAGGCGTCGGACAACGTAGAAAAACGTTCTAAACCGACATAGTAGTAGGGTCGTCGCTTTTTTCCGCCATGTTTTTTTGACGTCACTCACTGTCTAGCTGACTTTTGTATACCAAAGTTAGTTATCTCTTTATTGAATATTTGCTACTTTTGTTATTTGTTGAAAACAAAAGCAATTTTCCAACTGTTTTTTAGTTTATGCTTCAAAAACAATTTTTTTAAACCGTGTTACCAATAATTTTTTTTAACCCACTTTATTTAACCTTACAGAAAACTTTAGTATCGAAAGTTAACAGCGGACTTGGAATGTAAATAAATGGGTGTAGGTGAGTTAATCACTTTTGACACTCCTTTTTGCTTGCAAGATAAAATAAAGAGGGCTAAAAAAAATTAACGAAAATACAATAAAAATAAACAAAAGTATAAAATTTACTTTGATGCGTTTATTACTAAGTTAAAGAAATCCGACGTTGCTGGCAAACCAAGTATGCTGTGATTCTAATGTGCAGGAACTCCAATGAAACGTCCGGCTGATTTTGAGTTATGATTTTAGGAAAGGGGTTTGGTCATCGAGCACTAAATCAAACGGGTCAAAGACAACAAATGGAATTAATTTTGCTTCTAGGGCTAATCTGGTTATAACACAAAAACATCAAAATTTCTGAAATAATCGAAAATAGCTTCCTTAAAAATTTTGTGTTATTAGTCTAACGTCAAACCTACTTCTAGCAGATTTCAAACTTTTTCCAGGAATAGAACGGATTTGGCTTATCTATTATGAAAAGTTTTTGTATTCAAGTTAGTAGATAAGGTGTACGGTCACGAATCCCCTCCACTCCCGTCGCTTAACACATATTAACAAGTAGCTAGTGACACATAAGGGATGAAAAGTGACAGATAACAGGTTTCATGTGACGGAAGTTTAAAGGCTTCTTGTCGCTACAACATATTCTTACTACCTTTATTGTTTTAACCAAACTGTTACATATTTTAATAATTTTTGCAAAAATTTCCTACTATATTCAATTGAACGACAAACCTACATTTTGCAGATTTCATACTTTTTCCAGAAATAGAACGGCTTTGGTTTATTTAATAAAAGGAAAATTTTTGGATTCAAGTTAGTAGATAGGGTGTACGGTCATGAAACCCCTTCCACTACCGTCGTGTAACACCTATCAACAAGTGACAAGAAACACATAACCGGTGAAAAGTGGCAGAAAAACAGAAAACATATTTTAATAATTTTTGTAAAAATTTCCTATTATATTTAATTTAATGACAAACCTATATTTTGCAGCAATAAATCGGCTATAGCAAAAGCTTATCTTATTTAAATTCTTACTACTATATATTGGGTAAAAGATTAACAGTTAAGAACTCGCGGAAATTTATATTTATTTAAGCGTGCGGAGTATGTAACTTTTCGCATGAATTTAGTTTTGAAAGTGACACTTTTACGCATTTTTTTTCCGCAAGCTTTGGAAAACCTATGAATTAATACCTTAATATTAATTCTTTTTCGGTGTCCTTATAAGCCCAACTTTCAAAAACTGCCCATATCTAGGCAGTGTCACGGTTGTAATGCTTTTTTTTTACGGTTAAGCGCACTCGCAAGGAGATCCCTATCACCCTCGAGAAGCGGCCAGTGAGCGGAAATGTTGGTGTGTGTTGGTTTTGAAACGGTTCAGGTTGTAACCTGCAGGGCAAACTGTCGCAGTAAATTGATGGTTACCGTCTGTTTGACGTGTTCGCCTAGTAGGTGCCACTCCCGGGGGGATCATACGTGCTAACACTTCAGAGCATTTTCCGTAATAATACCTGTAGAAGAGAGATAGATCGCCCACAGTTCTTCAATGTTCGAGACTATCCAAGCTACGGGTAAGTGCGGGGTCATTGATCAGCTTGATAGCTCGTTTTTGCACGGTGTTCAAAAGCATTAAGGTATGTTTGGGTGCCGCACTCCATATATGTGAGCAGTACTCCATAGTTGGTCGAATCTAGGCTTTGTAGAGTGTCAGCAGTTGGCTTGGTGTATACAGATGTCTTGTACGAAATAGCACCCCAAGCTTTTGGGACGCCCTTCTAGCTATATCTGCCACGTGACCAAGACATGTTGGTCTCTGCAGTGACTCCTAAGATGTTCAACTGGCTCTGCAATGTGACAGCACTTCCAGATAGCATGATGTTTGGCTCACCGGTGCTGATCTTTTTTGAAAACAGGGCTGCTTGGGTTTTCTGCGCGTTGAACTGTACAAGGTTTTTGTTGCCCCAGTCCTCTATTATCTCCAGGTCGTTATTTATCTGCGATATTTGAGTTAGTCTAAGATGATGGAATTCACGTGCGGATAGACACTGAGTGGGTGGTATGACTGAGGAGACTACATTGCCATCATCTGCAAAGCAATAAAGTGGATTTACTGTTTTATCTATGAGGTCATTTATGTAAATCATAAAAAGTGTTGGCGAAAGGATTGCTCCCTGTGGCACACCAGCATTTATTTGGTAAGAGTTGGAGTTCCGGCCATCCAGTGCAACATAAATGGATCTATCCTTAAGGTAACTTTCAAACCAAGTGCTTTATCCGCGTGGCAATGATTTTGCATATAAAGTCTTCAAGAACAAGATGTGCTGCGGATGTTTAGATATTCAAAACCTATCAATTTAATAAACGTTTTTTTATGATTTTTGTTTATTGTTATGTTTTCCAAACACTTGAAGAAAAAATAGTGCTCCTAACTTTTGCCGAAAGTTTTTTTTTTCTGTACTTGCAACCGAATTCGCGTGAGGAAAAGTGACAATTTTCCGCACTTGTTAGGAAATTTACTATTTCAGCACACGTCTTTTTTTTCCGATACTGATCTATTTAGTTAAACATGAACAAATATAAAATTGCGTTCACGTTTATGCCATAAAAATCGTCAATTTTTAACTCTTTATGTTATAAATTATGCTAAATGGGTTTTCGGCGGTCCCTACCCAAAAACCATTTATAGAGGCAAAAACGTAAATTTTCCCATACTGCCTTAGAAATGGCCCCTATTTATTTATTACCTTTCGTGGCAAACACTAAAAAGGGCGCCTAAAAAGACCAACTTGCTCCATAAGGGTTTTTATTAGAGTACTGGCAAAACTTATTATTATATTAAATGGCTCATAGAGTCCAATGAAAATGTTTTGCATATGGAGTCAAATTGGTAAAAACGAAAGTTTACTAAAGCTGCATTTATAGAGTAAAAAAGAGTTCAAACTCCAAAATTTTGTTTTAAACTTCTAGGAATTAATTTTGGTTTCTGTAAATACCTTACACTTCATCTCTTTCGTGATCTATCTAGCAATTTTTTTTTAGTATCTCACTCTCGTGACATATATTTTTTTTTCGAGACTTCTTTCATGATTTCCTTTGGGTATTTCAGTTTTTAACTTTCGGTCTTAATGTCTTTAGTGATCCTGATAGTTGTTATTAAGTCCATAAACGTAAGCATGCCTTATATTTTGTATTTAAAATGCTTGTGAGATTGTAAGTTTTAACTACGGTTTCTTATCTATGAGAGATTCATGCATACATGCATTTAGTCATAGCATATCTCTGTTTTTTAATCCTCTTTTTTTAAGCTTACTGCTAAGATTTGTGAGCATGTCTGCTCGTCCTCTTGTTACAGGGGTATGGGTATCGTTAGCATTTGTCTGTTAATCTGATCTTAGTAGCGAGAATTTCAAAGGTATCAAGATTGAGAAGTTTGATGATCTTAGATCATTGCACATTCAAAATAAAGAGAGGTGAAGAGAGGTGGAGATCGTATGGCTCCCAGGCCACATGGGAGTCCCAAGAAACGAGAAAGCGGACGAACTCGCCAGGGGAGGACTCCGGCAGAAATGCGTCGGGCCGGAGCCTTTCCTGGGGCTCACAAGAGGGCAAATGAAGTCGGCCCTAATAGAGTGGACCCAGAAAGAGATACAAAAGAAATGGACCAACACAGGAAGTGCCAGACAGGCGAAGGAGTTTGTGACAAGATATAGCAAGTCCTGCAGGGCTTGGCTGCTCCGCAGAACACGAGGAGAGGTAGGAGCCATAGTGGAAGTCCTAACCGGACACTGCGTCCTACAAACTGGCAAAGATGAGAGTGAAGGAGGACGCGATGTTGGGCCGAGGACGAGACCTCAGCGCATTTCCTCTCATCATGTGAAGCATACAAGAAGGCAAGAGGACCTTCTGAATCTGAAGTGGCCCGATCTTCTGGCCTTTGTACAGAAGACGGGCAGATTCCTTAGCGAAGAAAGGACGAAGTAGGGGATGTCCGGGGATTGGCGAAAAGGGCACTTCATGTGCCTAGTCGCCGGGCCTAGAGCCTACCCCACACGACTACTACTAACTAACTACATACGTAAATGTATATCGTCTTCATTTTTCTATTGATCTGCTTTAAGTAGCCAGAAATTCAAATGTCTAAAGTTCAATGATCTAAGAGACTTGCACATTCAAAAAAAAGAGGTCGCTTATAAAGTAATCGTAAGTTTTTAAATTGTTTGGGGAAATTATTTCTTATATTGACTTTTGTGTTTTTTCCTTTCTGTACTGATGTCATAAGGTTTTAATGAGCTATAGTGGGGAAATTTTGGTGGGTACTCTAATAAACCACGGTGAAGTTTATATGTTTTTAGATTGTTCTGAGGTTAAGGGTAACATAGCGTGCTCAGTCAGGAATTCAAACTTAAAAGGGGTTTCTTTTTGTCAACCCCGCCCTTCTTATAAAACCGAACAACGACATTTTTTTTTATTTTGCTTTCGTTAAGCGCAACCACAAAGTATTTCCGACTTGCTGAGTTTTTAAACAATATTATCGTGTAATAATTTCCATTGGATTTAAAACAAAAGAAGCTTCGGAACTTTTAATATTATTAATGAAAATTAAATAATGTTGAGGACACACAAATAACAGTTGTTATTTATTTCTTAGATTTTAGTATTAACATAAATTATTGAAAAAAACCTGTTCTACTGTACTCCGATTAAATCGCATATGTGATAGTACGTTAGCATATTTTTAATTTTTAGTCGCAAAAAATTGTGATTGGCATTAATGGATTATGACTTAAATCTGGTGATTCTCTGAATGGATTCGGTAACCTGGCCATTCAGAAAATCACCACATGGAACAGGGTATATGGAGTGCCTATTTGGAGCTAGCAGCTAGTACAGGCACATTGTGGCCCTCTGTACCCTGTTGATTGTGTCAAAAGATTTATGACGACCAGTGGTTTAAGGCTACAACCATGGCGTTATGTGGTATATCGTGATGACTAAGTTTCTGGCCTAAAAGTTAATTTGAACTCTACTGGGTTCTATTTACTAGATAGTATTAAAATTATTATCTAAGTCGAACATAGTAGGTACGTGGTGCACAACGGGCCCAGAAAGGCGTGCCTAGGTGCCAGGCTAGATCCTTTAAGGGTGCTAACCGCCACTACTTTACAGTATTGTACAATATTTTATCAGAAAATTCCAAGAAAATCAGTTTATAATTTTAGGACCTATCGTGTTATGGACAGACATACACACACATACACACATATGGACAGAAATCATGATTGCTAAGAGAGGTTAAAATACACCCAAATAACACATTTTCGAAATTATATTTTTGACGAAAACAATGCCTTCTCTAGCCATTGCTGCGAGGGCTGGAAAGGTAATAAACAAATCAGTTTATAAAAAAATGGGAATTTAAATAATTCGTAAACCAGTATTTTTTCCAAACGAACGAACCGCAAAAAAATGTTTATCGGCTATCAAATAATTTTCACCATAAAAAAGCCGATAACTAATTCGAAGCACGGCGACTGGGGAATATAAACACGAGTCCACACATTTCCAAATTTATTTTTTAGTTTGGCATATATTGGTATAGTAAACCGAATAAATTTCGCATGTGGTTTGAAATCTGTCCAATCCAAAATAACAAGCCTCTAATAACTTGGAGCAATAAATGTCGTACAAAGGGTCTCGTCACTACAACAGATGAAATCTATATATCTCTCTTACACTCTCTCCCCTACTATCTTCGTCTCTCTCTTTTTCTCTCTCTCTCTCTCTTTAAAAACAATGAGTTACCACACTACTATCTCCCTTTAAGTGCCACCAACAGCAATAATTGTCGCGCCACCTCATTTTGATCTTAATTTTGTGTGATTTCACGTTTTCTCTTCTCCGACAGTCAAGCAGCCTTAAGAGCGCTTGATTCCTAGACGGTCTTATCGAGAACCGTGAGGAGCTGCAGGGATTCGCTAAATGCGCGTGGTAGCGCTAATAATGTGTCATTAGTATGGATACCAGGGCATTCTGGGCTCGAGGGAAATGAGGCCGCAGACCAGGCAGCGAGGAAAGCAGCATCTGCCGAATTTTTTGGCCCCGAACCAGCCCTGAGGATATCATACAATGCTGCTAAAT
Organism: Aspidapion aeneum; assembly: GCA_963576565.1. Taxonomy (NCBI): domain Eukaryota; kingdom Metazoa; phylum Arthropoda; class Insecta; order Coleoptera; family Brentidae; genus Aspidapion; species Aspidapion aeneum. The sequence continues at coordinate 3,877,132 of OY755043.1, read as the reverse complement.
TAACCATATTGAGATAGACAAGGAACAGTTTCCAACAATACTGGATGAATATACCAGAACTGGCTCACTCTAAAGAGTTCCCCAAAGGACCTTGTTAGAAGAGAGCCAGGAATATCATTGGACTTACCAGACACGAGATCCGTATAGTGACTGGACTCTTTACGGGTCACTGTCGACTAAGAGTACCCATGCATAGAATGGGAATAACAGAAGAGACTAAATGTAGACTCTGTATGGAGGAGGACGAAACAGTTAGACATGTACTGTGCGAATGTCCAGCTATTGCATGTTTCCGTCAAAACACTTTTGGTAAAGATTGATTCAGAAGATCTAAACAGTGTCTCAGCCAAACTGATAGCTAACCTTTTTGAAGGATTAGGCATACATTGGTGGGAATCCACTCAAAAGTTAGCCACAATAGCCCCACTAGTGGTCGCAGGGAAAGGACTGCAAGGCCCACTCACATATGAATCATCATCATCATCAATCATCATCATCTAATCGGAAGAGGGGATTTCGTTTCTTCTACTTATGTTTTATCACACTTACACGGGATTTGGTAAATGCTTACTTACAAAATTCCTTATCGTATTTACATTTTTTATCATTTCCGGCCATATAATAAATGTCATATCCATGTAAAATGCCCATAGATTTTGCTTCACTCTTGCTGTGTTGATTGCAAGTTCATATAAGGGCTCCATGTAGATGTTTGCTTTCACTAGCGAAAGAAACAAATCTATTGCAAGTCCATCATGTTGCACGTGAAACTTATCTTCCACTCGAAAGTAAGAGTTACGGAGACAAATTTCCATCAGATCCATTACCCCGTCTACCGATAGCGGTGTTCTCTCGTAAAGTGCGTTATCAATTTTTTGTTTGATTATAATGATACTGATTGACTCATTTACTAGCACATTGGTGTAAAGACCTTTTGCATCAAAACTTACAAATCTATCGTCGGAATTTAATTTGATTGTTTTTATAATCTCGGAAATTTTTGGTTGGGTTTCTTAATATTTTGAAGAAATTGCAAGCGATGTACTATCTCCTTTTGGCATTGATTTATCGGCCATATATTATATACTATCCATTTTATTACAGTTATCTGCGGACAGAATGCACAAAAATGCAAATAAAAGTCGTCAAATGAGAGCGATCACTATGATCGTTATAAAAAACAACACAATAGCTGTGTTTCTTTTATCGTTACATAATGCTATTTAGATTGTATAAAATATCTAAAAATATGCCAAAAACCTAACTGAAATTCCGTTTCTTTTAAAGCAACAATGTTAATCCTATATATAGGAATTTAAAAAGAAATGCCTTTCAATAATAATCTAAATTTATGCATTCCAAAATATTTACTTGCCTGCAGGATCTCAAATGTCCTACTTTACACAAAATTAGAGTAGAAAAAGGGTTTATTATTTTATAGTCTATTATTGGTGGACTACTTTTGTTTACCAAGCCTACTTTCTTTCATTATTTTTCGTAGGAATGGAAGTAGTTATTTCTGTTGGTCTTACACCGAAAGCTGCATTGACAAACTGGATAAACCATCATAAATAGTGTTCCGCACGGAATTAAGTAACATTTTCAAATTTAAGATGTTTGGGATTGTATAAAATGTATTAACTTTGCTCTTACATTGGAAAACTAGGAAATTTGTCTGGAATGGATGGAAAGTTCCAGTATTAAATAAATATTAACCCTAGGCTGTTAAGTAAGTAAGAATAGACAAGAAACATGTTTATCTATCAAGGATTGGGGCCATACAGTCAATTTATGGTAAGTTTGCAAACTTCTGAATAGGCAATTAGTTGTTGTTCCACGTGGGGTGCAATATCCAGAGGCGATATAGATTTACGCATCGGTATGCATAACTTCCGTTTCCACATTAAAGCAAAATAAATAATACATGGACCAATAATCATTAAAATTTGTTTACATTGCGATAAATAACATGTAAATAAACCAGTACTTGGTTTATGCATTGATGTTTTACCCTGATTGGATCGGTGCGTAAAATAAAATTTAAAATTACGCCTTAACATATACCGAGAAATTTAGAAACACAATTATTTATTTATTTCTAAATTTTAAGGAAAATCATTAAAGTAAAGTAAAGTGAAACATAAAGTTTACAAGGTGGTTTCGTCCAACGAACTTTATGTTTCGCCGATGATCAGATAGTAGTGGCTCAGGATTATGACGACCTCGAATATATGACACGAAAACTAATAGAAGAGTACAATAAGTGGGGACTAGAGGTTAATCTCAATAAGACAGAGTATATGTGTATCGGTGGAATGAAACAGGATCTAATCTTAAATACCGGGCAGCGAATTCAGTCCTGTGATGAGTATAAATACTTAGGTCTAAAAATTACAGCTGACGGAACACTAGACAAAGCTATAAAAGATCGAAACGCACAAGGAAGAAAAGCAATAACTTTATTAAATGGAATAATTTGGGACCAAAGTATATCAAAACATAACAAAAAGCTTATATATAACACCACTGTAAAAAGTATTATTACATACGGCTCAGAAGTATGGCCAATCAAGGATAGAACAGAAAAAATGCTTTCTGCTACGGAGATGGACTATTGGAAAAGAGCAGCAGGGAAATCAAAAAGAGAAAGAGTTACAAATCAAAGAATAAGAGAAATTATGACAGTGGGTGAACGTACTTTAGTGGATGATATAAGAACAAAACAACTGGTGGGGTACGGACATGTACAAAGAATGAATGATGAAAGACTACCTAAACAAATACTACAATGGAAACCAACTGGCCGAAGAAAACGAGGACGGCCAAGGAGAAGCTGGAGAGAAGGAATAGACAGTGAAATAAGAATAAGAGGCCTGGATGATGAATTATGGACAAACAGAAATGAGTAGAGATTGGGTATCGGAAGACGTAGAACGTTGTGAAACCGATAAATATATATATAAGAAAAATCATAGGTTCTATAACAGTGTAGTATGTTCACTATGAAGATCCATTCTTCCATGGTTTCTCTAAATCACCCTTGGTATCCAAAGCCTCAATAAAATCGAAATAAGCAGAGATGAGAAGTCGTCAATTTCTGTTTTAAAACACGCTGTTATTCTGATCTTTAGAGGCAGTTCTAGAATGTAAGAAGGTACAAAGTTATAAGAGGGCGAAACATGTTATTATTAGGACAATATTTGTAGCATTTCTGAGACCCGTAATGGTAATATTTCCATTTTTTAAAATACAAACCTTTGAAAATGGTGACGGAATCGGTTGTGTCCAAGTGTCTTCCATCATTTTCTTTTTTTCAAACTGGTAATCGGAAGTGAAATAATTTTACAATACATCCACGGATCACAACGTTAGTAGTAGTAGTGGAAAGACCATTTTAGGCTTAGGCACACGACGGGCCCTTTTCGCAAACCCCGATTTGTCCTTGCATTAAATACCAAACTGATCCAGGGGCCTCTTGGGATGCAAGTCTTCTTTCTCTAAGAGGCATTAATTTTGCCTGGAATGTGTTTGTCGAGTGCAGGGGTCTTTATACTGCGTAACAAGTATACACAGTGGACAGCATGTTAGATCTACATCTATCTAACATCGCTATAGTCCCAGCAGAACTTGTTTATATACGATAGACTACTTTTCTTTTCAGCACAACAGTCGTGGTCCAGAATCCTGGGTTAATAAACCTGGGTCCTCGGCTGTGTGTCAGATCCTAGATTACACCTGGATATATTGTCTTCGTACAGGGTCAATTTATGTTTTTATGTGCCTCACACTCCTTTTCGATAACGACTGTTGAATCTTGAAAAGGAAGTAGCGATCAGATATTCGAGACGCGAAGCTAGCATCTTCTGTATGTGAAACCAACAGTGATACTACGAGACTACTTTGCCGCCTGCCCATAATGTTAGAAGCGAAATTTACGAGTTTCAGGCAAGATGTTCTGTTCAATTCTACCAACCAAAATGATAGGGGTTGTAGCCTCTACAACCCCTATCATTTTGTCGCAATAATTATGGAACCCCTGTATATGTTCCGTCGGTCGTCTTTCTGTCTGATACTATGACCGGCAAATTTTAATTTTAATTTTGCTACTTCTCCTTTGACATCTTTTACGTTTATTTTATTTATTATCCATTCATTCCTTTTCCTATCTGTTTGGCCTTTTCTTACTTTATCCATGTTTGATTTTGTAAGTACAGCAAGGATACATTTATTATACACTTTTCTTTTGAGGTACTGAGGATATTTTTTAATATGTAGCCTAATTTTCAGAATGCTGCCCAGACAAACTTACTCGTCTGTTGATTTCAACTGTTTGGTTTTCTTTTTTTAGATTAATAATGTGTCCCAGGTATATATTATATACCTGTACTTGTTCTATTTTTTCTTGGTTTATTCTGATCGTAATACCTTCGTCTGTTTGTTATGATTTTAGTTTTAGTGTAGTTCCTATTCAGGTCTATACTTTTAGCTGCTGTATCCAGTTCTTCGAGCCTTTTTATTAGTCCTTCTTTCTTACCTGTTATTAAGACGATATCATCAGCATATTTTAAGTGGTTCAAGTATTGCCAGCTTAGTTTCTTCCCAATGTAATCTTTTAAAATCATATTCTAGGGTCTGGTTAAATAGTTTAGGGGATATTGTGTCACCCTCTCCGACATCTCTCCTTTTGAGGATTAGCTTAGTTCCTTCATGGATTTTGATTGATATCGTTGCTTCGCTATATATATTGGTCATTAAGTCTGTGTATCTGTGATCTATTGGGCTATTGATTAAAGATGGTTTTACTGCATACTGCTAAATGCTATCGAAAGCTGCTGAAACCTTTTCTGAAGCCTTGATTGATATGAAAGATCTTTTTTCTTTTGATTAATGATGAAAGATCATATTGTTACTTTTGTAAAAATATGTTCATGCACATGGGCTGCCATAATGGACCATAACGTCTATCTCACCTAATCTAATCTAATATAAGCTAGACCCTTAATTATTATGAATCGAAAAATAATTTGATTCTGCTTCTTTTTTATCTATTTCCTAGTACATAGAATGTCAGAAAATGTTGGACTCATTACGCTATTTTATTGCTAGCTACTCTTGTTTTTGAATAAATCTTATTTTTTTACCATGGCTTCATAAGCAAATATTTCTTATGGCCTTTAACATTGCAAAGGCTAAGGCTATCTCTACGTACGCAAAGGCAGAATGAAAAACATGCAAAAGCAAACGACGACGAGAGATGGGTTACTTACACGTTCTTAAGAAAAATCTCTTTGACGGGTGAAATGAAGAAGCAAAACGTTGAATAAAATATGGTTTTAATAAAGAAAGTTTGCTTTCAAAATGGCTCAGGTTATATACACACAAAATAAAAATGTTTATAAATAGAAACTTTTTGTTGGTATTACTTTAAATGAATACGAATAGAGTCGCATGTTGATACAGTAGTATAAAATATGATTTTAATTAAGGAAGTTTGCTTTCAAAATAGGGACTTATTGCAATAAAGCCACACAATTAGGCCTTTACGTATTATAAGAGCCGGAATTATAAATTCATGTCAACTTTGACAGATCAACGGTCAGTTTTCAATGGAAAACAGTCAGAATAGTGCCTGGCACTATTACTGCCTGGCTTATTGTAATAAGTCCATAATGGCTCAGGTTATATACACACAAAATAAAAATGTTTAAAAATACAAACTCTTTGTTGTAGTACCTATACTTTGTATTTTTTATGGAATATAAGAGATGTTCCAAAAACAGGGGTGAAGCAAAAGAGCAGACTTTTTTTGATTGAAACTTTCTAATATCGCTGGGACTAAGCACACAGCTTCCGAAATGCGATTGTCTTAACACGGGCTACTGGTAACTGGGTTAGATATGTAGAGAAGATTCTTCATCCTCTGTACACCATCGACACTCCAAATCATCAAGGATTTCCAGAATACTAAGGTGTTTATTAAGGCGATAGTGTACTATTAAATGCCCTGTCACCAGTCTCATATTTTTGTATGAAAAGACCTCGCTCTAGAGGCGCTTACCTCCCCGATAGAATTTGGCTTTCTTTATTTCTTCCGTGTCTTTCCAGAGCACCTACGAGCGACTATTAAGTCACGTTTTAGGGTCGTCATGCTCAGACACTCTGCGATGCCCACCAAGACTTCCGGCCCCATTGAATCAGTTGATGATCCCATCTCATGTCCTGGAACCCAGAGGGCTTTTAGTACATCCGCACACTCGGCAACAAGTGCAGAGCTTACTCTGGACGATTTGATGGCGGACAGGGCAGCTTTACTCTCTGAGCATATTATTCATAGACATTTCTTCAAGTTTTTATAACCACATATCAGAATTGCTGGAAAACAGTGGCATACTTACCCAGGGTAAAATAAAATCTCTCTTTGTAGTTCTGCAGTACATCCCTACTCAAGACCTTTTCCCCATTTTGGAGTCAGTATACGAGACCACTCCATTAAGGTCTTAAAATATTACTTTTTCCATTGGAGTACGAAAAGTCCGAGAATGTCTTTCTCTTTCAACAAAAACAATAAACCTAATAACTGACAATCTCTACTATTTTCACAACGCCGCGATAAAATCAAAGTATAGTAAATTTAGTTCGGCTGCCTAACCGATTGTCTATAAGTGCCCCTCTTTTTCAGCCAAATTTTAAGCTTTTTCATATTCAATATCAAACATATGGTGTACCCACATTTTTTATTTTGGTTGATTGTAAAATCCAATCTCTAGCTATTTTATATCTCTGTTCGTCGTAGCTGTGATAACACGAGTTTCCAGTCATTGTTGACAAATTAAATAACTTTTCGTTATTACGTTATTTTATTAACCAAAAAGCATATTATTCGTTTTCAAGTTTTTCTAGTCTGGCAGAGATGCTAAACTTTGAATCGATGTTTTACATAATTGTTACTTAACTTTATTTTTAAAACAGAAAATAAACTATTAACCTAATTATGAAACACGCAGATCTCCTTTTTGAAGACATTTTACTACCTTTAAATAAACTTCACCCTATAAACTCTGTTCTTCCTTCAAATAATACCACACAAAACGATCTTTTATAAGGCAAAAATACGAATGCCTAGTAAAGCGTTTCTCTTATTCTACTTATTAGGTTAAATAAAATGGATCAAAACTTTTTGTTAAGTGCCTGTTAATTTTTTTTTAGTTGGCAGGGTAAACAGCAGGAGGAACAACACAGGGCGCGTCTTTTAACACTTCAGGAACATCAATGAAATGCATGGTTTAATGTGCATCGTTTAATGTGCTTTCTACATCTCTTGGAAACTTCATGGATGAACCTCCTTTAAGATTTGAATCGCTCTTAGACTGTGTATGGAAAACACACCTGAATTTGCAATGAATCTGGTGATGTTTATGGACTGCATGGCCTTAACTGTACCAAAAGTGCAAGTATCAGAAGAATTCCCTTCTGTTTTAAAGCCGTCTAAAATTTGTCGGACGAAAAAAGAGCAGATGGCATGACGTGGTTTCCATGAAGACGTGGAATACAATTGATTTGGGAGGCTACGCGCAAACATATCTTAACAGATTCGTATAATAACAAACATCTAAAAAATTATGAAATATAGAGGACATGAAGACCGCTTTGTGTTTCTCCACTATGTTGTAGAAACTTTTGGCCCTTGGGAAGATCAAGCGACTAAATTTGTCTTTGAACTGGATTTCTTGATTCGTTCAAGGAACGCCAAAAGTTTCCTAACTTAAAAAGTCAGCTTATCCATTTAACGAGGTCATGCGCCGTCAGTGATAGGTACTGTTCCTTGGAATCAAGGTTTAAAGGAATTGTTTGTTGACTAATATATTTGTCTTTTTTAGTTCGAATTTATTTTGAATATTAGCATTTTTTGGGGTTGAATGCAGACATATTTTAAGTTTTGTTTAGATGTAACTTTCAAATTTACCATAACATATGTAACACGTTAGGTGGTTTCGTGTAGTCAGATCTTGTAGTAATAATGTATTTTGTATAAAACAAATAATTGAGAAATGGAGTGCCAGAAATATAAAGACTCATATTACCTTTGCGGACGTACAAAAAGCATATGATACCGTTCTAGTAGGAAACTTATGGATAGTGTTAGAACAAACTAATATAAATAAAGGGTCAAAATCTAAAATTAAAATTGGAAATCTACTTTCAGAAGAATTCCTGGTAACGAAAGGCTTAAGACTAGCTCTAAAAAACTGGAAACGTAAAGTACATGGCATGGGAATACAACTAAACCAATTTACCATTTACACACCACAGTTTGCTGACGACCAAGTAATTGTAGCTAATGATAAAGAAGACATGGAGTATATTATAAGAAAGTGACCGGAAGAATTTCAAAAGTGGGGGTTTACAGTGAACGTGAGCAAGACATAGTATTTAGGTATTGAAAACGAATCAAGTGAGTTAGAACTAGACAATGGATAAACAATATCTCCATGCAATGAGTATGGATACTTGGGTGTCAAATTTGATAAGAGAGGAACAGACGGTAAAGAACAAGGGTGAACAATACGCTGTTGTATGGAAAGTGTCGAAATGGATGCAATAAGGAGTTCAATGTGCATGTCTAGAACAGATCATATAAGAAATTAGATCATAAAAGAAAGAATCGAGGGAAGTATGATGGATAACACCACTAAAAGGCAACCGATACAGATGATAGATTACCAAAGCAGGTCCTAGAATGGCAACCAAAAGAGGGTGTCCCAAACTGGAATGGCAACAGTCAATCCAAAGATCAATGAGTCAAAAAAATCTGACAGTAGATGATTCTCAGGATCGAAGGAGGTGGAGAATATGCGTCGGAAAACGTAGAAAAATATTCGAAACCGACATAGTAGTATTAATATATAACATTTATACTTTTACATTATATACATTTCCATACTTAAATTAAAAAAACCTTTTAAGTCCTGTCAGCCTTTAGCTAATCGGAAAGTATCTCGAGATTCGAAACAAATATAGGTTCATTTGCTAAAAAGGGAAAAAAGGGTAAATTAGGTAGGCCGAAACTGGCTTCCGAAAATGGGGAATTTCCTTAGAATACGACCTCTGCTTTTGGAGCGCTAAGACGCCCTTTAATAATTAAATAATTACTCCACCTATTTCCTGTTAGTCTGTGCCGAACATCTTCTTTGTCTGTGGGCTTTCTGTTTTTGGGACGCCTGCTTCTCCTTTGTCTATCTTATACCCAACTTAACTAAGGAAACCACACAAGAACTTGGCGTGGGGGAACAAATTTCACTGACAAATAATAGCTATTTGTTCTTTACCATTCATTCATACCATTTAGCCAACGTTTTCGAATTATTAAATTAATTTTCGAAATCAAACCGAAACTTTATCGCGCTATTGTTACCCTAACATAGATTTTAGGGCAAATTGGTAAGCTGAAGAGTCAAAATTTCCAATCATATGTCAAAACTTTTCTTTAAAAAATTTACTTCGAAGGTAAAGGTAAAGAAAGTTTGAATAATTATTTTGGGAAAACCATGTTTTGCAGAGATAAGAAAGTGGTTCCGCCTGGCTTGGTTCCTCCACGCTCTTCAAAAGGGGATAATGAATTACTTATGTGCCACCTACCGTTACCAAACCCAAACATTGAAGAGACAAGTGGGTAGTCACATTCTAAGTTTCATTGAACTTAGACTAAAACCTCTAAACTAATTATCAGTAAAGAAACATAAGATTTTTCAATTTAAAGAATATTTTGCAGTTTGTTATTTTAATGTTTTGGGTCTTGTTTGTTTTATAGTTCATAAGAAAAGTCTTGTAACAATTTATAAATTACAACAGAGTTTTATTTTGTATTCATTAGAGTTTGTAACGTTTTAAAATCTGTTTTATATTTATTTTATACAGAGAAGAGATCCACTACGGTACCCTCGTTTAAGAATTCGATTTAAAACAAAGTTGTGCCTGACAGTATTGCCTCAAAGAGGGTCATAGGAACTACAAAAAATTTTAATGCGATATACAACCAAGAACCACTTAAAGGACAATGTACGAGTAGATATCGCTGAGAGATTTGTGCAGATACCCTTTAAAAATGCAAAAAAAAAATAATAACAGCCTGTTGAGGTAAAATAAATTAAGTTATCAGAAAGACATGAGGTGAAGCTATACCTCTTATCGAGGAAAGCTAGACAGAAAAATTTAAGGTTATAAAAGGACAACTGGACAACCTTTACTGAGATTCTAAGTTCGTGGTAAAAAGACAAAGCTCTACGTAAGTAGAGTCAAAAGAGATGTAAGATAAAAGAAAGATGTACATATTATGTAAACTGCTATAAGTGTGGGTGTGCTTTCGGGCTGTTCGGCCGTCGTCGTTGGAAATTCGTTCTCGACGTTTCGCCATCTCGAGTGGATGGTATCTTCAGGAGATGTTGACTGTTTGTCGGCTTCTCGAAGACTGGTGGTTAGTCTGTCGCGGGCGCAGGTTATATACGCTATGGTGGGTGGGGCGTATATCAGAGCTGGTCGGTGATTGGTCACATTCCCTTGATTCAGTTTTGTTATTGTAAGCGAGCCGTTTAGTGTTTTTAAGAACCGGTACCCATGTTCTGTTAATTTTAAGAGTTTCTTTAGATCTGTTGAAGTTCTGCTGGTGTTTATGAATTTGGATTGCTTCTCTATAGAGTCTTGGATAGTATGAAGAGGAAGCGCAGAGAACTTATGTGTCTTCGAATTTTATTCGGTGGTCTTCATTGTTTAGTGTGTGGTCTGCAACTGCGGATTTTTTTTTCCGTATGTCCGAGTCGACAGTTGGCTTTGTGTTCTTTGATTTTTGTGTTTACGGACCGTTTGGTTGTTCCGATGTAGACACTTCCACAGGTACAGGGAATGCGGTATACCCCCGAAGAACTTAGTGGGTTCCTTATATCCTTCGCAGATCTGAGGTCGTTCTCGATCTTCTTAGATGGCTTGAAGATCGTTTTTATGTTGTGTTTTCCCAGAATACGTCCGATCCTATCTGTCACTCTAGGGATGTAGGGCAGAAAGGCTCTTGAAGTAACTTCACGGCTGCTCAGTCCACCGCTACTGTTACTTCTAGTGCTCGGCTTTGGTCGTATACATTTATCTATGTCGCTTTGAGTGTATCCATTTGCTACGAGGGCGTTTTTAAGATGGTTTAATTCTTTGTCTAGATATTCTGGTTCGCAGATTCTTTTCGCCCTTTCTACCAATGTTCTTATTACCCCTTTTCGTTGGCACGGGTGGTGGTTAGATGTGTTGTTTAGGTAGCGGTCTGTGTGAGTAGGTTTTCTGTATACGATATGTCCTAGTCGTCCCTCTTTCCTCGTTACTAGTACGTCAAGGAATGCTAATTCTCTGTTGTTCTCTGTTTCCATTGTAAATTGTATACTGGGGTGTATACTGTTAATGTGGTTGAGAAATTCATTAGCTGTCTCTACCATAAGGCCAAATGACAAAAGTGTCATCTACATATCGAAACAAGACTTTGAGTTTATGAGGGGCATTATTCAACGCCTTCTCTTCTAGTTTCTCCATGAAAAAGTTCGCAATCACTGGCGATAAAGGGCTACCCATTGATACTCCATTGATCTGTTCATAAATTTGTTCATTGAACGTGAAATGTGATGTCGTTAGGCAGATTTTAAACAGGTCGGTGATGTCCTTCGGAAAAATGTGTTCCACTTCCCTCATTGCCTCGATCAAAGGTACCTTCGTGAAATGGCGAAACGTCGAGAACGAATTTCCAACGACGACGGCCGAACAGCCCGAAAGCACACCCACCATTGGACGATGGCCGCGAAAGCCTTTTACAATTTGTAGAAAAATTTAAGGTTATAAAAGGACAACTGGACAACCTTTACTGAGATTCTAAGTTCGTTGTAAAAAGACAAAGCTCTACGTAAGTACAGTCAAAAGAGATGTAAGATAAAAGAAAGATGTACATATTATGTAAACTGCTATAAGTATGTTCTCAAAAACCCATGTAGCAATTTCTTGTGTACTCCTTGACTACATAGTTGAAGTTTTAGAAATAGAATGGGGTCATTTTATTTATAAATTCCAGTTGGTTTCTTGTAAATCTTTACGCTAAGTCACATAGGATAGCGTTCTTTTATCTTGTGGAACTTTCAAAGCTTAAATCCACTCAAATTATACTTGAGTACATGCCTTGACTTTAGAAAGAAAAGATAACTTCCACTATACGCCTTTGAGGGGCTTATGTGTGTGTCTCTATCATAGAAATACGAGAAGGAAAATACAGAAATTTAAAGAAGTAATGCAAATAAAATTTTAAAGTAAATTTAATTCAAAGATGTCTTCCAAAGGTCGCGAAAAAAATGATTTTACAAAATTTGTTTTTTGGAAAAATATTTTTCAAAAACTATATTTTAAGGAGCAACTTTTTCAAAATTTATTAAGTTTTTAAAGAATATTTTTTTGGAATACTTTCTTTCCAAGCTTTTTTCTCAAAAAAGTTCAAAAGTTGTTTTAGAAAAATATTTTTGTCGTCAAAAAATTTAAAAAAAAAAATGTTTTTATAAAAAATTACCACTCCAAAAAAAGTATTTTCAAAAATGTGTTTTTCTGAAAAATAAGTTTTGAAAAAAATGTCTTTTGGAAGTTGCTTTTTAAAACACTGTTTTCAAAACTGATTTTTCAAAACTTACGTTTATAATAAAAAATGCGTGACCCGAAAGCGTCCATGACCCGAAGGCTGATTTTCGAAAAAGTCGTTTTTCGACAAAACTGTTTTTGAAAACTATGTTACTCATTTTTTTATCATCATTTATTTGAATGCCCATCAACAAATTTTCCAAAAACATTTGTGTTGTTTAATTTTTTTTCCAATTTGTTATTTAAATATTATATTTCAAGGAACAATTTTTCAAAAAATAAGTTTTTAGAAAACATTTTTCAAAAATTTTATTTGAGGCTTGTTTTTAGCAAAAAAAACAAGTTTGGAAAAGAAATTCTTTTCAAAAAATTTTCTGGTCAAATATGCTTTTCAAAAAAGTTCGAAACTCATTTTTTTTTTTCTCATGAATATTTTTATCAAAAATAATTTTTAAAAACGTTTTCAAAACCGATTTTTAAAAAAATGTTTTTAAAAATTACGTTTTTGAAAAAAAAAATCTCAAGCAGCGGAAATTGTTATTGAAATTTCGCAGTTCTCTCTGTTAAGCGGACACTTCCAATAAGCGGACAAAATCGACGGAACCGTGATTGTCCGCTTATAGGAGGTCTCATCGTATTACTTTCTATCAAAGCTTCTTGTTTAACCAAAAAAAAAAGAAGACTTAAAAATGTGTTTCAATTTCTTGTGACTTATGAAATAATAGCTTCTTATTTCGTCATCACATAATATTTGTCATAGTTGGTTTTATGCCTATAGGTTAAAAAACACAACTATTTTTATCTGAGAGACTTTATGTTCAAAACAAAGAGCAATATGTCACTGGAGCAACAAGAAAGTATTTTCAATGCCTCTTGCTCGACTAGTAAATAGTGTAGTGTGTCAAGAATGAGATTATTGTTGTACAAACTAAACCTTTTTTCATATATTTCCAATATTTCCATATATTTCCAATATTTCAGGAAATATTTCCGGAAATATATCCGAAAATATATTTCTGGAAATTTTACAATACTAAATGTTAAGCATCATTCTTATTAGAACCCGTAGGCTGTTTGGTAGGCTGTATCTTAACAAATAATTCACAGAGACTATAAGTACAGCACTTACAAGATTTCCCGAAAAAATTAAGTCATCCTAGGCTATAACCGGACATAGGAATATTATTGCACAGAGAGTATAACAAATCATACCATTATCATCGGTGAGAAGCAAAGCTCTTTTAATTAGTAAAAGTAAAATGGCTTAAAAGGGTGGCTCGATATCTTAAGAGCTAGTTTGGAGGAATTCAAGCAGTATTTTCCAGCAGAAGTCTACAAAGTTACTTCTAAAAAGAAATGAATAAGAGATAAAAGAAAAAGATCAAATAAATTAGCTGACATAATGTAGGAGAGTCTCTTGATGACTGGATATTTTTACCATGCTTACGAGGACAGAGAGCATCTATAAAACATTAAATAATATACAATATTTTCCTAAATGAAAAATATTCTTTACAATGAAAATTTCTAGACTATTCATAGGATATTACCAGGCCTAAGGATTTCCCACACGGTTCCCTTTAGTATCACTATTACTATCAACTATAAGTGGTAAAAGTAGCGTTCTCATTCACCAAGTAAAAATGGGTTCTAGCAAAAATTTACTGCCTCTACCGTGGCGTAACGTAACTTAATTTGTTTATGACGTGAGTATGAGTTTGTCGCGTCTTCCTTGTAGGAGAGTCTCTTGGTGACTGGAGGTTCAGTTACGACGACAGGAAGGTTCAATAAAACATTAAACACCATAGAATATTTTACTAAATGAAAAATATTTTTTACAATGAAAATTTCTGTACTGTTTATAGGATATTACCAGGCCTAAGGATTTCCCACAGGTTTTCCTTTAGTTTTTTACTGCTACTAACTACAACTGGTAAAAGAAGCGTTCTCATCCGCCAAAAGAAAATGGATTCCAGCTAAAATTTATTGCCTCCGTCTTGATTTGACGTAACTTAAGAATTTGATTCAGAAGTGATTTTATGAGACCCTGTATGTATGACGTAAGTTTGAGTTTGTCTCGTCTGTGGGTTTTTAGTGGACCGTGGCTTTTTCGCTTTAAAACTGGGACACCTTTAGCTTGTGCCTTATAATGTCATTTATTATTTTGTTTTAAAACATTAGAGAATTATTGAAATAAAACCAGGCTATAATAGTGCCAGGCACAATTTTGACACCTTCACATTGTAATATCAGCTGTGATCTTTTAACACACGGCCTTTGTTTACTATATGAACTGAAATAAATAGTGCCTTCTTTTATTAATTGAAAATAAACGACGAAAGTTTTAAATTCGACTTTGGTATATCAATTTTGAAGGACCAAATGTCAGTTTTCAATGTGAATGTGTCAAAATAGTGCCTGGCATATTTATAGCCTGGCTGTATTTCAATAATTCTCTAATAGCGTCAACTTGTGGGACTTTAAAGAAGTATTTTGTTTCATAAATTATCGTGACCAATCCAGTGGCGGTTTCTCCATAAGTGCAAATGTGCACGTGCACTCCCAAATTTTACTTAAAAAAATACTAAAATTTGATCATTCTTTAATTTAATTAATAATTACCCCAAACGGAACGGACTGGACTATTACCTACAAATTAATACCCGGTATGTATGTGTTTGTATTCGTGTTCAAACCACCTGCGGTGCATGGCGGATGCGCTATATAGTTAGTTCGAATATAATTATTCATTTTTATTTGCTCCGTAGATGTTGTATCGCATTCTAATTACGAAATATAGAAAGAGAGGACGACATGTCTCAATAGAATTTTACAGTACATAGAATCTGAACCTTCCAGCGGCAGTGCCTAGGAAAAAAAACTAGCCTCGTTGCCGCCCGCATCCCGGTTACGCCCCCCGCACCCATGGTTCACGTTGCATGTTAGAGGAGCTAAAGGGCACTTTTAATTAGTGCACTTAGACAATTTGGCATCGTGATGTGCAACCATTACTTTTCCAAGTATTAAGTAGATACTGATACTTCCTATTCAAGTATCAGATTTTATGATTATCTATATTATATTATCGGTAAATCCAATAAATACTGAGATTTTCTATGTTGTCAATCGCTTACGTATACGCAATAGTTCATTTAATAATTTAAGTAATTAAATATCGGTCCAAATGATTACAAGTACTCCAAACTCGTTACTCATACGGCCGATGCCGATACAATTGATACGAAAGTAACACTTCGGCTTCGGTCCCATTCGGGATTCGAGTAACGAGTATTTGGCGTCGAAGGATTCGATTACTTCGAATCCGCCCATGTATCAGATATTAAAGTATCGAGTAGATAGTATTTGCACACCACTAATTTGACATTATCGGTCGGGCGCTGGCGGTTTGGGCGAGTTCGTAAAGGCATCGATGAGCTCATCGATGACAACAATCAAGTTTTTAAATTAATCAGTGCACCAATTGATGGCATCAATGCTCACCGACCCTGAGAGTCGGTGAGCAATCTTCGATGAATGTCAATTACGTCAAAATCAGCTGTTTTTTGTGTTTTTTTTTCGGCTGTGTAATTTTATATCTTTTTTGTTGTTTTTTTTGTTAAATGATCCACAGTGTGGTAAACAAAGTTTCGATGGTCATCTTAAAAGATATAAATAGTGACTCAAGGACTCGGATGATGAAGATCTGGCGTTAATTTCAATTTCAATTTCTTTATTTATATACGAGTTAAAATTTTTATAAAATCATTTACATTTTACAAACTTATTATTAATTTATTCTAAAGAGCAGAAGAACTTAATCTCGAGAGCCCTTTACCATTATTATTTTATGCTAAGTTTATATGCTAATATGACTTTTTAAAATAAATGAGTTTTAGTTGTTTTAAATTAGAGTAAATTTTTCAAGTAAAATTCTTCATCCTAATCCTAACCTAATCTATACAAAGGCACAAAAGCCTACCTTAACAAAAGCTTTAAAAAAACTTTATAACATTAAAACACTTATAAAATATGAAAAAACAAATCCTGTTTTTTATTTTGTTTTTAAAATTTTGATATCATCAGACCGTGGCATGCCAGGATTGAGGGTTAAGTTGAAAATGTTGTTTCCATGTATTAATGCAGAGAATCTTTTAGAAAATAAATCAAAATCGAAAAAAGCGAGGTTCAGATATCTGATTCATCGCGTTCTTTTTTATTTTCTGGTGTTCATCGGACTCACCGAACGAAAATGTCAAATGAACGTCAAACGTCATATGTCAAAAAACCGATGTAATCGGGGAGCAAAATTAGATTACTTTACAAACTCGCCCTTTGTTTCTGATAGCATTAGCGTGCAATATTTAAAAACAATGAAATGTTCATCTTTGCCATTAGAAGAGAAAATATGTAAACTAGGTATGATACATTTATTATTTATTTATAATTTTAATAATAATAGGTAGGTAACTAATATCTAACTAAATATCTCATTTTTTAATTATTTGCA
Source organism: Aspidapion aeneum (assembly GCA_963576565.1). Classification (NCBI taxonomy): domain Eukaryota; kingdom Metazoa; phylum Arthropoda; class Insecta; order Coleoptera; family Brentidae; genus Aspidapion; species Aspidapion aeneum. The sequence goes on along the minus strand of OY755043.1, from coordinate 3,859,980 downwards.
AAAAAAAATTTTGCCTGCGCCACAATTTTTTTTTTTGGTGTGCACTCCGAAAGCTTTTTACCACGCGCCGCCACTGGACCAATCCCACAGGAGCCTAAATTTTACCGATCTACCTATTCTCGTACTCAAACAAAGTGTGCAAGCTGTGCTTGACAATTACGCTTGCTTAAATCGGCTTGGTGCAGCAGCGGGACAATAAGGATTACAGTAACAAGTTTACTGCCAGGGAGCAGCCTCACACTCTGCAATGACCAACAAGGCTTATGGTACAGTAAACTAAAGTAGATATATGACGTTTACTATCTTGTTTTAAAACAATACCATCAACATGTGTGGCTTTAAAGATGTATTTTGTTTTATAAGTTATCCTGGCCGATCCCACAGGAGCCTAAATTTTCCGATCTACCTATTCTCGTACTCAAACAAAGTGTGCAAGCTGTGCTTGACAATTACGCTTGCTTCACTCGGCTTGGTTAAGCAATTTTAACAAATTTAGTGCCAGGTTGCAGCCTCACACCCTGCAATGACTAGCACGGCTTATGGTACAGTAAACTAAAGTAGGTATATGATGTTTACTATCTTGTTTTAAAACAATACCACCAACATGTGTGGCTTTAAAGATGTATTTTGTTTTATAAATTATCCTGGCCGATCCCACAGGAGCCTAAATTTTACCGATCTACCTATTCTCGTACTCAAACAAAGTGTGCAAGCTGTGCTTGACAATTACGCTTGCTTAAATCGGCTTGGTGCAGCAGCGGCACAATAAGGATTACAGTAACAAGTTTACTGCCAGGGAGCAGCCTCAAACTCTGTAATGACCAACAAGGCTTATGGTACAGTAAACTAAAGTAGATATATGACGTTTACTATCTTGTTTTAAAACAATACCATCAACATGTGTGGCTTTAAAGATGTATTTTGTTTTATAAGTTATCCTGGCCGTTCCCACAGGAGCCTAAATTTTCCGATCTACCTATTCTCGTACTCAAACAAAGTGTGCAAACTGTGCTTGACAATTACGCTTGCTTCACTCGGCTTGGTTAAGCAATTTTAACAAATTTAGTGCCAGGTTGCAGCCTCACACCCTGCAATGACTAGCACGGCTTATGGTACAGTAAACTAAAGTAGGTATATGATGTTTACTATCTTGTTTTAAAACAATACCACCAACATGTGTGGCTTTAAAGATGTATTTTGTTTTATAAATTATCCTGGCCGATCCCACAGGAGCCTAAATTTTACCGATCTACCTATTCTCGTACTCAAACAAAGTGTGCAAGCTGTGCTTGACAATTACGCTTGCTTAAATCGGCTTGGTTCAGCAGCGGGACAATAAGGATTAAAGTCACAAATTTAGTGCCAGGGAGCAGCCTCACACCCTGCAATGACTAGCACGGCTTATGGTACAGTAAACTAAAGTAGGTATATGATGTTTACTATCTTGTTTTAAAACAATACCACCAACATGTGTGGCTTTAAAGATGTATTTTGTTTTATAAATTATCCTGGCCGATCCCACAGGAGCCTAAATTTTACCGATCTACCTATTCTCGTACTCAAACAAAGTGTGCAAGCTGTGCTTGACAATTACGCTTGCTTAAATCGGCTTGGTGCAGCAGCGGGACAATAAGGATTAAAGTCACAAATTTAGTGCCAGGGAGCAACCTCACACCCTGCAATGACCAACAAGGCCTTTGGTACAGTAAACTAAAGTTGATATAGTGAAAACAACTATAACTAAAACTTGTTTTATTTTTAAATACACGGGTACTAAAATTATTTGATTGATTGTTATTTTAATATTTGAGTTTTTTATGAATTTTTTTTTCGGAAAGCAATTCTTTGCCTAGCCTACTTTGATTAGCAATACTGCGCATATACTTTGTTTTAAAATGTCCGCTTTTTTCTAACGGACAATGAATAAGGATAAAATAATAAGAAAAATAATAAGGAACAAGTAGGTATACCGCGCCGCTAAAGAAAAATAAAGATCAAAGAAATTCGCAACCCAGAGGCATTTTAAAGGCAATTACTTTTTGAGGGTATACACTTGATTTGAGCAGGCTTGCGGGATATTAAAAATATGGTTAAAAACAAACGATTTTTAGATATAACAGGATATTCAATGGGGAAAAATATGGGAAATTACTTTCCTTTAAAACTGGATAAAATCCAAAAAAAAGATTTTTTATTTTAGAAATCCACTACTATAAAGAATTTTTTAATATTTTATGATTTCCAAAGAACTGGAATAAAGAATATTAAAAGGAAAAGAAATATTGGATTAACAGTATTTTATGGAGCAGAGATATAAAAAAGAATGTACAATTAAACATATATGAAACAATGGTGAAAAGCGCGCTGTTGTATGTAATAGAGACTTGTCGCGGTACAGAAAAATACAAAACAAAAATGGAAAGTGTCGAAATGAATGTAATAAGAAGATCAATGAGAATATCTAGAACAGATCACATTAGAAATGAGATGATAAAAGAACAAATGAGAATCGCGGGAAGCATAACGGATGACATCATTAAAAGACAACTGATATGTTATGGTCATGTACAACGGATGGACGACGAAAGATTACAAAGCAGGTCCTAGAATGGCAACCAATAGGGCGCAGAAAAAGATGGCGTCCAAAACTAGAATGGCAACAGTCAATTCACAGAACAATGAGTCAGAAAAACCTGACAGAAGATGATTGTCAGGATCGAATGAGGTAGAGAATAAGCGTCGGACAACGTAGAAAAACGTTCTAAACCGACATAGTAGTAGGTTTCCATAAGCGGGCGTACAGTGGTACTTTTTAGGGTCACAATGCAGAAAGTGAGGATGTAAATGATGAAATAAATTGATAAAATATCGGCAGCCTTCTTGATGCCCTCGCATGTTTCTGCATCAAGAGTTGGCCTCGGGCAAAAATGTTATTCTGTACGTTCTCGGTACAAAAATAACTATTTTTTTAAATGTAAAAGTCCTGGCCTTAGCTTTTTTTAAGTGCGATTTATCACTAAACGGTTGGACATGAAGTAGACATTCCGAGACCCCATTATAGATGTGAGACTGACTCTCAAAAACTAGTTTAGATTCACGTCTTGCAGCTGACCTCTGACCGACGACCTAGCTTTGATAGTTTCGCTCTTTCTTTAAATTGTCCTAACGTTAAAACAAACGCACAGTGGAATAAATTTTTAAAAATTAATGTTTGAAGTAGGTCTCTTATGAAGACTTTCTGCCATGCTATAAAGCAACCTTCGCCTTTAACTTGGTTTGCTTGATTAGTCGCTACCTTAGAAGATCTCCTTGTCTCCTAATTATAATAAGTGTATAGCCTTACACTTTACTGAAAGAAGCAGCAACATTTCTTTGCTGTTTCTAACCAGCAACTATCTTGTTCTTGAATAATTTTGCTCTATCGCAAACTGCTTTAATTCTCCGAATATTGCCTCCCCAAAAACACATTTAACTGGAAAGCATCTACTTTCATTACTGTATGCTTTCGACATTGTTAAATTCCATTTTTATTTTAAAATGTTCAATAACTATACCGCCGCTACTTGTATTTAGGGTTTACTTGTTAGTCTGATGATTCCACTGTACGTTGACTAACGTCGTTGCAATTGGCAAGCCTTTTTGTGCAATTTGTCCATGTTACATCAAGGGAAACAATTTGCTTCAGGACTCAGTAATTTGTAATCCGTTTTATCCACTTCTTCTGACTAACGGACTTTCAGCCCTCTCTTATGTATACAAATGTTTGCGTTTTTGATGTCTTTAAAAATAGTTTTATATAGTTGTGTAGGAATGTATTTTATATACCATACAGAGCATTGAATTTTTTCATATGATTTATTTAAGTAATCCGGTAAAGACTTTGTAGAAAAATCCACTTGGGATTTAGAATGGGGGTTCTGGATTTTTTTTCTTTTTAATAACAGAAAAAAAAATACCACAATGTGCTAAAAATACTGAGTATTAATTCTTACCGTGAGAATAATAATCTTACCTGCTTACATTGTTTTTAATTTTCCTTTTTACTTTCGTAACCTTAAAAAAATAGTCTGATCATATTATAATAATCAGACTTGCCGCAAAATAAGTGCGCCCTTAGTTGCAATAAAACAGTGGTCTCATCTACCTCTCTATCCCGTTTCCATGGTAACGTGGGCTTAACATGGCTTGTGGCCCGAGAAACCTGAGCATTTAGCAAGAATCCAATCGCAGCTAATCGTGTCGCAAGTTTGTAGAAGATCTTTGTTCATGGCAGGCGCCCGCCGAGGCGAAAGGAAGAATTATGGAATAAGCAAGATATTTAATAAGTAATAATATTTTTTGAAGGGGGCTGTGCGGCCTTAAAAAACAGCTGCCCTTGTCCTGTACCCGACACTGCTTCTAATAGTCAAAGAAACGTCCCCGTGTAATTTTTCCTTTTATATTGTCTGGTACGATTTTGTTTTAAATCGAACCCTTAAACGAGGGTACTGTAGCAGATCTCTTGTGTGTACAAAATAGATATAATAAAACAGTTTTAATAACGTTACAAATATTAATTAATACAAAATTAAACTGTGTTGCATTTTAAAAATTGTTACAAGACTTTTCTTATGAACTATAAAACAAACAAGACCCAAAATAATAAAATAAAAACTTTAACTTATTAAAATAACAAATATTATTCAAATAGAAAAATCTTATGTTTCTTTAATGACAATTAATTTAGAGGTTTTAGTTTAAGTTCAACAAAACTTAGAATGTAACTACCAACTTGTGCCCTCAAAGTGTGGATTTTTATTAGAGGTAGTTTGGACATAAGCAATTTATTATCTCCTCTTGGAAGAGCTTGCAGGAACCAAGTCAGTGGCGTTGTTGATATTCCTAAAGTTTACTTTACATTCCAGCTAATGAGCTAAATAAGAAAACCCAAACGATAACAGAGATAAAATGACATTTTCGTAAGGTTTCAGGGCTTAACCATTACAACACGCACTCTTAACTTTTCAGTAGTTTTTCTCTCATCAACCACCTGCTGTGAGGTAGACGGCATCTAGACGTTTACCAATGTGGAGGGACGCGAAACCACTTTCTTATCTCTGCAAAACCATATTTTGCGCTTTTCGTTTTTCTAAAATTTATGAATCTATCTCCTGTAGGTTAGCTTTGAAACACCAGCATTAAATATTTGCAGTTAAAAGACTACAGATTAGTATCAAAAATCTATATATATATATATATATATATATATATATATATATATATTTATCGGTTTCACAACGTTCTACGTCTTCCGATACCCAATCTCCACTCGTTTCTGTTTGCCCATAATTCATCATCTAGGCCTCTTATTCTTATTTCACTGTCTATTCCTTCTCTCCAGCTTCTCCTTGGCCTTCCTCATTTTTTTCGGCCAGTTGGTTTCATTGTAGTATTTGTTAAGGTAGTCTTTCATCATTCTTTCTTTGTACATATCCGTACCACACCAGTTGATTTGTTCTTATATCATCCACTAAAGTACGTTCCCCCACTGTCATAATTTTTCTTATTCTTTGATTTGTAACTCTTTCTCTTTTGGATTTCCCTGCTGCTCTTCTCCAATAGTCCATCTCCGTAGCGGAAAGCATTTTTTCTGTTCTATCCTTGATTGGCCATACTTCTGAGCCTTATATAATAATACTTTATACAATGGTGTTATATATAAGCTTTTTGTTATGTTTTGATATACTTTGGTCCCAAATTATTTCATTTATTAAAGTTATTGCTTTTCTTCCTTGTACGTTTCGATCTTTTATAGCTTTGTCTAGTGTTCCGTCAGCTGTAATTTTTAGACCTAAGTATTTATACTCATCACAGGACTGAATTCGCTGCCCGGTATTTAAGATTAGATCCTGTTTCATTCCACCGATACACATATACTCTGTCTTATTGAGCTAAAATCTAGATTTATATATTTTCTGGAAAATTTTTATACCAAAATCATTTTTATTGCAAGCTTGAAAATTTGTATTCTAATCGAGTAATTTTGTTGAATAAAACTTGACGTTAACAACATAACTGCTTATACAAACAGGGAAAACAATTCTTTGTGTGTGTCGCTTTTCCTAAATGGATGCCGTCGATGGATCTGAATACTAACTAAGCACTTCACAGCAAAAAAACGGTCAAAAAATTCTTATGAAGAAAACTTGGGTGCTTTGGGGATCGTTGACAAAACGAGGTTTCATAAAAGTAAAATGTGGTTCAACAAGAACTCACATTTTATAAATCTTAACTTTTTAAAGAATTTTTTAGAAATATTTTTTGTATTTGACACCATTATAGGCAATATTTCGTTAAATTTTGTGTTGCTTATTTAGTGAATTGTTGAATTTTAGCATTGAATATCACAGTAATAAATATTTATAAATGTAGTTAGTATTTTATCCACTAGAACTCTGGACGAAAAAGCGCCAGATGTTTAGATGTCTCCACCTATTTATCTATTTAGCCTTTGTCGCCGTGTTTATCCATCTAGTCTCCGCATGTTTCCACAAATCGTCCGCCCATCTCATTTGGGGTCATTCCCTACTTTTTTATTTTCTCATGGTCTCTAGTTTACAATACATTTGTACCATTGATCGTCTTTCTGTCTAATATTATGACCGGCAAATTTCCATTTTAATTTTGCTATCTTTCCTCTGACATCCCTTACTTTTATTTTATTTCTATTCATTCATTCCTTTCTCTATCTGTTGGCTTTACATGTAACATTTGTCTTTCCATTGATCTTTGGGTTTTTGTTACCTTATCCATATTTAATTTAATAAGTGTTCAGGTCTGGGATCCATATGTAAGTACAGAGAGGATACATTGGTTATACACTTTCGTTTTGAAGTACTGAGGATGTTTTTAATGACGACCACGAATATATGACACGAAAACTAATAGAAGAGGACAATAAGCGGGGACTAGAGGTTAATCTCAATAAGAGAGAGTATATGTGTATCGGTGGAACGAAATAGGATCTAATCTTAAATACCGGGCAGCGAATTCAGTCCTGTGATGAGATACATGGGTCTAAAAATTACAGCTGACGGAACACTAGACAAAGCTATAAAAGATCGAAACGTACAAGGAAGAAAAGCAATACCTTTATTAAATGGAATAATTTGGGACCAAAGTATATTAAAACATAACAAAAAGCTTATATATAACACCATTGTAAAAAGTATTATTACGTACGGCTCAGAAGTATGGCCAATCAAGGATAGAACAGAAAAAATTCTTTCCGCTACGGAGATGGACTATTGGAGAAGAGCAGCAGGGAAATCAAAAGGAGAAAGAGTTACAAATCAAAGAATAAGAGAAATTATGAGAGTGGGTGAACGTACTTTAGTGGATGATATAAGAACAAAACAACTGATGTGATACGAACATGTACAAAGAATGAATGATGAAAGACTACCTAAACAAATACTACAATGGAAACCAACTGGCCGAAGAAAACGAGGACGGCAAAGGAGAAGCTGGAGAGAAGGAATAGACAGTGAAATAAGAATAAGAGACCTAGATGATCAATTATGGGCAAACAGAAACGAGTGGAGATTGGGTATCGGAAGACGTAGAACGTTGTGAAACCGATAAATATATATAGGATATTTTTCACTTTTTATTATGTAACTTAATTTACCCAATGCTGTTCAGGCCAAACTTACTCGTCTCTTTATTTCAGCCGTTTGGTTTTCTTTGTTCAGTTTAATAATTTCTCCCACAGAAATATATTAATCTACTTGTTCCATTTTTTCTTGTATTATTCTAATCGTGATATCTTCATCTGTGTTTGTTATAATTTTAGTGTATTTCTTACTTAAGCCTATATTTTTAGCTGCTGTACCTAGTTCTTCCAGCATTTCTATCAGTTCTTTTTTCTTATCTGTGATTAAGGCGATATCGTCAGAATATCTTAGGTGGTTCAAGTATTGTCCGCTTACTTTGATGCCTGTTTCTTCCCAATCCAAAATAGTTTAGGGGATATTTTTTTGTTTACTCTTAGTCTGCGGCTTCATAAATTAAGGGTTGCTAATTTTAAAATACTCACATAGTAACTCAACTCTGCTTTGCATTTTACCTTAAAGCCATCATCATAAGACATCGAGCTCTGTAACCATTAAGATTTCAAGAAAATTTGTAACGCAAAACTCTCATTGGCGACACATCATTATTAAAAACAAAAAAACTCATGCATTAACTTAAAGGAAAGCCCAAACAAGAGATGAACAAAATCAAGTTTATTATTAACTCCTTCGTCGTAACTAGTGTTGCCAGATTTCTGATAGGGAAAGCGTGGCAACGACGACGGACACTTAGGATAGGATAAGTTTGCGATTAATTAACCAGGGCTTTTTGTAAAACAAAAATAAACTATTGTAGTAATTTTGCTTTAATTCATATGTTGAAGACAAAAAACAGGAAAAGAAACTAAATTATTTCTTGGAAACAAAGTATTAAAAATAAGCAATCCAACGTTACATATTTTTTAGAAGATACGTAACTATGTAAGAGGGGGTAAGGTTTCTGGAAAATTTTCCTTAAAAGGTTTTCTGGTGTATATGAGTATAAAAGCAAGTATATTTTAAATTAACGTGTTTAAGGAGTCTTAAAGGAAATTATAATTCATGTTAGGCTCTAGTAACGGGTATGGGGTTTTTACCAAGGTTTTTTTGGGTATTTGAGTTTATGAAAAGCTTTGGTGTGTGCCAAACACTTAATTTTAGATCATAAATTTAAAAAATTAACAATCAAACACAAAGCTGACTGGCTACAAAACAATAATACAAAATAGACTATGGCCAGGGGCGGATCTACAAACGTGTCGTCTATAACCGACGATAACTTAATTAGCTTCCTATCACGCCCTTGGAATTTCTGGGCCAGCTGTGAGAATTCCAAAAGATACCTTATAAAATTAATAATAAACTATAAAAATATTTAATCAATTCAGAAAACACGTTTTTTAGATATTAACTAAAAATCGATTTAAAAAAAAGTTACTAACTACTAAATTAAAACTATATATATATATATATTTATCGGTTTCACAACGTTCTACGTCTTCCAATACCCAATCTCCACTCGTTTCTGTTTGCCCATAATTCATCATCTAGGCCTCTTATTCTTATTTCACTGTCTATTCCTTCTCTCCAGCTTCTCCTTGGCCGTCCTCGTTTTCTTCGATCAGTTGGTTTCCATTGTAGTATTTGTTTAGGTAGTCTTTCATCATTCATTCTTTGTACATGTCCGTACCACACTAGTTGTTTTGTTTTTATATCATCCACTAAAGTACGTTTACCCACTGTCATAATTTCTCTTATTCTTTGATTTGTAACTCTTTCTCTTTTTGATTTCCCTGCTGCTCTTCTCCAATAGTCCATCTCCGCAGCGGAAAGCATTTTTTCTGTTCTATTCTTGATTGGCAATACTTCTGAGCCGTATGTAATAATACTTTTTACAATGCTGTTATATATATGCTTTTTGTTATGTTTTGATATACTTTGGTCCCAAATTATTCCATTTAATAAAGTTATTGCTTTTCTTCCTTGTACGTTTCGATCTTTTATAGCATTGTCTAGTGTTCCATCAGCTGTAATTTTTAGACCTAAGTATTTATACTCATCACAGGACTGAATTCGCTGCCCGGTATTTAAGATTAGATCCTGTTTCATTCGACCGATACACATATACTCTGTCTTATTGAGATTAACCTAAATTAATTAAATTAAAACTAAACTCTCAAAAACGAAGCGTCTCCGGACATATTTAAACTTTTTTACTTAAAAAATTACAAAGAATCACCCCTTAATATTAAAAAGACACCCTATATACTATATTTGTTTTAAAACTATGAGTAGGGGAAAGCGGGGCAGGCTTAGTAAATCGAGCTCTTATCAAAACAAACTTTTATTTTATATATACGCAGCTGCAAATAAACTAAACTCTGTTATTACTGCAACGAATCTGTGTTTTATTCTACACTAAGAATTAGTAGTTTCTAGAAAATACCTACCTTTAAAAGAACCGAATCGAACCGAACCGAACCGAACCGAACCGAACCGAACCGAACCGAACCGAAACGCCTTTAAAAATGCAATTTTTGACAGTACGAATAAACAGTCGAGTGGAATACATTTTTGACTAGTTTCAGCGCATGCAAAAGTACAATAGCTTTCGTGGAGAATACTTCGTGAAACTATAAAGTCTTTAAAAGTTATCTACTGTTTTATTCCTGCTTTATATCCAAAACTTAAAAAATTTTCATAAATCCGGCCTTGAAAATTTACCGTCGCCGTCAGTAAAACATCCCATCCATTTGCAATATTTTCACCAATTACATGCTTGTGTGTCTACATTCTACACTTTATTTCAACAGTGATGCAAATAACCTGCTGCAGTAATTTTGAAATAGCTTGAAAATCAAAGTCAGCAGACAATTTGCCAGTTTAAGCCGCTTTGAAGCAAGTCAGTAGTTAGGTAGGTAAACTTTTAGAAAGTTTTCTCTTGCGACTGAGTGAAGTTGTCTGTAACAGAATTTGTTTGGAATTGGGGAAAGATATTTTCCACAATCTCAATTTTTTGTTTTAATTTTTAATATATTTTTTGATTATTTTTCTTTTTACAATTTTGGTAAAGTTTAAGAAAAAAAGGATAAACATTTTGTTTTGATTTCATCAATTTAAAATTTGAATTACGCGCGTAAAATGGCCATCAAAGTTTTGATCACACCTGCGCGCCACCTCCGTTATGAGCCGATGATTTAAGGCACTATGGCCAATCTGTTCGAATCCAACAAGAGACGTGTACACATAAGGTGAACAAAATAGGAAATTTCAATGTAAGCAGGGTCAATTTTGACGACATACGATCTATATTTTGTTGTAATAATTAATCCATTTATTAATTAGTGTTTTGGTTTCCCTACTGACCGAATAATAGGGTGTTTCTTCATAGTTTTACATGTTGGTAGGCATAATTATGCTTCTTTCATTTAGAATATATTTTTTATTATTTTTCCTGGATATAAAATTTTTCTGCTGGCCCAAAAAATTATTTTGTTAAATGTTTGTGGTAGTTCATTATATTATTGTATATCACGTATTCAGACTGCAGCCCGTGAGATATATATATATATATATATATATATATATATATATATATATATATATATATATACAAAAATTATGAAAACCACTAATTTGTTCTTAGTTGATGTTGATGATAATTCATACAAAGTCTACATTCGGTCTCTTCTGTTAGTCCAATTCTGTGCATGGGGAATCTTAGTCGATAGTGACCCGTAAAAAGTCCAGTCACTATACGGATCTCCTGTCGACAAGGTCCTTTAATGAACTCTTTAGAGTAAGCCAGTTCTAGTATATTTATTCAGTATAAGGGCTGGTTCGGGGCCGAAAAATTCGACAGTTGCCGCTTCCCTCGCTGCTTGGTCTACGGCCTAATTTCCCTCGTGCCCAAAATGTCCTTACATCCATACTAATGACACATTGTTAGCGCTACCAAGCGTATTCAGCAAATCCCTGCAGCTCTTCACGGTTCTCGATGAGACCGTATAGGAATCAAGAGTTCTTTAGATTGCTTGACTGTCGGGCAAGATTTTTATTGTCCTGTTGGTCCAGTAATCCACCGGCCACACATTTAAATGGCTACAAGTTCGGCCTGAAATACAGTAGCCAATTGGCCGACACTATGTTAAATCTCGACTTCTTCTTGAATACTTACAATTTCAGATCCAACGCCTGATGGCATTTTGGATCCGTCGGGGCGACTCTTGTTTCCCAAATAGTGATCACTTTGTTTGCCCTGCTATCCTGGTAGTTGGCCCTTTTTAGCTAATTAAAGTAACAAAAGTTCCAATAAGACAGGATCCTTCCGCAGAAAAAAATGATGGTGCAAAATCTTACTAATTACTCTAAGCCTAATTAATATATTTTGATATTTATATTATAATATCCCCATTGGGTTGCTGGCACGGGAAAAACATGATAAAGTAAAAAAAATGCATTTTCATGTTATACCCTTCCTAAATTTAATATTTCCATTGAGCTCTTCATTGATCTTACTAAATCCAAACAACATTTCGAACTTTAGTACATCTAAAAGCTAACAAATTTAAAATGCTTATTTATTTACTTACATATCTTCTTTCTGACGCGCAAGAAAGAAGTTTAATATAAATCTAGTAAGAATTTTGGCTGAGTCTATTTAATATATATTTATCGGTTTCACAACGTTCTACGTCTTCCGATACCCAATCTGCACTCGTTTCTGTTTGCCCATAATTCATCATCTAGGCCTCTTATTCTTATTTCACTGTATATTCCTTCTTTCCAGCTTCTTCTTGCCCGTCCTCGTTTTCTTCGGCCAGTTGGTTTCCATTGTAGTATTTGTTTAGGTAGTCTTTCATTATTCATTCTTTGTATATGTCCGTACCACACCAGTTGTTCTGTTCTTATATCATCCACTAAAGTACGTTCACACACTGTCATAATTTCTCTTATTCTTTGATTTGTAACTCTTTCTCTTTTTGATTTCCCTGCTGCTCTTCTCCAGTAGTCCATCTCCGTAGCGGAAAGCATTTTTTCTGTTCTATCCTTGATTGATTGTATGTAATAATACTTTTTACAACGGTGGTTTATACAAGCTTTTTGTTTTAATATATTTTGGTCCCAAATTATTCCATTTAATAAAGTTATTGCTTTTCTTCCTTGTACGTTTCGATCTTTTATTGCTTTGTCTAGTGTTCCGTCAGCTGTAATTTTTAGACCGAACTATTTATACTCATCACATGACTGAATTCGCTGCCCGGTATTTAAGATTAGATCTTGTTTCATTCCATTTGAGTCTATTTAATATTATATTTATTACTCCCCTTGTAAATTTTGCTAAAGCGCTTAATTAATTTATTACTGTAATATTTCCTGCGCTCTATTATGAGCTGCATCATACGTAAATATTGACATTTTAGTAATATCATGTTACAGATTTTGTGCACGTCTTGGTTTAAATCCTTTGCAAAATGATGTCTCGCGGTTATCAATACTGTCAAGAATCTACTGTGTTGTATATTAATGTTAAAGACTCGAATTTGCATTTTCATTTTTTTTTTAATTATGCCTGAATGTTATTAGATAAGTAGATGTTTGTTTGGGTGTGTTCTATGATTCAGTTTCTCGGAGATTTTCGAAAAGGAATGAATCCATTTTTCGATTATTATTGTCTCTAAACAACGCGTTAAATTAGACCGCCATATCCTATGAAAAAAAAATCATATTGTACACTGCTGACAAAGTTTTCATCCTGATTTGCACCCATCCTTAAAGTATTGTCTTGAGTAAATAGGTCCTGAGATTTTTTTAACTTGTAGGCTTTCTATACATGTCTTTTTAAAATGTTTCGAATGGTTCTGGGAGGAATATCATCAGATATCTCCATTGCCGCTACATTTTTTGCATAGCTTAACGCATCCAAATTTATTGTTTATTTATATTTATTTATAAGTGGTTAACTATGTTCAAATGGTAGTTTTGCATGGAATATCACGGTCCTCATACTTAGAAATAAACAAATTTATTAGATGATGAATGAATGAATGAATGAAACGTCTTTTATTGATATAAAAAAAAATATACATCAACAAGGCGAGATTTAGCTTTTTTTCTCGGTGGAGAACAATTGCTACTCTTACATCTAACCTTTTAAGTAGACTATTTTTATATAACAACTTAATAAATAATTTATACTATAATTAATAGATATTTAATTATTTTTAACTTAAATTTAAATAAGAAATATGCTCTTATATATGTAAGCAAAATTACTAAACCTACAGACGAAGACAAAGGAAATTTATTTGCCGAGATATTATACTGGTTATCAAAGTTATATTAGTTCACCATTTAAAAGCAACAATTTAGTTTTTGTTTTAAACTTTTCAATAGGCAGTGCTGCCAGATTATTCGATAATTTATTATAAATATGTGGCGCATTATAAGAAAAGCTTGATTTAAAAGATGAAGTTTTATGTTTTGGCAAGTGAAGTAACTGCGAAAGTCTCAGATGTCTATTATGACACTGTGACCTAAATTTTAATTTTTTTGTCAGGTATGAAGGAGTTTGTGCCTTGAGTATTTTATGTGTAAATACCAGAAAATGGTGTTTACGCCTTTCTTCCATTTTTAGCCAATTCAGTTCCTGAAACGTATGCGAAATATGATCATATTTACGTAATCCAACTATTAATCGAGAGCAAGTGTTTTGAACTTTTTGAATGCGTCTTTTTTCATTTTCAGTTAGACAATTTCCGTAAACAACATCACAAAAATTAAAATGTGACAAAACCAAAGCATCACACAGCTCTTTTTTGTTTTTGTTTGATAAGAATTGTTTATTGGCATATATCAGTTTAAGAGAAGCGTATGCTCGTTTTAACATTAAAGAAACAAGTGTGTTAAACTTTAAATGTGGGTCCATATGCAGACCAAGATGTCTAGCATTTTCTTTCTCTTGTTTAAGAATATTGTTCTGAATACGAACAGTAAAATTTTGTTCAACTTGCCTAATGTTATTTTTGGATCAAAACAGCATAAACTTGCATTTTTCTGAATTAAGCTTTAGGGAGATCTCGAATGGAGTTTCGTGCAAAATACTATTTTAGCATTTGGGCCTTCTGTTCGATAGTAAATAAACGCCCGAGAAAAAACTAGCAATGTTTGTAAAAAGGCAATCATTACCTCCTTCTCGCTTAGCATATTTAAAATAAAAGGCAGTCTCGATCCCGTAACGCGACCATGTAGGATGTCCCCTGATAACCCTAGTCAGCTCTTGTCTACCTGCTTATAATTTTTTTCTCTGGTATTTCCCTTCTTCTTCTTTAATTTAATTAATGGATTTTGACCAAAATCTAATTAAATTTTATCTAAAAATCGGTTTAGCGGCTTAGGAGCATCGTGTTATGGACAGAAATAATACACACACACACACACAGACATCACGATGATATTGCTAGGATAGGTCAAAATACACCCAAATAACACATTTTCGGCTTTATTAAAAAAAACAATTTTGTCGAAAATAATACCCATAGCTACGCGGACTAAGAAGGTAAAAAAATATCAATAGGTACTAAATAAAAATTTAATAATTTGGTCCGTAACCGTAACTGTAAGTTAGTTTCGTTAGAAGTAGTTGTGAATTACTTTAAGGTTTCTAACGGTAAGTTTACGTCCCGATAAACGGTCTTTTTAGACCTGACAATTTCAACGTAAGCATAACAGTATTTTATTATAAATTAATCTTTAAGTTGCTGTTTTTTTGTGCACTATACATAAAATATATTCTATAATTGGCTGTAGCTGTTGATACTTTAACCAATAAATAAATAAATAAATAAATAAAATGACAGCGCGGACTCAGAATAACGATATCCACGATATCAGTGAACACATTGTCTTGAAATAAACCAAATTTTGCAAATACACCCTTCTGATCACACTTATAATTACAAGCCTAATTATAACTTGGGGACATGTATGCCTATATATTGCGGGCGGGGTGAAGTAAACACTTAAGATTAAGGTTAGTGAATTACACTAGAGGCATGTTTACACTTATTTATGGTAAAGAGGCCGCTTCTGCATAGCCTACAAGCAAAGCGCAGTTTATGAGCGACTTTACTGCATTTTTGATGACTTTCAGTTTAAAATTTATTAAGAGATCGAAGAATCAATATTATCCGCTTTACTTGGATCTAGGTTTGCCAGATTTCCATAAGGAAACGCAGTTGCAAATGATAAACAGAGGTTAGGTGAACAATGATTTTAACCTCTCGAAAAGAGCACAAAGGAGCTCATTTAAAATATTGTTTTTTAAAAAAATATATATTTTTTAAAAACAATAAAATGATCATAGGTTAGGAACCTTTTTTTGTGATGCAAAGTCTTGCTTTCTCCCTTAGTTATCTCGAAACGTTATGAAAAGGAAAATCGCTGTATGCATTTTATTTTTAGGCATGACATTTTTTGATCATAAAATTTCTAACGCTTTAGTTTGCTTTTGCTTTTTAATAGCAGCTATTTGAAAGGTTATTGGTGTTTCGGAGCCCGGGTCCGCCTAAACCTAAGATTTTTTTAGATATTTTCCACATTACATTATAAAAAAGATAAAATAATGTCGGTTACGATTTTATTTTTAATCGAACCCTTAAACGAGGGTACCATAGTAGATCTCTTGTGTGTATAAATTAAATATAAAATAGTTTTAAAAACGTTACAAACTTTAGTGAATACAAAATAAAACTCTGTTGCAATTTACAAATAGTTACAAGACTTTTCTTATGACCTCTAAAACAAACAAGACCCAAAATATTAAAATAAAAACTTTATCTTACCAAAATAACAAACTGCAAGATATTCTTCAAATAAAAAAAAATCTTATGTTTCTTTACTGATCATTTATTTTAAAGATTTCACTTTACATTCAACAAAACTTGAAATGTGACTACCCACTTGTCTCCTCAAAGTTTGGTTTTTTATTAACGATAGGTTGGACCTAAGTAGTTCATTATCCCCTCTTTGAAGAGCTTGGAGGAACCAAGTCAGTGGCGTCTCTAACTATCCTAAAGTTTACTTTACATTCTAGCTAATGAGCTTAACAAGTAAACCTAAACGAAAACAGAGATAAAATGACATTTTATAGACAACACTTTCTTATCTCACAATTTTTCCTTAGCCAATCACTTTAAAGGGAAAACCCTCTCTGTACTTGATGTATCCCCACGCTTAACCATTACTATTCCCACTCTTCACTTTTCAGTACATTTTCTCGCATCAACCATCTGCTGTGTGGTAGACGGCAACATGTTAGACATAATAAAATAAAAAATTATATTAATAATTTAATAATACGCAAAATTATTAAAATACTATATTTTATCATGAATACATTTAAAATCAAGTTTTCTAATTTCAGATTTGAATTTGCCGCTAAAACGCTCATGCCTAGCATGGCGTTGCAATGACGTCACAGTGCAGTAAACTCTCGGATAGATACACTGCATTCAAGTGTTTATTTGTTTTTGGTCTGTGTTTTTACTGTTTTTTATGTAAAAAAATGTCCAATAAGTGGTGTGTAGTGTCTCAGTGTTCGAATACTAGCATAAAAATACCTGAAAAACTATTTATTTAGGTGCCTACAGCAGTAAAAGAAAGAGTGGCTAGAGCTTGCTCCAAGAGACCCAAGGGCACTATCTAATACATCTTCACTTTATATTTGTGAAGATCACATTGATGTGAGTATAACTAAATTGTTTCTATTTTTTTCTCACGTTATCTATAATATATATATAACTATTTCGTAAATGACGATAACATTTTTGAGGTTATGTTTATTACAAGGGGTGAACAACTATAATAGGCAGAAAGGTGTACAAATTTTTAGGAGGTGCTAGGCAGTTATTAGGCAGGACTAGGGAGCACCTCTAAATGCAGGATTAGGCAGTGCACATGCAGGCCAAATGTAAGACTGAGCAGTGCATATGCAAGACTAGGCAGTGCATAGGCAGGACTAGGCAGTACCTACGCAGAACTATGCAGTGTAACCTATGCAGTACTTCAAGTATTGCTGGTCTTTGTATACTTTTTGCCTACCTGTCCTACAATTTTTGATTGTTTCTTAATGCTTAAAATAATAATGATTGGATATTTCATTTAATCTATCGTAAGTGGCATATTAAACAAAAAAGCAAAAAATATAACCTAACCTCAAAATCTAAATGAGTAAAAGTAGGCGAAGAATATGGTAAAAAAACTTTCAGTTATATACAAAACAACTTATCGAATACTTACATCAACATTTTAACGTTTCTAAATTCCGCAGTACATAAAGGAATTCAGCATTGGCAAGTTGGAGTTATCGGCTTTGGAGAATCCGTTTTCCATTGAAAATGTTTTTATGAGCAAAATACAAAATAAAATCTAATTTAGGACGATAATTCGTACTTTAAACCAAAGCAAACCTTACCATCTATAAGAAAATAACACAGAAAATAGGTTCGTTCAAGGCGTTTACTGTTTTGTGACGTTAGTAGTAGCTGATTGGTAGACCGCCTGTTTTAAATCACGTGGCTAGTTGCTTTAATTCAATAAATTTATTTAATTAAAAGAACTATGAATTTGAGAAAAATTAAACGAAAAAATGTGTTTTTGGCATTCCCAAGACCTAAAGAGATATCTAAAAATAAATATATATTTATTTTTTACTACTGTCAAACACCCTATTGAAGCAGGAAATTAGAACGCTTCAAGGAAATATCCTAAACTTTTATTTAAAGTCTATTAAACACCCTATTTACTTAGGTCTGACCTAAATGAACAAAAGTTTATTAAAGGACTGGCGCGTCAATAAAGTCTTGGCCCTCATCACTGAGAAACGTCTACACCATATAGTTTTGCCAACCTAATTTGTATCACTGGATTTTAATTAACGTTTCCTTAAAATAGCTTGAGCTGGTTTTAATTATTTTAGCTATTTTACTTGACCTGCTCTCACCGTCCTTGCGAAGAAAGGAAGCGTCTCCCATTTTCCAATATTAACGAGTAGTTGGGAAATTAGGCAAAGCATTTGTTAAATTTTTGTGTCCACCACAACTCTAATACATATTAATTTGTTTCTGTTTCGTCGTGCCACCAATTTTTCTTTGAATGGCATTTGTTTCCGAAATATGAGGAACATTCACCAACCTTGAGTAATTTTTTTTTCAACTGGCGACAAACAAATGTTGCTCAACCGATAATTGTCTTTGATACATAAAGTAATATTTCGCCACTTTGAGGATTATATTTTGAAATGATGCTAGAAAAACAAAAATGTGGCTCAAAGTTGCTCTAGTGAACATGAAACTGAAAACTTTTAATTGGAAATAAACTTTTGTTTATATTATTATTTGAGGTATATCGATAATAGTATCAGAGCAGCTGTATTCAAGATTAAATTGGTTATGATGAATCGTCGCTAAGTTTAGTTTTGATTCTTCTGTTTGTTACTTGGACTTCGGGCTCTTAAGGATCCAGCATCCAGGGAATTTAGAAATAGTGATATTATCGGGCAGAATATTTTTGGTTTAGCGACAAAGCCCTTTATGCAGAGACTCCGATTTGTCTGTAGAGCATATACCAAACTAATGCACGTGTCCCTTAGAATGCAACCTTTTTTCTCTGAGAAGACTCAATTTTGTATGGTACCTTTTTCAAGGACACAGATCTTTATACTGCATCCCAAGTATGCACAGTGGAACCACACCTTTACAGCCCTTCCGAAAGGTGGTCTTGCTATATGTTAGACTTGCATCTATCTAACATCACTATCGTCCCAGCAGAACTTGGTTATGGACGACAGACTTCTTTCCTTTTTAGCACAACAGTCGTGGTCATCGTAAGTAGACTTTAAACATGTAATATTTGAAGCCAGGACCAAATTTAATTCTTAATGTTCCTTTTTCAGCATGCGTCAGTTTTGGTGGGTTTGGAACATTGTCCCTTGGGTCACTACATGACAATTATCAAAAAGTTAAGGTTATTTCTGTTTTTTTGTTCTAACCACACGGCAGCTGTGTGGCCAAGGTCTTTATACTTTTACACAGGTTGCCTACAGAATTTGACCTGTCATGTCAACTTAACTGGACGACTGTAGCTGCGTCATCGGGTTTCCATTAAACAAATGGTATAAGTCAACTCGGTGACGTAGATTTTTTTAATCTGATTACAGTTGGCCAGTCAGGTTCAATAACCTTTCAAATTCTGTAGATAACATGTGTATAAAGACTGTGTCTACGTACTAAAACACACGCATGCGCACTTCAAAATCAGCGTCTGCGAATTTAAATTTACGATTGTTTTTAAATCAAGCTATGATTGCTTCACTTTTCGATTTTTTGAACCAGTATTTAAATTTTATTTAACAAATCAAACAACATTTATTGCAACACGCATCTAAATTCTTCGGGCATTTGCCAGCCGAGTTGTTGTTCAGTCATCCGCATACTCGTTGGGCGGAACAGCAAAGAACTTTGTTGCGTGTTGCAACATTTGGTTTTTTGGTTTGAAGTAAGCTTAAAAGTTTTTGTCAGCACCATACTGGCACCGACGATAGTAACAGGCTCCTGGGTTATTACCTACCCTGGTTCTCTGTTTGCAGGTTGACTGCTGGAGTATTTCTGCGTAGATTCTCGATGTCGAGGTCAGTTAAGTTTTAGGAAGCGTGCATTTCGATAGACGTTAAAAACGAGCGCCAATGAAACTTTTTATTTTCTATTGCGTCCGCTGTTCGCCTTGAGATCCGGGTATCTTCTGCATGTGAAGCCGACGACTAATTAATGAATTAATTAATGCTATGTAGGCGGGAAAAGTCCCATGCACTTGGACCACCTTGCTGGGCCCTTTTTACCCCACAATCCTTTGTGTCAACCTTGAAAACCCGCCGCCTTGGCAAAGGAGCAGATTTTTCTGGATTGAAACTTTCGGACATCGCCAGGACTCAGCAACGGCTTCGCAAAAGCGACTGTTTTATCGCGACATGTGCAGGGCACTCGGTCCTCCATACACCAACGACATTCCGAGACTTCAACGATTCCCAGAATGTTAAGGTGTTTATTAAGGCAACAGTGTCTTGTCAAGAGCCCTGTCGTCAGTCTCATATCTTTTCCCCGAGTGTGAAAAAAGACCTCGCTCTGGAGGCGCTCACCTCCCCGATAAGCAACTTCGCCTGCCTCATTCCGTCCGTGTATTCCCAGAGCGCCTGAGAGCGCCCATTCAAGTCACATTTTAGGGTCATCATGGCAAGACACACCACGATACCCACCATGGGTTTCGGCCCTACTGGATCAGGTGATGACCCCATTATAGCTAGTTGGTCAGCATCCTTGTTTTCAAGAATGCCCTCATGTCCTGAAACTCAGAGGTGATCAACCTTATTGTGTCCTGCCAGGGTTTTTTGTACATTCCTACACTCAGCTATAATACAAGCGCAGAGCTTACTCTGGCCGATTTGATGGCATACAGTCCACCTCTACTGTCTGAGCATATGTAGATGTCTTTTCCTGACAGACATTTCTAGGTTTTTATAACCACATCAGAATGGCGTATACCT
This sequence comes from Aspidapion aeneum, assembly GCA_963576565.1. Taxonomy (NCBI): domain Eukaryota; kingdom Metazoa; phylum Arthropoda; class Insecta; order Coleoptera; family Brentidae; genus Aspidapion; species Aspidapion aeneum. Next base: position 3,838,791 of record OY755043.1, on the reverse strand, counting down.
CTGCCTGGGCAAAATGAAATTTCGCTCCTGTTGTTCTGCAGTATACTTCTGCTCCAGACCTCTTCCCCATTTTGGAGCCGCCGGTATACCAGACTACCCCATTCTGGGTGCAAGGTACACATTTCCATTCATCCATACTTCTCTTTCGCGTCAGAAACACTTACGGAAAGCCGACGACTATACCAGAAGATTATCCTGCCGCCCTTGCACGTCGAAATTATTACTTGAACGATATCCATTCACGCCTACATACAGACAAGGGTTAGGTATGAAATAGTTTTTTGGTGTAATTCAGTTAAGGCTATTAGAATCTTAAAACTGCAAACAAGGGGTCTAAGAATTATTTTTCAAATGAAAAAATCCGATAGCTGTAGGCAAGTTTTTATGGAAAATATAATACTCACAGTATTTTCTTTATACATACTGGAGTGTGTAAGTTTTATGGTCGCCAATCCAGATCTTTTCAGTGGCTTGGAACAAGAACATGTATATAACACAAGACATAAAAGTAATTAAAAAACTGAAATGGCACATTATACTTATGTCCAAAAAAATGGTAAATTTTCCATCGTCAAAGTGTGGAATAAATTGCCATCAAAAATCAAAGATTTGCCTCCCAAAACTTTAAAAATTAAACTAAAAAACTACTTACTAAGAAAAGCATACTATTCCGTTGATGAGTTTTTTGGTGACAGTTTGAGTGACATTTTTAGATGTTATAGGTATTTGTATCTTTTGTGTCATATATTTTTTTAAATGTTACCTGTTTGATTTTATGCTACACTTGTAAATACTACAAGTAATTTATTTCCTTACTGTTTTATTTTGTATTTTTTTATTATTATTTATTTTATTTTAACAATCATACTTTATATTGACTAAATAAAACTATGTTTATTTTAAATGCCTACTTTAGGTAAATAAAGAATAAATAATAATGAAACGTTTATATTGTTAGGCTGAATTAGATGCTTAAAAATGTTGATGTAAAAGTGTAATATGTAGTTTAACTGGATCCACGCCCATCTAGGTAATACGGATTTAATAAAGTATTTACTTACTTACTACTTACTTACTACGATGTATATTTAATTTTGTTGCAGATGTACGTGGCGAATGCTTGCCCTCTTCACCATGATCCCGCTCGCCAATTTAGGTTTAATAGGCTAAACGGTTTTGGATCCTCTTATATTATTCATTCGATAGGATTTTGCCGCAAAACTAACATTGGCCACTTATTCACTCGGGGGATCAGAAACTTTAAAACAATTTTAATAAGTACCTCACCTTCGTTCAGGATATAATGTAGTCCAAACATTAAAGTTAAAACTAAACACAAACTACTTACGAAATATATAAAATGTGTACCTCAAATAATACACAACAAATTCACTTCCTTCGATCCTGACAATCATCTTCTGTCAGGATTTTTGACTCATTGATCCTGCCATTGCAGTTTAGGAGGCCCTCTTTTTCTGCGCCCTATTGGTTGTCATTCTAGGACCTGCTTTTGTAATCTTTTGCCGTTCATCCGTTGCACATAGCCGTACCATATCAGTTGTCATCCATTATGCTTCCCTTGATTCCCATTCTTTTATTTATTACATTATAAAATTCTTATATGATCTTTTCTAGATATTCTCAGTAATCTTCTTATTGCATCCAATTTGACATTTTATACTTTTGTTTTGAATTTTTCGGCTACGTCTCTATTCAACGTGTTTTTAACCATTATTACATATATGTTAAATTTTACATTAATCACTCTACTCCATGAAATACTGTTAAGACGTCCAATAACCTTTTCTTGCTCTTACCATTCTGTTTTCCAGTTCTTTACAGTTTATTCCTGTTGTATCAAATGTAAAACTCAAGTATACATACTCATTGCATAGAGATATTGTTTGTCCATTTTTTAGTTCTAACTCACTTAAATCGTTTCCAATACATAAGTACTGTGTCTTTTCCACGTTTACTGTTACCCCCACTTTTGGTATCCTTCCGTTAACTTTCTCGTCATATAGTCCATGTCTTCTTTATCATTCTACAATTACTTGGTAGTCAGCATATTGCAGTGTGTATATGGTAAATCGGTCGTTAAGTTGTATACGTTTTTAGAGCTTCTGTGATATACATTTTAAAAAGAGTTGGAGAGATTTGAAAGTCGATTTCCAATTTTAACTCTAGATTTTTACCCTTTTTATAATTATTGTGACGTTTTTACGTTTGTATGATTGATATTAGTTTGCTCTAACACTGTTCATATTTTTTCTATTGGAACGGCTTTTTTAAATTTTTTTTTAAATTTGTATGACTTAACTGTTTTAGTAGCTAGACAATTTTTTTAACCAGTTTTTTTAAAAGTTCTGCTAATTTAGTTTAGTAATGTCCCCTGAAGATGTAAGTTTCTGCTCACGAAACATGTCGGGACTATTTGTTTAAAACGAATTAAATTTAGTGGAGGAAAAAAAAAGTAATGACGTACACAAATAAAGCTACATATCTAACGTATGACTCTGCTATAAATGGCCAAGTCCTGGAGAGGCCGGAAACCATACGCGACGTAGGAGTAATTTTGGACAAAAAACTATCATTCTCTTCTCATATTGAAGACATTACATCAGCTGCATCGAGAATGTACGGTTTCATTGTTCGCATCTCAAAAGAATTAACTAACATCTCAGCGCTCAAGAGTCTTTACTTTGCTTATATTAGATCAAAGCTCGAATATGCGTCTATTGTCTGGAATCCACATCAAGTTAACCAAATAGAAGACCTCGAGAGAATTCAAAGGCGTTTCTTAAAATTTTTATCCTTTAAAGTAGATGGAACCTATCCCGCTCAAGGAATTCCCCAAAACCACCTTCTCGCCAGATTCGATATTCCATCTCTAAACAGCAGAAGACAGTACGCATCTCAGGCAACCTTACATAAAATTTTAAACAATCAAATAGACTGTGCAGACTTATTAGCCCAACTAAACTTCATAATCCCGCGCCAGGGATCAAGGCAACTATCCACTTTCTATCTGCCAACACCTAGACTAAATGTTTGAAAGTATTCACCGCTTTATACAATGTGCGACATTTGTAACAATAAATACTCCAGCTATCGATATATTTAATACCAATTTAAAACAGCTTAGAAATACGCATGTGCAAAATAATGCCTAAAAGTCCAACCTATTTTTGTACATATAATTAACTAAGTAACTCTCATTTATTCCTGTTATTGTAATTAGGTTCGCCCGTAATGATATGGTAAATAAAAAATAAAAATAAAATAAAATAAAAATAACCTGTTTGATTCCTATTCAACGACTCCACCATAATATGGACTATTTCCTAAAATTACATTTTTAAAGCTAAATTGCATACTATTTTAATTTTAAATTTTAATAAATCTTTAATATGTGGTACGTTTATTTTTCGAATGGCGCATAGCGCAATACCGACAAAAGAAAAATGATCAAACACAGGACACTATTCTTTTTAATAAGAACAAATGAATTCCCGCATGAATGCTCGCGTCAATATCGTAAGAGTAGCGCTGTAAATAATATGTAGAGCAAGAAATGAAGACTTTTAATTTTGTGCATTTTAATGCCGTTATGCCTGTCATAAATGATTAACACACTTACTAGTTTCAAGTCAGATTTATTAATAATTCACGATATTGTTACGGGTTCACTTTGCAAATAAAACTCGCAAATGTCAAAAACAGTTTGTCAATTTATTTCGACAAATTATGTACAAAAACACCCGCTTAAACTTACTAATAACTTGCTAATAATTCACTACTTTAATCGGCCTATTAACTTCGTGTTAATATCTGGCGATCACTAGCGTTGGTTATCTTTGACTGAGTCGATGCGCGATATCCGGCCCTATTTATAGAGTCGTCGAACTTTCCGGAATTTTCCATCCTCTTTCGATTCCCGCTTATACTAGCCTTTTCTAGACCGCGGACCGTTCAAGTACGAGTGTGTCATAGATAACGCAACTAAAACCTAGACTAAGAATACAACCATAAGATAAATCAACCTAATACTATAGTCCTTGCAATACCCCAAGTCCCTTTGCTATCCTTTTTTATTTTTCTGCTATAAAGAAGACAGAAAATAGCTTCGAAAATCATTGTTGGCCCCAGATTGCAGTTGGCAGTTGCAAGCCTGTCTGTCTATCAAAGCCTAAATTGACAATGAAAGTAAACTTTCAAAACAAAAATTTTTTATCAAGTAGTCAAAATATTTTGTAAAGTAGATATTTAGAAGTATTCACATATTCTCAGAAAAATAGTCAAGAAAATTGGCGACAAAGGTAAACTGTTTATTCGAAAAATTCCACGCTTTTTTCGAACTTCAGTCCCATCCGTGATAACTATAGAGCAGAATTTCAAGAAACACAGTAATGACAAAAAGTATGAAGACTCTTTGATGCCCTTCAAAACAACGCCTTTAAAAAACTAATTCAAAAAGTTTGTAAAACTACTGTTAAAAAAGATTTATAAAACAAGAAGACTGAGAAAATGAGCTAAATTGGTGTCGTTCCTCTCGTCATAACTGAAGATGGCAGTTCACGAGATGGAGTTTTTTGGACGATGAAAATAAATTATTTTTGCCTAGTTAGTTTTTTAGTTAGATTTTTAGTTTTTCGATTGGTTTTATTTTATTTTAAGAAAATAAGTTTACAAAACCATACAAATAAAGCTTAGTATAATAATTTGCATCTTTTGATTTGAACTTAATCCTATGAGCAGTTCTACTGCAACATTTTAAACTTGGTAATTAGTAATACCCTCAATATAGCTATTTCTAGTTTAAATATTGTGTCTAAAATATATTTTTTAATTCACTCACAAAGATTCTGTCTCAATACTGTTTTTGTTGAAATTCCCAAAGCCTCTGCGGTTAAATCAGTTAGGAACTTTATATTTTTTAAAAGATCTATGTGTCCACCATAAAAAATGTGAGATTTTCATATGAACAACTTTTTTATTCAAAGTATAATATAATACTGTTTTAATTTCAAAAAATATTAATGCTTATATACTTATTGTAACAAAGAAATGAGTATGTACTACATTAATATGAGTCGAGCTAAAGTTCATTTGTGGAAACTACAAATAATATTAATTTAACTTTTATTAAGTCATTTTGCTTAGGTAATTTAAAAACTTCAATTTACAAAAAATATATTATAAACAGGGCGTAATCCTATTTTTAAATAATAATTTTTACCAAAACAAATTGCAAAGCTTAGCTCAAATCCAACTCAAAATACATTGTAGAAAATAACATTTTTGAAAAAATTAAATAATCACTAATTTATATGGTCAGTCACACTGAAAATCTTCCAATGTAGAAACTTTGGCGGCAGGGCACCACAATTGTTCATAAATTTTTCACTACATAAAATCATTTTGGGACAGAAACTTTTCTCAAAAAACTATTCCAAATCAGAATCAGAATTTAAATATAAAATAAGCGATAATGTTTCAAAGTCAGAAATTTCAAAACAATTGACAGTTTAAACACCGATCCATCACCCTTATTATAAGGGGTGGTGACCGATTATATTAACCTTAAGGTAACTGATAATTAGTTTTGCAGCGTCCATTATCAGTTACCTTAGGAACCTGTGGTTTAAAACTGAATTAAGAATACACGTGCGTTTTGTTACCAGAATTACGGGGTGATTAAACAAAAGGACTAGCCTTATTGCAAGGAGACCTAAATAAATTCTAATTTAAATAACTTAAATTTGTAACAATATGTAATATATAAAAAATATTGTTTGGATAGTTTGTCAATTCAGCACTATTTTATAATGATTGTTATAATAATATTAATCAGTCAATACAGGGCGATACATACTCATACTACATGTTGCGTTTTCGTTAGAGCAAGCAAAACGAAACAAATTTGCGTCCTTGCGGTTTGCGAATATTGCAGTATGCCCAACCATTTGAATAAAAATTCTTATAGGGTGTTAAAACATAGGGGGGATATTTTTTTCCAGAACTGGCAAGAAAAAGATGTTTTAACACCCTATAAACAAAATTCAAGACCTAAGGTGTACTTGATTTTCAAAGCACAGGCAAGCGAATTTAGTGGTTTTTGTTTATTAGTTGTAGTTTTAAAAGTACGTGACGTCAAACCACAAAAGACTACGCTGACTGTGCTGAGGTTTTTGTCATCGAAGTATATTTTTTGATATACAAAAATGATGGATTGATATCGGCAAAAAGTGCGACTTTTTGTAGTTTTTATCATAACTATAACACTAATCTATATTCGCGAAAACTGATACCTTGAATTCTGTACATACAGCAACCTTGTTTAAGACCTTTATTTACTTGAAAGCCTTATTTGAACTTTTGCCTTACTATTGCGGTATAACACTTTGATGGCCTTAATTAGTTGTACGCTTATGTTTCTGTTTTCCAACGTCCAAGTAGATTTAGTGGTATACTGTCATATGCCTTCTGCAAATCGACGTAAAGCAGATGCAGCTCTTGTCCGTATGCCATTTTCTTTTCAATAACTTGGATTATACAAAAGAGATGATCAGAAGGCGATCTACCCGCCCTGAAACCGGCTTATTCTTCTGCCTGCATGTCTTTATATTCGCTTTCCACTTTATTTCATATTATTTTACCGTATATATACATTGGCTTTTCAAGTATAAATATAGAGCCATATAAAAGTATTTTTGCTTTAATCTGTATCCTATTAGACCCTTGCACAATTTTAAGTTATATTAATACTACGCCTTGTCAAAAATCGAAAAAACTCTTCACTGGTGATCCAGCAGCCATATTAAAATCAATCATCTGTTTTCGTTTATATCTCACATTGCTCATTCCTTTTGTTAACTAAAAAATGATATCCTGTACATAAGAATTTCTTAATTCAGTGTTAACACCTGTTATATTGCGTCTACTTTTCAAACTTTAAAATCTTCACCCGCACTTTGCGAATCACTGAACTTCCGATAGCCATTGCACATGATTGCACCAAACTTCATCCAATTGGATTCGCTCTGCCTTCCGGACCACAAAGCATATCCATTTTGAATCGAGGTAGATGCCTGATTTCAAAGAGTTTCATATACAGCTGACCAAATAGTTAACGAATTGATGTAGAGTTTAGAACTCGGTTAAAATTTTAAATTCACGGGTAGGGGAGAACCGCTATGAAGTGGACACTTTATCAAAAATAGTAAAATTGATATTTTATAGACAACGTGATTATTCAAAAGTATGTAAGAGGAAAGCTTAATTAATATACTTGTAAAATGAACTATTAAAAGAAAATAGGCAAGTTTATGGTCTGAGTAATATTTAAATTTGGAAAAAGTAGCATTTGTCCATTTCAAAACATCGATGTATTAAAACGGACAGTTTTGAAATGGACAGTAGTGGTTTTGAAAATTTCTTTTGCATTAAAAGACATTAATTGCTTCAAAAATAACTTTTATTTAAAAAGAAACTATCTTAAGAACAGCTGTTGCAATAAAATGTCGAATACCCTAAAGACCACAAGTTTCATGTGCCCATGAAGAGCTTAGGTCTTGAAACGGACAATAAAACCGTTGTTTGATGGTATTCTCCAACGTATCATGTCCACTTTAAAGCGACATCTACTTAACCTCAAAATGACAATGCAAGATATAAACAGAGAAATATTTTTCAAGATCTACAGCTATATTTACGTACTATAGTAACTGAGTTATAACCTTACTAATCTGAAATTAGTTTTTCAACGAATAATAATAAAATGCTTGTTCCCATATGTAAATGTGAAATTCTCGGTCATACAATCATGCTGGAACTTCGACAAATGTACGTTTTAAAACCCGTCCGTTTCATAGCGGTTTTCCCCTACTATAATTTACGTTATTATATTGGAAAAAAGGAAACTAAGAAGAAAGTGGCAGCAAAGCCGTGATCCTCGGGACAAAACAAATCTCAACAACATGACGCAGCGCATTAGGCGAGAAATTCTAGTAATAAAAAATGAATCTATTAACCATTTTCTTAATGACCTTACAGATGATAAAAATACCGACTATTCCCTTTGGAAAGCAACCAAAGATTTTAAAAGACCAATTATCCAAATTCCACCCATACGAAAATCTAACAACCAGTGGGCAAGGAGTAACGAAGAAAAAGCAGATATTTTTGCAAGTCATTTAGAAAAAACATTTCAGCCCCACGAAACACCAGATGAACACTTTCATTTAAATGAACCCCATCAAATCGAGGACCATATTAAGCTTACATCACCAAAAGAAATATTAACAGAAATCAAAAATATTAATTCGAAAAAAGCCCCAGGGTATGATCTTATTAACGGGGTAGTCATAAAACAACTCCCCAGATAAGCTATCGTAAAACTATGCAACCTAATTAATGCATCTTTTAGGCTTAGGTATGTACCTAAACTGTGGAAAGTTGCAGAAGTTATCATGATTCCAAAACCGGGAAAACCACTCCATGACGTGTCATCTTACAGGCCAATATCTTTGCTGCCAATTATATCCAAGCTCTATGAAAAATTATTGCTTAAAAGAATAAAACCCATCATAGAAAGACAAGAAATTATTCCATCTCATCAATTTGGTTTTCGAGACAAGCATTCCACGATAGATCAAGTACACAGAATTACTAATATATTAGAAAAAGCACTAGAAGAGGGAAAAGTTTGTTCTGCAGTTTTTCTAGATGTAGCACAAGCATTTGACAAAGTGTGGCATGAAGGCCTTAATTTTAAACTAAAACGGTTTCTGCCAAAACAATATTCGGATATTTTGGAATCATACATATCTGATAGACATTCCACGATAGATCAAGTACACAGAATTACTAATATATTAGAAAAAGCACTAGAAGAGGGAAAAGTTTGTTCTGCAGTTTTTCTAGATGTAGCACAAGCATTTGACAAAGTGTGGCATGAAGGCCTTAATTTTAAACTAAAACGGTTTCTGCCAAAACAATATTCGGATATTTTGGAATCATACATATCTGATAGACATTTTAGAGTAAAACAGGAAGACTCATACTCAAATTTAAGAGAAATTCAAGCAGGCGTGCCCCAGGGTAGCGTACTAGGCCCTTATCTATACTTATTATTCACTTGTGATATCCCAAAGCCAGAAAATTGTCACTTAGCAACATTTGCCGATGATACTGGTTTATTGACGGTAGAAAAATCTATTGAAAAATGCATAGAAAAACTTCAGGATGCAGTCACCCAAGTTCACAGTTGGACCACAAAGTGGCGAATAAAATTAAATGAAACCAAATCAATTTATGTTGATTTTACAAACAAAAATATAAATCACATACAAATAACAATTAACAACATTCCAGTACCATATTCGAATCAGGCAAAATATCTAGGTATGACACTTGATGCCAAATTGCGCTGGAAAGCACATGTTAAGAAAAAAAAGGAAGAACTTGAGATAAGGTATAGAAAAATGAACTGGCTAATTGGAAGGAAGTCCAATTTAACAATTCATAATAAGTTACTGCTTTATAGACAAATACTGAAACCAGTATGGACATATGGTATTCAACTATGGGGTTGTGCTAAAGAGAGTAACATTCTAGTTGTACAGAGATTTCAAAATAAAGTATTAAGAAACATTGTGAATGCACCTTGGTACGTTCGAAATAGTGACCTTCATCGAGATCTAAAAATCGAAACTGTAGCAGAGACTATAAAAAAGTACGCAAAAAGCCATGAAGATAGACTCCATCGGCATGTGAATGTGGAAGCAATTCAGCTTCTAGACAAGACTATGCTAGTTCGAAGACTAAAAAGAGTGAAGCCGTTTGAGCTAGTAAACTAAGTGAATTACACATAAAACAAAATAATGCTATAAACACAACACAATTGTGAGTTACAGACTAAACAAAGCGGGGAGAACTGTTGAGTGAACCCTAAGTTTAAATCTGACTTTTCTAGTAAATTAAGTTAAAACAAAATTGCTAATTAGTCTTACTGACTAGATTGTAATAAAAAAAAACAGAGTGTGTTTGACAAATAAAAAAAAAATAATAATAATTTACGTTAGATAGTATTATTTGGCTGATGTCTGAAAGGCAGAAGTGCTATCGTAGGTCACAGGTGGGTTTTGTTTCCTTGCAAGCGATCTTTTCATCGATCGATATATATATAGCAGTTTATACCTACTCTTGTTCTAGTTTCTCTCGTATCTCGGCAGATAGCGCTTCTGGCGAGGATTTTCTCACTATAGACGTAGGATGAGAAACAAAACGGCCTGATTAACTTCGCAAGGGTGTCACATTGACCAAGCAGTGTCCTGAGGAGTCCCATAAGGACGAAACAGTTAATTGTCAACACTTATTAGGTGTCCATTAGATCTTGGACCACCGTGAGGTTAAGCTTTCGAGCTACCCACGGAAAAACATGAGAGAAACAAAAACTTCTTTTTACCCGGTTAGCCACGTAAACTTGTTTGATTTATATATTTTTTAAAGATAACCTTGACTTGAATGTTTATTATTTTAACTGCTAAGTATATGGTTTAATATCCTTTATATCGTTTTTTTCTTGGCCAAGGTGATTCTATCAAGTTCAGTGGTCAGAACTGTCAGATAATCCGTCCACTTTTAACCCCCACCCCGTGTTTACGGTTCGGTGACTCGCCAGGGTCAGAATCAAAAAATCAAATCATCTGTGACATCGGGGTTATAGACAGGGTTAAAAAGGATCGTTTCATCTCGTGATTGATGTTATATCTAGGTCAAAACAATATGTTTTGCTGCTGGATAGTTACTGCTGATATTTTGAATGTTTTTTGGTGTTGATGAACAGCAAAAAATGTAGTATTATTTTTATAAACATTTGAAGAGTCAGAGGAAAAAACGATGAAAGTCCATTTTAGTAGATTCACACGTATATTTTAATACCATACCAAAAGGAGGAAAAAATGCTGACATTCACGAGTTACCATGGGTTCAAAATACAATACACTTGGAAAGAACGATGAATGTCCACAAAAATATTCAAAATAAGGGGAAATATCAATGAAAGTCACTGGACTTTCATCGCTTTTTCCTAGTATTTTTTGACATCGCTCTATTTTTGCTAATAATAATGAAGTTTTTTACGTAATTTGTTCTAATGAAACATTATGCCAATTTAAACATTATAAATAACTATCTAAGAGTGACCTATTTACGCAATGAGTTTTTAATATGGAACCAAAGGGTTTCTAAACTAAAATTTAAGTTTTCTCGAAATCATGGTCCATTGACTTTCATCGTTCTTTTCCCTGACTCTTCATTTTTTTAAAATTATTTGTCGTTAAGGCGACAAATTCGATTTAAGCAATTTCTTAAACAAAAGATAACAAGGTAAAATATTTAAATATCAATCTAAAATCCCTCTACGAAAATTCATTCAAAAGGCCCTCTGGCAATGACGCCCTGGGCGGGGACACCGTTCGCAGCTCCCTAGTTACGTCACTGTTATGACCCCACCATACTGCAACTCGGTGCTTTTGTTGACAAATTAAATAGTTTTCAAAAAATAAGTTTTTAAATTTTGGCCATTTTTGTCTTATGGGATTCCTACCCTAAAATTCGATAAATTACGTTTTTCCGAATCCTTACTCCATTTTGGTCTTGGTCAGGGTGTAGTTTTTTTGCAACTCTATGGCCCCATCATACTGCAACTTGGTTCTTTTGTGGATAAACTGTATAGTTTTTTAAATATTAATTTTCAAAGTTTGACCATTTTGGCCGCATGGTATTCCCTACCTTAAAATTCGCTAAATGGCGTTTTTCCGAATCTTAACTCAAGGTATGGTTTTTTTACATCTCTATGGCTCCACCATACTGCAACTCGGTGCTTTTGTTGATAAACTGTATAGTTTTTGAAATATGAATTTTCAAAATTTGGCCATTTTGGTCTTATGCCCTAAAATTCGCTAAATGACGTTTTTCCGAATCTCAACTCAAGGTATGGTTTTTTCGCATCTCTATGTCCCCACCATACTGCCACTCGGTGCTTTTGTTGATAAACTGTATGGTTTTTAAAATATGAATTTTCAAAGTTTGACCATTTTGCTTTTGTTGATAAACTGTATAGTTTTTGAAATATGAATTTTCAAAATTTGGCCATTTTGGTCTTATGCCCTAAAATTCGCTAAATGACGTTTTTCCGAATATCAACTCAAGATATGGTTTTTTCGCATCTCTATGGCCCCACGATACTGCAACTCGGCGGTGCTTTTGTTGATAAACATGAATTTTTAAAGTTTGGTCATATTGATCTTATGGAATTCCCTACCCTAAAATTCGCTAAATGACGTTTTTCCAAATCTCAACTCAAGGTATGGTTTTTTCGCAACTCTATGACCCCACCATACTGCAACTCGGTGCTTTTGTTGATAAATTATATAGTTTTTAAATTATGAATTTTCAAAATTTGGCCATTTTTATCTTATGGAATGCCTATCATACAAATGCCATTAGATCATAGTAATTCTCTCTGAATATTGCCGAATTTATTTCAGCGCCATCTGCCCCTCAATATGGTAAAGCTCGCCGCCACACTATGGACCGAGGGATCAATATTTTGGCCAAAAATAGACTTTTGCAGTTAAACTCTCTGATCACTTAAACGCAAATCAATAAAGAAGTCTGAATTGCTAATATACAATTAAAAAATATTTTTTATTGCCCCCCACTCTTGACACCACCATTTTCGTGATTTCTACTGCCTAAAAGCCCTTTAAAAAAGTGTATTAGTTTTAATATGGTCTGCAAATTACACATCCTCACAAAAAATTATAAGTTACAAAACTCAGATGGTAGATCCCCCAAATTCTCCTAATTTTGGTGCACTAAAATCCTGTTCCCCAAAAAAAAATGTTTGAATTATCGAATTTGCCATATTAGCCCCCCCCTGGGGGGGGGGGGTAAAATTTGATCTATTATAAAAATTCAAAATATATATATTCTTAAGTATGTTGGTTCACAGAACTAAAATTTAAGGATTAAAAATTTTGTAACCATTCAGAAACCCAATACCCTCTTTTACTCCGTTTATTTGGGGGTCAAAACTTCACTTTATTAATGGACATGAACAGTTTGAATATTTCTATTTGCTAAATTCAACAAAGACAATAAAAATAAATAATTCACTCAATTATCTCCTAAGACACCCTTAGCACAAAGGCGTATCCGTGGAGGGGGGAGAAGGGCAGCTGTTGAGCTGTCCCCCTTTTTAACCAGGTTTTTTTAAAATCGGACATCGAAATTCAATTAGAATATGAATTTCCCCCTCCCCCCACTCTACATTAAGAAGGCCAGGGAATTCAGAAACCTGCCCCCTCTTCTGTTTTGGGTTGGATACGACCTTGCCCCAGCAACCCTTTTTCCTCCCTAAGAGGAGAAGCCGAAGACACTAAAAAAGTTTAGTCGTGCCTATAGTAAGTTCCATACAAAATTTATTTGTAGACTCCCACTTCCACTCCCACGCCTCCCCCTGCCAGGGGGATGCTAAACAATTTTTCTTGTTCTGGTTGGATTCAGCAAATACCTAATATTGCATTAAAAACTTTTAATGTTCCTAAAAAGTTAAGTTTTTACCACCACATACAGGGTGAAAAAGAGAGAATGAATCCGATGAATGATTTGAATTGAGGGCAAATTTATATTGGTCATCATATTTTAGTTTGGGGGGTAATAGGAGCAAGTTAAATAATTAAAACCTATTTTTTTTTGTTTCACCAGCTTCATAATTTTTAACCTAGTTAACCCCTTACCATTCTAAATTGTTCTTTTCCTCCCCCAGTAAAAATTAGTCTATATTTGAATTTAGATGCTCCAAATATCCCAAAACCGATGTTAAATGTTTCTACGAATTTCCTATCTATTTTGGCGACCATCTTGAAATTTTCCTTTGTTTTTTAAAGTTCATTACTAAGACCGGAGTTTTGATATCTATGATTCATTTTGCTTTTTTAAAGGGACTTTGCTCATTACTATCTTTACAGAAGACACACGGAAAGACAAATTAAAATGCACTAGAATAGGTACTTTGTGTTTATCAGAATATGTACGGTCATGTTTAATAACGAATTTGGAGACTATCGCACCTTTTCGCACCAACAGTGTATGTACTTCGGAAAGTACATATCAGGACGAAAATATTTTTACAAAAATTAATATGAAAGTTCGTGAAAGCTTTTTTGATAGTCCAATGAAATATCGAGAAAAAAAAATTCATACACTTCTGGCACAATTTTTGTATCATTGGTATTTAAAGAATAAGTTTGAAATCCCAGTGACTAAAATTATCAAAAAATAATCTACTTACCTGTGGTTAAAAAAGCGATTTTTAAAAATTTTTATAACTCTTCGCACTTCTTAGAAATAGCACATTAAAGTTAGTGAAAAATAATGAACATTAAAAAAACAATTGCTGATTGTCAGGAAATGTCAAATTCAAACAACGATATTTCGAAGCCTGCTTTGGCAATGAAGCCAAATATGCTGGAATTTTAAGGTGCCATTATTTAGCTTTAAAAAATATGTAACCAAACAGTTTTATTGTTAAGTTAGTTTTTGCTATTTTTGGCCAAAATATTGGGGTTTCAGACTAAAGTGCGCCGGTGGCATCTCTATATGGGTTAGTTACTAAAAGATTGCGCGTATGAGACGGGCTCAGTCCATTCGTATTATAGATCTATGGTCGCTATGCTTTTAACAAAGAAAAGTTCGTAAGAAGAGCCAAGCAGACGCGTAGCGCTGGGAGGCGTTTAGGGGTTAAAACCCCCCTTATGAGGCAACAAATTGTGTGCGGTGTTAATAAACATGTTCGAAAATCTTTGTATAAAACTTTTCATTATACATTCAACCCCTTCACCAATTGGATCGCTGGGGCTACGCTAATGGAGCCAAGAGTTTTATATAAAGTTTCTGGTCTAATTTGTTGGCAACGAATAAAATTTGAGAGATTTCCGATCATATGACCCACCAGCCATACAGTGACGGCTCGTGGTAATTTAAAATGAGTGTTCAATTCTTAATGTGATGCTTTTTTGAAAAAAACACAATGTCGGGTAACTATTCGGTCATATAATAAAATATAATATATAGTATAAATAAATAAATTATACAACCACGAAGTAATTTTATTGTTGATAAACTTTAAAACCAATTTTTTCAGGAGCGCATGAATTAAGTAATCGAACAACCACTTCGAGTTTATGCTTTATAATAAATGTATATTTTATTGATGCGAGTACAATAATAGACTTAAGAATACTAAAGGTAAAAAACGTTTACAACAAATAAAATGAAATGCAACTCCTCATCTCCGGTAGGTTTAGAAGTAGTCGGGTTTCTCTAGATGATTCCAGGTAAGGTCGACGTCGGTCGTATAACTCATGTGCTACTCTGTCTTTTCTTCCCCTCATACAAATGGGTATCATAGAAGTTTGGCGGCAAATTTAAATCGCGAAAATATATTATTTTCGGCATCTCGATAACAATCAGTGTCATGGTACAAAATTGACTGAAAATTTAAAAATGATTAGTGGTAAATAATTTGGTAGATTATTTTTTAAAACAACGTGAAACACGAAACAAGCTTAAAAATATATCAACATTGGTTTAAGATTTTATTGTCTTTTAGCTAAAATGTAATCTGCAGAAAACTAGGGAAACTAACCAACGCTATCTAAACAAAATGTTAGGTATGTCAACACTCCCACACAGCATAGTGTTCCATCACTACTGCATGACAGGGATGTGTTTTAGGTTTCTTGTTTTCCACTAATCATACGTTTTTTTATTAGGACAAAAAAGTGACAGTTGGTGTGTTAGTTAAATAAAATGCAATATTTTCCTATACTTAGTTGAACGATGCGTTTTAGGTCGTACTTATTTGTTAAAAATAATAATTTTCAAACTGTTACTCAACCAAAAACGGCTTTGCCTTAAAGAAATTAATTCAGGTAAAAAATAAGTAACACGTACTTACGTAGCAAACCAAAAAGTTCTTAACTTTCAAGAAGTTTTTAAGGTCAAGATTAATGCTGTCTTACAAGCTATGTTGTCTTAAAAATGCCCACAGCAATCGAGAACCGCAAAATAGAATACTAGTCAAACTTATCACAAATTGTATCCTCCTTTTACCTTCATAGCCGAAACGAGTTTGAAGACTTACAAAGAGGAAAAAAATTCAAATGTTTTTCTCAGAAGAATTCTTTAAAATTTTTTGCCTATAAATAACGATGTCTTGAGTTATTTGTTCCAATTTATGACACATCTTATAAACGTAAAACTTCGAAGTAATTTTTGACAATTAATTGGAAATTTAGATCCCTCAGCTTGCCAATATGCCCTAAAATGTTACTTGGGTCTCTACCTCTAACTGATCGAGCTTAATCCAGTTTTGACCCTGAAGATGTCGGCTTATGCTGACGAGTCATGTAGGTCCTGTCTTGCTTTGGTTGCACCGCTTGGTCAACTGCCAGCGCCACTTTTCGCACTTGTTCCAGGTAAATAACTATTTCATTACTAAATACAGGTCAGTTAGAATAAATAAGGAAACACTGTATCTGACATCAGAAACACTAGCCTCTGTTTTCAAGTACTCAAGTCTGCTCGTTGCGCTGGAAAATATTTTATAAAATTTAAAATTCAAACTACCAACAATCTTCTGAAAACTTTATGTAAAATATCTCATAAAATTATTTCCAGAAAACTTCTTTGTTCAACACAGCAACGCCCGAGAAGCGTACAACTTTAGTTACATTACAATTTGTTACAGATTCACCTCTATAGAAATATAACGTTGCCTGTTTTAAAATATAACCATAGTACAGCTTCGATAATATAGAATTACCTCTGTTTTTATTTTAGAGAATACTCATAATAAAAAAATACATCATATACTTTTTTGCCTACTACAAGATGGATACTTAAAGTTTAGAGAAGCGGTTAAGGGAGAAAGGGAGATACCGTGTAACCATACCGCCAAGGAGGACGGGGTTGAACACCTTAGCGATGCCACGGTCTGCTATACAGATGGATCAAGGCTGACAGACCGGAATTCGACCGGTGCAGGAGTGTACGTCGAAAACAAGGTTATTGCAAAAAGCTACTCACTGTAATTCAATGCAACGGTCTTCCAGGCGAAGGTTTACGCTATACAGGCGGTAACATGGGATGAAGAAATTAGGAACGAAACAGGAAAACGCCTCTGCATCTGCTCAGACAGTCAATCTGCGCTAGAAGCACTGTGCAAACCAACCATGTCCGCGGGTTTTGTGCAGGATTGTGCGGATGCACTTCAAGAGTTGGTCAGCGTAAGAGAGGTGGATGTCGTATGGGTCCCAGGCCACATGGGAGTTCCAGGAAACGAGAAAGCAAACGAACTAGTGGAAGTCCTAACCGGACACTGCGTCCTACAAAGACACTTGGCAAAGATGAGAGTGAAGGAGGACGCGACGTGCGAGGGATGTTGGGCAGAGGACGAGACCTAGGCGTATTTCCTCTTATCATGTGAGGCATACAAGAAAGCAAGAATAGAGGTATTTGAAGAGGAAGCCTTTGAGGCGAAGGACCTTCTGAATCTGAGGTGGCCCGAAATTCTCGCCTTTGTACAGAAGACGGGCAGATTCCTTAGCGAATGAAGGACGCAGTAGAGGGGATGCCTGGGGCTTGGCGAAAAGGGCGCTTCATGCACCTAGCTGCCAGGCCTAGAACCTACCCCATACTACTACTATTACTACTATTGAAAGTATTAGAATAATCTTAAAACAAGCGTTTTTTTTTTAATCTAAAGTAAAGAAATATTACATTATTACGAATCACTTCTTTTTATCTAACCACACCAACATGGCCTATTCTATTAAAATCGATCGAGAGGGACGTCTTGTAATATAGTAGGCAGCCAACACGCGCTGCTCAAATGAGTTGTTTAATTTTGGTGGGGCGCATTGTACATATTATATTTATTTGTGGTGATATTTTTAGTAGGTAGGTGCATTATTTTCCTAAAATTGTTATATACTAAAACTGCAGAACAGAGGGCCTTACCTATGTTTAGTTCTTTTAAGAAAAATTCAGGAAAAGAACATCGTTAGCGCACGGAGGAAGAAGAGGGAAATGTCACAATTAGGGAATCCAATCCCGCACCAAAACCTCAATCCGCGAAATAGCGGGATTGCAAAAAATAGTAAGATTATTTGTACTCAGCCTACTAAATATGCTAATAAAAGTTTGTATGCAATAAAAAACAAAGTATAGTGGCAAGAAAATATTTATGGCATATAGATACAATAGAAAATACAACAGTCGGAATAGCTTAAAAGTTACATTTTACATTGGTTTATAAAACATTTCTGGAGGCAAGATATAATGTTTCTTCTTTTAAACTGCATCTAATTTTATTGCACATATAACCTGCGGCCGAAAACGCACGCTCAGATTTGACCCTTGTCGAAGGAATCGACTTAAGACAGTTAAACGCAGCTTCCAAGTATATGCCCCTAATCCCAAAGCCAGAAAATTGTCACTTAGCAACATTTGCCGATGATACTGGTTTATTGACCGTAGAAAAATCTATTGAAAAATGCATAGAAAAACTTCAGGATGCAGTCACCGAAGTTCACAGTTGGACCACAAAGTGGCGAATATAATCAAATGAAACCAAATCAATTCATGTTGATTTTACAAACAAAAATATAAATCACATACAAATAACAATTAACAATATTCCCGTACCATATTTAAATCAGGCAAAATATCTAGGCATGACACCTGATGCCAAATTGCGCTGAAAAGCACATGTTAAGAAAACAAAAGAAGAATTTGAGATAAGGTATAGAAAAATGAACTGGCTAATTGGAAGGAAGTCCAATTTAACAATTCATAATAAGGTACTGCTTTATAGACAAATACTGAAACCAGTATGGACATAGGATATTCAACTATGGGGTTGTGCTAAAGAGAGTAACATTCTAGTTTTACAGAGATTTCAAAATAAAGTGTTAAGAAACATTGTGAATGCACCTTGGTACGTTCAAAATAGTGACCTTCATCGAGATCTAAAAATCGAAACTGTAGCAGAGACTTTAAAAATGTACGCAAAAAGCCATGAAGATAGACTCCATCGGCATGTGAATGTGGAAGCAATTCAGCTTCTAGACAATACTATGCTAGTTCGAATACTAAAAAGAGTAAAGCCGTTTGAGCTAGTAAACTAAGTGAATTACATAAAACAAAATAATGCTATAAACACAACACAATTGTGAGTTACAGACTAAACAAAGCGGGGAGAACTGTTGAGTGAACCCTAAGTTTAAATCTGACTTTTCTAGTAAATTAAGTTAAAACAAAATTGCTAATTAGTCTTACTGACTAGATGGTAATAAAATAAACACAGTGTGTTTGACAAATAAAAAAAAATTCCCTCCGCATTCAAAAAGGGTCGTTTCATATTAAAGTAGATGCTCGGGATCGGGCTGGTACAGCCATAGGATAGGACTCTGATACTGATACCTATGTAGTACGAAGGCTTTGATCCAATTCCTCTTCTAAATTCGAAGGTGATGGTTTGCGTTTGGTATCAGATGAGATAAAGGTGCATTATCCTCTTATATCGAGTCCCGCAAATCTCGCGAATCCCCCACGGATAATCCTGCAACGTTGATCCCGCGAAATTCCTGCGTGATTCAGCATTTGCGGGATTGGATTCCCTAGTCACAATCAAACTCGAGCCTGTTAACACCCTCGGTTGGTGCTTCTTCTAACTACTTTATTTTTATGATGTTAGAAAGAAAGAAGTTGAGAAACAATAGCGTTAATTGTTTTATAAAATCGTTTTTCATAAAAGAGTATTTAATCAGGAATAGAAACTTTAAATCTCACGATGTAAAACAGAACCGTTATTACAGCTCAAAAAGTTTTTAGTATAGTTTCATTATTATGCCTGAAAAAGTTTTAATATCTTGGAGAAATAAAATTCATGGAACTCTTACTCCAATCTCCATGAAATAAAAGGCAACTTTAAAGGGGTAAAGTCAACCACGGACACCGGTGTTTCGGAAAAGGGCATTTCCATCCTTAACGTGGCTTGCGTGACTGCTGTAAATCACACTGACTACAAGATAAATGAAAAAATAATAAGAAAATGGTTGAAACCTATTTATTTATTGTAGCGTTTTTATTTTATGGAACAATAAAACGCTACGTAAATACAAGCATTTTAGCAAGCAGGTTAGCTCGCAAAAAAACGCTTAATTTTTTGCTTGCACTGGCCGTACTCAGCTGTGAATAGCCCCACTTGATATTTTGGTCGGAGAATAGGGCTGTCTAACAAAACATATGATCAAATCCAAGATGTCTTCGATAGGACAAACAAACCGATTTCCCATAAGCCGTAATGTTAACAAAAACGTAAATTTCACAAAAACGACAAGAGCTTTAGTCTCAAAAATTAATCAGTTTTAAGAAGGGATCCTTTGTACATATAGGAAAAATGCGTTTTTCTTAAAAATATTAAACTAAAGCGAGAAAATCTGAAATAAAAGGGACCATGTTTTCTTCAAAAAAGTAGGTTATGTTTTTGTTTATTTTGTTTTTTTTAACTTTTTTTCTAGTTTTTTTACTTATTTTGAATTATTACATGGGCGCACCAAGGGGGCGGGGGGGCTAGGGTATCCGGACCCCCTAAACCACATATTTGTTTAGATATTTTCCATATATTTCATGAAGAAACAGAAAAAATAGCAAAAAAAGTACATCATGGGACCTCTGGGGGCCCCCCAAAGATATCGGGCCCCCAAAGGTTTCGGGTCCCCCCAAGACATATTTCTGGGTGCTCCACTGATTATTATGTCAAGTTTTTTTGCTGTTGTGAATTGTGGCAGCGGAGGAAATAATGATAATGTTAGTTTTCATTGAATTTGAAGTTTTTTGACCAATGAATCAATGAACTATCAGCCCAAGGTAGATGAAAGTGGATAAGTAGTTATATTCAAAGAGCTCACTTCAAGGCTCACTTAACAGAGACAAAATTGAAATAGACTAAACTTTCTCATCAGATTCAGCTTTTCTATTAGGATCTTTTGTTGTACTTGACTAAACCTTTTGCTAAGTAATAGGCCTTCTATAGCGTTAAACTGTGAAAAATATTTCACTATGATTTTTTGGTTTAGACAAAGTTTAATCATGTTAACCCTCCAGTAGTGACATGAAAAAGAGGCACAACTTATAGGTGGGTCAGTCCAACAGATCAATATACACATATGAGTTCCAACCGAGGTTGGTCAAGCAAACTTCTAATAAGCACTTTACAAAATATGTTGCAAATTAAAATACAGTTTTTCCTTGTCATTGGCCTCACACACTACATCACCATATGATTTTCCATGAACTATAATACATAGGGCCTAAGTACAGTCAAACCTATGGTTCATCAGCTCACAACAGTACTGTTCAAATTTTTCAACAGTACAATATTCGCTGTTGTATTACTACTATTACTTTTATTACTGTTTTTTTGTAACAATATTTGCTCAATTATGTATCTAAAAGTTTATGCAAATAAATATACACTCTACTCTACAATTGGGCGTAACAGCATATGACCCATTAGGACCAGTTTTTTTGAGAGAAATTTAAAAAAAAATCTGAGAGAACATATTTGTTTTTCTTGTGGTCATCAAAGTCAACAAAAATGATTTTTTTTTCCATCTATTTTTTGATGCCATAAAAATTTTATTTTGGTAATAAGCTCAGAACAGTACCGTAGAAATTTCACAACAGGACTCATAGTAGGTCCAGTCAGATGCTATACAAATTTTACGGTGTACAAGTTTCAGTTGTCAAAAAGCATGGAAATAAAGGAAAATTAGCACCAAAATAGTTTAAGATAAAAAGAGGTTTGAGTTAGGGAGATTGTCAAATTCACCAATTTATTCTAAACTGTTTTGAGGTCTGTAAAATAAATATTTATTAAAGAAAAAGAAACTTTGATGATACAGGACTCCACTGGACACTATACAGGACGCTACACTACCAAGAGTTTATTTAAGAGTTCTGTAGGATGGTGTACAAATTTGGTTCAGCTCATTACCTACACTTTAACCTCATATTGTTTTCCTTTTCTTTCTTCTCTAGACCCTTTTTTCAACCATAATTTTTTTAATTTTTCAACCATTTTGAAACAATAATCCATTTAGGAGAGACCCAGTCAGGATCATTGCTGTATTCTAGTTTTGAAAGTTGCTTGCCTAGAATAGTAAAAAAATCGTAGTGAAGTTTTTTTTACAGTTTAACACAATTCTATGTTACACTTCTGCAAAAGGTCCACTTGAGCACAAAAAAAGATCCCAATAGAAAATGTTGCCAAAATGGCAGTTACATATTTATCCAAAACAAACCGGACAAGAAACTTTCGAATATTTTAATTTATCCTCTGTTAAGTCAGGTAATAGAGCACTTATCCACTTTCTTTTCCCTTCTTTGAGCTGATACCTAGTTCATTTAAATCAAGATGATTTTTTAAGGTCAAAATACTTGGCATTCCATCAAAACTAACATTATCAAGCTCTCCCCAGCTGCCACAATTCATAACAGCACAGAAACTAATAATAATGATTCAAACTGAGTAAAAAACTGGAAAAAAAGTAAAAAAACACAAAAGTAAATAAAAACATAACCTGACTTTTGAACAAAACATGGTCCCTTTTATTTGAGATTTACTGGCTTCAATTGATTTTTTTTAAGAAAAACGCATTTTTCCCATGTGTACAAAGGTTCAATACTTAAAACAGCATCTCTGTTGTAAATTAAATCGTTTCACTTTTTTTTAAAATTACGTTTTTGTTAACATTGCGGCTTATGGCAAAACGCTTTGTTTGTCCTATGGCAACCATCTTGGATCGAAAAACAGCTGATCGTGACAGTTCGTTAGACAAGCTAATATTCTGTTCTCTGGTGAGATTTGGGGTTAGGAATTGCGATGGGCCTTTTAGCGTCCAGTCCAGAGTCACGTTGAATGACGTGGTCAAGTGACCCTCAATTTCTTCTCCATTGGAGGTTTTGAGAAAATCCTCCATTAAAATCACGTTCTTAGTAAGCCCCCAACTATTAATTTGCTGTGCAGGGTATGTAGAATGTGTGGAGAGTTCCCTTATTGAGGTAAGTCATTTTTTTTCGCTATTTCCACGATGTGGATAAAATGCTCATGCTAGTTTTTCGTTAAAAACAGGGTCCTTGGGAAGACCGCGTGATTATCCCACTACAATTTCCATCCTGTTTTTGATTACAAAAAAATCCATCAGGAATTTGCAAATTATTTCCTGACTAGAACAATGTCTCAGGCAGTCCATCATTTCCATGTTCTCAGGCACTCCATAGTCTCCATTGTCTCAGGCAGCCCATAGTTTTCATGCTCTCAGGCGGTCCGTAGTTTTCATTTCCATGAATATTAGGCAAGATCTTTCCTTTCATTTTGAGAACTACTCTTAAAAAGTGTTTTTACTTTCATCACAAAGAATCAGTAAGGTCTTCTTTATTAATTTGTAATAATGTGCCTTTAATAATAATTTACTATTTAAGGTATTTAATTGGGGTTTCTCATTTTACGCATGATAAGAAAATGAGTGGCGTCCAAAAACATTTACTATATACAGGTACTTCAACTCAGTGATAAAAAACCTACGACCCAGCTCTCCAAAGAAAAACTGAGTGTCCGTTCGCCGGAGCCTAAACAGATGTTTTGATTATTAAAAATCTGTATAAAAAAATAGGCTACATCATTTAACGAGTGAAACGACAGCTAAACATGGAAACTAAGTCCATGGCGGAACAAAAACGTCCACCGGTCTATAAGAAAGAAGGACATTTCGTCACAGTTCAACCAGACCATGCTATCACCGTCTCCACGGCGTCGGTTCAGACGAAAACAATAAGTTAGCGATGTATAAAACTTCAACTTCAAAGGGGTTAAGACAACCACGGACACCGGTGTTTCTGAAAAAGGCATTTCCATCCTAAGCGTGGCTTGCCTGACTACCGTTGAACTTGTACATTTTACTTTTGAATTTTTTCTCGTTTTTGTTTTGCTGAGAAATCTTTACTACACTTAATTGAGTTTTTTTTGGGAAAATTGATCCCCTTGTTTCCCCTTAATCCATCCTTTAGATACGGCCTTGAGAAGACTCTACATCAGTACATGTGTCTAATGTTTGAACCTATAACAAAATTTTACAAGAGACGTCTCCATTAATTTATTTCTCCAAGCAGTTTCTAATTCCATAACTTCCCGCGAGAAAATTCAATTCTGCTGCTTTTATACTGCTTACATAAATTCATTAAAATTGCAAAACTTTTGCTGCTCTCACACCATACTGCTTCAGTTGGAAATATGATGCTCCCCACAAGGATCAGATAGCATTAGACACTTTTAACACTGGTATACAATACAACCTACATTATATATTAAACGCTTCTTAAAATATTAAAAATATTAAGATGGTGAATTGCTAAAAATCAAGCCAAAATTCATCATTCATCGATATTTTTACCCTAATTCTTTTATAGCTTGATAATAAACGGCTGGTAGATACTACGAGCACTTCGTGGTGTTTCCTGTGGATCTGAACGACATCTGGTAAAAGCAAAAATATTATTCCCTATAAGAAAAACAAACAGGGAAAAAAGTATTGGAAAAAATGAAAACCTAGAATGCATCGAAGACAATCAAAAATACTTAGAAGTCTAGAAATCGAAAGTGCGCAAAGATTGTATCAGATAAAAAATTAATAAACAGAGAACACTAATTTGAAGAGATATATACAAACATAATAAAAAGCTTGAAGGAAGCAAACAACGAAGCTGTTGGATACCAAGATAATAGAAATAACAATAATGTGGTGGACAGAGGAAATACAGGAAATAGTCAAAGAGAAAAAACTCACATACTTGAAATGGCTCGGTACTAAAGAGCAAAGAGACCTAGAACTCTACAGGGAAACCAGAAGACAGCTAAGAAATTTGATACGCACAGAAAAAAAATGAAATGTTCGAGCGCAAATGTCACGATATAAATACACACTTAAATATGGAAATTCATTTCAACAGTAAAAAACCCAACAAAAGAAAAAGTAAACATCCAGATCATCAAACCAAAATAATGGATAGAACACATCAAGAGACTGCTACAGGAAACGAGACCCAAATCTCTCAGCCTCTCCGAGTAGAGACATAGAAGTAAATGGAGAGAAAGTAATAATAGAAAAATAAATGATAAAGAATAGTATTAAAAAGCCTAAATCCGGAAAAGCTAGCGGACCTGGGGGAATATATGCTGAAATGCTCAAATATGGATCAGAGAAACTACTAGAAAATCTCACATATATTATCACTCAATGCATAAACGGACATCCAGTACCTAATGATTGGACAAAAGCATTCATATCCTCAATACATAAAAAAGGAAACAAGCTGGATTGCAACAATTACAGAGAAATTTCACTAACCAGTACTCTAAGTAGATTAAATTATTATAATTTTGCATATGGTGAACTTAGCAAATCATTTTGATGATAATTTTATATAATTTTCATTTAAGTTCCAATGGACCAACATTATGTTTAATCATTTTAATATGCGACAATATAAAACAATATGGTTTTCAAAAGAAACAAAGTTAATTTAATTCTTTTCAACATAACTTTACTGTAACAAAATGCATATAGAATCGGCCACAAAGCATAGGTAGTTCTACACATAGAAAGTTATACTTTTATGCTAAAACAAAATCACAATTTTGGGTTTCCCTTTGTTCTTGGCTAACGAGGAGACGGCAAAAGCGATGTTTTGAATCATGTAAAATAGGGAACAAAGTAACTCTGTATTAAAATTTTTAGTCGTATTCCAACACCAACTCTCTAGATGGCCATACTGCTTGATGAGCAACCTAGGAGGGTTACAGCCAACGATTATAAACACACAGGATTGCTTATTTCCATTTAACTCTATGTTAGCGTCGCTTAAGCGAGACGAAGACTGCCTGCTTACACCAGCGGACCAGTTCCTTTGTTTGTATTGTAGTCCATTTAAAATCAAGGTAAAAGGTCCTGAAATTGCGAAACGGATGAGACCACTTGTCCCCTACGTATTTTGGGCCGCTGATCACGAAAATGAGGGTTAAAGCTACCGCCAATTGTTGGAACACCCTTAAAAATGCAAAAAACACCCCTAAATAGGGGTGTTTTTCAAATATTTTCGTTATTTTGCAAATTTAGTCATCCTATATGTTTTTGGGGGCGGTGATTACGAAAATGAGGGTAAAAACTTGCATTACAGGGTGGAACCACCCCTAAAATTGGGGAAAAAACACCCCGAAATGGGGGTGTTTTTCGACTAAAAGTTTTTTTTGCCAATTAAGACATCTAATATGTTTTTTGGAGCGCTGATTATGAAAATGATGGTTACAACTTGCCCCAATGCTCGAACCACCCCCAAAATCGCACAAAACATCCCTAACAAGGGGTATTTTTCGACTAAAAGTGTTTTTTTGCCAATTAAGACATCTTATATGTTTTTTGGCGCGCTGAATACGAAAATGATGGTTACAACTTGCCCCAATGCTCGAACCACCCCCAAAATCGCACAAAACACCCCTAACAAGGCGTATTTTTCGACTAAAAGTGTTTTTTGCCAATTAAGACATCTTATATGTTTTTTGGGGCGCTGATTACGAAAATAATGGTTACAACTTGCCCCAATGCTCGAACCACCCCCAAAATCGCACAAAACACCCCTAACAAGGGGTATTTTTCGACTAAAAGTGTTTTTTTGCCAATTACGACATCTTATATGTTTTTTGGGGTGCTGATTACGAAAATAATGGTACAACTTGCCTCAATGCTCGAACCACCCCCAAAATCGCACAAAACACCCCTAACAAGGGGTATTTTTCGACTAAAAGTGTTTTTTTGCCAATTAAGACATCTTATATGTTTTTTGGCGCGCTGATTACGAAAATGATGGTTACAACTTGCCCCAATGCTCAAACCACCCCCAAAATCGCACAAAACACCCCTAACAAGGGGTGTCTTTCGACAAAGTGTTTTTTTGCCAATTAAGACATCTTATATGTTTTTTGGGGCGCTGATTACGAAAATGGTGGTTAAAACTTGCAGCAATGGTCGAACCACCCCCAAAATTGCACAAAACATTTTCGTAATCAGCGCCCCAAAAAACATATTAGATGTCTTAATTGGCAAAAAAAACACTTTTAATCGAAAAACACCCCCATTTCGGGGAGTTTTTTCCCCAATTTTAGGGGTGGTTTCACCCTGTAATGCAAGTTTTCAGCCTCATTTTCGTAATCACCGCCCCCAAAAACATATAGGATGACTAAATTTGCAAAATAACGAAAATATTCGAAAAACACCCCTATTTAGGGGTGTTTTTTGCATTTTTAAGGGTGTTCCAACCACTGGCGGTAGCGTAATACGTAGGGGAAAAGTGGTCTCATCCGCTTCGCAATTTCAGGACCTTTTACCTTGATTTTAAATGGACTATTGAGAGTTCGTGTGATTTTAAGGTGTTTTTGACATTTTTACCTCCGTGTTTTTGCGTTTTTTTATTAATTTGACGGTGTGGTTGACTATTTAGGAGGTAAATCTGAGAACACGGCAGTGCCTCGCTAAGTTCACGCGCCGTACCATCTTTTCTTGAAACATTTCAGCCATATTTGACCTATCGAAAACTCTACTTCGGACTGAGCTACGAATCTCAAACTTTACACAGTCGTAGATCTCCTTAAACAAACAAGCCTCAAATCACAGTTGAGTCTTTGGCAGTAAAGTCAGTGAGCCGAAGACTCAACTGTAATTTGAGGCTGGAAAAAAGGTTAGCTTAAACACGACACGTCGCCATAAAATCAATGGTTGTGTTTCTTCAACTTGCCAAAACCCACAAAACATACAATTCATTCATTACTAGGGAAAAGAAATGCCTAATTATCTTAGAAAAAATTTTATTAAAGGCAATAATAAAAAGAAGTGGTCCGAGATGAAAGTATGGAGAAATATCCATTCCAGTTAGTTCATTTAAAATAGTGCTGTCACTTACACTATCAAAAGCCTTTTCCAAATCCGTGTAAATAACATTTACTTGACTCTTTCTGTTTAAGGACCCTTGTACGGATTGCGAAAAAATTGTTAAATCTGTAAAGGTAGATTTTTTTTGGGTAAGAAGCCATGCTATCTGGGAGATATTTCATTTGACACTTCTTCAAAAACTCTATCAAATATTATGATTTCGAATATTTTTGATACTACGCATACTATTGTTATTGACCAATAGTTCTCAATGTTACTGTACTATTTTTCGTAATTCTATTTAAATCTATTATTTATATTCGTTTCGAACCAACGAGAGCTTTTCCTTCTAAGGTCAAAATCAACAAAAAATTCAAATCGAATATAAATAAGGTGCGAGGCGAAGGGTGGGACACTCCTTAAATAGGTGTACAAATTTGGTAAAAGTATTTAATAAATACATTTAAATAGCTTTTAAATACTTTTAAATACATTTAAATACGCTTAGTTTCTACAAAAATTGCAAGGAACTTATATTATTTGTTGTGATTTTTAAAAATGTTCCCAGTTACCAGTTATACCATCATTTTTAGCTCACACATATACTATACTATAGTAGTGTGAGCTATGGTGATCCTAATTTTTTCGAGAAAAAAAAGGTTGCTCCGATTTCAAAATTTTTTATATATCTTTGCGTTTCAGATGATTTTGAAACTTTTTTGTTGCGCCGTCTGTCTGTCTGTCTGTCTGTCTGTCTGTCTGTCTGTCTGTCTGTCTGTATGTCTGTCTGTCTGTCTGTCTGTCTGTCTGTCTGTGTGTCTGTATGTCTGTCTGTAACGACCAACGCGCATAACTCAAAAACCGCTTGGCCGATTTTAATGAAATTTGGTACCTGGGCTGGATCTTGGGTCGAGATGGTCCCATTTAAAAATGAACAAAATCCGCCGAACACAAACCAAATAAAAGGGTGGGGATAGATTTCAAAAATTAGAGTTTATGTGAAAATATGGCGTGTGTGATATCAAACGAAAGGTAATTGAGTCTGGAGTTAAACAAAATATATTTTAATTTATTTAAAAAAAAGGGTGGGGGTATATTTCAAAAATTAGAGTTTAAGTGAAAATATGGCGTGTGTGATATCAAACGAAAGGTAATTAAGTCCGGAGTTCAACAAAATATATTTTAGTTTTTGTTTTTTTTAAGGGTGGGGGTGGATTTCAAAAATTTGAGTTTAAGTCAAAACATGGCTTGTGTGGTATCAAACAAAAGGTAATTTAGTGTGGAGTTGAATAAAATATATTTCAGTTTTTAGTTATATTAGCTCACATAACTATAGTACCTAGTGTGAGCTTAGGGGCCCATATATTGGCAGAGTATTTTGGTTGTTTAAAGGGAGTGGTGTGCATATTTAAAATAAAACGCGGTTTCAATTTTACGGTAACACTTATTATTTGATTTGATATTTGATTTAATTAATTGTTAAAAAACTGATTTTGTTTAGTCTTATATTTAAGGGATTCTAAACTTCTTTGTGTATAATAAGTGATGTTTTGTAATACTTTGAGACACGGAGTTCATGTTACCTGCAATATATTTTTAAGTTAAATAGTACTTTGATATACATTTTTCAATAGATTTAAGTTCTTTGAAATACATTTAAATACTTTTAAATACTTTTAAATACTTTTAAATACTTTTAAATACTTTTAAATACTTTTAAATACTTTTAAATACTTTTAAATACTTTTAAATACTTTTAAATACTTTTAAATATTTTTAAATACTTTTAAATACTTTTAAATACTTTTAAATACTTTTAAATACTTTTAAATACATTTAAATACGCTTAGTTTCTACAAAAATTGCAAGAAACTTATATTATTTGTTGTGATTTTTAAAAATGTTCCCAGTTTACAGACGCTACTAAAGTGCTATTTACAATCTTGACTGCACTGTGATACATAGTTAAAATGGAAATTTCATTGTTTACAAAAAAGAATACCATCCTTTTTTTGGTTGTTGAAAGGGAGTGGTGTGCATATTTAAAACAAAACGCGGCAAGATTTCAATTTTACGGTAACACTTAAAAAATACTCTGCCAATATATGGGCCCCTAAGCTCACACTAGGTACTATAGTTATAGTGTACGTGTGAGCTAATATAACTAAAAACTGAAATATATTTTATTTAACTCCAGACTAAATTACCTTTTGTTTGATACCACACAAGCCATGTTTTGACTTAAACTAAAATTTTTTGAAATCTACCCCCACCCTTAAAAAAAAACAAAAAACTAAAATGTATTTTGTTAAACTCCGGACTCAATTACCTTTCGTTTAATATCACACACGCCATATTTTCACATAAACTCTAATTTTTGAAATCTACCCCACCATTTTATTTGGTTTCTGTTTGGTGGATTTTGTTCATTTTTAAATGGGACCATCTCGACCCAAGACCCAGCCTAGGTACCAAATTTCATTAAAATCGGCCAAGCGGTTTTTGAGTTATGCGCGTTGGTCGTTACAGACATACAGACAGACAGACATACAGACAGACAGACAGACAGACAGACAGACAGACAGACAGACGGCGCAACAAAAAAGTTTTAAAATCATCTGAAACGCAAAGATATATAAAAATTTTTGAAATCGGAGCAACTTTTTTTTCTCGAAAAAATTAGGATCACTATAGCTCACACTACTATAGTATATGTGTGAGCTAATATTTGATTTAACTAATTGTTAAAAAATTGATTTTGTTTAGTCTTAATTTAAGGGATTCTAAACTTGTTTGTGTATAATAAGTGAAGTTTTGTAATACTTTGAGACACGGAGTTCATGTTACCTGCAATATATTTTTAAGTCAAATACTACTTTGATGTACATTTTTCAATGATTTAAGTTCTTTGAAATACTTTTAAATACTTTTAAATAGTTTTAAATACTTTTAAAAACTTTTAAATACTTTTAAATACTTTTAAATACTTTTAAATACTTTTAAATACTTTTAAATACTTTTAAATACTTTTAAAAGTATTTAACTTAAATACTTAAATAAGTGTACAAATTTTTATGAGTATCCCACCCCTCAGTGCGAGGTATAAGAAACCACAAAAACTATATGAAGTATTAAAATTTAAATTTATTCTGTTGCACACTGGTTAAAAAAAGATACAATTTGTTTTCATCAAGTCTGTGAGGTTTGTAAGAGCTTCGGGCAAGCCGTTGTGTTGCGTTGGTTACGTTTCAAAGCTCTGAAATTTTCAAGAGCTTTTGTACGTTTAATGTAAATTCGAGCTTGTGTTGTGAAGCTGGGCTTGGCAAATCAAATTATACTTGTTTTATACCTTAATTTCTGTGTTCATTTTTAATTGTTTTGTGCTACAAATTAAATCATCCTATTTTGCGATCGATTAGAGCGAGTTAGAGACCCTGTACACGGTAAAAAAATTTGTTTTCAATAAAAACACGTTCTTTTCTTGAATAGGGTAAATGCGGGAGAGTTGCCGCGCAGGGAGAGACGGGCTTTTCACGTATTTCAAAGATTACGCTATAACATAGGCAACCAAGTATGCACACATTCAGAGTTCATCATATAGTGAACGGTTATAACATCGGACTTGTTTGTTTTTTAAAATATCGCTTGCAATCCTTGAATTTACGACGGTAAGGTAAAATTTTCTTAGCAAAATTTTAAGTACTGTCCTAATAAGTGTGGTTCTTTGCAATGTGGTAGTTTTTTTTCACATTCGTGTGTTTTATTCAGTATTTTGGGGTTATGTTTACCGGTACCATGCCATATTTTGTTGCGTTTTAAATCTGTGACCTTGATAATCAGGTGCGGCACCTCCCCCAACAAAAAGGAGAGTTGCCACATTTTCAAGAAGACCGAGAAAAAATTCAATGGAGTGACAGCGATGATGAACCTCTAGCCAAAAAGAAAAATGAAAACCAGGAACGCTGCGTGAATTGCTTCGCAGTTTACGCAACTACAACTAAAAAAGTGAATTGATTACAATTGTTGTTTGAGGCCATCAAACAACGTTACAATGTATTAAATGCTTAAAATGGCTACATCTCACTTGCAAAATGTATGATGAAGTTTGTAATATCTGTTTCAGACTCAAATTAAGGAAAAAAATTAAAATTAGAGGTTTTTTAGAAAAACGGTTACAGCGACGTCTCTCATATTTTCACGCGGCATCTCCCCCAGCAGTGTGGGAGAGATGCCGACTTTAATTTAAAAAAAATGTTGCTATGTTCATGTTTTCTTACATATATTTTTTATTTTTGTATTTTAATAAAGTTTAACGCAGTACCTGTGCATTGATTTATTTTAAAGAAAAAAATCTCAAGACTTACAGATGTTACAGCTATTTTTCAAAAAGTGCGGCAACTCTCCCGCATTTACCCTAAATTGTATTACCTTGAAACAATTTGTTTTGAATAAAAATATTTCTTTTTAGTTCAATGCGTTTAATCTTGAAATGAAACTTTATTTTTCTTCTTTAATTGTTTTGTTTCAGTATACCCAACACAAAGCCAATTGTCTGCACCTAAGTAATATTTTGCTTCCAGAGAAAAGGGTGCCTTAGATTAATTCAGTTTCAATTTATCATAAAACAATTTCTGTTTCACATTAAATTAAAGAGGCCTACACAGATGAGCCCATAAGCAGACTTTGTGTCGAGGACGACGAAACTGCCTCTCACATAATATTTAAGTGCCCAGCACTGACCTTCTGCAGAACAAAAATCCTCCCGGAGGAAAACCCTTCCAGAGAGGCAAACTGTCAGGGAAACCTAGAAAAGGGGCTGGTGCTCTTAGCGAGGTCGTCAAGCCTCCTAAACTAGGGAAAACCACCTAGCAGGAGATACAATAAGCTAAATAGCTGCAGTTTCATATATAAAATCTATTCTTGCTGGCGGAACTAATCAATCAATCAATCAAATTAAAGAGGCAAGACATTTTTTTTGCTAAATCAAGAAAATATTCTCTTGGTGAATAGGAAAGCAAAAATTATTTTACTTCAATGCAATTTGCTTTGATCTAAGATAATTTTTTTGCCGTCTAAGTATGACATATTTTAAAGAAATAAAGTATGTCGTACCTGCAGGGTGTCCACGCTCAAAGCAGTTGTCAAAGCTGTTATTCCACCCATTTGTTGGTACTGTCAAAATTGCATTTTTGAAGGCGACGACTGCTTCCTCTGGCGACTGAAATCTTTGATCATTCCATTCTTGATTTTCGGAAAAGTATAGAAATCATAGGGACTTAGGTCGAAACTGTATGGAGGATGGTCCAACAATTCGACGTTTTGTTGGGTTAAAAATTCAACGTTTTTTTGTGCATTGTGCGAACTTGCATTGTCTTGGTGGAGGATGATTCGTCCTTCGGTGTTTGTTTTTCGAAGCTGAGCGATGACTTTCGGCAAACAAATTGTGATGTACCAATCGGCAATAACAGTCATTTGATCTTCCAGAGGAATTTTTGCTACATGACCTGTTTTCGAGACAAATGTCGCGACTACCTTGTTGGATACTATTCGAGAACGGATTACTTTTGTTGGCTTTTCTTTATCTTGGAATACTCAACCAACGTCTGAGGTTTATTTTTGGATTTATATGAGTAAATCCATGATTCATCACCACTGACAATGCTGTACATGTTTTTCGAGTTTCCAGCCTCAAAGCGGTCTAGAGTTTTCTGACACCTAGTTTCTTTCTGTTCTTCGATTAACAGATGCAGTATCCAGCGGGAAACTACGCGGTAAAAAAGGCACCGTTTTCTCTGTAAGCAAAATATTGCTTATATGAAAACAATTTGCTTTCTTACAAAATGGAGTATACTGAAACAAAACAATTAAAGAAGAAAAATTAAGTAAATCATTTCAAGATTAAACGTTACGTTGAACTAAAAAGAAATATTTTAATTTAAAACTAATTGTTTTAAGGTAAAACAATTTATTAAAGAAAAGAACGTGTTATCGTTGTAGAAAAAAATTTTTACCGTGTAACTTTTTTACCCCTAATTATTCATGCAAAATTTTTTGAAATGAGGTTTTTGAAATCCCCAATAAAGCCTCAATTTCGCGATATGTCACATGAAGATCTTCCTTGATGAGCATGCGCACAGCATCTATGTTTTCCTGACAGCCGTTTTTGGTCCACTGGCCTTGGATCGTCGCTAAGACTAATCTGTCCACGCTTGAATTCTTCATATGAATGGTGTGGTGCTGCATAAACGAAAACAGAAATCAACTGGTCAATGCATTCTTGTTGGGATAATTTTAATAATAATTAAATTATTTAAAGTTGTAAAATATTATGGGCCAAAAATGTTTACGGTTTAATTTCATTTTTCGACTGATTTGTTAACTCTAAAATTCAATTTAGCTGCAAAGCTATATGTGTCGCAATGACGTTTTGAATTTAGGTTAGGTAATGTGAGGTTAGGTTTTAGTAACGACCATATATGTATATGGTAACGACATTCCATCAGTATTCCCCTTCGAACATTAAACCCAGTAGAAGCAGCATTCTTTCTTATTGATTGAATCTAATATTTAAAACGGGGCCAGGGGGGAAAAGAACCCAAATTGCCACTTTTCCATAATGTGATAAGATAACTAAAAAGGGATAATTAAATAAACGGTGTAACAGGGGCCTGTGTGTGACAGTGGCACTGTCACCTCAAGTGGCCAAGGCTTAAATGTTGTAAGCTACCAACTTATATAAATTATAAAAAGATTAAATGTTACTATATGTTATTAAATTTACACGATCTCGAAAGGGAATTTGACGGTTCTTGGAGGAAAAGTATGCTATAAACGTTTTTCTCAAATGTATAACTAATGTAGGAAAATCATACATACCTTTTCAATTTTCTTCTTTCAGCTTCACACTTTCACTTCTTATATTTATTAGTTGAATATCGACTTTTTACTACTATTAAACTTTTGTATTCAAATATTTACACTTCTTAAACTTTTAGGTTTTATAAACCTTTTATATATTTGTTGTAAATATATATATATTTATCAACATTTTAAACGTTGATTGAATGAGTGAAACTATTCAATCAACTGTTTAATTTTACTTAATATTACTGTTTAGGTTTGGGATATGTTATTAATTAAAAATGCCGATTTTAGGGCAACGAATGGTTTGTATTTTGTTGTTAAAAAAAACCATAAAACAGATAAAAGCATTGTTTCAAAACACTGGAAACAGTAATAAATAAAAGCTTTAAAATTAATAAACTCTAAAAGAAAAGACCAAAATAATTATGAATATTAAAGTTTACAGTTTTATACAATGTTAAAATAATTGATAAATTTCCCCAGTTGAAATAAAACCCCCCTTAAGAAATGTGAATGAAAGCGTAACGTACCAAGCAAAGGCAAACTAAAGAGTAAACTCCCTGACGACTTTCGAAAGTTTCCCGTCTCAGTTAAAGCGACCCTGCGCTTGAAGGGACAAATATCTTGGCGTTGATTGGCTAGAATTCTACTCCCTTTCGCCTTGGCGAGAAAGAGATAGACTGCGCTTTAAGCGCTCCACTAAGAGACAAAATAGCAATGCAAGCCAGACTTAAAAACCCGTTAGAAAGTAAAATTACACAATGTGTTTTTTTTAATTGAAAATAGTTTAGCTAATTTGTTTCCAGTTTTATTTATATTTTCCATATTATATTAAATATGAATTATTTTGATGTTAGTGGCTCAAAGGACATATTAGCCGAATACAACTTTTATTAAAATACAGCGAACCTGAAAATATGCCTAAAAACAAGTCGCCGAGTTGCCATAAATTTTACTTAATCTTAACCAAGTCTTGCATATAATTAATGCTTGTTGATGTCAAAACAATATTTAATTATAAATCTTTAAAAACTTATAAATGGCAAAAATACCATTTATGCTCAAATCCCGTTTTGTTACAACGGTATTTTCTTTAAAAACTAACATTATTTTAATTCAAAATAAAATGTAAAAGCCTATCTTACTAGTTTCACCAAGATAAATAGATACAATAAAATATTTTTACGTTAAACGTTCGAAAAAATTACCAGCGCGGCAACCTCGCCAACAACGGCATGGTCGATGACGTACTGTCACTTATTGTTGATGGACGTCATTGTGTTTTGAATTGTTCTGGACTAAAAGGTGATCCGTGCTAAAAAGCCTGTGATTTTGTGATTTTTTATTGGTTTTTTGCGTTAAAGTCAATATGATAAAAGAGTGCAAAATATCCTATGCCGTAGGAAATAAACGGTCCTTTTACAAGTAAGTAGGCAGCTTATTTATCTGTAAATAAAACATAGGCGTAGTTAAATATTTTAAACATTGTTATAAAAACAAATAGCCGGTTCCTAAGCTACTACATTGTTTTAAATGTATTATACCTGCACGATTTTGTATTATTACTATTGAGATTCAAAAAATAATATACTTGCTACAATAGAATCTTGAATCATTTTTGATATAAAAAAGTATACAATGTCTGGAGATCATTTACTTCTAGTAGTTCAATGTTCTAAGGTGTTTCCTCTGTTCCTAAATGCAAAATATAAAAGCCCTTGTACCAAATGCTTTAAAATTTGAATTCTTAATTAAAAGCGAATTCTTTCAATAAATACCCATCAGTATTGCAAATGTCTTATTTATGTATTTATTTCTTTTCGGATAAGACCAATTTTATTTCCAATAAAAACCTGTCAAATTTGTTTTATTATTCTTATCCAATATTGGTTTACTCTTAAAACATTTTTCAAATACCTTACAAATTATTCGTCAAAAAATATTCGCTCGAACAAAAACATTTTTCACGTTTTTTCTTCTTCTTTTTTCCCCGTTTTTCTTGATTTAATTATTTACTCAACTTTTTCAATTCCTTTTACTTTCAATTTATATACGTCCAAGAAAATGGAGATCAACAAATTTAAATATATAATTCAAGTTGTTGATGCTTTTAAAGCCTTGTTTGTTTAACTTTCAAATTTTTATGCCTTAGGGGAATTTTGATTGGCTAAAATGTTTTTTCTTTCAATTAAATTATAGGATTTTTTTAAAAAATAATTGGCCCGTTCTCCACTAAAATAAAAAATTAGATTTTAATGATAAGTTTGTTTCTGATGAGATTTAGCATTTCTTATTTTTTATTCAAATTTCCCGCCTTGCACTGAACGCCAACTGTTAGATTTGACATGGAATTGACTTTTTCGTTAAGGATTACTCAACATTAAAAATTTTTTTTACAAAAATCTATTAAAAACAACCTCAAAACCGGCTTTATTTTTTTAAAAATCAAATATTATTAAACACTCATTTCAACTTCACTATTTTAAAGACAATCAGCTGTGGCGTGACGTAAAGATCAAAAATAAATTCAGCCTTCGCTGTGACGTCAACAAAGTGGTATATTATGGCCCGTCCGTTTTGATAGCCTTGGTCTGGTGTAATTGAGGAACTTTCAGCAACTTCAAACTTCTGTATTTAGTCGTTTCATAGCCTGATTCTACCTTTGCATTACTACAGTTTCGAAGGCTGACAGATCTAAAATCTTGACTATTTTAAAAACAAAAAAATATAGGCTGACAAGAAAATAATGAAAATATCAGTCGACAGTGTTGTATTTCAAAAAAGGATCGAGCTTGTTAATTTGAGGCAGCTGTGGTCGTTTGTATTTTTAATTGTGCTTGAATCTTTGTAGAACCATTCGATTTCGATATTGGACAGCAAAACCCTTAAATGTATATTTTCGGTTATTTTTTTAAGATTTATTGTTAAAAACTTAAAAGAAAGACCTATAGGTTACTGAGGTTTTAATTACTTAAAATTTTGGGAAACTATGTACTTCATTTTATAGCAGATTTGGGGTAGTTGATGAAGACAAATGGGATCAACTTGTATCTATAAATCTGACTTCATATACCATATAGGAAAAAGCTATACTGGCCATAAGAAAGCCTGCTTGACAAAAGAAAATCTAATTAAGCAGGGTGTTTAGATAAAAATAGAAACATAAGAGTTTACCCCGATTTTAGCTAATACCGGAGGTAAACTAGAAGAGTAGGGGGTACACGGGAGGACAAATTGTACAGCAGCGTTGACGAGAGAACAAAGGAGCTCGCGTTACGGAATCAAGATTGTATCTTCTTTTAAATCTGCCTAGTAGACAGTGCGCAGCCAACGATAAAGAAGTCTTTCTCGTGGGCTGCGTAGACAGTGCAATAAAATTACTTCGACTCAGAATGCTGGGCGGAGCAGGAGGGAAAGAAGATAACATTTTTTTCTAAGCAAGCTTCCCCATGGCATCGAACATACAACATCTAGAAGCCCATGGCCAGTATAGCTTTTTCCTATATGGTATAACAAACACTTTTCTTTGCGAGCGTTTCACATGTCTTTTCAAAATGTGCAAATCTGTGAGATTTGTTCTCTTTCTTTTAGCGTTTTGCGCTGATGGATTTACTAGTGTTTTTCCCGCCGGATAAGTTGTTTTTTCTCTAAACAAAATCACCGCCCTCTTTGGCTAAATGGGGATCCATTTGGATTGCGTGATCCATTTGGAAGGGATATAGAGTCTTTATTTTTTTTTGGCTGTGTGTTTTATATGAGAAAATAGAAAAAAAAG
The DNA here is from genome assembly GCA_963576565.1 of Aspidapion aeneum. Classification (NCBI taxonomy): domain Eukaryota; kingdom Metazoa; phylum Arthropoda; class Insecta; order Coleoptera; family Brentidae; genus Aspidapion; species Aspidapion aeneum. The sequence goes on along the minus strand of OY755043.1, from coordinate 3,800,034 downwards.
CTATGCGAAAAATTTTTTAGTTTACAATTTTTTGATACGCATCATTACAGATAGTTCAGGCCCCACATCCGATATTCAAGCGATATGCTGCATTTAATGATAGAAGCAACACACTTGGTATAGATAAGACTCGCCCGAACATTTTACGAAAGGGAACGACCCTTCCAACCCTAGCAGGGGGGTGGTTCCCCCCCTTAAACGTACTTTTTAATAGTTTTTTGCTAATAACTCGAAAACAGTCACCTTTTCCAAAAATCTTCTAAATATCATTTTTCAAGCGGATACAATTTCCTTTTTAACGATGTACCTTAGTACCCTCTGACAGCAGTGGTGCACATTTCATTAGCGTACGAAAAAGGGGAACATTTTTAAAATATTTTTTTTTATATATTTTTTGTGGTATTTTTTCTCTTTAACACTATTTTTTTCTTAAAAAATATTTATGGTTAAAAAGTCCATTGATACAGTAATAGTAGTTTACCTAACTAGTGCGGAAAGTGCCTCTTTTCCGCACGCGATTGCAGATGGCCAAACGACGCGATAGCGGAGTTTGGCCAGCAATCAAGTGCGGAAAAGACACTTTACGCACGAGTTAGGTACACTATTTTTTCTATAAGCGTGAGGAAAACACTAAAAATTAATCAGAAAATTATTTATATTCAAAACGTTTTAATCAAATTATTATTATTATTCACATTCTAGCGGCTTCTAGAACTGACTGGGGTAGATCTTCGTCCGAAGAATCCATTGAAAATCTGATTTTTTTGTTTGAAAAATTCAAAAGACGCTTGTATCTGCAAAATTGGCTTTGTTTTGACAGTTTGTTTGTACTTTGTTGCTATGGTGATTTAAGATGCCAAATCTAAAACCACTAGTGTTCATTGTTGTTTGACATTGACAATGACGATATTTATACCGGGGAGGTTTAAAACTTATAATTTGAACCTATTTTACTGAAAACTTTATTTTATCGAAAATATTGAAAATATAGCAGAATTTTAGTCAATTTGAATATTTTTAGGATATTTCGTGTGCTAGGAAAGATACAAATGTATTTTGAACGGTCTAAATGTTATAGAACACCTCAAAATCGTAACAAATGTACTTTTCCGCACTAGTGCGGAAAAAATATTTTTCCGCACTAGTGCGGAAAAGTGGCACTTTCGACACTAAAATGCGTGCGGAAAAGTGGACTTTTCCGCACGCTTATAGAAAAAATACTTATTAAGTCAGACATATTTTTTTTTAATTATGAAATAAAAATAAATGTGTTTGTAGAAATCCTTAAATCAACAAAAATGTTGAACATTCATTTTTGTAACTCAGTAAATAATAATGAGAGTGAGTAAATTTGATTCTTTACTCCATCTTGGATTTTAAGATGACAAACAAAATACCCTTTGTCTCCTTTGATTACCTGTTAATACATAAAATATTTACAAAATCTATGTCCAATTTTTATGGCCTAGATACGCCACTGACTGCGGAAGTAAAATAAGATGGAAAAATAAATGTTAAAAAGAAATAAATAAGTAATTTTTAAATTTTGAACATACTAGTATATTAGGAAACGCAGCCTTTTGAAAACTGACAAATTTACGAGCTAACAAATAAATTTCGAAAACTTTCGATGAACTAACTCGTGTACGGTAGTTTCTAAAGATGAAAAATGTTTATTGTGTCGGGTATTCTATTCACTTAAAATTTTTATGCGGGTAACTATGGAAACTTTGACTCAGAAATTCGGGAATTATAGGCCTCAAAGTTTCACAACCATCTTAAATCAAAAGGTCCAGTTTTTTTGAGGGAATTTGAAAATATTTACAAAATTTACAAAATTTACAAAATTTACAAAATTTACAAAATTTACAAAATTTACAAAATTTACAAAATTTACAAAATTTACAAAATTTACAAAATTTACAAAATTTACAAAATTTACAAAATTTACAAAATTTACAAAATTTACAAAATTTACAAAATTTACAAAATTTACAAAATTTACAAAATTTACAAAATTTACAAAATTTACAAAATTTACAAAATTTACAAAATTTACAAAATTTACAAAATTTACAAAATTTACAAAATTTACAAAATTTACAAAATTTACAAAATTTACAAAATTTACAAAATTTACAAAATTTACAAAATTTACAAAATTTACAAAATTTACAAAATTTACAAAATTTACAAAATTTACAAAATTTACAAAATTTACAAAATTTACAAAATTTACAAAATTTACAAAATTTACAAAATTTACAAAATTTACAAAATTTACAAAATTTACAAAATTTACAAAATTTACAAAATTTACAAAATTTACAAAATTTACAAAATTTACAAAATTTACAAAATTTACAAAATTTACAAAATTTACAAAATTTACAAAATTTACAAAATTTACAAAATTTACAAAATTTACAAAATTTACAAAATTTACAAAATTTACAAAATTTACAAAATTTACAAAATTTACAAAATTTACAAAATTTACAAAATTTACAAAATTTACAAAATTTACAAAATTTACAAAATTTACAAAATTTACAAAATTTACAAAATTTACAAAATTTACAAAATTTACAAAATTTACAAAATTTACAAAATTTACAAAATTTACAAAATTTACAAAATTTACAAAATTTACAAAATTTACAAAATTTACAAAATTTACAAAATTTACAAAATTTACAAAATTTACAAAATTTACAAAATTTACAAAATTTACAAAATTTACAAAATTTACAAAATTTACAAAATTTACAAAAGTTACAAAATTTACAAAATTTACAAAATTTACAAAATTTACAAAATTTACAAAATTTACAAAATTTACAAAATTTACAAAATTTACAAAATTTACAAAATTTACAAAATTTACAAAATTTACAAAATTTACAAAATTTACAAAATTTACAAAATTTACAAAATTTACAAAATTTACAAAATTTACAAAATTTACAAAATTTACAAAATTTACAAAATTTACAAAATTTACAAAATTTACAAAATTTACAAAATTTACAAAATTTACAAAATTTACAAAATTTACAAAATTTACAAAATTTACAAAATTTACAAAATTTACAAAATTTACAAAATTTACAAAATTTACAAAATTTACAAAATTTACAAAATTTACAAAATTTACAAAATTTACAAAATTTACAAAATTTACAAAATTTACAAAATTTACAAAATTTACAAAATTTACAAAACTTACAAAATTTACAAAATTTTATAAATTTTATTTTTCACAACATATAAAAGAGGTATTTTGAAAAATATTTTAAATTAAAAAGAACTGCGGCATTTCTGACACATTTAACTGGGCACTGGTATGGTGGGGTATATGTTGCCCCGGTACATTGGAAAACTTTGATTGTGTTTAAGTTTTTGGTACCCCGCCACAACCACAGACCTTTCTAGAAGGGTCTGATCTATCGCGGACCGAGCTCGGTTCAGTCTTGGCCATCGCAAGAGTAAAAAATTGTTTAAAGTCGATTTGGGTAAATTATACCCCACCACACCAGTATCTTTATCTGCAGCAAGTAAAAATGATATACGATGAATGTAAAACCTCTAAAACTGTTATCATATATTATATAGGTGTTTAATTTTTCTTTTTTTTGTTTCAGAATTATACATTATTTACTAATGAAAAATATTTTTTCTTTAAATAAAATATATTTTTAAAAAATTATTATTAGTGAATATTTATAATTAAATTTAAATAGTTTTCATGGTTGACAAATATATATTATAATTTATAATCTTTGGTTGACAATGAAACATAAAGTTTAACTGTCCAAAAAATATGTCAGAATTTGAAAATTGATCATTTTAGATAATAATGGATCTATGAAAATATCATTCCCCAACACACTAGTTTAACAAAAATGTCGGGTTATTCTAATGTACCATATTTTAGACATACTTTAGGGCCTTACTTTAAATAGGCCTCGATGAAACTTCTCACATCGGATTATATATTTTCAAAAAGGCACATGATAAATGTGAATTTTTCTCGCCCAATATTAGGAAGGCAGAAGAAAGGGTGGAAGTTTTGCATAGTCATGTTTATACTAACTTACATACAAGTCACTAGCTGTTTAATTAAATTTTGTTTTAAAAACTGACGCCTGTACTACTACTGTGTCGGTTTAGAACGTTTTTCTACGTTGTCCGACGCCTATTCTTCAACTCTTTCGATCCTGACAAGCATCTTCTGTTAGGTTTTTTGGACTCATTGACTGTTGCCATTCTAGTTTAGAACGTCCTCTTTTTCTACGCCCTATTGGTTGCCATGTCATCCGTTATGCTTCTCTCGATTCCCATTCTTTCTTTTATAATATCAATCATTTCTTATATGATCTATTCTAGATATTCTCATTGATCTTCTTATTGCATTTATTTTGACACTTTCCATCTTTGTTTTGTATTTTTCTGTTGCGCGACAAGTCTCTTGTTTTGTTGGACATAATTCAACCATTATAGGGTAAGTCCGAATCTTTTGTCACAAACTCGGAAAATTTTGTTGAGGTTTTAAAAGGGAGCGATTTAAATCCCGACGATAGATTTGTAAGTTTTGATGTAGAAAGTCTGTACACCAACGTGCCAAAATTCACGAGAGAAGAACGCTATCAATGGAGGGGGTGATGGATCCGTTGGAGCTCTGTCTCCATAACTCTTCCTTTCAAGTAAAAGATAAATTTTACCTCCACATACGGGACAATACCTAAATTTTAAGTCTAATGATTCTGTTGCTACAAAACAAGGAGTTACAAAAAGTTTGTATTTAAGAGCCGTAAATATTTGTGGTAATAATGAAGAATTAACCACAGAAATTAACAACATTAAAAAGGACTTACAAAAGATTGGTCATTCCGAGAAATTAATAAACTCAACGATCTCTAAAATTAAAACCAAACAAATGTAGCAAATTCTCAAAGTAACAATCCGTTGGGTGTTATTAACTTAATTAATTAATTATTAAACATAAGACGATGATCAAGCACTATAATATAAAAACAGTATTTTCATCGGGAAATAAGATAAGGAGTTATGTAACTAAAACAAAACCAAAAAATCCCTCAAATAATAAGGAATGTATTCACCAAATCCCGTGTGGGTGTGATAAATCTTATGTAGGTAAAGGGAAACGCCCTCTTCAGGTTATAGTAAATAAACATCTAATAAGTACCCAATTAGGGGATATTGAAAAATCCAGTTTAGCGGATCACGCATGGTCAAATGATCACAGGATTCAGTGGTCAGAAACTTTATTGAAGTAGGGTTTATAATGCAGAATAAAGAAGTTTTCAGTCAACCAAGCACGAACATACCAAACATATGAAAACCACTCCTTAAAGAAAACAGGCGTCTCAGGATTAAAAAAGGGGCGGGCCATCACACCTGACTGCACACGAAGTAGTATAAGTAGTAGCCTAGAGACTAGATTGTTTAGTTTAAACTTGAAAACGGTTAGAGATACTTACTAACCGAAACGTCGTGTTTAAAATAAATAAAGATAATGGAAGTCCAAAATATTCTAGCTAGGTAGTCCGAACAATAGCGTGCTTTTCACCATTATTCAATTTATTACATACAAAAAAAGTAAAAAATTGATGCAAAACACGCGAAAAGCCAAAGTAATCTTTTTTCTCCTTATCTGTTAGTTCCCAAAGACCCTAAAGCCATTTGTGCATAAAAATGTCAATTCACTTGAATAAACATCATTAACTTAACAAAGGTTTTGACACCGGACATTTTTCTTACAAATGACCGCGTTTTCTCCAGAACATTTAGGACGCATCCAGCTTTAATAGTTTCTCGTGCAAAACATTACACTTTTTCAAGATTTTTATATCCGCATCAGACAAAGTGTTTTCCAGATCAGTGGCCGTTACCGAACAAAATTTTATAAAAATACCGTTTATCAAAAACTCAAGATAATCAATAAAATACTCTGCCAATCTATGGGCACCTAAGCTCACACTGGGTACTATAGTTATAGTGTATCTACGTGAAAGCTAATATAACTAAAAACTGAAGTATGTTTTATTGAACTCCAGACTCAATTACCTTTCGTTTGATACCACACAAGCCATGTTTTGACTTAAACTCTAATTTTTTTAATCTACCCCCACCCTTTTTTTTTTAACTAAAATGTATTTTGTTTAACTCCAGACTCAATTACCTTTCGTTTGATATCACACACGCCATATTTCCACTTAAACACTAATTTTTGAAATTTATCCCCCCCCTTTTTTTTTAATAAACTAAAATGTATTTTGTTTAACTCCAGACTCAATTACCTTTCGTTTGATATCACACACGCCATATTTTTTCTTAAACTCTAATTTTTGAAATCTACCCCCACCCTTGAATTTGGCTTGTGTTCGGTGGATTTTGTTCATTTTTAAATGGGACCATCTCGACCCAAAACCCAGCCTGGGTACCAAATTTCATTAAAATCGGGCAAGCGGTTTTTGAGTTATGCGCGTTGGTCGTTACAGACAGACATACAGACACACAGACAGACAGACAGACAGACAGACAGACATACAGACAGACAGACAGACAGACAGACAGACAGACAGACGGCGCAACAAAAAAGTTTCAAAATCATCTGAAACACAAAGATATATAAAAAATTTTGAAATCGGAGCAACTTTTTTTTTCTCGAAAAAATTAGGATCACCATAGCTCACACTACTATAGTATAGTATATGTGTGAGCTAATATTTATATTTTCATGCTAGTATACACATACATAGAAAGGGTAATATTTTTCGCTTGGAATATGTATGTTTGATGTTTCTGTAGCGCTAGAGGCTAAACGGCTGAACCGATTTTAACAAAAAAGGTGCTGTCCCGGCCGAAGACAGAATTTTTTTTTCTTATTTTTCTTTCTTTAATTTCACTTGTTGTTTATAAAAAAGGTGTTGTTAAGCTACTGATCCCGAAGGTGCTATAGGCTATATTTTTTTAAACAGGAATCCACATGGCGGTCGTTAGACGCCATTTTGTCACATAATAGATAGTTTAAGTTGTGCTACGTATTTTTACGTAAGCAGGAGATTTAAGATTTAAGTAAGGTCACGTTAGGAGCTTACGTATTTGCGTTAGCTTACGGCAGTCTGCGGGCACCTTAATGTTACCAAAGAATAGAATTGGTTGATTGACCGATCGAAAAATGAGGCCTAGACGATAATTTCCGCTTCCAGTACAAACGATTCTTTGCAAATATATTCCTACTGTAGTTGAAAAGGCAAAACACAAAATTGTAACATCAAAAAAACACAGTGCCGAATTCCATATTCTCTGCTATTAGTAGACTTGTTATGGTAACGTAAAAACATTTAACTTAAACTCAAATTTGGAACAAAACGTAGAGCGCTTAACGTGCAGTTTTACGTAAAACTACGTAGCACAACTTAAACTATCTAATGTAGGCTTTAAGGCATACAAATTATAAAAATTTCAGGCGATTTTTATGAAATTCCTTTGATCACCCATTGCAAATGCCCTCCAATTGGTTGTAATTCCTTTGTAGCCCGTCCTGCTCCCATCTGTCTCCCCTCCTGTCATTCCCACCACCCTTCCAAAACCATATTCGCAAAATTTTACTAGTTCCCCCCTCCCTCTCCCTCTCTCATCACCACCCTTCTTATTGATAATAGTTGTAGCTATAACACTAAAGTTTCCAATTTGATATATATCGATTCCTAAAGGAAAAAATCCGCCATTGTGGATTAGTTATTTTGATTTTTTTTTTAGTTTAATTTAAAATTATAATTAGCAACGTTAAACACCGTACACTTCAAAAATAATACATATCGGTTCATAAATGGAACAATTCGCCATTTTGATTCCAAATCAAAAATCATAATCAGCAAAATTAAACATCAAAAACTTAAAAATATATTACGTATCCATTATTAAATGGAAAAGGTTGCTATTTTATTTTTTTGGGTTTAATTTAAAAATGACAATTAGAAACCTTTAAGACTCAAAATTTATTAAATATCGGTTTTTAAATGAAAATGTCCTCCATTTTCAATTCACTATTTTGAGTTTTATTTTAAGTTTGATTTAAAAGTTATAATAAGCGACGTTAAACTGAATTTACATTGTATTTTTACATTTTATGTTATAAATAAACATTCCAAGCTTTAAATTTAATATTTTTTAGGTTTGGGTCAAAAATTGTATTACATAGCCTTAACACCGTATTGTTTTGAATTTGAGACATTATGATTGACAAATAAAAACTCAGCCAATTTGAAATAGCGATTTTGATTTTTTTCTATTAAAAAATATTAAATTGTATGGTCACCAGAACTCTATACATCTGTCAAATATAAAATCAGCGGCTCATCTAAAAGTAGTTGAAAAAGCTCTGGCGCAAGATTTTAAACAAAAGCATAAACCATTTAAAATACAAAAATGCAACAAAAACTACTGCGGAGAGTTGTCTTGGTGGGGGGAGGGGGGTTATATCCCTTTAATATCGATGTTAATCTTCTTCTCTTCATAGTTTTAAATTTATTTATTACTAAACACTAAAGAATAAAAATGCATCTGGATATATTCGATAATATTTCACTAAATCAACAATACGCATCAGGAACGCCAGAACAGGCAAATATTGCTCCCTGTGCCTTCCTGTTTAACTTTAATCTTAAAAGTTGGCAGGAGGTAAATAATGTTCTGCTGCTAAACTCACAATACGGCAAATTTGTAAAATAAATTGGCTTGCTTATGTGATATATTCCGCTGCCGACAAAAAATAGAGTCAGTATCGCAATACCTCAGGTAAGATAATAATATTGTATGTGTTGCCTATTAGCTCACACATATACTATACTATAGTAGTGTGAGCTATGGTGATCCTAATTTTTTCGAGGAAAAAAAAGTTGCTTCGATTTCAAAATTTTTTATATATCTTTGCGTTTCAGATGATTTTGAAACTTTTTTGTTGCGCCGTCTGTCTGTCTGTCTGTCTGTCTGTCTGTCTGTCTGTCTGTCTGTCTGTCTGTCTGTCTGTCTGTCTGTCTGTCTGTCTGTCTGTCTGTCTGTCTGTCTGTCTGTCTGTCTGTCTGTCTGTCTGTCTGTCTGTCTGTCTGTCTGTCTGTCTGTCTGTCTGTCTGTCTGTCTGTCTGTCTGTCTGTCTGTCTGTCTGTCTGTCTGTCTGTCTGTCTGTCTGTCTGTCTGTCTGTCTGTCTGTCTGTCTGTCTGTCTGTCTGTCTGTCTGTCTGTCTGTCTGTCTGTCTGTCTGTCTGTCTGTCTGTCTGTCTGTCTGTCTGTCTGTCTGTCTGTCTGTCTGTCTGTCTGTCTGTCTGTCTGTCTGTCTGTCTGTCTGTCTGTCTGTCTGTCTGTCTGTCTGTCTGTCTGTCTGTCTGTCTGTCTGTCTGTCTGTCTGTCTGTCTGTCTGTCTGTCTGTCTGTCTGTCTGTCTGTCTGTCTGTCTGTCTGTCTGTCTGTCTGTCTGTCTGTCTGTCTGTCTGTCTGTCTGTCTGTCTGTCTGTCTGTCTGTCTGTCTGTCTGTCTGTCTGTCTGTCTGTCTGTCTGTCTGTCTGTCTGTCTGTCTGTCTGTCTGTCTGTCTGTCTGTCTGTCTGTCTGTCTGTCTGTCTGTCTGTCTGTCTGTCTGTCTGTCTGTCTGTCTGTCTGTCTGTCTGTCTGTCTGTCTGTCTGTCTGTCTGTCTGTCTGTCTGTCTGTCTGTCTGTCTGTCTGTCTGTCTGTCTGTCTGTCTGTCTGTCTGTCTGTCTGTCTGTCTGTCTGTCTGTCTGTCTGTCTGTCTGTCTGTCTGTCTGTCTGTCTGTCTGTCTGTCTGTCTGTCTGTCTGTCTGTCTGTCTGTCTGTCTGTCTGTCTGTCTGTCTGTCTGTCTGTCTGTCTGTCTGTCTGTCTGTCTGTCTGTCTGTCTGTCTGTCTGTCTGTCTGTCTGTCTGTCTGTCTGTCTGTCTGTCTGTCTGTCTGTCTGTCTGTCTGTCTGTCTGTCTGTCTGTCTGTCTGTCTGTCTGTCTGTCTGTCTGTCTGTCTGTCTGTCTGTCTGTCTGTCTGTCTGTCTGTCTGTCTGTCTGTCTGTCTGTCTGTCTGTCTGTCTGTCTGTCTGTCTGTATGTCTGTAACGACCAACGCGCATAACTCAAAAACCGCTTGCCCGATTTCAATGATATTTGGTACCTAGGCTGGGTCTTGGGTCGAGATGGTTCCATTTAATGAACAAAATCCACCGAACACAAGCCAAATAAAAGGGTGGGGGTAGATTTTAAAAATTAGAGTTTATGTGAAAATATGGCGTGTGTGATATCAAACGAAAGGTAATTGAGTTTGGAATTAAACAAAATATATTTTAGTTTTTTTTAAGGGTGGGATAAGATTTCAAAAATTACAGTTTACGTAAAAATATGGCGTGTGTGATATCAAACGAAAGGTAATTGAGTCCGGAGTTAAACAAAATATATTTTAGTTTTTATTTTTTTAAGGGTGGGGGTAGATTTCAAAAATTTGAGTTTAAGTCAAAACATGGCTTGTGTGGTATCAAACGAAAGGTAATTTAGTCTGGAGTTGAATAAAATTTATTTATTTTAGTTTTTAGCTCACACGTACGCTATAACTATAGTAGATACCTAGTGTGAGCTTAGGGGCCCATATATTGGCAGAGTATTTTTTTATACTGATTGATAATAATTAAACAATATCTGTTTAGGCTTCAGCGAACGGACACTCATTTTTTTCTTAGGAGAGCTGTGTCGTAGGTTTTTTATTACTGAGCTGAAGTACCTATATATTTAAATGTTTTTGGACGCCACTCATTTTGAATCATGTGTAAAATGAGAAACACAAAATAAATACCTTAAATAGTGAATTATTATTAAAGGCACATTATTACAATTTAATAAAGAAGACCTCACTGATTCTTTGTGATGAAAAGTAAAAACACTTTTTTAGAGTAGAAAACGCAATAGATTTATTAAAAATTCTTCATGGAATTTTATAACAAAAAGGTAAAGGAAATAAGACCTCTTGAGGTAGGTAATTCATACCTACTAAAAACATGACTTACCTCAATAAGGGAAACTCTCCACACATTCACAGACCCTACGCAGCAAATCAGTAGTTTGGGGTTTACTAAGAACGTGTTTTTAATGGAGGATTTTCTCAAAACCTTCAATGAAGAAGAAATTGAGGGTCAGTCCACGTCATTCGACGTGACTCCCCGGACCGGAAACCACTAAAAGGCAAATCCAAATCTCACCAGAGAATAGGATATTCTCTGACCAAAATATCAAGTGGGGCTATTCACAGTTGATGTACACTGCCAGTGCAAGCAAAAATTTGAGCGTTTTTTTACGAGCTAACCATGCTTATATTTACGTAGCGTTTTATTGTTCCATAAAATAAAAATGCTACAATTGTCTTTTGAAGATCATATGGTTTAAAGTATGTCGGTTGTCTTTTAAGTTTTGCATATACAGTAAATAACATAAACATTAGATAACTTTTACACCAGTATTTACTAAAGGGTGTACAGTGCTAAGTGCTACAATCCTAGGTTTAAAAGTCTACATTTTGATCGAAAGTTTAACTTATTTTTCTAGTGAATGCAATAGGTTTTAATGTTTATATAAATTGTTAATAAATACCTTGCGATATGGGTCACCTTTTTTCGTGATAAAAAAGACATTGTTTCCACACAAAGATTATAAATAAATAAAAAGAATAAAATATTTTGGTTTAAAAATGAAAGCCATATTTAAACCTCCAAACGTCACTAGGAAATGTCGAATAAAAACGGTGTAAGTCAGTGTCAGCTGTCCGCTATATATTACATGTTAATTTTTTAGACAAATTAGCGACGATTAAACCGATGGTCGATTGCTTTGGTGAATCTGTGATTAAAAAGGGATTCTTGTGCTTTTTACAGTATTTAAATATTGATACGTATTTAATACGCTAATGCATCTACAGATATAGTTTTAAGTTATTTATATATTATTTAGCTTTAAATATTTTTGTATTTAAGTTTTTTGTCAATCATGGATTATTTCTATCATTTTTCAAACTTTAAACCACCCCTCAGGTGTGGCACTACAATTTGAGACTATTTTTAACGCGAATCCTACGACTGCACGGACTAAATTTCCAAAAAATGACATTTCGGTGCAAAATTTTTATGTGGTTTTTTTTATTTCTAAAGTTAATTTGAATTTATATGAGATGAAAATACATTTAAACCGGTTGGTATCAAGTCTATAGACTTGATACTTAAACCCGACCTACAAAGCTAAGTCTTAACGTCTTAGTAAATACTGGTTTAAAGACTTCAATGTTTCTCGAAGTATTCTCCACGAAAATAAATGCACATTTGCATGTGCTCAAACCAGTTGTCAAAGCTGTAATTCCACTCGTTTGTTGGTACTGTCAAAATTGCATTCGTGAAGGCGTCGACTGCTTTCTCTGGCGACTGAAATCTTTGACCACGCAGTCCGTTAATGATTTTCGGAAAAGAAATCGTTGGGACTTTACTTTTACAATACATTATTCGGATGGGTAGCCTGCCTGTATTCGTTTACCGAATAAAAAGCATTATCAATAAGATAGTTTTTAATTTTAATTTTAAATTTATTTAGTTCCAAATTTTTTATACCTTCAGGTAATAAATTATAAAGACTATGGTCAAATGAATTTTTTGTTGATTTTGATAACCGGTAACGCGGCCCGCGTATAAGATTCATTGAACGTGTATTGTATTCATGAAAATTGCGATTGTAATGTAAAATAAATACACACGGAAGAGTCATAACCTGAAGATTGATAAATAAAGGTTTACAATGTGTATTATACTCAGAGAAAGAAATCAACCTTGTGGCCATTTTTTGTTTTCTAAAAATTTTTATCGAATCCTTAGAGTTACTCCACAGTAAGCTGCCATATGACATGTGGGAGTGAAAAAACGCGTGGTACATAGAATGTCTAGATTTTTTATCCACTACAAATCGCAATCTGCGAATGACAAATAAAGATGATGACAATTTACTGTTTAATTTGTTGATATGACTAGTCCAGTTTAGGTCACTATCTAGTGTTATTTCTAGCAAGGTGACCGAAGACTTATCAGAAGCACTCAATGTTGTTAAGAATTTAATATCTTGGGGTTTATCCAAGTTTAATTTTAGACAGTTGTTGGAGAACCAGTTATCGCTGCGATCTTTAACCTCAGTTACTTGACTTGTAAGAACTTCCATGTTTTTATTTTTTATTACAAAGGTTTCATCATCTGCATAGTTTACGCTTTCATCTGGTAAGAGGTGGTAATATAGGTCATTGATATACACTATGAATGCGGTCCCAGTACTGAGCCCTGTGGCACACCACGACTCACAGTTTGTATGTCAAATGTACCATTAAATGAAACGCATTGTTTTCTGCCTGTGTAGTAAGATTTGATAAGTTCAAGGCTGATGCCACGAACCCCATATCTATCAAGTTTCGAGGTTAGTAGTGAATGGGACACACAGTCAAAGGCCTTGCTAAGATCACAAAGCGTAAGCGCTACATGCTTACCGTCCTCAAGAACCCAGACTATGTGTTCCACCACTTTAGCAACAGCTTGAACTGTAGAACGATTTTTCCTAAAACAAAACTGAGAATCATTCAATACATTATTATGTTCTAAAAAATCATCCAACCTCATTTTAATTACTTTTTCGAATGTCTTTCCTAGAATAGGCACAATAGAAATGGGTCTAAAGTTTTCAGGGGTATTTTTTTCTCCTTTTTTAAATTAGGTCGCAACTGTATGGAGGATGTTCCAACAAATCAAAGTTTTCAAATACCAAATTGCAAATAATGCAAGGACCTAAAACTATAAACAACAAGTGAAATTAAAGAAAGAAAAAAAAGAAAAAAGTTTTCTGTCTTCGGCCGGGACTCGAACCCGGAATCTCTTGCTCTGTACGCAAACGCTTTTAACATTGAACCACCAAAGACCATACATATATTTTGCGGAAAACTTTCATCTATGCATGTGTGCGGTGTCTCAATACAAGAACGAGAAATTCTCAGGGTATTAACTCGACCATGTCATCCAACTGATCTCTATAATTCTTCCTTTCCACTGTCAAAGGTTTGTTTCCCATACTTAAATTTGAATAAAAATATATAAAATATTTAAACCCCAAAGCTATTCAATCTATTACAAGGTGTGAAAAAAAAACAATTTTAATAGTAACTTTAAATTTGTATCAACAGACACCAATTTATCATTTTACACGCCTCCCCTTTATATTCAGAAAAGTAATATTTTATTCTTTTATTTTAACGGAAATCATCTATCTTTCGTCTCTTTATGTAACATCCGGAGTACATCATATATTGTTATTTTGATACTGACGCAATGCTATTTTTCTTTTTTTTTGCAAAATTTCTTTTTTCACACACATACATACATACATCTTAGAATGCGTCTTCACAATAGATAAGTCCAAGAAAAGTACTTTTGACAATTACTCATAACTCCACGTCTACTTGAAAGATCTATCGTTTTCTGCTATAGCACTGCACTGTCGCACTTCAAAATCAATTTGAAGTTTGAGAATTGCTCTTCGACATCAAATTTCATCTATACACTTGATAGGGTACTTTTATACCAGGAAATTCCATGCGTCAGTGATCTTAAAGTCACTCGGGTTCAATTGCCGAAGCAAAAGGCCCTGTAAACCATCCTAGCAAAAAGGTTTCTTAGGGACCATCCTTAAATTGCGTAATACTCAAAGGGCGGGGGGGGGGGGGTTCATGGTCGAGTCTTCATGAATTTCCAGTCTAGGACAAAAAAAATGGTCGTGAAACCAATGTTTTATACAAAGGAGGACCGACACGAAACTCAAGGGAAAGATACAAAAAAATTATGGTTTGGGTTCCGGGACATACGTGGGTACCAGGCAACGAGAAGGCTGACGAACTTGCACGAATCGGGGCAGGCACCGCCTATGTAGGACCGGAGCCACGTTTGGGCATGACAAAAAGGCAAGTGCAAAGCGGACTCAAAAAATGGGCCCAGGACGCGCTTTTAACTCCTGGGAAACAGGAACGGGTTGTAGACAGACTAGAGAATTCGTAGTCCGTCCAAAAGCGACCAGAATTAGATGGATGCTGGGACGGACACGAAAAGACCTCGGACTGCTGATAGGTGCTCTAACCGGACATAACCGGTTGGGGAGGCACATGACACGTATAGGAGTCGAGAATGACCCTACCTGCCCAGCCTGTGGACAGGAAGAAGAGACATCAAGACACCTCGTGGCAGAATGCGAGGCCTACGCAAGGATGAGGCAACAAGCACTCGGAGCGCCAACTCTGAGCGAGGAAGAACTGCACATGCTCAAATGGGCAGACTTACTGGACTTTGTAAAGAGAACAGGAAGGCCCAATGAGTTACCCGACCATCAGAGGGAAATGCAGAGAGTGGGTTAAGGGACAGATTTGGGGCATGACAAAAACGGGCCTACTCTGGCCTACTTGTCAGACCTGCGGGTCAATCCCCACTACTACTACTACTACAAAAAAATTAACTCCCCGGATCACAGAGGCTAACTATCGCAGCTTAGTACGCGCCAGCCATGTTGAATTTTAATGCAAAAAAGCGGTCAATCACTCGGCGGTAAAAAGGTAAATAGCTAAACCCAAATCCCACTCCTTCAATTGCGCCTGCGGTTAGTGTTGCCAACAGCTAGTCCCGAAAGTCCCTGTCTCATAAGCGCGACAAACCGTGACTATCCATGGTTAAACTCGCAAAAGAAAACGTCTAATTGCCAAATAGAAATCAGAAACAGCTGACTGAGAGGTTATATTTTTATTGTGACTAAAGAAAAAAAAATTCGCGGCCAACTTCTTCCCCAAGGCGGCTCATAAGCAGCAACCGAATCTACGCGAAAGACCGGCCCGATAGAGCCGCTTTAATGTAGGCCTCGACATTCAGGGTCAATGGAGCCGAGCGAAAAATTATGTTGTAAACGGGGTTTAGTGCTACAACGGGATACAATAGACCCCTCAACTAATAGGTAAATATAAAATATTACTATCGATCGATGGTCATTTCAGATAAATACCTATTTATCTGAAATGACCACCACTTTACTCGAATGATCAAAAAGGACAGAAATTGGCATCTTTGCATCATAAATTGTCACAATCCCCATTTATATGCTAAAAGCCCAAACTGGTTCAATATGGTGTCTAAAATCTCCATATTCCAATATCGGGTCACTTCACTTACGTTCAAGATGTAAACAACATGAAATGATTGCAAGATTGGTAAGACACTGCTCAATTTCAAGAAGCAATAAGTCAATAAAATCTATAATGTTTGTGGCTGATTCACTTTATAAACAAATTTTTTTTATTTCCAACGAATTTTGGAAAGATTATTAAAACAAATGATATACCAAAGGTAGCATGATAGTATTTTAAAATGTTATTATGTCAGTCATTATTGTTTTTAACTTTAATAATTTAGACAGAAAAGGAGGATTCATTAAAATACAAATTATTAAGGTTTCACACTGTGTTTATTGTAATATAATCTAGATAATACGACTAATTAGCAATTTTGTTTTAACTTAGTTTACTAGAAAAGTTAGATTTAAACTTAGGCTTCACTCAACAGTTCTCCCCGCTTTTCTTCTTCTGTAACTTACAATTGTGTTGTTTTTATAGCATTATTTTGTTTTATATAATTAATTTAGTTTACTAGCTCACACGGCTTCACTCTTTTTAGTCTTACAACTAGCATAGTATTGTCAAGAAGCTGAATTGCATCCACATTCACATGTCGATAGAGTCTACCTTCATGGCTCTTTGCGTACTTTTATAAACTCTCTGCTACAGTCCCGATTTTTAGGTCCCGATGAAGGTCACTATTTAGAACTGGTGCTTTTACAATGTTTCTTAATACTTTATTTTAAATAAAACTCTGTAAAACTACAATATTACTCTATTTAGTACAATTCCATAGTCGAATACCATATGTCCATACTGGTTTCAATATTTGTCTATAAAGCAGTAACTTACTATGAAATGTTAAATTTGACTTCCTTTCCATTTATTATTTTCTTAACATATCAAGTGTCATACCGAGATATTTGGCTGATTTTAATATGATACGGGAATATTATTGATTGTTATTTGTATGTGATTTAAATTTTAAATATCGTTTTAGATTATTCTAGTATCCCAGGATTTTGTGCTATTCTTATTTCCCTAAGTGTGGTCTCTATATATATTATTTTGTGACTCCTTTAAAAAGCAAGTATGGAAATAGAGTTCTACCTTTGATGCTGCCAGTGTCATGACCAGCATGTCCAGAGTCTCAGAGCCCGCCGTCAAGTAAAGAGCGTCAATTTGTAACGAATTGTCACAAAGGGCAAAATTCCCTGTATTTGCCTTTACGGTTACGACACTAGGTGGCCATTTTCATCGATATTAAAGTGACGAATTAAAAGAGATTGGCCAGTCATTGAAAACTTGCTCAATTACTTTTTCAGAAAAAAATTGATGTCCTACATTATATTTAGTATGTTCAGCTTGATAATAAATTAAGCTTTCTGATTTGCACCAAATATTAAAAAAAACTCAAATTTTAGGTTTTTTGAACTTTTGCTTTTGCGAAATCTTTTTTACATAAAATTTTGATAACGTATTTTGTCGATAACATTATTTTCTCTCAAAGCAAAAGTCTATGTTCGCCTTCCAATAAGCCAGTTAATTTTTCTTTACCCAATCTCAAGTTCTTTTTTTTTACATGTGCTTTCCAGCGCAATTTGGCATTAAGTGTCAGTGTGTGAGATATTTTGTCTAATTTGAATATGGTAAGGGAATGTTGATAGTTGTAATTTGTATGTGATTTACATTTTTGTTTGTAAAATCAACACAATTTAGTTTCATTTAATTTTTTTCGCCACTTTATTATATATATATATTTATCTGTTTGCTGTTTGCCCATAATTCATCATCTGGGCCGATTATTCTTATTTCACTTCTCCTTGGCCATCCTCGTTTTCTTCGGCCAGTTGGTTTCCATTGTAGTATTTGTTTAGGTAGTCTTTCATCATTCATTCTTTGTACATGTCCGTACCAAACCAGTTGTTTTGTTCTTATATCATCCACTAAAGTACGTTCACCCACTGTCATAATTTCTCTTATTCTGTGATTTGTAACTCTTTCTCTTTTTGATTTCCCTGCTGCTCTTCTCCAATAGTCCATCTCCGTAGCGGAAAGCATCTTTTCTATTCTATCCTTGATTGGCCATACTTCTGAGCTGTATGTAATAATACTTTAATATACTTTGGTCCCAAACTATTCCATTTAATAAAGTTATTGCTTTTCTTCCTTGTACGTTTCGATCTTTTATAGCTTTGTCTAGTGTTCCTTCAGCTGTAATTTTTAGACCTAAGTATTTATTATCACGGGACTGAATTTGCTGCCCGGTATTTAAGATTAGATCCTGTTTCATTTTATTATCCAACTGCAAAACTTCGGTGACTGCATCCTAAAGTTTTTCTGTCAATCTTTCAACAGATTTTTCTGCCGTCATCAAACGAGTATGATTACATGTATAAATGTTGTCTTAAACTGATGCTAGGTCCGTATGGTATCCGAAGATAAGAACAGCACCAAGGTAACCCCTAGACCTGTCATAACAGGAGACTAAACGGGCCTCGACTTGAGAAAATGGGTAGTCTGGTAACGGACAAGCTTTGACCAGTACGTTAACAAGAAAAAAAATTAAAACTGGTAACCTTTGGAATCACACCAGATCACATCTATGGTAAAGGGTTAATCTGGTGATTCTCTGAATGGATTCGATGGCTTGGCCATTCAGGAAATCACCACATGGGACAGGGTATATGGAGTGCCTATTTGGAGCTAGCAGCTAGTACGGTCACATTATGGCTCTGTTTACCCTATTGATTATGCCAAAAGGCTTATGACCCATCAGTGGTCTAAGGCTACAACCATGACGTTATAACATGACATGATAACTAAGCTTCTGGCCTAAAATATAATTTGAAGTCTACTGGGTTCTATTTACCAGTCAAACACAGTAGACACGTGGTGCACAACGGGTCCAGAAAGGCGTGGCTAGGTGCCAGGTTAGATCCACTTAGGGTGCTAACCGCCACTACCGTATTTTTTCTATGCGGATATATAATTATCGAATAGTTTACTCTAAATATACAAAGAGAATTGCCCATGAACTGTCCCTTCTCTACTATTTAGAATACGGTGGACCTGGGTGACCATTTCGATAAGATTCTCTTGAAATTACGTGAAAAGAAATTTTACAGGAGTTTTCTTTAAAGGTCCTAAGAGCAGGCCAAAAAGGTTTTTGTAATGTGCTTTAAGGAGGATGTCTCTGTGAATAATAACGAAATTGTTATGGATAAAAGGACCCTTTTTTTATTCAAATTGTCTTTTTAGTTAAATTTTTTATTATTTTTGTAGTTTATTTGATCGGCTTTGTGTCCTTTCGTTTTTATTTCTTTTACGCTTATACTCAAAAATATATTTGCTTGGTATAAAACTTAAAAATTTTAAAATTTAAAATTGAAAAGAAGTAAAAAAGGCAAAAAGAGAACCACCTATTTAATAACAAAAAAAAAATAACTCTGCTTGACAGCTTAAGTGATTCTTTGTGTAATAAAGTAAAGATATCGGTCACAAGAGATCTTTGATGATATCTCTCGGATCAACCTTTTAGCCTCAGCACCCCAACGCCCTAATGTTTCAATAGCGATTCGCATAAAAATAAAGCGATATTCCAGTTCTTTATATTTCGAATGTTTTCTTTTCTCGACAGGGTCAGTATCTGATGCAGTCTCTTTTGATGTTTTGTTTAAATATGATTTTGCCAAGGTATGACTGCATGTTACCTCCATGGAATCAGCGTCATTCCATCCGCCGTCTTACCATCATCTTTACGGATACATCGAGGTTCTAAAATTGCAGGGTGTTCTGCTGAAATTAATGTGCGTTTAATTATATCATTGATTTGACTATGTCTGGATGCAAGCCGTGTACTTTTTAAAAAGCTAAGCCCATAAATGTCCGCTGTTTCACCGCAAATGCAAAGCTGTTCTTCACACACAAGCAAACCAAGTCTAATTGCAACTGAAATACGAAATAGGGAAGGAGGTTAAGCCATGTGTTTAGTTTAGGAGCTTGACATTCATTTAAAATGTTCTATTGTCGAACTTTACATATTAAAAAATCAAAATGTTTTTGAGTTTTAAATTTTTGGATGAAGATAATTTAAATTCGAAGGAAAAAGCCATTTTTTAAAACAAAAGTTATAATCTTTATCAATGGAGTTTAATTTATTGCGTATTTGATTTAGAAATAGAATTTTGTCTTTAATTGCTAAACCAATCTCATCATACAGAAAAGCACATTCGAACAAATTAAATTTGGAAACTGGCAGTTCTAATAGATTTGGAGGAATAGAGTCAAAATCAGTAATTATAGATGATGTAACAGGGGCCGTTAGATGGTGGTCTTGTTGAATCAAGTGGCCAAGACTTGAATTTTGCGAGCTACGAATTTATCCAACAATTTGGAAATTGGTAAAGTATTAAACATTATTAAATATATTACTTATTATGATCTCGAAAGGGAATTTCGCGGTTCTTGGAGAAAGAATATGCTATGAACGTTTTTCTTATTTATATGAACTATGTAGGAAAATCATACATACTTTTTCAATTTTCATCTTGAAACTTCACATTTTCACTTCTTAATATATATATATATATATATATATATATATATATATATATATATATATTTGATTTTTGCTGTTAATTTACTATTAAGCTTTTGTATTCAAATATTCACACTCTTTAAATTTTTCTTGTATGTTTGCTCTATATATTTTTATTTATCAACATTTTAAACGTTGGTTTAATAGGTGAAGTTATTCAATCAACTGTTTAATTTAATTACTGTTTAGGTTTTTGGGAAGTATTATTGATTAAAAATGCCGATTTTAGGGCAACGAATGGTTTGTATTTGATGTTAAAATACCAGCAAAAGATAAAACAATATTTCAAAACACTGGAAACAGTATTCAAACCAAAAGCTTTAATATTTAAATAAACACTTAAAGAAAAGACCAATATAATTATGAATAATAAAGGTAATAGCTTTATACAAAGTTAAAATAATTGATAAATTTCCCCATTTTCTCTAACGATTTTCTTGTCTCAGCCAAGCCACCCTGCTCTCTAGGCATTCTTAGCTTGCCGCTAATACCAGCGCAATCCAAAGATGCGTGGACTTAGAAAATCGTTAGAAATTAAAATTAAACAGTGTGTTTTTAAAAATTGAAAATAGTTTAGCAAATGTGTTTCCAGTTACAAAATATGCATTATTTTGATGTTAGTGGCTCAAAACAGATATTAGCCGAATACAACTTTTATTAAAATACAGCGAACCTGAAAATATGCCAAAAAACAAGTCGCTGGTGTTTCCATAAATTTTCCTTATTCTTAAACTAGTCTTGCAAGCAATTAATTCTTGTTGATGTAAAAAACAATATTCAATTAAAAATATTTAAAAATTTATAAATGGCAAAAATACCATTTATATTTAAATCCCGTTTTGTTACAATGAGGAATTCTTTGATATTGTTGAAATTCCACATTTATCAAAATTTAATGAAAGACCAATAATATCAATAATATAATTATTTGCAGAAATTATTTGATTTAATTTTCTAAGGCATTCTTAGGATCCTCTGCTGAGGCACCATCATCTAAGGAACATGAATTTAAATCAAAATTTTTTAAAGAAGACACTATAATGTGAATTTCTAAATACAATGGGTATTCCCACCTAATTTTTTTAGATTTTTAGATGGTCCCAAACTTTTATTCAAAATTGTATCGAAAATGCAATTTACAAAAAAGCAACCCATCACTAATCGAAGAAGTCAAACCATTATTAACATTATATCTATTAAAAACGGTTTAGATTTAGTCAACATTTTGTTTTCATTTGGTACACAAGACCTTAATTTAAGAAAAAAAACATTTTTTATAAAGTAAAGCGTTAGCTTGAAAATAAAATTATTTTTATTTTAAGGGTTTGGGTTAGGTATATGTCTTTTTAATAAAGAGATAATTATCTCCAAAGCGTCGTCCTTCCTCCTTGTATTTAAAAACAGGGTCCGACATCTTTACGAGTCAGGACCGCATAAATTTCCTACGCCATAAATTCGCATTCCTGTCCCCGCCGCCGCGAAAAGCACGCCTACCGGAAACGGAAGGGCCGACAGGGATAATGATGCATTACACTACTTCGCACTAAGATAGTCGGGCAGCATTAAGAGCGCTTGGTTCCTATACAATCTCATCAAGAACCGTATCAGACCGTGAAGAGCTGCAGGGACTTCGTGAATGCGCTTGATAGCGCTAACAGTGTATCCTTGGTATGGATACCAGGGCATTCTGGGCATAAGGAAAATATGGCCGCACACCAACCAGCAAGGGAAGCGGCATATGTCGAATTATTCGGCCCTGAGCCAGCCCTGTCGATAGCATTTAATGTTTCTAAATCAATCATATTAAAATGGATGGAGGACAGCTTCCGACAACACTGGATAAATCTACAAAAGCTGGCTCACTCTAAAGAGTTAATTAAAGGACCCTGAAAAAAGTAGCCAGAAACTTCGTGGGATCTATCAGAGAGAAGGTCTAGACCAGAATTTTCACGGGTCTTTGCCGACCAAGAGCACCCATGCACAGAATGGGTCTAACAGAAGGGATTGAATGCAGGATGATGAACAGTCAGACATGTACAGTGGGAATGTCCGGCTATTGCACGTTTACGTCAGAATACTTTCGGTAAACCTCAAACTGACAGTAGTGGAGAGGCTGCAAGGCCCATACACATATGAATCATTATCATCAGTTCGATTTAACTCAATGTCCTTAGACTTAGAGACTCTATATGTAAGACAAAGTTTATGGAACCGAACCGAACCGAAATTTTTTTATTAATCCGTTTGTAATGGTTGGTTCATTACAAACGGATTAATAAAAATTTTATTCAGCCTTTGAAGTTGTTTTAGCGCACTGGAAGCAAACATAACCTTGTCAAATAGAACTTAATATTAAAAATATCCCCAAAAACCTAATCATCCTTCAAAATCCCAAGTCAAATAGAAACCAAGCCGATACTTACAGATTCACTGAACGCTGCGCTGGTTGTACACGTTTTACTAAGATTTAACTACTTGGTGTCAGTCAATTCGCGATAAGAGAGTCGTCCATCCTGCAGGCCTAAGCTGACTCCTGCAGGAATTATTTCCTGCCTGCAGACTAAATGTCCGGTGAAATACAAACATCTCTTTTTTGTGGTATATCTATATTTGACGATATGATACTATACTTATTTCGTTATTAAAAAATAACATTTAACATGGCCAGAAGTATTAGTAAGTGAAGGATGCTCTGGGGATTTTTCGCTAATTTCATGCATTTCCGCAATGTATTCTTCACTCGACCTTGCCGAAAATTTTACGCGTCCTTCGTCTTTATAAACGTCACCAAAGACGGGAGGTCCTCGTTCTCTTTAAGCACATTTTTTTTACTTCTTTGGATAAATTTACATGATAATGGATTGCACCGAACATTATTCCTCGACATCGCATCGCTGGCATGTTGCGTCTTCCTTCACTTTTATCCTCATAAATTGCCATCGTTGAATGCCTTGTCCAGTAGCTCATCATGCCTTCGATCCTTCTTTCTTCCATTAGATGCAGTTTTGCCTGAACCTACATCTGAGAAAAGTGTGTACACCCGATTTTTTATAAGGAAGGTTTGACGAAGGAGATGATCAAACTCAAGGATGGGAGAGTACTCTAAGGGTCGGCAAAAAGGCCTCCCTGTTCGAACTACTACTACTACAACAAGTGACAACAATGCTTCGATATTGCTTAAGGTTGCCAGCCTCTGTAGAACGTCGGAATCGTGGTTTGCGAAAAGATCGCGCCGTGTGCCTAATCGCTAGACCAAAAAACGGTCTCCCCACCACCACTACTATTATGTAAGCACAAAACTGTGCGTAAGGTGTATTTTGTCCTGCGTATTTTATTTCTGAGACAGACCGGCGGCAACGGACCGACGAATGGACAGACAGACAGACGCATCGCCATCGGGCCGGTCGGCCGACCGGCCACCAAAAACCTTCCTTTGTAGTCTTTGTTGTTTACGAGGGAAGTTTTGTAAACTTTGTGCATAAATAATTTGAAATATGTGCAAGATCAAAAACTTGTAATGCTCTAAACTCTAAACTATTTCTTTGGGAGGCGGACTGAAGTTCCATAGATCATCCCTTTGTCATAACTGTACTCTGAATGGGGTCATCCCAACAAAAATTAAATTGTGTTGTTTTTTAGCTTTAATTGTATTTTTCCCTGAAATAAGGTTTTTTTTATTTAAATTGACCAATTTTTCACCATTTGATTTAATTAACTTTTTCTTCTTGGCTAAATGATTTGTATTTCCATTAAAATATATATTTTTAATGGTTTGACGTAAGTATATATTTTGGTGGTCATTTTAAGTCGGGTCAGGCTTTTGTCAATAAGGTCAAACTCTCACGGCTTTTAATATATTTTATCCCAACACATGACAGTTATAAATGTCATTATTAATGTCATTTTAGACAAGTAAACTATCAAGTAACACACTAGTGTGTTATAGTCCATAACTTACTATTGAGTTATGGATTATAACTTACGTTTATATTTAAAGTAGTATTCTATTTATTTATTACTATTACAAGCAGAATTCACATTCATATTGAAATTAAAGGAAAACGCTAACGATTTCTTCGAATTTGAAGTCATTGTAAAATTCGTTGGTTCATTGGAACCAGACGCTCCCACGAAGTTTTGCGGGATTGAGATTTTAGTGTGGGATTGGATTCCCTACTCACGTAAATATTACATTAAATACCTTAAAAAAGTGGATTCCATACTAATTTTTACAACTCAAAAAAAAAATCCACAAAAAAAACTATTTAAGAAAATGAAAAACGTTTCTTTTTGTTCTATAATTTTTTCCTTCCCTATTATATCTCGGCAACGTTTTAAAAATGTATAGTATGCAAAAGAACTACTCAATTTAGCCCTAATTGAAAAATTTACGGCGTGCCAACGTTTCTGTGTCAGATATTTATTGTGGGCATTTGTCCCACGTCGGTTATTTTCCCTTTTCCCGGCTATTTTTGTTTCCTCATGAAGCTGGCTTTCCACGTTTTAAAAGTCTAGCCTAATAATTTACTCATTCAATGTCAAAGCTTCCGATCTTCGTCAGTATGTTTATGACAAATTCCTTATCCGGGAAAATTAGCACAATTTGTCCGTTTCTTTATACAACTAATAAAATAGTATTCTTTTTTCCGACGTCATGCCCAATACGGTATACCACAGAAAGGTATACAACATTATCCTCCTGGAGAGGAAAGGAATGGTTAAAGAACAGCACCAATTTTTCAAATAACGATAGCTTCTGGTATACCGACCGATCTGGAGTTGTCAGTATCCAAAAAAAAATGATTAAACATAGTCTCGTCCAATTAGCTACTATATTTTAGGCCTAACTCGTAGCCATTGAACTGTGTGCATAGTCGATTACTGACCATGAATGGACCAACAGGACAATAAAAATCTTCTCCGACAGTCAAGAAGCGTTAAGAGCGCTTGATTCCTATACGGTCTGGGATTTGATGAATGCGCTTGGTAGCGCTAACAATGTGTCATTAGAATCAGGGTATTCTGGGTACGAGGGAAAGAGGCCGCAGACCAAGCAGCGAGGGAAGCGGCATCTGCCGAATTTTTCGGTCCCGAACCTGCCTTGGGGATATCAAACAATGCTACTAAATCTACCATATTAAAATGGATGATGAATAGCTTCCATCCAACAATACTGGATAAATATACCAAAACTGGCCCACTCTAAAGAGTTCATTAAAAGAACTTGTAGAAACAGAGCCAGGAACTTAACAGACAGGACATACGTATAGTGACTAGTCTTTTTACGAGTCACTGTTGACTGAGAGCACCCATGCACAGAATGGGACTAACAGAAGAGAATGTCTTTGTATGCAGGATGATGAAACAGTCATATACTGTGCGAATGTCCGGCTATTGCACGTTTACGTCAGAACACTTTCGGTAAACCTAATAATGTATTATTAGTATGGATACCGGGGTATTCTTGGCACGAAGGAAATGAGGCCGCACACCAAGCATTGAGGAAAGCGATCTGTCGAATTTTTCGCCCCGGAATCAGCCTTATCCAGCCATAATGAAATGGTTGAAGAACAAGTTCCCACAACACACTGGATAAATCTGCCAGAACAGGCTCACTCTAAAGAGTTTATTAAAGGACCTTGTAAAAAAAAGAGACAGGAATATCATGAGCCTTACTAGACAATAGATCGGTATAGTGACTGCACTTTTTATGGGTTACTGCTGACTAAGCAGAAATATAATTATATTAAAATACTCTGCCAATATATGGGCCCCTAAGCTCACCCTTGGTACTATAGTTATAGTGTACGTGTGAGCTAATATAACTAAAAACTGAAATATATTTTATTCAACTCCAGACTAAATTACTTTTTGTTTGATACCACACAAGCCATGTTTTAACTTAAACTCAAATTTTTGAAATTTAACCCCACCCATAAAATAAAATAAAAACTAAAAAGTATTTTGTTAAACTCCGGACTCAATTACCTTTCGTTTGATATCACACACGCCATATTTTCACTTAAACTCTAATTTTTAAAATATACCCCCACCCTTTTTTTTTAATAAATTAAAATGTATTTTGTTTAACTGCAGACTCAATTACCTTTCGTTTGATATCACACATGCCATATTTTCACATAAACTTTAATATTTGAAATCTTCCCCCACCCTTTTATTTGGTTTGTGTTCGGTGGATTTTGTTCATTTTTAAATGGGACCATCTCGACCCAAGACCCAGCCTAGGTACCAAATTTCATTAAAATCGGCCCAGCGGTTTTTGAGTTATGCGCGTTGGTCGTTACAGACAGACATACAGACACACAGACAGACAGACAGACAGACAGACAGACAGACATACAGACAGACAGACAGACAGACAGACGGCGCAACAAAAAAGGTTCAAAATCATCTGAAACCTAAAGATATATAAAAATTTTTGAAATCGGAGCAACTTTTTTTTTCTCGAAAAAATTAGGATCACCATAGCTCACACTACTATAGTATAGTATATGTGTGAGCTAATATATAGAACCAGAAATTTAAGAAATTGGAGGACGGAATCAGAGTTTTTATAATAACGGAAAACAGCGAAGGTAAAATACTAGAGAAACCTAGAGAACCAAGATCATACTTAATAGAAACTGAAGATAACACAATAATATAGAGGAACAAAAGAAAGCTAAAAACGTAGAAAGAAAGCTAAAAACAATGATGCACTAAGAAAGGAATAAAAAGGAAGAACTAGAAAAAGAAAAATTCCAAATAGATTTAAAGACTGTGTTATAATGAAAGACTGTAATTTATAATATTCTCTGTTTTATTTAAGTGAGTTAAGACAAGAATATGTACTGCAATCCTGTACCGGAAAGGAAGATGTAGTGCAATCCTGTATTATTAATTAACGTATAGTCAACAAATAAATTATAATAAAAAATAAAACGTCTTTGATTTTTTACAATCTAATATAAAACTTATTACAACCTTTATCCTTTTCTCTCCAGCAAAAAATATTTGCTACATCGGATTAGTGTTGTAGCGATACGAAAGGAAGCCTTGTCCGGTCAGAGTCGAATACTAATGAGTTTATCTTTATATCAGTATGTCTGTATAAAGCATTAACTTGCTACGAATTGTTAAATTTATCTTTTTTCAAATTAACGAGTACGTTTATGTTTCTAAACTTTAATTTAAGTTCTTCCATTTTTTTTTAACATGTGCTTTCCAGTGCAATTTGGCATCAAATGTTATACCAGGATATTTTTTTATGGTACAAGAATATCTGTGATTCACTTTCTGTTTTATATTTAAAACAGATTAATACTCAAATTTAAAAGAAATTTAAACAGGTGTGTCTCAGGGTAGCGTGCTAGGCCCTTATTTATATTTATTGATGGTATATCAAAGCCAGAAACTTAGCAACCTCTGCGGATGGTACTGGTCTATTGACGGTAGAAAATTATATTAAAAAATCAATAGGAAAACTTCAGAATGCAGTCACACAAGTTCATAATTGGACCACAAAATGGCGAATTATATTAGCCCAAATCATGCAATAAACAAGTTTTTAAGCTGATAATCTAAAGACCAAGAGTCAATTGAGGAATTTCTCAAGTGTATAAAAGATACCAAAAAAACTATCAAGATGTTCATGTGTATTATAATAGACATAACGGATGAAAGCTTACTTAACTTTGTTGAACGCACGTCAGCTCCCGATGTGATGTGACAGTAGTCCCAATTGCAACAGTGGGAAGCCACCCTTACGTTATCGCCCATTTTTACGGTATCTCGCCTCAAAGAACAAAATAAACGGTCTTTCTCTTGTTATTTTGCTCTTTAACTTTTGAATAAATGCCCGAATATAAAGAAATAAAAGGGTCTTTGACTTAAAAATTTGGACTCCTTTATCGCATTTTTGGCGCGCCATTTTAAAACCGTATAAATGGCCAAAAAAGAAGATTAATGTTCTTTGCTGTTTACAATCTAGTTTTAGTTAAAGCTAGAATAAATCTAAATTAATCAAGATATGAGATGCAGCAATTTAGTCCCAAGACTTTTAACTTAAACACAATATTTAAAAATAAAATTAGAAACAATGTAGTGTAATGTAACAACAGAATGGTTCGATCTCGAAAATCTGATAAACTCAACGATCTCAAAGATTCAAAACAAACCAAACCTTGGAAATGCTCAGGTTAATAATCCGTTGGGTGTTCTTAACATGCCATATGTTCAAGGGGTTTCAGAAGTTAGTCATCCAAAACCAAGCATGGACAAACCAAAACTTATGGAAACCAGTTTTTATGGAAAAAAGCCTCTTGGGATTACCGGGCAGGCCGACACAATTGAATACATACACTACCTAGTATAAGTGGTAGCCTCTAGACTGGATTGTTTAGTTTACACTTAGAAATACTTGCTAACCAATTCGTCTTGTTTAAAATAAATAAAGACAATTCATGCCCCATCTGTTTCAGTCCTGAAACCCCGCTGCCTTAGCAACGGAGCAGATTCTTTTCGGTTGAAACTTTCTAATATCGCTAGAGCTAAGCACACAGCTTCCGAAATGCGACTCTCTTAAACCGGTGACTGCCGGGCACTCGGTTAAGTTACGTAGGGAAGATTCTTCATCCTCCATACAACAACGATTCCCAGATTAGTAAGGTGTTTATTAAAGCGACAGTGTCCTATTAAAATCCCTGTCACCAGTCTCGTAGCTTCTCTCCCGAGTATGAGAACTCTTACCAAATAAATGCTGGTGTGCCACAAGGAGCAATCCTTTCGCCAACCCTTTTTCTAATTTACATAAATGACCTCATAGATAAAACAGTAAATCCACTTTATTGCTTTGCAGATGATGGCAATGTAGTCTCCTCAGTCATATCACCCACTCAGTGTCTATCCGCACGTGAATTCCATCATCTTAGACTAACTCAAGTATTGCAGGTAAATAACGACCTGGAGATAATAGAGGACTGGGGCAACAAAAACCTTGTACAGTTCAACGCGCAGAAAACACAAGCAGCCCTGTTTTCAAAAAAGACCAGCATCGGTGAGCCAAACATCATGCTATCTGGAAGTGCTGTCACATTACAGAGTTGAACATTTTAGGAGACTGCAGGGGCCAACATGTCTTGGCACAGTCACGTGGCAGGCAGATATAGCTAAAAGGGCGTCCCAAAAGCTTGGGGTGCTATTTCGTACAAGACATCTGTATACACCAAGCCAACTGCTGACATTCTACAAAGCCCAGATTCGGCCAACTATGGAGTACTGCTCACATATATGGAGTGCGGCACCCAAACATACCTTAATGCTTTTGAACACCGTGCAAAAACGAGCTATCATGCTGATCAATGATCACTTACCCGTAGCTTGGATAGTCTCGAACATCGAAGAACTATGGGCGATCTATCTCTCTTTTACAGGTATTATCACGGAAAATGCTCTGAAGAGTTATCGTATGATCCCCTGGGAGTAGCACCTACTAGGCGAACACGTCAAACAGACGGTAACCATTTACTGTCAAAATAGAGGCACCAAGAACCTCATTATATCAGAATTCATATCTCTGGAGAACAGCATCGCTGTGGAATAAACTCCCTGCGACAGTTTTCCCTGCAGGTTACAACCTGAACCATTTCAAAACCAACACACACCAACATTTCCGCGCACTGGCCGCTTCTCGAGCGTGATAGGGATCTCCTTGCGAGTGCGCTTATCCATAAAAAAAAATTGAGAAAAGGCCTCGCCCGGCGGTTTCTCTTAAATTTATGGTTACCATTGGTCAATATCAGTTATATGACATAAATTTGATGGTATTGACATTTTTGGTGAATATTTTCAATAATAACTCTCATTTTAAAGTTCTCCTATTGCAAAGCAGGAGAGCAGATTATGTCAAATGTTCTCTTGAAAATGATCCCTTCCGCGTCAGTTTAAGTCATACACTATAAACTGACCAATAGTAACTGTGAATTGAAGAGAAAATTTACTCCCAGGGGAGCATTTACAGAATAAATTCCCTGGTGGTGCTTACCTCCCCAATAAGGAGTTTGGCTTGCCTCACTCCTTCCGTGTCATCCCAGAGCGCCTAAAAACATGTGTTTAAGTCACATTTTATGGTCGTCATGGTAAGACACTATGTGATATCCACCATGGGTTTCGGCCCCATTGGATCAGCTGATGATCACATCTTAGCTATTTGGTCAGCCTCCTCGTTTCTAAGAATGCCCTCGTGTCCTAGAAATCAGAGGAGATCAACCTCGTTGTGTCCTGCCAGGGTTTTTATTACATCCCGACACTTAGCTACAAGTGCAGAACTCACTCTGGCCGATTTGATGGCTGACAGTACACCTCGACTGTCTGAGCATATGTAAATGTCTTTTCTTGAGAGACATTTGTAAGTTCAGAGAGTCATGGGTGTCTAGGGGTTCATATAAATGGTGAATTTTATGTTTCCCCTCTTTTTTCGAGTCTTACTACGAAGAATGGGATCGCCTAAGGTTGGTATAAACCCTGATGTACCTAATGTTATTTAAACACCTGCTAATATAGTTTGTCTTTTTCTAAGCAGGCCCTATAGACAGTAAAGATTTTACATACATTGTATGTCTGTTTGTGCATTGGTTAGGTCTGCGTCCTGCTAACTTTTTATTTATTTCACGATCGAACGGAGTTTGACAGTTTTCCAGTGAGTTTTCGCTTAGCAATGCGTGTAATAGTTTGTTGCTAAACTGCAGTTTGCAAACTTTGGTCGTATTGTGTGCGTCCGTTGATGTGTTTTCTAGGAAACACGTGGCAAGTTTTATAATTTGTCAAAATTCCTGACGCTTGGACATTGTAAATCAAGAAAGTTATACAGAGAGTTTCAAAATTTAATAGCATAATTTTAATGTTAAATTCCTTGTTGAGTGATTTCAAGAAAAAAAAATCATATAAAGATAGTTCCCCAAACGCTTAGTTTTCAAGAAAATATTTCGAAAGCATACAGAGGCTGGTGACCTTGAACATCACCGGAGCTTTAAGGTCTACTCCTAACATAGCCCTGAATACGATCCTAGGTCTCCCATCGCTGTCCATCTGGATAAAGAAGGAAGCGCTTGCAGCATACCCTAGGTAAGGGATGCGGCGTGTGGAAAAGAAGCGGTGGAAAAAAGGGGTATTCGAAGATCGCGACTATGAAGGAAAAGGAGATTTCTCTATCGACGTACAGGCTAGCGATACCAGAGAAGCGGTTAAGGGAAAAAAGGAGATACCGTGTAACCATACCACTAGGACGGGGTTAAATTCTTTAGCGATGCCACGGTCTGCTTTACAGACGGATCAAGGCTGACAGACACCTGGAAAGTAAGTGTATTGAAAAAAGCTACTTGCTCGCTGGGATCCAACGCAACAGTCTTTAAGGTGGAGGTTTACGCTATATTGGCGGTAACATGGAAGGAAGAAATTAGGAATGAAATAGAAAAGCGCCTCTGCAACTGTTTAGACAGTCAGGCTGCGCTGAAAGCATTGTACAGATCAAAGCCTGACGTTAAACTGAACACCACAATTATTCGATTGCAAATGCTGTGCATCGTTTGTCACTGTCTGTCATCCAAGGCCAACAAAGATAGCGTAGGTTTCTGATCAGGTTATTTTTATAAAAAATCATTGTCTCTGTCTGTCACTTAAGGCAAGCTCAAGGCCAGCAAGGATCGCATAGGTTTTTCATCAGGTTATTGTTTATTCGAATGTTTCAAAAAAATAATCGAATGACGCCGATTATTTGCACAATCGGATTTTCAAATATTTTTTCGTTACCTTATCCTCATAAATTCTCAAATCTCGCTTATAACGACCCACTACCCATTCAGGTAATATACTAATATCACCATCACTCTCTGTCAACCAAAGCCAACACAGATAGCAAACTATCCGCGGGTCAAAATCTGGCGTTAAACTGAACACTACTATTATTCGATTTGATGCTGTGCATTGTTTGTCACTGTCTGTCATCCAAGGCCAATAAAAATAGCATAGGTTTTTGATCAGGTTATTTTTTCATTCGAATGTTTGAATAAAAATCACTGTCTCTGTCTGTCACTTAAGGCAAGCTCAAGACCAACAATGATCGAAAAGGTTTTTCATCAGATTATTGTTTATTCGAATGTTTCCAAAAAATATTTGAATGATACCGATTATTTGCACAATCGGATTTTCAAATATTTTTTTGTTACCTTATCCTCATAACTTCTTAAATCACGCTTAGAACGACCCACTACCCATTCAGGTAGTATACTAATATCACCATCACTCTCTGTCAACCAAGGCCAACATAGATAGCAAACTATCCGCTGATCAATGCCTGACGTTAAACTGAATACCATAATTATTCGATTGCAAATGCTGTGCATCATTTGTCACTTTCTGTCATCCAAGGTCAAAAAAGATAGCGTAGGTCTGTGATCAGGTTATTTTTTCATTCGAATGTTTGAATAAAAATCATTGTATGTCTGTCACTCATTATCAAGGCAAGCTGAAGGCCAACAAAGATAGCAAAGGTTTTTCATCAGGTTACTGTTTATTCGAATGTTTCAAAAAAATAATCGAATGACGCCGATTACTTGCACAATCGAATTATCAAATATTTTTTCGTTACCTTATCCTCATAACTTCTCAAATCTCGCTTAGAACGACCCACTACCCATCCAGGTAATATACTAATATCATCATCACTCTCTGTCAACCAAGGCCAACACAGATAGCAAACTATCCGCTGATCAAAGCCTGACGTTAAACTGAACACCACAATTATTCGATTGCAAATGCTGTGCATCGTTTGTCACTGCCTGTCATTCAAGGCCAACAAAGATAGCGTAGGTCTTTTTCAACACTATTTTATTTTTCCAATTTTAAGATCTCGGTATAAATAAGATCGCAATTGGCAAAGCGATAATTTTGTTGACTTCTTTTCCGAAAATGATAAATGATTTTTTAACGGAAAATCATAATAAATATCTATTAACTAACTTGGAGAAAATTTTTGCAAATTGACAAATATTTACACGCCTAAATAGCAGCCTAATTGATGCTTTGAGGCGTTATTAAATCAAATTTATTTAAACTAAAAGCTCCGTAGCTTCAGCGCGTAGTAGTTTAACTTTCAAAGCAATATAAATCTTATTTAGTCAGACACAACATCAGCCTGAAGCATTAAAGTTTCGCGAAGTCTCTATCTCTTTCTCTCTCTATTTGTATGTGTCGTATAAATAGGTTTGCAAAATACGCGAACCTAAAATAAGTTGAATGTGTACCAAATTTATTCCATCATTCCTTTTGATATTTATGCTTATATTACTAACATCATGAGATAAATCATATCATATAATGTCCATTTATCCAAAATGGAACTTATTCTTTTCATATATTTATTTAAGATCTGTATAATTATGTAGATACGTTATTTAAATTATTAGAATTACCACATGTATTGTAAATACGATATATTAAACATGTAATGACGCAAATTGAATTTAGCGTAGTAAGCATTTATTGTATATATAAACAGAAAATTGGTAATTAATAAAACAGATTCAAACTGATTGGTGTTTCTCACTGTTGTGCCCAAGAATATTTTTGGCCTAGCATACTTGCTAGCAGAGCGTGAGTCTGTGTTCTGACAATATTCTTTAACTTTATAGTAGCAAGTGCCCCGTCCGGTTACTATATAGTTCTTACTTAAACCTATAGCAGGTGCTTCGTCTGGTTATAGGTCTTTTACTCAAAACTTGTAGCAAGTGCCTAGCGTGGTTGCGAGTTCTTCTTTCAGACTTACAGCTAGTGCACCAGTCTGGTTGTAAGTCACCTTTAGCATTTCTTCTGCCTTATAGCAAGTGCCCCGTCTGTTAATAAGGCCCCTTTCTCTCCTCTACTCTAACAATCAAGAGTCTTAAAGTAAATTAGCCTTAGAGCGATAAGCCTAAAGCTGCACATATACAGCATGATTAAAAGCTATAGGGTTCAAAAACTTGCTGTGCTGTGCTTAATGGGTGTAAGAGAGAAGTAAAAAAGAGAAAAATATATTTTGGGTGGTGTCTTGAAATATTTTTAGCTGTTTTATACCATTATTCGGGCTGGTAGTGGCAAAGTACATCGTCACTCGTTTTCACAAAGTTTTTAGTAATTCAATTGGTGCAGTGAAACAGGTGAGAAGTGAATATTGGTTTTTCACGCAAATTCTTGCTCAAGCCATGGCGCATATTACATTTAGGGTTCAGGAAAAAATATAGATGAGTTAATGGTATTTCGGGGGAAATAGCTGTCAAAATATGGCAAACCACAGCTTTTATGGTGTAAACTTCTGCAACTGTGCTTTTTAAAGAAAATAATCGTCAGTGAGTAGTAGTAGAAGTAGTAGTGTGGGGTAGGCTCTAGGCCTGGCGACTAGGCACATGAAGCGCCCTTTTCACCAGCCCCCGGAGACCCTCCCTACTGCGTCCTTCCTTCGCTAAGGAATCTGCCCGTCTTCTGTAGAAAGGCCAGAATATCGGGCCACCTCAGATTCGAAAGGTCTCAAAGGCTTCCTCTTTAAATACCTCTCTTCTTGCCTCCTCATATACTGCACATGATAAGAGGTCGTCTTGTCATCGGCCCAACATCGCTTGCACGTCGCGTCCTTTTTCACTCTTATCTTTGCCAGGTGTCCTTGTAGGACGCAATGTTCGGTTAGGACTCCCACTATGACTATCACATCTCTTCGTGTTCTACGGAGCAGCTAATCACTACGGGACTGTATCCTGTCACATATTCCTTCGCCTGTCTGGCGTTTCCTGTGTTGGTCCATTCCTTTTGTATCTCATTCTGGGCCCACTCTGTTAGAGCCGACATCATTTCCTCTCTTATGATCACCAACTAGACGCATTTCAGCCGGGATCCACCCCTGGCGAGTTCGTCCGCTTTTTGTTTCCTGGGATTCCCATGTGGCCTGGGATCCTTACGAGCTCCACCTCTTTTATTCCGGCCAACTCCTGAAGTGCATCCGCGGACTCCTGCACCAAACCCGCGGACACGGTTGGTTTGCACAGTGCTTTCAGCGCAGCTTGACGGTTTTAACAGATGCAGAGGCGTTTTCCTGTTTTGTTCCTAATTTCTTCTTCCCATATTATCGCAAGTATAGCGTAAACCTCCGCCTGGAAGATTATTGCATTGGATCCCACCAAGTACCTTTTTTCAATATCCTTGCTTTCCTCGTACACTCCTGCACCGGTCAAATTCCAGCCTGTTAGCCTTGATTTGTCTGTATAGCACACCGTGACATCGCTAAGGAATTCAACCCCGTTCTTTTTCCATGCATTCCTTGGCCGTATGGTTACACGGTATCTCCGTTTCTCTCTTAACCGCTTCTCTGGCATCGCTAGCCTGTACGTTGATAGAGGAATCTCCTTTTCCGTCACAGTCGCGAACTCCGAATGTCCTTTTTGTCCACCGCTTCTTTTCCACACGCCCGCGTCCCTTATCCTAAGGTATACTGCCATCGCTTCCTTCTTAATCCAGGTGGACAGCTATGGGAGGCCTAGGATAGTGTTCAGGGCTATGTTGGGAGTAGATTTTAAAGCTCCGGTGATGCGTAAGATCGCTAGCATCTGCATGCTTTCGAGATTTTTAGCGTTAGTGATTTTCATTGCCCGTGACCACCATAATATGGATCCGTATTGGATCTTCGGTCTTATGATGGCCGCGTAGATCCAGTGCAGGATGCTTGGGTTGAGTCCACACTTTCTTCCTGCCACCCTTCTTACTTGCTAGAATGTCTTTGTCGTCTTTGTTGTTAGTCGGTCTATATGTGGTTTCCAGCTCAATTTACTGTCTAGCACCATCTCCACGTACTTAACCTCTTGCAATAGTGCAAGTGGTCGTCCGTACATTTGTGGTGGAAGCCTACTATTTTCCTTTTCTTTGTAAAGAGAACCATTTCCATCTTGCTGGGGTTGACAGAGAGGCCGTTCTCTTGGTACCAGTTCTCTATTAGTTCGCAAGCTTTTTGCATCATTTCGCAATTTACGCCTAGGTACTTCCCCGTAAGTAAGAAAAAAAGATCAAAGCCAACAGCTTCATGTCTTTATCCAAATCTAACCTGACTAAGTCTAACCTTACAAATGCCTTGTTAATTTGTTTGTGTATACGTTTGTTGAGTGTTTGTGCCACGTTTAAAAGGGAGGCTCTATAAGATAAAAGTTATTATATGCTTAATTTATGGTGGCTTGTGGTCGCGTTATCTTTCTGTCGTAAATTCAGAGTGGCAGGCTAACATCTTTTTCACTCCACAATGTAATCCGTCTACTACGTATAACAAGTTTATTACTTCGAGACGGTCGTACAGGGCCGTACACAGAAATAAATTTTGCAGGGGGATAAGAAGTTTAAGATAGAGTTTTGGAAAATTTGCTTTTTTTATTGGGAATTTTACAAAATGTTAAATTCTAGCATGTTTTTTAATTTTTGCTGACATCGAACCATTGAAAAAACGCTATTGACCAAAAAAGGCTGTACAAAATTTGGAAAATTTTGCACTTTGTCACTTGTGTTCCTTTATCAATAATAGGAAGGATTTATTCCCCTTTATCCTTCCCTAAGTACGGCCTTGCGTCCGTAGGCTTAGCTTTTAGACTTTGTACTTGTTTTGAAAGAGTTATCTTCTACTTGGAGTGCTTTTCGTTGCGGATATAATGTAATTACTGGGTATATTTTAAACAATGCTCCAAACTTTAAGGGTTCGTAAGCAAGGTTAAAAGTAGACAAAAAGTTCAAATAAAGTTTTTTTCTTCAAGAGTCAAGAAGAACTGTAAATTTTAAAAATGGCAAATTTGACAATTTCAAATTAATTGGTGATTCATTATAAATTATAGCAGGGCGATCTACAACTTTCATGACGAAATTAGTAGCGAAACAGTAAAGTACCTCTGCATCTGTTCAGACAGTCAAGCTGCGCTGAAAGCAATGTCCGCGGGTTTCGTGAAGGAGTGTGTGGATGCACTTCAGGAGTTGGCCGGAGTAAGAGAAGTGGAGCTCGTATGAGTCCCAGGCGACATGGGAGTCCCAGGAAACGAGAAAGCGGACGAACTCGCCAGTGGAGGATCTCGGGAGAAATGCGTCGGACCAGAGCCTTTCCTGAGGCACGCAAGAGGGCAAATGAAGTCGGCCCTAACAAAGTGGACCCAGATATAGATACAAAAGGAATCGACCAACACAGGAAGCGAAGGAATATGCAGCAGGACACAGCAAGTCCCGTAGTGCGGCTGCTCCGTAGAACATGAAGAGAGGTGGGAGCGATAGTGGGAGTTCTAACCGAGCACTGCGTTCTACAAGGACATTTGGCGAAGATTAGAGTGAAGGAAGACGCGACGTACGAGCGACGTTGGGCCGAAGACGAGACCTTGGCGCAAGAAGAGAGGTATTCGACGAGGAAGCCTTTGACAAGGAGGACCTTCTGAATCTGAGGTGGCCCGATATTCTGGCCTTTGTACAGAAGATGGGCAGACTCCTTAGCGAAGGAAGGACGCAGTAGGGGAGATGCCCAGGAGTTGGCGAAAAGGGCACTTTATGTGCCTAGTCACCAGGCCTAGAGCCTACCCCACACTACTACTACTACTACAGATAAAGTTAAAACTACGCATGCCTCAAATATAGGTTAATGTGAAAAATGAGATATGCAAAAGTTATCTAATAATGATGAATTATAACTTAATCACTAATCACTACAAAATCTTTGCAACCCATGATAAATGTTTTTTTTTAAATTGTATGTCCAATGCAGATTTACTTACTTTTTTATTTAAATATTTTTTTGTTTTGATAAATATTAATTCCACTAATGATTGCGCAAAAATTTATGAATAAAAATCGATGCAACTCTTGTCATTAGTTAACAAATTATTTTAATAAATCTCTTTATTCAACGTTCAGCGGGCAGTGCAAATAATTTTTCATTACGATGCCATATACAGTTCAGTTTCCAAAAATAGAGCGTAGTCTACAAAAATGCTGCTAATATTCTAATAATGTATCGTACTTCTCTTGGAGAGAGGGCAAACAATTGTTATGGGATATGACCCGCGGGGACACATTGGCAGACAGTTATATTTTTATAACTAGTAATAAGGCAGGTGAAGCGGCTATTATTGAAGAACAACAAAAAAGATCGAAATTGAAAGAATTGGTGGATAAATTTGTTTATGTTCCGTTTAGTGTAGAGACCTTGGGATCCTGGGGTGAAAAAGCAATGATGAGATTTCCGCCAGAATAAAAAATAGTGGCATGGAGTCACTATATAGAGCTATATATTGTTTAGGTGATTAGTCTGACTATCTAGCGGGGCAATGCCGCTTTGATCCTATGGGTCATTCCGGATCGGCTAAGTTTGGAAGAGGTATTTTATTTAATAATGTAATTAATTTATATTTATTTAATACACTAAAAAAACTGAGTGGAATCAATTCGGCGTAAATCAAACTCGTAGTGAAATCAACCATAATTAAATGGATACCTTCCTAGCCCAGTAGCACACTGCAAGTGAACAACACGCTATATTTTCACGAATGCAAATTACCCTTGACTCTGCCACTGTACAAAAAAAAAGAAATTAAAAGCGCAAAACATGGTTTTTGCGCTCTACATTCGTCAGCAATTGGTTGCCACCTACCACACCGCAGGTGGTTGATGGCGAGAAAAACTACTGAAAAGTCAAGAATGGGAGTTGTAATGGTTAAGCGTGGGGATACATCAAGTAGAGAGAGGGTCCAACCTACCCTTAATAAAAGCCCAAACTTTGAGGAGACAAGTCGGTAGTCACATTCTAAGTTTTGTTGAACCTAAACTAAAACATCTAAATTAATTGTCAGTAAACAAACATAAGATTTATCTATTTGTAAAACATTTTGCAGTTTGTTATTTTGGTAAGTTAATATATTTTAATATTTTGGGTCTTGTTTGTTTTATAGATCATAAAAAAAGATTTAAAACAAATTCTAAATTGAAACAGAGATTTATTTCGTATTCGCGCGATGTGCGAGCGATGTTGGGTCCAGGACGAAACCTCGGCGCATTAACTCTCATGATGTGACGCGTATAAGGAGGCAAGAAGAGAGATATTCGAAGAAGAAGCCTTGGAGACGGAGGACCTTCTGAATCTGAGATGGCCCGATATTCTGGCCTTTGTACAAAAGATGGGCAGATTCCTTAGCGAAGGAAGGACGCAGTAGGGCGGATTCCCGGGGGTTGGCGAAAAGGGCGCTTCATGTGCCTCGTCGCCAGGCCTAGAGCCTACCCCCACTACTACTACTAACTCGAAAGATGTGTATTTACGGTGTTTAAAGATCCTATTAAGTATTGTCAGTTAACTTTTTCGCCTTAAAGGGAGCCATCCAATGATAAAATAAATGAGAGTTATTTATTGTTCGGTTCATCAAGTGCCATCTACGGGATCAAACTCGTCACTAGCACTGGGTAAGTATATTTCATCTTATATTAAATGTAGGTATATGATGAAGCCATATTTTCGTTATTGCAAAAACGACAAAATACACAATATGTGAAATAATGATAAATTAAAATTGCGCATATAAAAAGTCGAATGGTTCATTAGATTTTATTGTTGCAAATAATGACGTCCTATTTTCCAGCAATTTTTATTTGTCGTCAGCCAAATTGGCAGTTCGTTAATTTTTATGGAAGACAAATTGCCATTAGAAAGTTCGCAACCTTGAGACAGCTGTAATGTACCATTTTCATAGTAAAGGGGCTTTTAAGTAAGTAAAGGTCTTGAAGAAGATTGCTGTATCTCGCCTACACTCTTCAAGATATACTTGAAACAAGTCCTTAAAGTATGGAAGAGAAAATGCCAAAACATGGGAATTCCGTTGGACGAAACCACCTTGTATACTTTATATTTCGCCGATGATCAGATAGTAGTGGCTCAGGATTATGACGACATCGAATATATGACACGAAAACTAATAGAAGAGTACAATAAGTGGGGACTAGAGGTTAATCTCAATAAGATAGAGTATATGTGTTTTGGTGGAACGAAACAGGATCTAATCCTTAATACCGGGCACCGAATTCAGTCCTGTGATGAGTATAAATACTTAGGTCTAAAAATTACAGCTGACGGAACACTAGACAAAGCTATAAAAGATCGAAACTTACAAGGAAGAAAAGCAATAACTTTATTAAATGGAATAATTTGGGACCAAAGTAAATCAAAACATAACAAAAAGCTAGATAACACCATTGTAAAAAGTATTATTACATACGGATCAGAAGTATGGCCAATCAAGGATAGAACAGAAAAAAATACTTTCCGCTACGGAGTTGGAGTACTGGAGAAGAGCAGCAGGGAAATCAAAAAGAGAAAGAGTTACAAATCAAAGAATAAGAGAAATTATGACAGTGGGTGAACGTACTTAAGTGAATGGTATAAGAACAAAACAAATAGTGTGGTACGGACATGTACAAAGAATGAATGATGAAAGACTACCCAAACAAATACTACAATGGAAACCAACTGGCCGAAAACGAGGACGGCCAAGGAGAAGCTGGAGAGAAGTAATAGACAGTGAAATAAGAATAAGAGTCCTAGATGTTGAATTATGGGCAAACAGAAACGAGTCGAGATTGGGTATCGGAAGACGTAGAACATTGTGAAACTGATAAATATATATATATATATATATATATATATATATATATATATAGTAAAGGGTTCTAAAATTCTAGATTTTGGTTAAAGGTTTCACTCATTATTACCTTCCTAGCCCGGGCAGCAATGGCTAGGAAAGGCATTGTGTTCGACAAAATTTTCAATTTTGTTAAAATTTCTCTATCCTGTCAATAAAATGACGTTGTCAAATTTTTGGTCCTTCGAGTCGGATTCAAGATTTGGGGAAAAAAAAATTAACAAGATAAATACAGACCTAGATTTTTTTTACTGTTTTGCTATACATTGTGTTCCCAATTAACCCCTAGCTATAAAAATTTTAAAAAAAATCCAAGTCCGTATTTTTTTCTTACTTTTTTTCTGAAATCTCGCTTTTGACGCGACGGTCAAAAATTTGATAACGTCAATTTATTAACAAAATCAACTTTCTGTAAAGAAGTTTTAACAGAATTGCAATATCTGCCCTAATAATGAATTTTTGAGATTCCGAATTTTTGAGTTTACCCTCGTAGCTCCAAAACTACAAGGGCTAGAAGAAAACGTTTAACATATTTTTTCTTTTCTCAAAAATTTGAGCACAGCACTGTGAAATCCCCAATCATCTATATTTGATAATAAGTGATGAGTTTTCCTGGACAATACTGCTACAGTTCAAATCATTATTTTTGAAACAACTTTTTACAACTTTTTTTCGTTGGCTTATGCTATTTGTTATGGTAAACAGCTGATAACTGTCAAAAAATTATCTCAAAAAATATGATATGGAGTTTAAGAGCTGATTAGATTTAGATAAAAATCTATTATTGCTAATGACAGTTTGTTGACAAAATTGAAAATATCTTAACTTTTTAACGGAGCATCGCATCAATATGCGGTTTTGCGGCAAATAGTAGAACACTTTTTTTAAAATAATCTATATAGCTTTTGTTTCTGAGATATTTAAAAAAACGCAAGGGTTTTCAAGGCTGATATAGCGTTGAGTTTCCTTGGAGTGTCCTAATAAATAATAGTGTTTACCCTAATTTTTTCAAAACTTAAACTATTTTATGTTTGTTAGTCCTGTTTTTTTCTGTATTCTAACCATTTCTATCCAAAAACTTTATGACCAAAAACCAACTTGCGGCACTTTTCGACGGTTGTTTTGTTTTCCTTTGGCAATTATTTGTAAAAAAAAACTCGCCGACGTGATCGGAATTGGTCCTCTGGTTTCCAAGCACTGATGAAGTTTTCGTGTTTCATTATGCTGCAGGGTTTTGCCAAGTTTTAAGGCATACTAAGTCCACAACAAGCCAGGAGGTTAGCTCTTCGTGTCGTGTTTATAGACCCAATATTATAAGTTCCTATTGTTAATTTTATTGCGTTTATAGACTTTGAAAAAGCTTTCGATAGCATTGAGTACTGGGCTGTAAAAACATCTTTAATTAATAGCCGAATAGATCACAGATACACAGATTTTATAGCCAATATATATAGCGAAGCAACAACCTCAATCAAAATCCACGAAGGAACCAATCCAGTCAGACAGGGATGACACAATATCCCCTAAACTATTTAACCGGGCCCTAGAAGATGTTTTAAAAAAATTAGATTGGGAAGAAATAGGCATCAAAGTAAATGGACAATACTTGAACCACCTAAGATATGCTGATG
The DNA here is from genome assembly GCA_963576565.1 of Aspidapion aeneum. Classification (NCBI taxonomy): domain Eukaryota; kingdom Metazoa; phylum Arthropoda; class Insecta; order Coleoptera; family Brentidae; genus Aspidapion; species Aspidapion aeneum. Next base: position 3,756,855 of record OY755043.1, on the reverse strand, counting down.
ATATTGCTTTTATAACAGATAAGAAAGAAGAACTGACAAAAATGTTGGAGGAATTGGATACAGCAGCCAAAAATATAGGTTTGAGTATGAACTGCACTAAAACTAAAGTCATAACAAACACAGATGAGGATATCAGGATCAGAATAAACCAAGAGAAAATAGAACAAGTAGAGAAATATATATACCTGGGACAAATTAATAAAACTAAAAAAGGAAAACCAAACAGCTGAAATCAAGAGACGAGTAAGTTCGTGTCCGCTTGTGTAGTGGTCCTGCTTCGGATATAGCGCTGCTATGCTGGTAGCTTATATTCGACGGGAATGCCTCGATTACGGCGTTTCGCGAGCTTAAAGGTTCGAGCATGCCTAGGAAACTCAATGCAATTTGACAGGTCGTTAGGTTAAAGTACTCACTAAGCTCAAAAGTGGCGCTGCGGTCGAGAGTATGTCCATTATTCTATTTTTTTTGAGAATTATCTGTGGTTTGGAATTTCCGTCCCCCTTTTATTCAGGTAGAAAAACCTCTTCCACCGTATTTTATTTCAGGTTCATTTTAAATCTATCTTTTTGGCTTATGTAGGTAATCTTTGCAACTAGGACGCATTATAATTAAATTTTGTAAAATTTGTAACTTTTGCATTTTTAAATATAAAACAATGAGAATTTCTAGTTGCTTTCCTGGGTGAAGTGTCTAAAGTTCAGACGAGTATAAGATGCATAGTTTTCCGAGAAATTTTAAGGTAAGTTTTCTTATTTTCTCATTTGAGGTTAGATTGGCATTTGATAAAATTTGTATTGGTAGTGTCTTTTTACCTTCTTATCGCTTACTTTACGGAACTCTGAATACAGGTTTCCAATGCCTGGTATGTGCCTTATTTGCCCATCAATTAAGCACAAATTTATTGTTAATTTTATATCTATCTCTTTCTTTTGATATTAAGTAAAAAGAGACACATACAAAATTAACACTAAATTTGTGCTTAATTAATGGGTACACGAGGGATTACCCAGCAGCGTAATGTACTTTGAATAACTTTATTCCTTAATTTTAAATCTTTATCTTACCATAATCTAGTACCTATGATTATCGTGGTTATAAGTTGATTTTTTATTGTTTTCAGCTCTCGGACGATATGTGCGACCACTGATAAGCTATGTATATACTGCTTTGAAACATACCCTACAACCAAGGCGAGGAGGTACTTTTAAATCACGTCAGATTTTCGTCAAGCTGTTAAAAAGTAGACATTTAAGAATGATTCTCTTCGTGAACAACTGTTTCATTATTTATTCACTCATCACTCACCAGAAATGTTAAAAGCAAATTTAAATATACTAGATAGTGTTTGGTTTTTTTCATTATATTTTATTTTACGAATCAATTAGACTATGTATTATTTCATCTATAGTTAGTCGTTAATTTAGTTTTTATTTGTAGCTTTTTTTTATAATAATAAAAACTCACTAAAAAATTGTGTGAAACCACCAGAAACAACTACTCCGAGGGAAAATACCCCTACCAGCATTGAATTATACTGATGGTTTGAGGCTTTCGTTGGGAACTGTTTGGTTTCCACTTTCTCCAACGTCGATCATAAGGATACGAATGATCCCCGTCTATGTATGTCTTTATAAAATATTGACTGATTAAAAATTTCAAAAAAACTTTAAAATTAAAGAAAATTTTTGATTTGTTTTGAAAACAATGCTTGCGTTGCTTACATGCTTTTGCCAAAAAGACATCTACCTATCTATTTTCTAACAACAAATGAACATTAATTAGTAAAAGGAAACAGCTAAATCCACAAAGCATTCCACAGACACACAGCTCTATCATTGTACTGGGTTACGTTTAACAGAATAGTAGGTCCATACACACAGTAACATACAATCTAGATGCCTTGAATTTCACTATCTACTTTAATACAGTATAGTTTCAGAAGCGACATACAGACGCAGACGGTGGTAGTTAGCTACAAGAGAGCAAAGCAGAGGGGGTTTTGTTACCCTATATTAACCATTGTTTGAGCTCGTTTTAATTAAATAATACTGGCAGAGCATTAGCTGGAACGAGCTCTAAACACCTTCCTTAAAAGTCTTCAGAGCAGGAAAATTTTCGTGCAAAAATGTTCTGAATACGAAATTTTTGCTATCGTCCTTATAACAATTAATGAAGAGTTCATTCTAAAATGTATCTTTAACACATTTTGTTTTTAGCAAACGTGAAATTTAGTCCCCGTGAATTTAAAAATCAAACAAGTTTTCGTGGCTAATCCGGTAAAAAGAAGTTTTTGTTTCTCTTATATTTTTCCGTGGGTAGCTCGATAGCTTAACCTCACGGGTGATCTAATGGCAGTGTTGCCACCCTCGGCCCTGAGGTCTTCGGTAGAAGGCTTCGAGAAAAATCGGTAGATTTCGGTAGAATTTTTAATCATCTCAGCAAGCAGTGCTGGAGAACTATCGATAGTTTGGATTGGTTTACTAGGTAAATTGTATTTCTACGATTTGTTTTTACTGACAAAATACCAAAATTAAGAATTAAATAAAAAAAATAGATACATACTAGGGACCTATATTGACAGTTTCGAATTAAAAACTGACAGTTGATCTTTCAAAATTGACATACCAAAGTCGAATTTAGAAATCCAGTCGTTTATTTTCCATTAATTGTGGCGTCACTATTAATTCCGGCTCTTATAATATACAATGGCCTTATTTTGAAAGAAGACAGCTGTTCTTATAATGTGAAACTGTCAATATAGTGCCCGGCACAATTTGCGCCTGGCACTATTGCAATAGGTCCCTATTAGGTAGATAATATTATAAATACTCTGCCAATATATGGGCCCCTAAGCTCACACTAGGTACTATAGTTATAGTGTACGTGTGAGCTAATATAACTAAAATCTGAAATATATCTTATTCAACTCCAGACTAAATTACCTTTTGTTTGATACCACACAAGCCATGTTTTGACTTAAACTCAAATTTTTGAAATCTACCCCCACCCTTAAAAAAAACAAAAACTAAAATGTATTTTGTTAAACTCCGGACTCAATTACCTTTCGTTTGATATCACACACGCCATATTTTCACTTAAACTCTAATTTTTAAAATATACCCCCACCCTTTTTTTTAAATAAATTAAAATGTATTTTGTTTAACTGCAGACTCAATTACCTTTCGTTTAATATCACACACGCCATATTTTCACATAAACTCTAATTTTTGAAATCTACCCCCACCCTTTTATTTGGTTTGTGGTCGGTGGATTTTGTTCATTTTTAAATGGGACCATCTCGACCCAAGACCCAGCCTAGATACCAAATTTCATTAAAATCGGCCAAGCGGTTTTTGAGTTATGCGCGTTGGTCGTTACAGACAGACATACAGACACACAGACAGACAGACAGACAGACAGACAGACAGACAGACAGACAGACAGACATACAGACAGACAGACAGACAGACAGACAGACAGACGGCGCAACAAAAAAGTTTCAAAATCATCTGAAACGCAAAGATATATAAAAATTTTTGAAATCGGAGCAACTTTTTTTTTCTCGAAAAAATTAGGATCACCATAGCTCACACTACTATATATGTATAGTATATGTGTGAGCTAAAAATACTCTGCCAATCTATGGGCACCTAAGCTCACCCTAGGTACTATAGTTATAGTGTACGTGTGAGCTAATATAACTAAAAACGGAAAAATATTTTATTGAACCCCAGACTCAATTACCTTTCGTTTGATACCACACAAGCCATGTTTTGACTTAAACTTTAATTTTTCAAATCTACCCCCACCTTTTTTTTTAAACTAAAATGTATTTTGTTTAACTCCAGACTCAATTACCTTTCGTTTGATATCACACACGCCAGATTTTCACATAAACACTAATTTTTTTAATTTACCCCCACCCTTTTTTTTTAAAGTAAAATGTATTTTATTTAACTCCAGACGCAATTACCTTTCGTTTGATATCACACACGCCATATTTTTACATAAACTCTAATTTTTGAAATATACCCCCACCCTTTTATTTGGCTTGTGTTTGGTGGATTTTGTTCATTTTTAAATGGGACCATCTCGACCCAATACCCAGCGTAGGTATCAAATTTCATTAAAATCGGGCAAGCGGTTTTTGAGTTATGCGCGTTGGTCGTTACAGACAGACAGACATACAGACAGACAGACAGACAGACGGCGCAACAAAAAAGTTTCAAAATCATCTGAAACGCAAAGCTATATAAAAATTTTTGAAATCGGAACAACTTTTTTTTTCTCGAAAAAATTAGGATCACTATAGCCCACACTACTATAGTATAGTAGTAGTGTGAGCTAAAAAACCTCAGGGTTTATAATAGCGTGATCTTTAATGCCGCTTGCGGCTGCCGGCTGAGTATATCGCAAAATCCAAGAGATGACGCCATAAATACACTTTTAAAAACAATGGCTTAAAATAAAATTTTTATTCTACAAAGGATCTTACATAAAAAGAATATTTTATTCATGGTGTTTTTTTTAATCGCGATTACGAGGCGTATCAAAAAAAACAAGTTCATATTGAAAAAAAAAATCGGTAGAAAACTATGGTAATTCGGTATATCGTAACGTAAAAGGCTAAATCGGTAGATCTACCGAAAAATCGATAGAGGTGGCAACACTGTCTAATGGACATCAAATAAGTGTTGACAATTAACTGTTTCGTCATTATGGGACCCCTCAGAACACTGCTTGGTCAATGTGACATTTTCGCGAAGTTAATTAGACGGTTTTATCTCTAATCCTATGTTTATAGTGAGAAAACCCTCACAAGAAGCGCCATCTACCGAGACACGAGAGAAACTAAAACAAGAGTAGGCGAAAATAAACTGCTATGTATATCGATCGATAAAGTATCAAGTTCACAGAATACCACCGGTGATTAGAACTAGAGAGAGAAAGGTTGCAATGCTTAGCATTTATTGTATATTCTTACTCTAAAAAAAACTCTTTAAATTTTTGCGTCAGTGTCCCATATACGTATTCGCAGCCAACGATAAAGACCGGCCATGGCGCGTTATAAGCAAGTCGGCGGTCACGTGATCTTAGGAGTCCCAGGATTCTTATTGTATTGCTTAATATGTTATATGTTTTTACACAATTTAAATAAATTAACAAAAAATTTTTGTTCTTTTATAGGCAAAAATTCAAAAAAATATTTTGCTGATATATGTGTTTATTATGGATAAAAGAACTGAATCTATAAAATAAAAAATTATACAAAATTTGCACTCTTATATCTTCAGGTACATATATTAGGTACATAATATCGTTAGTAACTTCAAATCTATACAAGTCTTTCAAAATTGGACATATCAAACCTAAGCTTTTAGTTTTTTAATTTTTCTTTGACTGTCATCATCTTTGAGTTCTTATTCATAGATTTATTAGCAGACACTAAATTATTGTACTTTTTAATAAACTTATTTAAAAAAACTTTACATGCCCTTAAACTAATTTTTTCAAGCTTTGACAATAGTTTCTCTCTACAAAAACACTCGCAAGAATTATCTGAAGAAAAATTTTCAATTTAAAATATTTCACAATAATTTATTTTAAAAAAACAAGTGATTTTGTGAATAAGTGTAACAAAGTTTAATATCTATTTCAATAAAGTATAAGTTAACTACCAACTCATGTTCTTTTAAAAGCTGTATCTTACTTTTTAAATATTTCACACTACCAGAGAGATTACTATCTGTTAACAATATTTTACAAATCAGTTTTTTAATATTGCGAGGGTGCGGAAGACATATTACCTTAGAATTCTAAATTGACGTGTATGCACTGGATCACTGGATAAACAAAGATGAAGCCAACATTAAAGTGTATCCACCATATCTTCGATTCTCAGGTTACCTTTTCAAGAGACCTAATTGTTCAATAAGAAATGACAACTGAACACAGTTTTCACTCTCACTATCGAAAATGTCACTAAGGATGTCTATTACTTGATCAATCTTATCCAAGATCTTATCTTTTACCACTTCTTTCCCGTTTGCAACATATTAGGTTTTAGTTTTATAGTTGGACCGACAAGGAACAACACTAATTACACGTTCGCGGCATTGTTTATCTATTAGGTATTTTCTTTATAATTTACTCATTAGCCATTAATTATTTTAACGCAACCTACTACAGTCTTTTTCGTGGGCTGCGTTATTTTAATAACTTTGATAAAATTCACATAAAATTCGTGCCCGAATTAAAAAAAATCGACGTAAACAAACATACCAAAACTGAACACACACATGTTTTATAATGACAGCGGGCCGTGAGGCGATTTTTTGTGGGACTCCTACGGTCACGTGATATTTCCGCTCCCGGGCCGGTCTTTCTCGTGGGCTGCGATACGTAATGTATAGCCATGGCCGTTCCAGTTATTTCGTATATAATTCATTGATTATTTTAGGTAAAATGTTGATACTTACACTCAAATTTTGTTAGAGCTATATTTTTTTTGCGAAAAAAGAGTTCGGTTCATATTCATATTCGTATCATAGCCTTATTGGGTATTAAAAATTTATTTGTTTCCTGCTTTTTTTCTCTCTACATAGCTATATTTACATCATTTTGAAATCAAACTTTTCTTTTATTTATTTTTCTCGTTTTACAAGAGAGTGATTCATTACACGATTGAAAGTCGTCTGCACTATAAGGGCCCTATTTTTTAGCGTTAATTTGATAAGATTCCCTTTTTTAAATAAAGTATAGTTTTTGCAAAGTCATTTGAATAACTCCTAATACGGGGTTCTATCGATTTCATGAAATTTTGCTTCATTCTGCCCTTCAAAAATTATCCAAATTCATATAAAATCTTCCTGATATAATTTCAACCCTACCGACAGAGAAAAGGCGCGGCTCTTTGCGGTCCGACCACAAAGTATTTGTTTTCCGACAGACCGGGGCCAGATGGATGGACGGCACCTGATTGGCAGATTTTTTTGAGATGCGATTTTAGTTGCTTTCAGGTGTTCGTTTCGGGACCCCTTTAGTGGGCAGTATGCAGAGTTAGAAAATAAATCCATGTCGTTTCTGTAGGTGTAGGAATAGAAAGTTTTATTATCTATTTTTATTTGTTTACTTTACGCCATAATTAAATGAAATAATTTTCATGAGTATATCTACCGCCGCCCATGTCACTTTCTTTAAAGGATATGCCGATGGTCGGCTTTTATCTTTGTTCAACTGATTTTGCAAAAACTATACACTTACTTTTAAAATAGTGTATATACGGGACCAATATAGGAATGCAGAAAAATCATAAATATTAGATATTGTTTCAACCAAAAGTCAAAATCGCAAGCAAAGCCGCCGACATTCAGTTTATTTGATTCGCTGGTCGTTGTGAACTTTCATAGAGCGATGAAGGTAACTAGGGAGTTTTGCTGCTTAAAATAACCATTCTTCTAAAATTATTTTTTGTATTATTTGCGCAAAAATTTTATTTACGGTAAATAAAAATTTTATTTTTATTTCCCCATCGTTATCACAGTTCACAAAAATGGTTTGTTTACGTGACGACAATTTTGCCATCTGTTCATAATTTGTAATGCTGCCGCAAATCCAAAAAAAATACTCTGCCAATATATGGGCCCCTAAGCTCACACTAGGTACTATAGTTATAGTGTACGTGTGAGCTAATATAACTAAAAACTGAAATATATTTTATTCAACTCCAGACTAAATTACCTTTTGTTTGATACCACACAAGCCATGTTTTGACTTAAACTCAAATTTTCGAAATCTACCCCCACCCTTAAAAAAACAAAAAACTAAAATGTATTTTGTTAAACTCCGGACTCAATTACCTTTCGTTTGATATCACACACGCCATATTTTCACTTAAACTCAAATTTTTAAAATATACCCCCACCCTTTTTTTTAAATAAATTAAAATGTATTTTGTTTAACTGCAGACTCAATTACCTTTCGTTTGATATCACACACGCCATATTTTCACATAAACTCTAATTTTTGAAATCTACCCCCACCCTTTTATTTGGTTTCTGTTCGATGGATTTTGTTCATTTTTAAATGGGACCATCTCGACCCAAGACCCAGCCTAGGTACCAAATTTCATTAAAATCGGCCAAGCGGTTTTTGAGTTATGCGCGTTGGTCGTTACAGACATACAGACAGACAGACAGACAGACATACAGACAGACAGACAGACGGCGCAACAAAAAAGTTTCAAAATCATCTGAAACGCAAAGATATATAAAAAATTTTGAAATCGGAGCAACTTTTTTTTTCTCGAAAAAATTAGGATCACCATAGCTCACACTACTATAGTATAGTATATGTGTGAGCTAAAATTGTTCTGCAAGATATAGTAAAAACAATCTTAAAACCGGCTTTATTTTAAAAAAAACAAATATTCATGAACCGTCATTTCAACTTCAATATTTTAAAGACTATCAGGAGTGTCGTGACGTGACCATCAAAAAAAAATCAGCCCCCGATGCAACGTCAACAAAGTGGAGGATCGTGGCCCATCCGTTTCGTAGCCCTGACTGATGTTGCATGTTGGAGTGATAGATGATAGCGCCTTTATTTTTACCGTTATTTTTATTAGACCAAAAACATTAAAAAAACTATCCTGATCTTTTCTTTAACCCAGATAAAGCCAACAAAATTTTATTTTTAAAATTTGATAATTTTTTTTTTGTTAAAAAAAAGAATCCCACTACTTTACTTTACTTTACAAAAACACGCAAACATAAATTTTAGTTTCAGATTTTTTTAAAAATTGCAGCGCCTAAAACTGGCGCTATCCCACAATTAATATACCCAAAAATACCGAAACTAACTTCGAAAGCTTGACTGTTCTTTTAAAAGGACAGTGGCCATATTTGGGTTAAGGTTAAGCCCATCACACGCAAAAATACATAGCGCTTAGCATGACGCATAGAAGTTGAACAATATGGACTTTTCTTATGCAAAACCAATATGGCCGCTACTATTCGATCGCTGATTGGCTGAAACCCCATGCTACTCGTTATGCGGCCTATATGAGTTTGTGTGTAATGGGCTTTAGTATTAACGAAAACATCCATAAAAAATAAACTCTCTTATGAATGAACCGAACCGAAGCTAAGATTCTGTTTTCCACAAATTTTCTGAATACAAACATAAAATAGCTTAAAATACCACCCCGAAACTTTTTTCTATTACGCCACTGTATATACTTATATATATTTATACCTAGTAAGATAATAAGTTTGCTCTTCATAAGTAGCGAAATGCCATAGGTATGACATTTTCTTCTCGTTTTGATTAAGGTCACTTATCGTCAAGCAAGCTTTACAGGTAGCGAAGCCTAACTCTGATTTTTTATTTTTTGGTTATAATTTTTCACATGTTTTCCTCGGTTTCGCATTGGCGGCTCGTTGTTATTTTAAAAATGTGGTTTTAACACAGTTTAAACATCTTTTTAATAATGATACAGTTTCAAGATAGTTTGCAGCCAACTTTTTAATTCTAATTACATAAATATATATAGTTTAGGTACCTTCATACTGTGTAAAACAACATCTTCAAAATAAAACAGAACCACCAATGCGAAACTGAGGATAACATGTCAAAAATAATAACCAAGAAATAGAAAGCCTGACGTTGCTTCGCTTCCTATAAGGTTTGCCTTTACGATGAGTGTCCTTAGTTTTGATAGCCCTGAATTATATTCTCAGGTTGTTTTTTTTTTTAATAATTACAGGGCGTCTAGTTCTAGTAGAATAAAAGCCGTTTGCAAACAAGTCCGGAAAATTAGAACTGGACGAATTGAACAAAAAGTTTGTGTATTGAAAGTGGATAGGCGTACAAAGTTTTTTTCGAAAAGTTTCTGGCCTAATTTCGAAGCAGCGAGCATCCAAGTTTTTTTCCACGTTGTTTGCGTTTTAAATATACGTTCAGTTTATTTGTGAGCTTATCATTCGACGCAGAGCAATGATATAAAAAAAATCTGGTTATGTTTAAGTATAATATTTATAATTTTTACTACAAGGAAAGAAAGTGCTTCTATATTTGTAAAAATAATTAGAAAAATTAGAACATCAAAAAATAAGTAGTGTAGTGTAATTTTGTTTTTTTTTAAATATCACAAATAAACTTCTGTTCAATGTAAAATTCAGCCCCGTATAACAACTGGTTTTTTTAAGAGTCGTGGCCTGTATTTTTTTGTTGGTCTTGGCTAAGGTTTGGCCACGATCCCCCACTTTGTTGACGTCACATCGGGGGCTAATTTTTATTTGATGGTCACGATTCGTGCAGGCAGATCTTGTAGTGATAATGTTTTTTGTCTTAAACAAGTAATTGAGAAAAAGAGCGCCAGAAATATAGAGACTCATGTTACCTTTGTGGACCTACAAAAAGCATATGATACCGTTCCAGTAGAAAAATTATGGACAGTGTTAGAGCAGACTAATATCAATCATACATACATAAAAGCGATAAAAGAACTATACAAAGGGTCAAAATCTAAAATTAAAATTGGAAATCGACTTTCAAAAGAATTGAACGAAAGGCTTAAGACAGGGATGTTGTATCTCTCCAACTCTTTTTAAAATATATATCGCAGTTGCTCTTAAAAACTGGAAACGGAAAGTACACGGCATGGGAATACAACTTAACGACCGATTTACCATATACACACTACAGTTTGCTGACGACCATGTAATTGTAGCTAATGATAAAGAAGACATGGAGTATATGATGAGAAAGTTAACGGAAGAATACCAAAAGTGGGGGTTAACAGTGAACGTGGACAAGACACAGTATTTATGTATTGGAAACGAATCAAGTGAATTAGAACTAGAAAATGGACAAACAATATCTCCATGTAATGAGAATGTATACTTGGGTGTCACATTAATTTTTTGAAGACGGGAACAGATTGTAAAGAACTGGAAGAAAGAATCGTAAAACTAAAAAAGGTTATTGGTTGTCTTAACAGTATTTTATGGAGCAGAGAGATAAAAAAGAATGTAAAATTTAACATATATGAAACAATGGTGAAAAGCACGCTGTTGTATGGAATAGAGACTTGTCGCGTAACAGAAAAATACAAAGCAAAAATGGGAAGTGTCGAAATGGATGCAATAACAAGATCAATGAGAATATCTAGAACAGATCATATAAGAAATGAGATCATAAAAGAAAGAATGGGAATTGAGGGAAGCATAACGGATAACATCACTAAAAGGCAACTGATATGGTACGGCCATGTACAACGGATGAGCGACGAAAGATTACCAAAGCAGGTCCTAGAATGACAACCAATAGGGCGCAGAAAAAGAGGGCGTCCTAAACTGGAAGGGCAACAGTCAATCCAAAAATCAATGAGTCAAAAAAACCTGACGGAAGATGACTGTCAGGATCGAAGGAGGTGGAGAATAGGCGTCGGACAACGTAGAAAAACGTTCTAAACCGCCATAGTAGTACGTACCACGACACAGCTGATTGTTTTTAAAATATTGAAGTTGTAATGACGGTTTATTAATATTTGATATTTTTTAAATAAAGCCTGTTTTTAGATTGTATTCTTGCAGAACAATTTTTAAATGTATAGTAATCCTTAATTTTTCAGAGCCGCTTCATTAACTCACACAAAAATTAAATTTAAAGCAGAAGCGAATGTGTTCGTTTCTGCGTAGAAAGTAATCGGATCTAATCGGAGTAAGGTCTATTTGTTTATATTGTAAGGAATAATAAATAATTATTGGTAACCTTAGGAATAAGTCACTGGAGTAACCCTAGATGCGTCTAGATAAATACGTGATGCCTATTCAAACAACGAATATTTGGAATATGGGCTCGCACGTATTTATCGTGGCCTAGAGTGAAGTGATAAGTAGACCCAAGAAGGTTTTTTTGAATTAGTCTGAATTTGGGGTAGCAAGTCGATCGACTTTTGAGTGTCACGGGTGTGTAGCGATCACAGCTTTTGTGGCAGAGAAAAGACGAACCTATTCTACAAAGTGGATAGCAGTGTAGCCTAAATAAGGTGGACCAACTTCCTCTCAAAGTTTCCATAGATCTTTCAATAAATAAGTTGTAGCCCTCTAAAACTGTGTTGATTTTTAGCCTTGGTCTTGATCCATCCACCAAGTAATTTTCCCGGCGGACGCCAAGGCTAACATTGCCCTTATCGTTATCGATACGGTCGAACCGGGTTAACCTTGTTATCTCGATTCGACAGTGCGGTACAATTAGGTTCAACCTAAGGGAGCTTCGTTGTTCGGGGTTCGGTTACACACCGCTCCCTACCTAAAAAGCACCCTTACGGCCCTCCGAACCGTGACAATATTGGGCACTCGGCAGATTTTTAAAACTTAATATAGTTATTTACATTTGTTTACAAAATTGACATCGACAAATTTTTTTCTAGTGTTATTTTGTTTTAAAAAGATTAACGCTGGTATTTTGGGATTCTAAATGAACTTTTTGTAAAAAATCATTAAAAAAAAAGTTTTACACTTACAAACAAATAAACAAATGCCATGATAAAGTCAAGCACATGTCAAATATAACAGTTGGCATGCAGTACATAGCGGGTAATTTGAATTCAAAATAAGGAATGCTAATTCTTGAAGATTTTAACCTTTTAATCATCCAAGGCCAACACAAAAATAGAGGCCACGACCCTGAAAAAATCAGCTGTTCTCCCGGGGCTGAATTTTACATTGGGTCTTATGGAAGGTCAGACGTTTTTTATGATATTTTCAAAATGGCACTACAGATTTCCGCAAAATTTCAGTGAAATATTCTCAGACACCATCCCGATATTCCACCAAAGGTTTGTAAGGAAGCAACATGATTAAAAGGTTAAAATCTTCAAGATTTAGCATTCCTTATTTTGAATTCAAATTACCCGCCATGTACCACATGCCAACTGTTATATTTGACATGTATTTGACTTTGTCATGTGTGATTGTCACATTCGCTTCTGCTTTAAACTTAAGTTTTGTGTGAGCTTATGAAGCGGCTATGAAAAATTAGGGCTTACTATACTTTAAAAAAAAATTGTTATGCCAGAATAAAGTAAAAACAATCTCAAAAACGGCTTTATTTTAAAAAAATCAAATATCCATGAACCGTCATTCCAACTTCAATATTTTAAAGACAATCAGCTGTGTCGTAACGTGACCATCAAAAAAAAATCAGCCCCGTATGTGACGTCAACAAAGTGGAGGATCGTGGCCCGTCTATTTTGATAGCCCTGAATCATCTTACAAAAGTTTGGTGAAATATCGGAATGGTGTCTGAGTATATTTCACTAAAATTTCGCGGAAATCTGTAGTGCCATTTTGAAAATATCATTAAAAAGAACATCTGACCTCCTATAAGACCCGATGTAAAAGTCAGCCCCCCCGAGAACAGCTGATTTTTTCAGGGGCGTGGCCTGTATTTTTTTGTTGGCCTTGTAAGAACATAAATTGAAAAAAATTATCTGCCTCCCAGACTAGTAAAGCAAAAAGCCATTGATCATATTTCCACAGTCACAGTCATCCTGAAATAACTAGATTACGTTCAAATTAATTAATCGTACTAATTATTAATTACAAAAGTACAATAAAGGCATTTAAACAACACATAATAAAGCAGCCAATTCAATTACGGAAACCACAAAACAGCACAAATCACCATTATAAATACTCATTAACCTTTGGGCTCGTTTACACAGCGTTTCGGGTCACATTTGAAGGGTTGCGACTTTTTATTCGAACACATTTCATTTGAAAAACATTGGCTTAAAAATTATTTAGGTTTATCATCCCTAGTTAAAAAGATTAGTTTAAAACAATGGCGAATCTAGACCCTGAGAATTGGGGGAGCCCAAAAATCTAATTTATGACATTTTTGCATATGTGTTATGATTTAAAACATAGTCAATTAACTAAAAAAAAAAAACTTTGAAGAAACAATAATTAATTAATTTGAAAAAAAAATGTTATTGTCTATATTATGATTTAAGTTGTGTTAGGCACTATTATATTTTTTGTTAATTAAATTTAAATATTAGTACCCAAGATAATAAAAATTAATTTAAAAATATTTGTATTTTTCACAACAAACTTTAGCTCGACTTATAATAATGTCGCTACTTACTTATTTCTTTCTTATAAGTTTATAAACATTTATATTTTTTAGAGTAAAATAAAACACATTATTTTATTATTTATAATTATTATAATATATTATAATAAAAAAGATGTTCATACGAAAAGCTCGCACTTTTTATGGTCGAAGCATGGATCCTTTAAAAATATAAAGAAGTTTCCAACTGATTTAACTGCAAAGGCTTTGGGAATTTCAACAAAAACCGTATTGGAGACAAAATACATACAGAATCTCTCTAAGTAAATTTTAAAAATCTTTTAGACACTGTGAGGTAATAGTTATTTAAACAACAAGGTTTGAAAACGACTCTTTGCACACGATCGAGACAGTTTGGTCTACAAGTCGAGGGAGTGTGCAAAGAGGTTTTCAAACGAGTTTTTTACAATATCTTTTATACGACTGCTAATAAAGAAAGAAAAATCAAATTTTAATTTAACTTGTTTTTATTTCCGACATTTTTACAACAAAACTTTAAAAATTCAACAATTTTTTGACGTATCTAATCAACAAAACATACGAGCAGTGACGGTTGCTACGGAACTAAGCCAACTTATATTGATGGGTGACAACAACAAAAATCACAATGACGGGAGACCCGTATGTAGAAATGACATAGGCGTGCGCAAAAATGACATAAGCGTGTGCAAAACGTTTTGCACACAGCGTGCGCAAAATGCCATTTTCAGATCGTCTTCTCCGTGCGTAAGACCCCCTTTTACAAGACAGTCGTATAAAAAGTTACTTTACCGCACGCGCACCACTTAGAAACCTTAGTAACGCATCAATAGGAAAGCTTTAATATTTGTTTACATTTCAATTCCATGTAATTTGACATGTTTATTTATAAATTACATTCAATTTAAAAAAAAAGGTACTCATAGGTAAAATATTGTACCTAACACATACGAAAAGTATTTTTACCACCCTTGACGGCTTGAGCGAACTCCGCTTCGCGTCGTTCGGCCATCGACAGTCGCGTGCGGAAAAGTATTACTTTCCGCAATTGCTAGGTAAAGAACTATTTTATTAAAGAATAGTTTTCTCGCATGCTCTAAAAAGTTTTTGTTTATCTGTTTCGGAAAAAAAAACAAAATCTTTTCCGAGCAACCTTTTTAAATTCACCACGACAAACAAAAAAGTTGTTACTTCCGAGACCGCACACCTCGTTGGAGAAATTCGGAGGTGCAATTCCTGTGGGTTTTACACAGACTCCTGCAAACATTATATTTTCTCGAATTCCACTTCCTGCAACCCGTGTCAACGCCAACATTGTACAGCTCTTTTTTTTTCGATAGCTTATATTATTATTATGATAATCAAAAAGCTCTCTCATAAATTAGGAAATGGATTTTAGCAGGCCTATCAAAACGAACAGGCCACGATCCTTCACTTTGTTGACGTCACATCGGGGGCTGATTTTTTGCTTGAATATTGCTGCATAATCTTGTCACCTTATTATGACATTCACAGTAATAGGTTAGAAAGAGTACAACGTAAGTTTGTCAACTTTTCGCTGTTTAAATTAGGCATGATAAAAAACTACTACAAACTATGAAGAACGCTTAAAAATCATTGGAATAGATAGTCTTAGCAATCGAAGAGACAAGCTTGCGTTAAGATTTGGTCATAAAATTTTAGCTAACGAAATTAACTGTCCCAAACTACTATCGCTTTTAAACTTGTTTGCACCCTTACGTCAAAACAGAGGTACCAGATTATTTTACTTGAACTCTTATAAAACAGATATTGGGAAAATAGCATCGATAATAAAAGAATGTCACTTTTTAATAAATACATACAGTCATTTATCGATATTGATATATTTACCTGCAGCAATTCATCCCTTAAGCGTAGGATTGATAAAATTATGTAATAAATGCCACTAACCGATATTGATATGTTATTTTAATATAGTGAACATGTTGTTTCTGTGTAACGTCTTTTGACAAATTATTTTTTTGTTATTTTTACGTTAGATCTTAGCTTTTTAGAGTAATTAAGGAATGTACTACTTGGGGGCAACCCTGTTATTGTACCTAAATAAATAAATAAATAAATAAAGATCGTGATATTTCCTGTTTTGTTTGTTGATGGATCCAAAGCTAAGGGCTATTAGGCGTTGGAGACCAAATTTGCAAAAGGCTTTTAAAGGTTAGACCTTTAACATCGACTTGAGTGAAAGGTGAGTGTTAAAGTTTGCGCAAAGAACTAGAATTAACATGTTTATTTAGGATATTGCGTCAGTGCGGTTTTCATCCTGAACTTTGCGTTGGCTCCGCCTGAAAGTTTCGCAGAGTTATTGTCCATATATCTGCTATAGTGTTATGTGTGTTAGATATTTGTCATATGCTAAAATTAAAATTAAAATAGAGCAAAAGTTATATTTCATAATTGTATAATTTCCGGTTTTGCTAAACTTTTTACCAAACTTTGTCATATTTTTGAAATTGCGCACTTTGACTTTAATTTTTACTTATCGAAAGGACCAAATAAGGGAACATGTACAGGAAAGTGTTTGCTTGGGCTTTCCTAAATCAACAGTTAGATTAATCTACAGCCTGCAATATAAATAAATAATAAACAATCAGAATGTAATTTAACCTCTGACAATTTGAATGAGTTTTTTGTAAGCATCGCTTCAGAGGTCATTAACGAATTGGATGACTCATCAATCAACTATAGGACACTGCTTAATAACTCTCATAAAACAGAATCAACTTTTTCTTTTAAAAACACATTTCTAGTAAAAAAAATAGTATGTGTAAAGATACATAGGGTTTAAATAAAAAAGTTCTGAATTCTGTAAAGGAAGTACTACTAATTCCATTTTGTGCAAGCTGTGCTTGACAAGTACGCTTGCTTAATTCGGCTTGGATAAGCTGCGGGATTAAAGTAACGAGTTTACTGCCAGGGAGCAGCCTCACTCCCTGCAATGACCAATAAGGCTTATGGTACAGTAAACTTAAGTAGATATAGTGAGAACAACTATCAAATGTTGAATCTGGTTTAATAAGTTGAATCTTCTCTTTTTATATTAAAAAATTGTTAAAGTTCGTGACAAATAATATAATATAAAATTTAATATTTCGTGCTGTTTTGTAAACTAAATTATTTATATAATTAAAATAGGTAAACTTGAGAAGGCTAGTTTATGTTTTTAGATCATAATTTCTCAAGATCACCTGAATGTTTGAAAATTAACTATAACTAAAAAATGTAGATTTATGTAAAATATTAAAAGAGAAAAAAAACTGTTTAATTATGCAATTAAACACCTCTTAAAGTGAGATAGCATACGGGACATTTCTCTACTTCCGTTGTTCACCAATAGATAACGTTGAAAACGAACGTCTCGCCATCTATTCGCAAACGCGCAGAACAAAGAAAAGGATAACAGACTGGCAAGAAACCTGACCAAAAGCACCCTAAGAATAGGGTGTTTGACAGAGTAAAAAATAAATATATATTTATTTTTAGATATCTCTTTAGGTCTTGGGAATGCTAAAAACAAACTTTTTTGTTTAATTTTTTCTCAACTTCATAGTTCTTTTAATTAAATAAATTCATTGAATTCAAACAACTAGCCACGTGATTCAAAACAGGCGGTCTACCAATCAGCTGCGAGTGACGTCACAAAACAGTAAACGCCTCGAACGAACCTATTTTCTAAGTTATTTTCTTATGGATGGTAATGTTTGCTTTGGTTTAAAGTGTGAATTATCATCCTAAATTAGATTTCATTCTGTGTTTTGCTTCTAAAAAACATTTTCAATGGAAAACGGATTCTCCAACTTGCCAATGCTGAATTGGAAGTGATGAGACAACAGTGATTTTTGTACTGCGGAATTTAGAAACGTTAAAATGTTGATGTAAGTATTCGATGAGTTGTTTTGTATATAACTGAAAGTTTTTTTACGATATTCTTCGCCTACTTTTACTCATTTAGATTTTGAGATGTTTTGCTTTTTTCTTTAATATGCCACTTACAATAGATTCAATTAAATACCCAATCATTATTATTTTAAGCATTAAGAAACAATCAAAAATTGCTTGTATAAAACAACATTTTCTGAATACATTTTGTCTTAAAGAATTCTTATGACCCTTCATAACAAATATGCACTGCCTAGTCTTGCATATGCATTGCTCAGTCCTACATTTAGCCTGCATCTGCACTGCCTAAACCTGCATTTAGAGGAACTTCCTAGTCCTGCCTAGCACCGCCTAAAAATACACCTTTCTGATGCCTATTATAGTTGTTCACCCCTTGTAATAAACATAACCTCAAAAATGTCATCGTCATTTACGAAATAGTTATATATATTATAGACAACGCGAAAAAAACTAATAGAAACAATTTAGTTATACTCACATCAAAGTGATCTTCACAAATGTAAAGTGAAGATGTATTAGATAGATTGGGTCTCTTCGAGCAAGTTCTAGCCACTTTTCCCGTCCTTTTACTGCTGTAGACACATGAATAAATAGGTTTTCAGGTGTTTTTATGCTAGTATTCGAACACTGAGGCACTACACCCACTTATAGGACATTTTTTACATAAAAAACAGTAAAAACACAGACCAAACACAAATAAACACTTGAATGCCGTGTCCGCGAGTTTACTGCGCTGTGACGTCATTGCAACGCCATGCTAGAAATGAGTGTTTTAGCCGCAAATTCAAATCGGAAATTAGAAAACTTGATTTTAAATGTAGTCATAATAAAATATACTATTTTAATAATTTTGCGTAGCAAATTAGGGATCTATGTATCATTCTAAACTCGTTTCTAAAATTTTTCAAATACCCTATTATCCGGTATATTATATTATAATCGATGCCAAAAATATAGAAAAGAATCGGTGTCTATATACTTACAAGAGGACAATAGTATATGACGGTTAACGCTCCCGTTTGTACAGCAGCAACCCTTTAGGAAATAGCTGCGAGACGCACTTGGGATATAAATTTTACAGTTCTTGGAAAAGACCGGGGACCTGGTGAATTATTGTCTATGTTTATTTAGCTAAATATAGATGTCCCGATCCGACATATTGCGACAAGCGCCTTTCGGTATTTATTTTGTTGGGATGTGTCGTGTGAGGATGTGGAACGAATAACAACCAAAAAAGGGTGTTAAGAGGGAGTTCTGCGTATGGCATATAATGAGCCCGTCAGGGTTTTGAAATAACTCTTTTGTGGGAAAACTATTTAATATAAAGGAGAACTATAATAGTTATTTATGGTACTAGTATGTTATGGTGAAAATAAGACACGCAAAAAATATTTATACACCGAAACCGTCAGGCCGAGTGATATTAATTCTCAAGTGACAAGTGGCATACAATGTTGTATTCAACAAGTGGAGGAAATCCTTTTTCTATAAGATAATACAAGGCCAACACAAAAATAGAGGCCACGACCCTGAAAAAATCAGCTGTTCTCCCGGGGCTGAATTTTACATTGGGTCTTATGGGAGGTCAGATGTTTTTTTATGATATTTTCAAAATGGCACTACAGATTTCCGCAAAATTTCAGTGAAATATTCTTAGACACCATCCCGATATTCCACCAAAGTTTTGTAAGGAAGCAATATGATTAAAAGGTTAAAATCTTCAAGATTTATCATTCCTTATTTTGAATTCAAATTACCCGCCATGTACCATATGCCAACTGTTATATTTGACATGTATTTGACTTTGTCATCTGTGATTGTCACATTCGCTTCTGCTTTAAACTTAATTTTTGTGTGAGCTAATGAAGCGGCTCTGGAAAATTAAGGACTACTATACATTTAAAAAAAGTTGTTCTGCCAAAATAAGGTAAAAACAATCTCAAAAATGGCTTTATTTAAAAATAAATCAAATATTCATGAACCGTCATTCCAACTTCAATATTTTAAAGACAATCAGCTGTGTCGTAACGTGACCATCAAAAAAACATCAGCCCCGGATGTGACGTCAACAAAGTGGAGGATCGTGGCCCGTCCGTTTTGATAGCCCTGGATAATATTTAATAAGCCTTGTGATCTAATCAAAGAAACTTGTGTCTCAGTACCCTATAAATGTCAGAATGATTTGACAGTGACTTTTGCATTTTGTTCATAGTAGGTTGTTTGTTTCATTGCCACAGGCATGATCCATTGTTAACAGATGTTTAAAAAATGTTGACACAGTTTTTTCTGCAGAAAAGGGAAGCTTTTTGAAGAAAAAGAACACATTGAAAAAGGAGGAAACCGTTCCAGAGAATATCTAAACAAAAGCGGAAGAAGCAGCGATGCAGATTTTGCCAGAAAACTCCCGAGATGCTTACGTCAAGGAGTTCAAAATGTTTGAGGCTTGGATGAATTTACGGAAGATAAAAGAAATTGATGAAAACGTTCTATTAGCTTATTTTTTACATTTGCAAAAAAGATTAGCCCCATCGTCGCTATGGACCAAATACTCGATGCTTCGCTCGACTAAGAGCTTTATAAAAAAAATAGACATTTCAAAATATGGCAAACTAACCAGCTTTTTAAAAAGCAAATCTTAGGGATACAAACCGAAGAAGTGGAAGACATTAGAACGACCTGAAATATAGAAGATTACTGAACGAAGCCCCAGACGACGAGTACTTGTTGATGAAAGTGGCTTTGGTAATGGGAATTAGCGGTGCTTATAGATGCGATGAATTGGTCAATTTGAGAATAGAAAATATTCAATAAATATTATCACGTAGTCTTGCCAGACACTCAAACCAAGAAATCGAGAAATTTCACCGTACTTAAAGAAGGATTTCCAGTCAACCCGATCAATTTGTGTAAAAAATACATGTCTTTGAGACCAAAGAATACTATTTCCAGCCGCTTTTTTATTTTTTACAAAAATGGGAGGTGTACCAGACAGTGTGTGGGAATATATACGTTGTTGAAGATGCCTTGAAGAATTCCAATGTTTTTGAACTTGAAGAAACCAGCGCTCTACATCGGTCACTGCCTGAGAAGGTCCTCGGCGACTCTTTTGGCCAATGCAGGAACTAACAAGACTACTTTGAAGCGTCACGGAGGATGGAAGTCCTCGACCGTAGCAGAAGGATACCTAGAAGAATCGGTGCATGACAAAAAACACATTGCAGAAAAAGTCTCACTAGTGAGTTATAGATTATAATACACTAGTGTGTTATTTGATAGTTTACTTGTCTAAAATGACATTAATATTGACAGTCATAACCGCATGTATTGAATAAAATAATTAAAATTTTATGAAACCGTTTAAAAATTATATCCGAATAAAAATATTAAATATTGTAGACAAAATTCTAATTGCAAGGGTCTTGAAATAGAATTTTGAAAAAAAAAAATAATTGCACTTTTAAGAACAGACTTATGTACACCACGCATTTGAAACTCTATTGCCATAATTGAAACGGTTCTAGACAAAATATTGTATCAAACAATTACTAAAAATTATGTAATCAAGGCAAGTTTTTTGATGAAGGTTGAGGTGTATTTTTTTAATTGAGGGTATAAATGCATACTAAGGAATTATTTTCTGTACTAATTGTCAAAAGCTTTATCAAAAAATATTAATTATATGTCATTCGCAGAGGTTTCTCTTAAATAGTCCGACGCCTCATCAAAGTTAGAAAGAAAGTCTAGCAAAAAATTTTTTAGGTATCCTGTCTAGATATTTAATCCTTAATAGAATTACAAGGTTTTATCTGGAGGCTCTGGACACATTTGACGGATTTGTTTCTCCATAGGTGGATAAGTCATATTCGCTCATCTTTCTGGTATCATCACTATAGGAGATGGATAGACATGTATAGGTACTCTTTGCGATAAGGCTAGTCCTTTTGTTTAATCACCCTGTAATTCTGGTAACAAAACGCACGTGTATTCTTAATTCAGTTTGAAACCATAGGTTCCTAAGGTAACTGATAATGGACGCTGCAAAACTAATTATCAGTTACCTTAAGGTTAATATAATCGGTCACCACCCTTTATAGTAAGGGTGATGGATCGGTGTTTAAACTGTCAATTGTTTTGAAATTCCTGACTTTGAAACATTATCGCTTATTTTATATTTAAATTCTGATTCTGATTTGGAATAGTTTTTTGAGAAAAGTTTCTGTCCCAAAATGATTTTATGTAGTGAAAAATTTATGAACAATTGGGGTGCCCTGCCGCCAAAGTTTCTACATTGGAAGATTTTCAGTGTGACTGACCATATAAATTAGTGATTATTTAGTTTTTTCAAAAATGTTATTTTCTACAATGTATTTTGAGTTGGATTTGAGCTAAGCTTTGCAATTTGTTTTGGTAAAAATTATTATTTAAAAATAGGATTACGCCCTGTTTATAATATATTTTTTGTAAATTGAAGTTTTTAAATTACCTAAGCAAAATGACTTAATAAAAGTTAAATTAATATTATTTGTAGTTTCCACAAATGAACTTTAGCTCGACTCATATTATTGTAGTACATACTCATTTCTTTGTTACAATAAGTATATAAGCATTAATATTTTTTGAAATTAAAACAGTATTATATTATACTTTTTAATAAAAAAGTTGTTCATATGAAAATCTCACATTTTTTATGGTGGACACATAGATCTTTTAAAAAATATAAAGTTCCTAACTGATTTAACCGCAAAGGCTTTGGGAATTTCAACAAAAACAGTATTGAGACAGAATCTTTGTGAGTGATTTAAAAAATATATTTTAGACACAATATTTAAACTAGAAATAGCTATATTGAGGGTATTACTAATTACCAAGTTTAAAATGTTGCAGTAGAACTGCTCATAGGATTAAGTTCAAATCAAAAGATGAAAATTATTATACTAAGCTTTATTTGTATGGTTTTGTAAACTTATTTTCTTAAAATAAAATAAAACCAATCGAAAAACCAAAAAATCTAACTAGGCAAAAATAATTTATTCTCATCGTCCAAAAAACTCCATCTCGTGAACTGCCATCTTCAGTTATGACGAGAGGAACGACACCAATTTAGCTCATTTTCTCAGTCTTCTTGTTTTATAAATCTTTTTTAACAGTAGTTTTACAAACTTTTTGAAATAGTCTTCATACTTTTTGTCATTACTGTGTTTCTTGAAATTCTACTCTATAGTTATCACGGATGGGACTGAAGATCGAAAAAAGCGTGGAATTTTCGAATGAACAGTTTATCTTTGTCGCCAATTTTCTTGACTATTTTTCTGAGAATATGTGAATACTTCTAAATATCTACTTTACAAAATATTTTGACTACTTGACAAAAATTTTTTGTTTTGAAAGTTTACTTTCATTGTCAATTTAAGCTTTGATAGACAGACAGGCTTGCAACTGCCAACTGCAATCTGGGGCCAACAATGATTTTCGATGCTATTTTCTGTCTTCTTTATAGCAGAAAAATAAAAAAGGATAGCAAAGGGACTTGGGGTATTGCAAGGACTATACCTTTTAGTCTGTTGTATTTCCCTAGATATTTTTTTGGCGTTTTTAATAGTTTAGGCGTATTTGTGATATAATATTGTGTGATTCGTCAAAATTTTTATAAAAAACTATAAAATACGATCTTTTTTAAAGCCTACTTTGTAACGGATCAACGAATTAATACACGGTTTTCGGAACATATCTATTAGAACACATTTTTTTCAATATTTTGTGTTATAACCAAAAACTTTGTAGGTGCTTTTGTTTCCAAGATATCTACAAAAACTCTTTTGAGGGCTGATATAGCATGGAATTTACTTTAAGTGTGCTTATAGGCCATAAATGTTTCAGATCTGTCATTCATTTAATAGTCAATTAAATAAAATTTTAGATGGCACAATATCTTTGGTAATAACTGTGGGTTATAAAATTGTCAATGTCAATATAACCGCCCTCTTTTTACACTGTGCAACGGGGCAGAATGTCACCCTCTAGGATTATCTCAAAAAATAATCCACGGATGTTTAAATTGATTAGATGCTTATAAAGATATTTAAGAGACCTTCAGAACGAAGTGCCACTCGACCCACTTTCCCTAGTTAATAAGGCCCTTCAAACGCACCCCTCGACAGTGATGCGTTTTACAGATATTTTAATCAGCCTAAAAGGTCCCCCTTTAATTAAAAATCGGCGTTTTTCAGTATTTTTTTTTAATCTCACGTTTTAAATATGTCTAATTTAATATTGTGACATCAACAAGCATTAATTACATGCAATACTAGGTTAAGAACAAACAAAATTTCTGGCAACACCATCGACTTGTTTTTGGACATATTTTCAGGATCGCTGTTTTTTAATAAAAGTTGTATTTGGCTAATCTGTGCTTTGAATCACCAACATCACAATAATTTTAATTTTGCAACCGGAAACAAATTTAACAAACTATTTTCAGTTTTTAAAAAACACACTGTGTAATTAATTTTATTTTGTAACGGTTTTCTAAGTCGACGCTCTTTTGGTTTGTTCTGGTGTCTTTTCTCTTTGTCTAGAGCGTTTAAAGCACAGTCTTTCTCTTTCTTTGTAGACTGCTTTAGCATTAGAGTTCGGCAGAATTAACAGCAAGCTATGTGTGCCTATGAGGCAGGGTTGTTTTTGCGCTGAAACAAAAAAATCGTTAGAAAGCATTCTTTAGTTGGTTTCTGTACGCTTCACTTCGCTTCATTTAAGGGGGATTTTTTCATTTAAAGAAATGTTAAATCTGTTAAATATTTTGACTTTATATAAAACTGTTATTTTTGTTATTTATAATTATTTTGATATTTACTTTTTGAATTTATTTTAATTATAAATATTTTTATTATTGCTGTTTCCAGTGTTTTAAATATTATTTTTATAATTTTATTTTTTTTAGCATCAAATACACACCTTTTGTTGCCTAAAATCGGCATTTTTAATCAATATAAAATATCAAACCTAAACAGTAGTACTAAGTAAATTAAACACTTAATTGAATAGTCTTATTTAATCAACATTTAAAATGTGGCTAAATAAATATATTTACAACAAACCTACAAACGGGTCCTAAAACCTAAAGAGTAAATATTGGAATACAAAAGTTTAATAAAGTAGGTACCTTTGACAGTGGGAATGAAGAATTATAGAAATCAGTTGAATGACTTGGTCTAGTTAATACCCTGAAAGTTTCTCGTTCCTGTATTGAGACACCGCAGACATGCATAGATGGAAGTTTTCCGAAAATTTATGTATAGTCTTCGGAAGCTTAATGTAGAGAGCATTTGCGTACAGAGCAAGAGATTCCGGGTTCGAATCCCGGCCGAAGAGAGAAAACTTTTTTCTTATTTTTCTTTCTTTAATTTCACTTGATTGTTTACAAAGATTTTTATTCCAGAGTTCTTTAACAAAAAAATTTTAAATACATTGTTCGAAAACTTTAAACCATCTGCAGCAAAGGCACTTGAGACAGATCACGCAAACCAAATGGTTTCATTCAAAACCATTCTCGAAAGAACTAATTGCCAAAGCATCGAACTATTGGTCTGACGGCGCAGCTCAGGTGGGTTGGACACGTTCAGCGCATGTCCGAAAATAGACTCCCTAAATGCGTCTTGTACGGGGAACTAGCGCACGGTCAGAGAAGACAAGGCGGGCAGATAAAGAGATACAAAGACTCGCTCCATGAGAAACTTAAACACTTGCACGTACAGAACGGTTGAGAGCTCAGACTAACAAACAAGAAAGACCAAACAATGCATATAGAAATATCCTTATGTTTACAATCAAGGACACTTTCCGTCATTTAACAGGCAAAAAAGAGATAGATTATTAAAATGGCAACACTGTGTGAACTCGTTCTTACTATTGCCAGCGGCGGGTCATTTTTTATAGTCTCAAAAATAAAAATATTCATCAATAGATCGGGATTTTTTGAGTACGATCAAAATTAAAGAAATTACGTACAGACGGCTTTCAGGATTATTAGAGTACCTCTAAGGGTGATAAAACAGTCCGCCTTGTACCTATTCGACGTATTAGAGAGGGCTTGGTAATAATCATAGTCTAAATAGGAACCTGCAGGCAAAAAAAAATACTAGCATTCCAAAAAGTTTAATCCATTCTAGTTCTCAAGACACAAAAGATTAATATTAACCAAATCGTGTGTGTAATTTAAAATTAATTGTAATAAAAAGGCCAAAAGAAAAAATTCCTATTAAATTTTGCATCATGCATTGTTTTTTAGATACAGTGTGTCAAAATCAAGAATTTTTGGTTATAACTTTTTGAAACTTATAACAATCGAAAACTTTTGATTAAAAGTTATTTGAACTTTTTGTCTACTTTTGATCTTACAACATTGGTGAATTAAGTTACACCATGTATAACTTGCCAGTGCTCTGTGACACAAGCGTTTTTTGCTGTACCTTTAATGTCCGTAAAACAGCCCGTCACAACCAAGCAGATTTTTTTTTTAAAGATAAATATTATAAGATAAGGTAACGATAGATTACTTGGGAAATGAAATATTGTAAGAAAGTCTCTATAACGTTATTATTTATTTATTTATTAATGCATCAACAGTTTACAAAAACCAATTACAGCTACATCTTAAACCTAACTTAACCTACTTAATGGTCAGAGTCACGTCGATATTTTCGTGTTAATGTAAGGGTTTGGTAATACACGCTCTTCTCAAACGGCTAAAGGTTTTTACAAAAACTTTTCTTTGGCATTTAAAGTGACCTTTGGTACAGGGCAAAAATTATGTTTTGGTTAAAAAAAACTCTCCAAAATAAGATGACATTAGGATTATTTATAGTCAAAAATCGATCATTTTCATATAAGTTTTTTTATAGGAAATAATTATTTGAATCAATCGGGAACATTTTCTTCCCACAAAATAAATAAAATAATATGCAGGTCATCTGGAAGGAAAACGTGTATTGTAAAACGCTTACAAGGCCAAAAATTGGTTTTAAACTTTTTTTGACCAATTTTTTTGGTACTACTGGGCGGATTTGGGGGAGGTTTGCCGGGATAATTCTTTCCCCCAAGAAACAGAATATATGCACTTAGTTAATAACAATTAAAATGCTAACTGTGAGTAAGTTTTCCGTCGGTTCGGTTCTGCTGCAGCAGGCAGCACTAGGAGGGAGATAAATGCAGCGGTAAACTCCTTTTTTTTACCGTTTTTCTTTAGCTTGCCCCAAACGTATCCCCACAGGTGTTACTCAAATGTCCGCTTTTCGGAGCCTTAATAATCTTTTAAGACACCCATTATATTTTGAAACAAAATCAAACATCTTAATTCTAACTTAACCTACTTAATAGTCTATAGGACACCCGGTATATTTTGAAAAAAAAAAACAAACAACCTAATAGTTGAGTGGCCTGTGGTATCCCGTGTGATAGTTATGGAAGATTTATTTAAATTACCTTAGATCGATTGGTAATAGATCAAACAATTTTTGTTGTATTTGCCTCCAATTTTAGTAGTTTTTTCACAACTTTAACTTTTCATAAATTAGTTTTACAGAAAAACTGTTAATACATTTTGTTTGCAATAGAACATCAAGTAAGATGGTAAAGAAATGAGCTTAAAATTATATCTTAAAAACTAACAAAGATATTTTTTTTTTTTAAATTATTAAAAAATACCAACTTTTTTTACCCAAAAAAACAAAACTGAGGAAGAACGTTTTAGACTACCCCAATCGAACTTTACAGAAAAATTCTATAAGTTGTGATTTGTTCGCAATAGAAGAACAATTGAATTATCGTTTTAGTAAGCTTTAATTTAAGATTGAGCAAAAAAGTTTAAGATTAGCCTCGATCGATTGTTGATGGATCACTCAATGTTAAGTCGCCCGCTGTTTGCCTCCAATTTGATTGGGGGGCCTATATGACGTCATAAATGGCTGCATTTTCAATTTTTTTTACAAACTTATTTAATTTAAGGCATTTTTAAAAAATCTTCCACAACTATCCCACAGGACACGATTTTTCTTTTTTCTACTTTTCGGCTACAAAATTGTAGATAAGTCAAAAAATTTTACAAAAAATATTGCTTATGGTTTCAAGAACCAACCATTTTTTGTTATAAATAATAAAAATTATCTAAAATTACATATAAAGTAAAAAGAAAACAAACGTTCATACTGTGATTGTAAAAAGACTAACACAAAATACACTTCACATTTAAGACTAACGCTGAGACACAAAACAAAGTTAATTTGTTTTTAATGAAATATTTGTTTAAAAACAAAACAAAATTCTACCTTTCGCCTAGCAGAAAGTTTTCAAACTCCGTTACGGTGTAAAAATGCTTTTTATTTCTTTTTTTTTAAAAGATGTTGAGTTTGGAGTTCTTTTATATTTTTTGGTAATGCATTAAATAATCGGCAACCAAGATAATGAAGTTGTTTTCACATATTCGTGACTGTGTTTGCCTACGCAAATTTTTTCTTTATTTCTTGTAGGATAGGAATGATAAAAACTATTTAAATTAAAGTTATCTTGGTGCTGATAGATATATACTAAGAGTTTATAAATATATATGCTTGTAGCAGTCAAAATATTATTATGTTTAAAAACTTCTCTACATGTTGAGTTAAATGGTAGGTTGAAAATTAATCTTATGATTCTCTTTTGTGTTACTAGTACTCTATCAAAGTCCTGAGTCATACCCCAAACAGCCACTCCGTATGATAGTGCGGAATATGCATTAGCATAATAAACTGTAATCAGATTTGATGAACTCATGGAGTTTTTTAGTGATTTTATCATATAATAGCACTTATTTAGCTTAGAGCAGACTGCATCTATATGATTATTCCATTCAAAAAAAGTGTCAATCATGATTCCCCAAAACTTTGAGCTGTCGCTAAACGAAAGAGACGTGTCGTTAAAGGTAATATTGTTTAGTGGCTTACGCAGTTTATTATTATATAATAAGCTTATTTTTTTACACCAGTTTGAAAATTCTCGCAAAGTTAAATTAATTTTTTCAAGAAGAATTGCTTCGTTTATTGCTGAGATAACTATGGAGGTATCATCAGCAAACATAAATACAATTCCGCAGGTAATGTATTCTGGTAAATCATTAATAAATAACAAAAAAATTAATAGGCCTAGAACACTACCCTGTGGAGTTCCTAAGTCAGAATGGTTTGATTGGGAGAAACAATTACCAATGATGATTTTAAGTTCTCTGTATGTAAGGAATGATTTAATAAATTTATCTATTGGATTTCTTATTCCTAGTTTTTTTATTTTTTGATAGACAAAGTCTGGGTCAATGTTGTCAAATGCTCTAGTCAAGTCGAACAGTAAAGCTACCACTCTTTCGTCGTTATCAAGTTTAGTATAGATGTTCTGTACAATGTCAATTGTGGCTGTCTCCGTCGAATGCTTGCTTCTAAAACCATGTTGACTTGGTTTCAAAATATGGTATTTTTCAATAAAAGATATTAACTTATATATCACCTTTTCAAATATTTTAGCTATTTAATAAGAAAATTGGCCTATAGTTTTCAACTAATTGTTCATTACCTTTTTTAAAGATTGGAAGTTTTAACCGCGATGGGAAAGTCCCTTCGTTTACCGACATATTTAAGCATTTTTTAATAAGAGTTTGCTAAGTTTTTTATGCTTTTTTTACGTCTTGGGTTGTTACTACTACTATGTCGGTTTAGAACGTTTTTCTACGTTGTCCGACGCCTATTCTCCTCCTCCTTCGTTCCTGACAATCATCTTCCGTCAGGTTTTTTTGACTCATTGATCTTTGGATTGACTGTTGCCATTCCAGTTTAGGACGCCCTCTTTTTCTGCGCCCTATTGGTTGCCATTCTAGGACCTGCTTTGGTAATCTTTCGTCGTTCATCTGTTGTACATGGCCGTACCATATCAGTTGTCTTTTAGTGATGTCATCCGTTATTCTTCCCTCGATTCCCATTCTTTCTTTTATGATCTCATTTCTTATGCGATCTGTTCTAGATATTCTTATTGATCTTCTTATTGCATCTATTTTGACACTTTCCATTTTTGCTTTGTATTTTTCTGTTACGCTACAAGTCATTATTCACTACCGCATCGTGCTTTTCACCATTGTTTCATATATGTTAAATTTTACATTCTTTTTTATCCAACAGCTTCTTTGGTTGCTTCCTTCAAGCTTTTTACTATGTTTCATCTAATCGTTTATGATACAATCTTTGCGTACTTTCGATTTCTGGACTTCTAAAGTTGTATTTTTGATTTTCTTCGATGCATTCCTAGGTTTTCACTTTCTCCGATACTTTCGTCTCTATTTGTTTTTCTTACAGGGAATAATATTTTTGCTTTTACCAGATGGTGGTCAGATCCACAGGTAACACGACGTCTTGGGTTGTTACTTCTGTAAAATAAAAAGATTCAAAGCTTTTTTTGGTTGTGGTGCAGTTGTTTGATCACCCTGAAAGTGCGAATTTCGCAAATTTGATTAATAGGTTTTTTCGTTAAATTTTGAGCCGAGGTTTTTCCAGTAAGGTTATTAATAATTTTTCATGTTTGTTTTGGTTTTATTTTTAGAATTATTAATTTTGTTGGCGTAATACTTTTCTTTTTCAATCCTGATTTTATGGTCTATTTCTCTTTTTAATGTCTTATAATTTGTGTTTAGTTCAACATTACCGGTGCGTTTTTGTAGCCAATGCCATCTCTGCCAAAAGTTCTCTAGAAAATTTAATTTTTTGTTTGTTTTCTGTTTTACTATTTTTAAGTGGACAGCTCAACTGAAAACACCAATCAAATGTACTAAAAAACAGCTCAAAGTTTTTTTCTATGTCGTTTTCTGTAAACTGAATTTCTGACTTTTCAAACCAAAAATTAAGCTCGTTAATTGAGTTGTCGTTTATCAATCTGTGACACTCAGGTGTAGTCAACGACGTTTGTTTTTCGGGCAGACCTGTGTTAGCTCCCGCTAAATTTCGCGGTTGTTTATATATATTTTTAAAAACACACAACTGTATGAAGGACAAAGCGCATTCCGCGTATTTGGACATGCGCACCAACAACCGGCGAGATCATTGTCAATCGCCTAGAGAAAAAGGCGTGTTAATTTCGTTCTCCAACTATTTCAAATATCTACACCTGAAAGTGCTCGATTTTTGTGTACTGAAGCATAGAACTAGAAACGTCAACCCTTCAGCTACGTGGTGACATCATTAGATCCATCAGGGGCCCCTGGGAACGAGAAGAATTTGGCTGCAAAGGAGGTGAGTGCACTTATCTGATTACCGTTGTGTGGTTCCAACAATTTTACCTATGGACGTCTGATTATTTCGTAATCATATCAATATATTTATGTTTGCTCGCGATATCATTAATTAAAATATTTACAGTCCATTGCCTTTAACGTTTTTCTATCCGCGAGTTAACAGACCTGTATTTTGGTTATTACAATAAATTAGCTGGCAATGGTGATCGGAAAAACCTGCCTGAAAATTTTTACAAGTAAAGTATGTTGGGTTTGATGTAATCACATAATCAAGACCAGAGACACTAACATTATTCCTATTTGTAAAAATTCTTGTTGCCTCTTTTATGAAAGACGTTGGTTGAAGGGATTCAAATATATCATTAAGCATTTTAAAATATTTGGAGTTTCTACCGTTAGGCAGTTGGTCAATATTTAAGTCTGAACAAATAAAAAGGTTTGGAAATCCTTCGAGGATTTTTGTCAAGATTTCCACAAAAATGTCTAAAAAAGCTTTAATATATATTTACTCATTACGAAACAAAATTATTTTTGTGTTAATGCTTCTTGATCTGTTCTTTTTTTTTAAATCCAATTGTTTCATTGTTTCATGATGGATTCTTATTTTAAAATAAAGCTTTAAAATAAGTTTGCTAATGTAGAAAGGATGTTCCGATAAAATTTCATCATCAAACATATGATCCACAAATTGATTAAATATGGTTCCAGGTAAAGTTTTAAAAGTATTTGTTATTAAAATATCCATAAGATTTTTGTTGTTTTTATTAAAGATCCCCTTTGTAGAATTAAAGAATCTGAAAAACTTTTCAGCGGCTTTGCATATGTCTGTAACAAATTTTGAAGCTTTAATAAGGCGACCATAAGTTTTTCTTTTCTGTAGGAGTGAAGTATTACCATCTTCTAAAGACTCCATGCATTTTTCACAACTGACAACTTTTTTTAAACCTCTTACTACAAAACCTGAAATATAACCAACTATATCTTCGACATATAGAGTGAGATCCCATGCATTGGAATTTAAATAACTTTTTTCGATGTCGTCCTTTATTGATGCCATATATTCTTGGTAAACCTTTGAATCTTCTAATCTTTCTCCCATCTCTGTGATTAAAATTTTTGGTTGCGAACCACAGGTTAATATTGGAATAGATTCCAGATCTATAGTATTTCCCGTATTTGGTGCTCTAATTTCAGAATGGACTAGTAATCTTTTGTAGGCAGCTTCGAATTGCCTAGCAGTTGGATTATTGTTAAACCCACCTTTACTCCTTATGGCACCAAAAAACAATTCCAAATGGTCCTGAGAAAGTTTGTACGTAAGAATATACTTCAATAACTGTTTTTCATTGACATAGTATTTGTACATTTCATGGAGGCTTTGCATGCAGATAAGAAATCCTAAAAATCCAGTACTTCTTCTTGACTTTATAACTGGACGTCCGTTTAAGTTAAGACCAATAATGTAAGACTTAATTAAATCAAAGAAATTAAATATCTTAGTTGAATTAATTTTTGATAAGGGTTTCTTAAACGAATACTTTGAAAGTCTATTTCTGGAATTGAAAATGTCAAATAAGTTATTGAATAATAATAAAAATTCTGATGTTGCCTCGGATTCCTTAAAATCAGGATACATTAAGTCTTCCCTTAAAAATGTCAAGGCATCACTGACGCTTTTGCTGATTGTTTGTGTTGCCAGCCTTACTTTCATTTTCTCTCTATGCCATGCAACATGCCTCTTGCGTAGCTTTGTGGCAGCATGTAACCCTTCCATATTTTGCGTGTCAACCAATTTCGTTATATATTGCCACTTTATAGTTTTTTTGTTTTGGTCTGTTAATTCGGCTTGGCTGGCAAGACAATTCCGAACAAGTTTTATCATATGGCATGGATCAAGATAAATAAAAACTGGATCTTTTGTTATTGGGTGGTCAAACGTTGTTTTTAAATTGAGAGTATCTGAAAAATTCGCTCCTAATTTCTCGCACATCGAAATGTTAGCTGGGGCTCCGTCAAAAGTTACTGATGTGACTATTACGCCACTTTCGTGAACAAACTCTAAACATTTTTTCAGTAACTCTGCTTTGTCGGCTGCCGACAATCCATCGATTAAAAAGTACCCCACGGGTATTTTCCATGAAGAATTAAGTCCCACCAGCATAAAAGCTAATGCTTCTCTAGCTTCGGGTAATAAATCGCTATCAATATTCGTTCCAACATCCACATATCCTGTGAACTTTGTCCCATTCCATTCAACTTGCTGCCTTATTGACATTTCGTCGAATACTAAGTTACAAAGTATCGGAGAAGAGGAATTCTTTTGCTTCAATTTTAACGCATTTAGTGCTTCATTGGTAAAACCTGGACTACCGTCTATAGATCGAAACCATCGGGAAATGGTTCCCAAGTGTGGCAAACTACGATTAAATGTATTTCTTACAAAGTTATATGCTTTTGGAGAATAAAATGCCAGTGTTAAAGCAAATGATCTCAATATGGGATTGTATTTTTGGCGAACTGGTCCTTTAAGCATTCTTTCAAAAATTTGTTCAGCTGGTCCATCAAGTGAAGCCTACAAAAAAAATAGCATTTTGTTATTTACAAGAAATTGAATTTCACTGTTGGTCTAAGTCTTCCTAGCTCATTCCAAATAAGGAAATCACTTCGAAAAAAATAGGTGCAAGCTGAGTTTTGGTACAATTATTCCTTAGCATCTGGGATATATCACCACATATTCTCCGTTAAAATCCTCCTTGAGCTTTGCTAGATATAAGGCTTCGAATGTCCTAAAAATCAGTTTTTTGCAATTTGCTCTAAAACTAACAAAAATTTTTTGCCACCCAGTAGTTAAAATGTTGATAGTTTATAATATTAAGCTTGATGCCCACTTGTACAAAACAAGTTTTACTAAAATTAAGTTTTTGCTTTTTTTGAAAGTAAAGGTTAGGAAAACAGTCAATACCAGCCGGACCACCAATAGGATTTTGAAAACTTTATTTTTATACAATGAGGAACTGTATGAGAGAAAAAAGCGTAATATTAAGATATTCAACTGCTGATTAGAAACAGATAGCAATATTCTTTAAATTTTAGAAAAGTGTTTGCCAAACTTACATGAATTTCCGTATTTTAGTTTTCAAAAAAATCGCTAAGCGCGCGAACTGATTTTTAGAATAAGGCCTCAAGGGGGATTTTGGCGGAGAATATTTGAGGATGTGTCCCACATGTTAAGGCAGGTTTTAGGATTTTTTCACCTAATATGACAGGGCTATTCCCAATAAGTCACTGATTTAAAATAGCATATATGCATATTTGCGAAGAGTTGAAAAATTAAGAATCTAAATGAGCAATATAAATACTACACTCATACTTTGGAACATTTCTCAAAAGTTTTCAAATACACCTTTTAAAAAATAGTTTTGCAAAAGTTGTTACCTTTATGGTTGACTCAGATGAATCGCTAATAAGTGATTTGTCCTTTAAATGTTCAATTAACTGGTTTAAGGTTGTTATTCTCAATTTTAGTCTTTTAACAGTCATTTGCAAGGTATGAATTTTTCGCCTTCTCTTCTCATCAAAATCTTTTACAAAAGCCAGGTTTCTTCTCCTTTTTTCAGGAGTGGAAAAATCACTGCTTGCCAGATCTCCAATATATCTCTTTCTGAAATCAAAAAGAAAATTAAAAACCAAAATCGCTAAATATAATTTTGCATGTTGTGATAAGGTTACCATAAGTAAGCCAGTAGCCGTTACCATGTTAAAAATATATGCTGATTTCAAAGTTATTATTTAAAAAATTCAACCCCCTGTTTTACTCTCTTAGCATCAACCAACTTTTATCAAATTTAAGTGGGCTCATTACAGACCCAAAACAGATTTTTTTTACGAAATTTAGGCAGATAGAACTTGTTGTATTGTAGACTGAAAAAAGTTCTAGCATTTACCTTCTGTTTATTTTGGCACTTCTTTGGTTTGTCAAATCCCCTTCAACTCCTGACAGAGAAGATGTCGATGTCTGTGGTTCATTAAAGCTGAAAGTAATAAAAAAATTATTTATCATAATTTATATGTACTTGATATTATATTATATTATGACAATTGATATATGTTAGAACTTTAGGTATCTATGAACATTTGAGATTGTTACCTTTTTAATATTTCTTCTACTTCTGAGGCAGTTTTTGTATCATCTGTTGCTGATCCTGTAGTTTCCTTAACTTTAACGCTGCTAAAAAAATAATGACTTTTTGATATAAATATTTTAGGTTTTTTTCAATTACTGAAAATTTGTGTAAATTACCTATCCATCTAAGTAAACAAATAAAGCAAGGATACCTTTTTATTGGTTCTTCAACATGTTGCGTCGACGGACCTGCAACATTCATGCCAGATTCTTCCCATTGAATTATTTGATCCTCAAATTGTCTGGAGGAGGGGCATGCAATACTTTGGTCAGTCGGCTCTTCGACTAGAGTTTCAAAAGGAATATCTCGTGATCTAAAAATATTTTAGCTATAACTTTTACATTTTTAATATTTACAAGATTAATGTTATAGTTTTCTACAGATGTGCATATGAGTCCCTTCATGTAACTAGGAAATATATAAAAACTCACCTTAAGGATTTTCCACCAGGTGAATCAAAAACAGTAGAGTCTGAACTAAAACCAAAAAATACATGTAAATAATCAGTCCTGTAGATAAACATTATTTTTGACATATACAAAAACATATGAATGTGTGATATAATGAGTTTTTGAAAAAACTTTGTTCAAAAATGTGTTTTTAAAATATTTATATTCAACCAAAAAATTCTGAGAAATTAAAACAAAGGGTACTTTGCTGGCTTTAAAAATTATGTCGGTTAGAATCATATGGAAAACTTTTTTATTATTAATTTTACAAAAAAACTTTTCTGTATAAAAAATTTTGCATGTTCTAAAACCTAAAATACAATAATCAGTTATCAAATTTTTTAAGGCATATAAGAGGTTTGTGAAAAAATATAAATTTTAGTCAAAAGTAAAATACCTTTATTTTTGACAATACCTATCGAAAATTGTTAAGAAAAGTTGATCTGAAATAAAACCCAGGTTTAAATATGCAGATAATGAAAAAATTACTTTTTATTTTCTGAAATGTGTCTACAATAACAATGCAAATATAACTGTAGTTAAATGTAACCTAAGATGCACTCAGATACATATAAAATGTACTATAGCCTTGAACAAACTTCATATTTTTTGAGAAACCTTGTATATGACTAAAAAAAAAATAAATATCTAATATTGGTATTTGAAGTTATAGAACATGCAGAACTTTTTTATGAAGAATCACTTATTTTCCTAAAATTAATAATAAAAACGTTTTCCATAGGGTTCCAAGTTACAGACATCCCATATAGAGCCCTCACTAAACTATTAAATACTTTTACAAAGTTAGTAAATAATCCAGAATTGTGTGCTTTTTATTTGCCCTTTGTTCAGCAATTTTTTTTCTTTTCATCTTCTTAAAAAAAACAGGGGTGGGTTTGCTAACTTTATATATCCACACTGAAATATCAAATATTTTAATGTTGATATTCCACAATTTTTGTGTGCTCTTAATTCCTCAGAATGGTTTTTAACCTGTTATGATACCTCCTGATTCTTTTTCGTTTGACATAGTTTCTTTATAAAGAAATTAAATTCATTCATTAAAAATACAATTCT
Source organism: Aspidapion aeneum (assembly GCA_963576565.1). NCBI lineage: Eukaryota > Metazoa > Arthropoda > Insecta > Coleoptera > Brentidae > Aspidapion > Aspidapion aeneum. The sequence continues at coordinate 3,719,785 of OY755043.1, read as the reverse complement.
TCTAAAATACAGGGTTTAAAACACAGACATACAGTCAGGGACTTTTAAAATTACCAGTGTATGTTTTTTCTGTCAAAATTAATCATTTAAATAAATTTAAAAAAATGTTTAAATATGTATGTATACAGACAGAGGTAAGGTTCACAATTTTTTTGTTTTGGTTCAAACTACTTTTCTGAATTTCAAATAGGGATATTTTTTATTTTCGAGGACGGCAATTTAAAAAGTCCCCGTCTGTACCTAACATTAAAGCACTACCTAATTATGAAATACCAACATCAAAAAAAGATTTAATATTTCAGTGTGGGCTTGCTGGGTTTATATAAAGCTGGCAGCTCACCCCTGCAGGATAACATCCTGTCATGGCTTAATTGCCATGGGTCACTATTGCTATCTCGCTAACTACAAGAACTACAAGGTTGGTCAAATTAGATAAAATGAGCTGTTTTTAGGGGAAATTAAAAATCTGGTTTCTCATTAAAAAAAAAACTATTCTATCCCGAGCTACGGCGGTTTTTCGAAAAATTGCTTAAAACTATTTTATCACATATCTCAATAAGCTACTAGCTTTTAGAAAAAAATCGTCAAGGATTTTTTTTGCATTTTTGACGTTTTTTAATTTGGTATTTTTTATAAAAATTTACTAAGTCTAGTTTTCAAGATATTACCATTAACTTACTTTTTTAGATACAGACCTGTATTTTTTATATTTTAATGTTCATATTTGTTTGGATTTTAATGCTAAAAAATGGTATTTAAGTTTTTTGTCACTTTTACCGTTTTATCATAGCTTGAACCAACATGGGAGCAAATTTTGAAAATACACCGTAGCTCGGGATATAATAGTTTTTTTTTAAATTTCAAACTAGATTTTTAGTCTCCCCCAAAAACTGCTTATTATATCTAATATGAATAACCTTGTAGTTCTTATAGTTACTGAGATAGCAATAGTGGCCCATGGCAATTAAGACACCCTGTATATTTGTTGAGAAGCCAGACTTGTTTAGCTATGTTTATGTAGGTCAATTTTTTTCGCAGTTCTGAATTTTTACTTTAACTTATATTATCCCAAGTATTTTTTTTTCTTAAAAATGTATATTTTTAATATTTTTTAGTTAGTAGGTTAGAATCTGTATATATTATGTAGTTATTTAAGAAAATACATTTGACCAATAGTAGTACACCCTACATAAACTTAAAATGTAATTGGTATTCAAATACATTGCAGGATATGGAGCCAGCAAGCAATTTTTTAGCTGTATACTGTACTTAAACAGGTATGATGGATCAAAAAAGGTTAATATCACCCTGTATAAATTTTACAAAAAAAATATGTTTAATTGGGATTAAGCCATTCAAAATGGTTATAAAATTTTAGTAAAAACCCTTACCTGTATGATGCAGAATCTACAAAAACAGAAGTGTCAAACCTAGGTTCGCCATCTGGCCTGATTTGTTTTTTTCCATTAGTACTTATAGTGATGATATCACTGGGATCAAAATGGTCTGAGCAAATAAATGCATATTTAATTATTGGTTTATTTTCCAACCCCAAAATGGATATCCACCTTTGTCTTTTTTCAGGTTTTTGAGGAAACCTAGAAAAAAATTGTATTAAAAGGTTTTTCCAAAAATTTAAACTTTTTTTAAAGTTTTTAACAAATTTTTGTCCTTTTTATTTTCCGAAAAACCAAGAATTTGAATTATTTTTTCCATCAAAACCACGGAAGCTACACCACTGGTTACCTTAAAGGCAAACTAATGTTATGATAAAAAAAACATAAAGATGCTTACCTTCGAAATATCAATTGTGGACTGGAATAGTCCATTTTTTTGCAAACAACACATTGGTGCACCATTATTTTTGTCTTTTAAATAGTTTTTCTTTCAAATAATTTCAAAATGCTCACAAAAAACGTAAAAATTCACTCACTAAACGTAAAACTCCGCGCTGAAACACTGTACTCGCAAAAATGGCCGACTAAACCACGGAACACAAAGGACGACACAGCCGTGACGTCGGTGTCTACGTTGCGACGTTGTCGACCTTATGATTTTAAGCCTAAATATAAAGAAAAAGCACATTGCTGAGGTTTAAGTAATCTTAAAAATGTTCTGTTAGGAAAAGCACCGCACCGAGACGGCAAACATGCATTTTACCATAAAAGCTGCTGGATTGCTTACTTTTGTAAACAGTTTTATCTGGTGTTTGTTTATTAATCTAAGGTTGAGAGGTTCTGGCAGAAGATAGACCAGAATGGAGACGTGTCGTGAACAACTACAACACAGAGTCAAACATACGCCGTCGAAACCCATCGGCGCAGGGTAATTTCGAGTGTCCTGAATGTGGCAGAGTGATAAGTTCAAGAATAGGTCCACAGATGACAGTGTTAAATGTGAAAACCTATAACTATGTACCTGAACTAGTGTGGTAAGGTCTTTAGTGCCTATTTATAACTATTACGATTTACATGAACTTAAGTACCTGTGCATTTTGTGCAACTTTATACTCGCTAACGAGTTAAGCAATATATATATATATATATATATATATATATATATATATATATATATATATATATATATATATATATATAATCCCAAACCTAAACAGTAGTACTAAGTAAATTAAACAGTTAAATCTTATTTAATCCACATTTAAAATATGGCTAAATAAATATATTTACAACAAACCTACAAACAGTTCCCAAATTCTAAAGAATAAATATTAGAATGCAAAAGTTTAATAACACCCTTTTTAATACCCTGAGAGTTTCTCGTTCCTGTATTGAGACACCGCAGACATCCATAGATGGAACTTTTTCGAAAATTTATGTTTAGTCTTCGGTGGCTTAATGTAGAGAGCATTTGCGTACAAATCAAGAGATTCCGGGTTCGAGTCCCGGCCGAAGACAGAAAACTTTTTTCTTATTTTCCTTTCTTTAATTTCAGTTGTTTGTTTACAAAGATTTTTATTCCAGAGTTTTTTAACAAAAAAATGCTTTTAAATACATTGTTCGACATTGTTGCGCTATGCCGGTCGTAACCTTAAAGCTCTTTTCTCTCTTCTAAGTTTTTCAAAGGCCAGCCTTCCGGAATATTTATAAAGAGTTCCCGGAGGAATTAATGTGGACTTATGGCCGTATTCTCCTAAGAGTATTTGGTTGCATTAAAATGTAAAGCTTTAGGAAAAAAGAGCAATTTATCCTTGGACGGCTTTACTTTGCTGTTGCACATTTTTCTACTTTTAATAAATAAGAAAAAGCAATGAATTTTTGTAATATGAAAGCTCTGTGCTCTTCGCAAATCTATAGAGTATAGAGGCCAATAATGCAGCTGGTTGACTAATAGTGCCATCTAATTATCTTCATAACTATTACTTAGTTGTTTTTGGTCATGTTAAAAGTTTGCAAATAATTAGAAAAATACTGTAAAAGATCACTTGAACGGAGGGCGAGAGGGGGAGGCCCTCTCCCCCCAATTTAAACAAATTTAACTCGAAAAATTAAGTTTTAAGTTACTAATCAAAAATATTTTTTTACTCACTTTGAGTATCACTTATTTACTGAGTTACAAAAATGAATATTTAAGATTTTTACATTATTATATATATTTTTACAAAATGCCACAAGAAAAATAAAAAACACATATTTTAAATATTTTCCCCATTTTTCGTAGGCCTATGGAACGTGCACTACTGCTTTTAGAGGGTACTAGCACAGAAAATATAGGTTAGTATACTTTGTGGTACTAGGGTACATGGTTGAAAAGGAAATTTTATCCGCTTGCAAAATGATATTTAAAATATTTTTAGAAAAGGTGACCGTTTTGAGTTATTAGCAAAGAACCGTCAAAAGCACGTTTAATGGGGGGAACCACCCCCTGCCAGGGTTAAGGGGGGTAGTTCACTTTTGTAAAATGTTCGGGATCCATACCAATTGTGTTGCATCTATTCCGTAGGGCCTGAACTTTGAATTAATAATTATAAGCTTAATTTACCGAATGCTGCCCAGGTCAATCTTACTCGTCTCTTGCTTTGCGCCGTTTGGTTTTCTTTTTTAGTTTAATAATTTGTCACAGATACTATATTCCTCCAATTGTTTTATTTTTTCTTGGTTTATTCTGATCGTGATATCTTCATCTGTATTTTTTATGATTTTAGTTTTAGCGTAGTTCATACTCAAGTCTATATTTTTAGCTTTTGTATCTAGTTCTTCCCGCATTTTTATCAGTTCCCGTTTCTTATCTGTTATTAAGGCGATATCGTCAGCATATCTTAGGTGGTTCAAGTATTGTCCGCTTACTTTGATTCCTACTTCTTACCAATGTAACTTTTTTAAAATATCTTCTAGGGTCTTTATTTACTGTCTATTATATCAGTAGTATCTAATTTCCAAACTATATCTAAAATTAAGCCAATTAGTAGATACACCAGGATTATGTTTCTGATGTTTAAAATTATATTACGACATTCAATTTACATTCTAGAGTCCTCTTTTTGAAATATTAAATCTATGTACTTATGCTGTGTATGACACTACACCACAGAAAACCACCGGCGGCTCCTGTCAATACAACATGATAGTGCCATAATTTTGAGTCGGTAAAAAATAATTCGGGGTGTTGCGCCCAAATGTTTACCCACACGTCATTAAAAAACATACCTACCACTACTATCTTTGGGATTTCTAACTTTATTTTTTTTAAGAAACTAACCCGTAAAATGTATTCTAAAGGGCGTAAATTAAAACATTTATGCTCCACCCACAAAAATAATGCGTGTAATACAACTAACTGATGGCCTGTGCCAGGCACAAAATTTATTTGTTTTTCCCCATTCAAACAACACTGAAAGGGCCCTATCACTGTCACTCATATAGGCTGCTGATAAAATCCATCTCTGTTCGAAGGAGACAACAGAAACGTGACCCACACACACTCTCTATAAGTTTGTGTAGACGCCCCGGGTCGCTCGCCTGCTCTTCCTCTCTTTTAAATATGGTGCATTGAAGAGAACTAGCGAACCTCTAGGGCGCCCCGGTGTCTCTAGTCGAACCCACCATCTGTGTGCAGCGTGTTCTACGCTGCTTTGGCTTTCAGTCAGCGTTGCCACCTCTACCGATTTTTCGGTAGATCTACCGATTTAGCCTTTTACTTTACGATATACCGAATTACCATAGTTTTCTACCGATTTTTTTTTTCGATAAAAACTTGTTTTTTTTTTGATACGCCTCGTGATCTCGATTACCAAAAAAACACCATAAATAAAATACTCTTTTTATGTAAAATCCTATGTAGAATAAAAATTTTATTTCAAGCCATTGTCTTTAAAAGTGTATTTATGGCGCCATCTCTTGGATTTTGCGATATACTCAGCCGGCAGTCTCAAGGGGCATTAAAGATCACGCTCAAAGAAATTCAAGGAACCCTAGAAGACGCATCCCCATTATTTAATACGCAAATTCATTCATCATGCATGAAATCTCAGAAAATTTTGCCGAATTCTCGCAGGCAACACTGTAAGAGGTATAAAAGAGAAATCGAGGAAAAAACCATGGGCGTGCAGATTTTGTTGAAAATAAAATAAATATATTATAGACATTTTCCTATAAAATTTTTGCACCCAAAATTATAAAATTTAAATAAGTGTAAAATATTACCGGTACAGCTTTGACAGCCATTCTATTTTTACAGAATTAATTTTTTTATCGATTTATAATATTAGAAATCAATAACAATTACAGCTGGTAATATCCGTAGTTTTGATTTTTATTATTTTTCCCTAAAGATAAGAAATCTACTTTATATTATTTTTTCTGGATATAGAAAAGTGTTACTTTAATCCCTAAAATTTAAAACACAGGTAAAAGTGTTTCTTTTTATTTCAAATTGTCAAAGGTGTTTTTTTAGCTTTTTACTCTTTCACCTTGGTAATACATTGCTCTTAGTAAATTTTTTACAGTAAGTAGATTTGTTCTGTTAAAAAAAGTCAAAAACTCCGAATTATATACTCAGACCTTGAGATATTTATCAAAATTTTTGCATCAGGATTTAAAGAGTCTATTTGATCCCCTAGTGTACAGGGTGCATTTTCGACACTTTTGGGTGTTTTCGGTTTCTATGTTTATAATATTGATATGCGATGTTTACCATCATTATTCTCTTCAAATTAAAGCACACTAAGGTGTAGTCGTTTTTTCTTCAATCTTCTCTAGAAGTTCCCGAAACCACCCAAATGATAAAAATGGGACAGCCTATATTTATAATATAGATTTTTTGTTATATTTTATCAGCAAAACTCTTGCCTCGAAATAAAAAGCACTCATTGGTTTATTTTACCAAAATCCATTTATTAGTTTATTAAACTCTAGCAATTAGTTTTTTTAGAAAATATTTGGTATGAGTCTGTGTTTTTTTACATTTGCAAATGTTAAAAAATATGACTTATTCAGTTTTATCAACAAAATACTTTTGATTTCCATAAAAAAATCTATTTAATTTTTATTTACCAAATAAAATAAAAATGAAAAAATATTATTTATAATTAAGTGATTATTATACAGGGTGTCCCATAACTTAGGCGCCGTAGTGCAGCAGGTGATAGAGGAGGTTATTTCCAAGAAAAAAGTTTATATAACATGGGGTCAACATTCATCTGTTTTTTAAGATATAGGATTTTTAAAGAGGAGTGGGTGAAAACCGGTTATACAAAAAAAAATCTGTGACAGCCAGCTGAATACTCAGCTAATTGTGATTAAAAAATGTGGTACTCCTTTTTTGATAATATTACAAATGGAGGAGGTACGGGCTGTCAAAATAACCTCGAAAATGTATAAAAAATTATATTTTTTTTTAAATTAATTTATGCTTTCTCTTTTAAAAAATATCAATAATATTTTATTATTATGTCTCGCTAGAGACTTGTTTTTATTAACAAAAAATATTTGAAAAACATTGCATTTAATATGGCATTCATAAAAGTTCATACCAAAAAAATAGTATTTTCTAAAAAAATTGACTGATTTGTTAAAATTAATTTCAATTTACTGCTTTTTTTCTAATACAAGACTACCCAATTTCATATTTTTACTGCGTTTTTTTAAAGTTATTATCACAAAAGTTAAAAAAATTGCCAACAACAAGTTTTTGATCAGACATGACCTCCTCTATCACTTGTTGGCCTATGGCCCCTAAGTTATGGGACACCCTATATATACAAACATTATTAAATTTGGCAAATATAAGAATTAAGAACAATATTTTAATCCATTTGACTCAAGGCTCTCTTTTAATTAATCACCAGGGACTATGCAGTAAGTAAGTGAAAAGGAAGTCAAAACTCTTTTTTTTCTGTGTAAAAGTAGGTACTACCTTTTTTCTTCTTATAGTTATATTTGTTAATTCTAACTACTTTTTTACATCATTATATGATGATCGAACATCAAAAACAACCAGTGATAATATATTATGTATACTTTATAATAAAAAGAGATAGTTGAATATTTAACTACCAACCACTAGTAGTAAGTAGTTTTTTTAATTTGAACTAGTCTTTCACACCTGCTCTTGGGCAAGGCATTTCATACAAGATAGTGCCTACTAGGTGCTAAACGAACATACTGAGGATCAACGTGGTCAGAACAAAGAATGCCCATTTTGACAGAATTTTCTCCTTATTAAGGCCAATAATCTCCCTCCAAAGCTCTCTCTTGTTTGGATCAGTGGGGAATCTAGTAAACTCATAAATTTGAATATTTTTAAAATGTTTAATAACTGTACAGTAGCATGACATAACATAACATTACAGAGTGAAAATGGTTGTTTGCATAAGAAATATATTTTTTTATATATTATTGCCAGAATAAATTCAAAAACTTTTCCAAAAAAACCCAAACACTAGAGGTGGGAAAATAAGGGAATTTGCAACAATATGTTAAAACTTCTTTGTAAAATAAATCACTAATATTTTGTAAAAAAAGTTATAAACCACACCACTGTCTTACCAAATCGTAAACAATATGACGGTTTCTGGAAGAGATTCAAACTTACCGGTGAAATGATAAATCCAGCCACTTCTCTTCACTTTTGTCACACTTCTTAAGCATTTTTAAAGTTATTTAATAAAAAAAATCTTAATTTTGTGATCAATATTGCAAAAAAAACAACGAAAACGCACGTTTATTCGGATAACCTCTCAAAGGCAACAATAAATGATGCAAGGGTGACGTTTGGTCTACATGGTTGCCGCTATTAATTTTTTTTCTGAAAAATAGCGAACAAAAATCAGTTTTTTGCATTTTACGCGTCGTAGGGCAAAATTTAATGTATGAGAAATATTACCCATAGAATTCCCTACAATCGGTCTCCATAGTCTATAGGTCTACAACCACAAGTTTAGAAGAAAATTTGAAAAAATTATGTTTTTTGCAATTTATGCAAAAACGGTAAGTCATAAAAAAAACTTTATTGACATAAAATGATCAAGACACAATTCTCTACAATGCGACAATGACAATTTACATCTCTACAACCATATGTGTTGAAGACAGAGGGTGCCGAAAATGCCCATTATATACTTTTTTTCGTTTTACGCAAAAACCATAAGTCATAGAGCTGTGACTCACATAGGTGAATTGTAGAGAATGGCGTCCTGGAGATTTCTTGTCTATAATGTGTTTTTCTAGGACCTACCGTTTTTACATAAAATAAAATAATATTTTTTGCAAATTTGGCGCCCTATATGTTCTACACGTAGTTGTAAACCTGTGGCCCAAAAGGAAAGAATGTAGAAAATTGTGTCCTTTAACATTTTATGTTTATAAAGTTTCTATCTACGACTAAAAAAAAACACAATTTTTGACAACTTAGCTGCCATCTACCTTCTAAACATGTCGTTGTAGACCTATAGACTATGGAGATTGATTGTGAAGACTCGTATGGGTAATATTTCTCTTAAATAAAATTCTTCTCTACGACTTACCGTTTTTGTGTAAAATGCAAAAAACTGATTTTTGTCAATTTTGGTGCTCTCTATCTTCTATACATGTAAGTCTAGAGCTATAACCTTTAAGAAAAATTGTAAAGGAATTTTTGAAGTGTAAACTTCTTTAGGCGCGTTTAGTAGTTTTTGTGGGTACTGAATTGAACTGAGCCGTCAGACTCGGCTATGTAACGCTCATTCGGGTGAAGTCGGCTCGAGTCGACTAACTGTGAGAGGAACATTCAGCGAGCAATATGATGATGCAGATGAAGGCCAGTATTATTAATTTCGCCTTGTTAAAGTTTACACTTCTGCCATGTGGTCTTAAGCACACACAATTTTTTTTGTCAACAAAGGTTTTCTCTGCGACGTTCCATTTTCGCGTAAAATCAAATCAAAACACTTTTTGAGTTTTCCAGAGTTGCCCAGGAGAGGGTTGTAGACTAATTTATATATATATATATATATATATATATATATATATATATATATATATATATATATATATATACTATATAAAGAAAAGTTTTTTTTATTTTTCGTGATCAAAACATTTAACTTAAATTTATTTGGACTAAAAGCAAGAGTTATTTTTATACCGAAAACATTTGTAGTGAGAACAATAATTAATAGTTAAAAGTGCAGTTTAGTCATCTGGTTTTAATAACTTTTTAAATACCACCTAGGAAGACAAAACTAATAAACTATTTATGAACTCTAACCTCACACCAAAGAAATTTAATTAAACTTACTTTTAGTTGAACATTTTTCACACTTAAATGGAGTCCCGTTTTTTTCAGAAAACCGAAAACCAAATCAATATTTTAAACTGCGCATTCGCTACCGTACTTTTTCTTCTCACATAAAATATCTCCCTCTCAGCTGTGGTCGAGCATGTGTGAAGTTAGTAAGAGGAAGATAATTTTATGTGATCAGAAAAAGAGAGGTGCGCATGTGCAGTTTAAAAAAATGGTTTGCATTACAGGATATCGCCGCTAGTTATGTTGTGTTCCTGCAAAAAACAAGCTCAAGTTGGTTGACTGCACAAAAATTGCAATTTTGTGCTAATCGTTGTACGTTCTATAAAAATCGACAATCAACAATCTTCGCAAAAAACCAACTTTAGCTGATTATTTCTAATTTATACTTTCCTTTTAATTCAAAATAGATAAGGATTTAAACCGCCACATAGATCTATAACAACAGGGACTTAAAAGCAAATGTTTTATGATTTTTGTTAAGTTTAGGTACCTATGTAAACAAAAATTTACCGATTGATTATTGGATAACATATTCTAACTTAAAAAAAAACTTTTTTTCAAACATTTGTATACATATGTGCATATAGGTACACAGACAGACATGCATACATACATATCTAGAGGTTATACTTACAACCTAGAATTAAATTGTATAGAAAAACGTTATTAATGATAAGATCTCAAAAAAAAATCAATGAAAACAATCCTTTTCTCACATAGGATGGTAAACATATTCTATAACAGATACATGTATAGCAATCCAAAACGTAAGCCGAATTCAAAAACAAAATATTTTTTTGATTTTTATTAGTTACCATTTTACTTATGTACCTACATCAAAATTACAAGTTATAAAAGTACTGGCAACATTGTTGCGAATTTGAAAGAAATCCCCAGTATAATACTTTTTGTGTCTGATGAAGTTTAGGATTTCTATACGGGGTCTACCTTTAGTTGAATGTTTTTGATCACGCTATTATAAAAGATGATGCGAGAAGCCATTCGATCGGCCTTGTGAAACCCCTGAGGTTACTTGCCAGTAAATTGAATGATTCCCAGAAAATTACTACTCACACGATTTTCACGTTGTTTATTTTGGTATTTTGTCAGTAAAAACAAATCGTAGAAATACAATTTACCTACTAAATCAATCCAAACTATCGATAGTTCTCCAGATGATTAAAAAATCTACCGAAATCTACCGATTTTTCTCGAAGCCTTCTACCGAAGACCTTAGGGTCGAGGGTGGCAACGCTACTTTCAGTGCAATTATCGCGTCGGATCGAGTGGAAGTGTGCATAAAAGAAAATAAAAATGTTTTAAAAATAGGGTAGCGCCCTGGCACGAGCCGCCACTGCGGAAAACACGATGTTATTCAATTTAATTTTATTTTATTTAATTAAAATAAATCCTTGACTGCCTTTTAGTGCGACTCGACGCGACCCTTCAAGCCACAGCTAAATTAAATTAAATCCGTTTTTTAACTTTTAATTTGTGGTCAAAAAGGGAAAAAAAATTAAACACTCCACTATTATTAAGCTGTCTCTTTTGCTTAGTCAGGAATGTTAGGGACGGAAATAAAGTACCTGGGTGAAATATGCCCATGTTTAAAATATGCACACCCATTGGTAATTTCGAAACTCCAAAATGGTAGTGGGTTCATTTACAGGGAAAAAATGCTGCATTTTCCCAAACGACAACAACAGCCCGTCAAGCCTAATCCTACAATATAGCAGGGTCTTTTGTATTTTAAAGTGCGTATACACGAAACTGCAAACTTTTTAGCATCCACGGAAAAACAACAAACACGCATTGAAATGAAAACTCGACAACAAACTGCCGATGCCATCCCCAAGGATCTCCGAACACACAAAGAGGAGCCGAAAAAAGCTGGTTTTCGGCAAACGGCTTGCAAGCGGCGCGCGTGCAACTTGAAAACACAAAAACAGGACGAATTCATGCTTGCGAGTGTGAGCTGCGCGCGAGCGTTGCACATACAACGCGTTCGCGGAGCAGTTTGGTGTAGACCTACTCTTAGAGGTGCATGCTTTAAAAAATACAAGATTTTGTCACTGCAACATAAACAATTAAAAAGAAAAATTTGAAATAAAATATTTGTGTTATTAATTTCTACTTTAGTTATGTACTTTATTTAAATCTTAAATGTACGTTTTTTATTCTGTTCTTTCTTTTATTTTACAAATATTATTTCTACAAAAATAATTAGATGCTTTGTATTTTTTTTTAGTTTCGCAACGTGAAGCTGCCAGTACTCATATTTTTTATAAAGAAATTATGTAACCTAAAAAAAGCTAGTAGTAGTAGTAGTAGTGGGGGGGGTTGACTCGCAGGTCTGACAAGTAGGCCAGAGTAGGCCCTTTTTGCCATGCCCCAAGTCTCTCCCTTAACCCACTCTCTGCACTTCCCTTTGATGGTCGGGTAACTCATTGGGCCTTCCTGTTCTCTTTACAAAGTCCAGTAAGTCTGCCCATTTGAGCATGTGCAGTTCTTCCTCGCTCAGAGTTGGCGCTCCGAGTACCTGTTGTCTCATCCTTGCGTAGGCCTCGCATCTGCCACGAGGTGTCTTGATGTCTCTTCTTCCTGTCCACAGGCTGGGCAGGTAGGGTCATTCTCGATTCCTATACGTGTCATGTGCTTCCTCAACCGGTTATGTCCGGTTAGAGTACCTATCAGCAGTCCGAGGTCTTTTCGTGTTCGTCCCAGCATCCATCTAATTCTGGTCGCTTTTGGACGGTCTACGAATTCTCTGGTCTGTCTGCAACCCGTTCCTGTTTCCCAAGAGTTTAATAGCGCGTCCTGGGCCCATTTGTTGAGTCCGCTTTGCACGTGTCTTTTTGTCACGCCCAAAAGTGGCTCCGGTCCTACATAGGCGGTTCCTGCCCCGAGTCGTGCGAGTTCGTCCGCCTTCTCGTTGCCTGGTACCCCCGTATGTCCCGGAACCCAAACCAGCGTCACCCGTTTGCCATCGCTTAAAGTCTCCAGCGCCTCTGCGCATTCTTCCACCAAGCCGTCAGCAATCTTGGGTGCGTTTAGCGCCTTCAGGGTGGCTTGACTGTCAAAGCATATATATAAAAGCTCCTCTTCGCTGTTCCGAACCTCTTTTAGGGTTGCCGCCATTATTATGGCGTAGACTTCTGCTTGAAAAACAGTAGCCTGCTCACCGAGCGAGTAGCTCTTCTGAACATCTAGTTTTTCCACGTATACTCTCGCTCCTGTGGTTTGCCTCTCTGATAGTTTGGATCCATCAGTGTAGCAAACTAAAGCGCTCTCCTCAAACATCATTTCGTCTCTCTGCCACGCTTCCCTGTCTGGGATGTGGATTTTGTACCTCTTCTCGAGCCTCCAAGGTGCGTGTGCTCTGCTGACTGTCATTGACGTGAGGGGGATTTCTCTAATTGTCAGCTCTTCTATATAAAAAAAAAGCTAAGTCATATTCTGAAAAAGATCTGGAAAAAGCACTCTAGACCTCTAAAAATGCGCAATATTAATATTGATGAAGTTAGAGTTCGACATACGACGAAATTAGGCAAAGTTCCTGACGCTACAATAGAACAAAATTTTATTTTTTATTTCAATTAAAAAATATTTTGGCTAAAATATTAAAGAATACTTAACCTAAGACATTAGGGTCCATTTCACCGACTTTTTCGTTACTTAGATTAAAGCGTTTCTTAATATAATCAAAATATGACGTAATAAGAAACACTTAAGGCTAGTAGTAGTAGTAGTAGTGGGGGGGGGTTGACCCGCAGGTCTGACAAGTAAGCCAGAGTAGGCCCTTTTTGCCATGCCCCAAGTCTGTCCCTTAACCCCCTCTCTGCACTTCCCTTTGATGGTCGGGTAACTCATTGGGCCTTCCTGTTCTCTTTACAAAGTCCAGTAAGTCTGCCCATTTGAGCATGTGCAGTTCTTCCTCGCTCAGAGTTGGCGCTCCGAGTGCCTGTTGTCTCATCCTTGCGTAGGCCTCGCATTCTGCCACGAGGTGTCTTGATGTCTCTTCTTCCTGTCCACAGGCTGGGCAGGTAGGGTCATTCTCGACTCCTATACGTGTCATGTGCTTCCTCAACCGGTTATGTCCGGTTAGAGTATCTATCAGCAGTCCGAGGTCTTTTCGTGTCCGTCCCAGCATCCATCTAATTCTGGTCGCTTTTGGACGGTCTACGAATTCTCTGGTCTGTCTGCAACCCGTTTCTGTTTCCCAGGAGTTTAATAGCGCGTCCTGGGCCCATTTGTTGAGTCCGCTTTGCACTTGTCTTTTTGTCACGCCCAAACACTTAAGGCTAAGTAACAAAAAAAAAGTCGGTGCGATGGGCTATAAATTTCCTAAAACTAAAAAGAGTCACTTAAGCTGATAAATGTAGGGCAGTTTACGCAAGAAATCAGTTATATTTAACACTATTATTTATTAAATCAGGGCTATCAAAACAGACGGGCCATGATCCTCCACTTTACTGACGTCACATCGGCAGATTTTTTTTTTGATGTCATGCCACGACATAGCTAATTGTCTTTATAATATTAAAGTTAATGACGGTTAATAATATTTGTTTTTTTTTAAAGCTGGTTTTGGGATTGTTTTTACTATATTCTTGCAGAACGATTTTTTTTAAATGTATAGTAATCCTTAATTTTTCAGAGCCGCTTCATTAGCTTACACAAAAATTAAATTTAAAGCTGAAGCGAATGTGTTCGTTTCTGCGTGGAAAGTAATCGGATTACCTACATCTATTTGTTTATATTCGGCACTCGGCAGACTTTTAAAACTTAATATAGTTATTTACATGTGTTTACAAAAATTACAACATCAAAAAATGATTTTTTTAGTGTAATTTTGTTTTAAAAAGATTAACGCTCGTATTTTTGAATTCCAAATGAACTTTATTGTAAAAAATCATTCAAAAATCAAAAAAGTTTTAAAATATAAACAAATAAACAAATGCCATGACAAAGACAGATGACAAAGTCAAATACATGTCAAATGTCACAGTTGGCATGCAGTACATGGCGGGTAATTTGATTTCAAAATAAGGAATGCTAAATCTAGAAGATTTTAACCATTTAATCATCTTGCATGCTTACAAAAGTTTGGTGGAATATCAGGATGGTGTCTGAGAATATTTTACTGAAATTTCGCGAAAATCTGTAGTGCCATTTTGATAATATCATAAAAAAACATCTGACCTCCCATAAGACCCAATGTAAAAGTCAGCACCCCGAGAACAGCTAATTTTTTCAGGGTCATTTCCTGTATTTTTTTGTTGGCCTTGATTAAATATATCATTTATAGTTCATTCCATAATTTTTGAGATAACTTTTTGATAGAAATCAGCTGTTACCATAACAAATAGTATAGACCAGCGAAAAAAAAATCGTAAAAAGTTATCCCAAAAATAATGATATGGACTTTAAATATACCTATTACTTCAAAATTAATCCCTTAAATAAAAATAAATTTATCATGTCATGAGTTTAAAATTTTACGCGAAAATTCTAGGAAGATCTTTGTTCAAGGAGATGTTAAGGACTTAATTGCGGCAAAATGAGCGTCACATTTTTCAGCGGTTTTCAAGCTTTTGTATTTTTCGCAAATAGTTTT
The DNA here is from genome assembly GCA_963576565.1 of Aspidapion aeneum. Lineage (NCBI taxonomy): Eukaryota > Metazoa > Arthropoda > Insecta > Coleoptera > Brentidae > Aspidapion > Aspidapion aeneum. Next base: position 3,704,427 of record OY755043.1, on the reverse strand, counting down.
CTTTTGAACTCCAAATAAAATATCGCCACGAATTTTTTCATTTTTATCTTTAGTTAAGGCGAAAAATAAATTACATCCATTTTGAAAATAACATAAAATTATTCAAAAACTTCAGGAAAATAGGAAGAGAGAGAGAGAGAAAGATAGAGAGAGAGAGTGCATTTTTGATTTGTATTTTTCTATTACGCGTCTCTATTCCATACAACACCGTGCTTTTCACCATTGTTTCATAAATGTTAAATTTGTATTATTTTTATCTCTGCCCCATAAAAAGGCATCCAATAACTTTTTTGCTTTTTCTATTCTTTTTTGCACTTCTGTACAGTCTGTTTCTGTCTTATCAAATGTGACATACATACATATTTGAGATACTGTCTTTATTTATTTAAGTTTTGGTTAGTAAGTATCTCTACGCTAACCGAGTCAACTTATCAACTATCCTGGGCCCCTCGCCTACCTCAACTGGACAGCGCAATTCGACTTGCTAGCGCATTTGCAGGAGCGTTTGTATTCAAACCTGTTATTGAAATGTTATAAAAATAAACATTTGATTTAAAGTTATTAGTTGTGTTGTGCGCATTTCTCCGCGCGCAATGGGATAAAAATTATAAAAATAATGGATGTACAAAATTTAGTTTCCATGGGTTACTTATTTCAAGAAACATTATACCAACAAACATGTTTTATCGTATTGTAATGGTAGTTGTACGGGCACTGAGACAACCTTCCCTTCCGGGGTCCCTAAAATATGCCCCCATTTTAAACTCGATCACGTCCCAATTGAATACGGAACGGGACATTTCCATAATAAATTTCCGTCGTAGTTGCAGACCTAGCATAGCAGCAGCAAGGCGGCGTTCATCTTTGACAGTTTTTGAGAGTCAGAAAATATAATTAGTCACAGTCCAAGGTTTTTATACTTTTAAACAGGTTGTCTACAGAATTTGATCAGTCAGGTGAACTTAACTGGATGACTGTAGCTGCGTCATCGGTTTCCATAACACAAATGGTTTTAGGCAAACTGAAGACGTAGATTTTTTAATCTGATTACAGCCAGTCAGGTTCAATGACCTTTCAACTTCTGTAGGTAACATATGTAAACGTTTAAAGACCGATTACAAAGAATAGGAGAAAGACCGGCCCGGGCGCGGAAATATCACGTGACCGTAGGAGGGTCACAAAAGAACGCCTCCCAGCCAGATGTCATTATAAAACATGTGTGTTTTCAGTTTGGTATGTTTGTTTACGTCGATTTTTTTTTAATTCGGCCATGAATTTTATGTGAATTTTATCAAAGTTATTAAAATAACGCAGCCCACGAAAAAGACAACAATGCCGCGAACGTGTAGTGTTGTTGGTTGTCGGTCCAACTATAAAACTGAAACCGAATATATGTCAACTTTTAATTTGCAAGTGGATAAAAAAAAGCATAAAATTTAGTTGAGAAAAATTCATAATGATTTAAGTATCTTAAAACGTCCACAAGTTTGCATTAAACATTTTCCTAACGAGCAGGTTATTTGGTTTGATAAGTGTGTTGTAAATGGAGAGTGTTGAAAATGTTTCGAAATACCAAAATAGACAACCTGTATCTACTGTTCGATTAGCTGATGTCCAGAGGCAACAACTGGAAACTGCAATACAAGAAAGTCTTGAAACACTTTGAGCTCATAAGAAATCAAAAGTTTTATCAAATATTGAGGACATTTCAAGATGTTGTTGTTCTAATACTAAAATAAACAAAAATAGGATTTTTACCCAAGAACGTGACACAGTCTGCTTGTGTGTCCATACCAAAAAACAAACTGCCAAAAAAAGAAGTTGGAGTTTTATTTTTGGACAGCACCGATACACTTGAAGAGCTAATGCAGTTTATTGAAATGAAAGTTGCAAACGGGAAAGAAGTGGTAAAAGATAAGATTGATCAAGTAATAGACATCCTTAGTGACATTTTCGATAGTGAGAGTGAAAAATGTGTTCAATTGTCATTTAATATTGAACAATTATGTCTCTTGAAAAGGTCACCTGAGAATCGAAGATATTGTGGATACACCTTAATGTTGGCTTCATCTTTGTTTATCCAGTCATCCAGTGCATACATATCAATTTACAAAACTAAGGTAATATGTCTTCTGCACCCTCGCAATATTAAAAAACTGATTTGTAAAATATCGTTAACAGATAGTAATCTCTCCGGTAGTGTGCAATATTTAAAAAGTAAGATACAGCGTTTAAAAGAACTTGAGTTGGTAGGTAACTTACACATTGATGAAATATATATTAAACTTTGTGCTTGGTAAAATTATTGACGTCCAATGCATTCAGTTTATTGAACGTGAAAATCATCTCACTTATTCACAAAATCACTTGTTTCTTTTTAGTAAATAATTGTGAAATGTTTTATATTAAAAATTTTTCTTTAACTCTAGCGAGTGTTTTTGTGGAGAAAAACTATTGTCAAATCTTGAAAAAATTAGTTTAAGGGCTTGTAAAGTTTTTTAAAATAATTTTATTAAAAAGCATAATGATTTAGTGTCTGCTGATAAATTTTTGAATAAGAACACAGACAAAGATGATGACACTCAAAGAAAAATTAAAAAACTTAAAGCTTAGGTTTGTTATGTCCAATTTTAAAAGACTATTATACAATTGAAGTAACGAACGATATTATGTACCTAATATACCTGAAGATATTAGAGTACAAATTTTATATAAATTTTTATTTTATAGATTATAGAATTTTTGCCTATATGAGAACAAATTTATTTAAATTGTGTAAAAACAGATAATATATTAAGCAATACAATAAGAATCCTGGAACTCCTAATATCACGTGACCGCCGACTTGCTTATAACGTGCCATGGCCGGTCTTTATCGTTGGCTGCGGAACCATAAAAGGCCTACGACAGCACTTATATGTCTATCAGGCGACATCAATGCTGATTAGCGATTTTACCCACCTTTAGACGTGAACGTCAATCAGCGGTATTTTCAAGCCAAATAATACTAACAACTAACTAATAATTAACAGTATTATTTGGCTTAAAAATTCCGCTGATTGAAGCTCACGTCCCCTTAGGTGGGTAAAAACGCTAATGACCGTTGATCTCGCCTGAAAGACATAAGTGCTGTCGTAGGTCAGGGATGATTTCCTTTTCATCGATCAATATAGCACTTTAAACTCTTCTGCTCTTGTTCTAGTTTCTCTCGTATCTCGGTAGATGGCGCTTGTTGCGAGGGTTTCCTCACTGATAGACAAAACAGTCTAACTTTGCAAGGCTGTCATATTGACCAAACAATGTCCTGAGGAGCCCATAAGGACAAAACAGTTAACCATAAGGACAAAACAGTTAACTGTCAACACTTATTAGGAGTCCATTAGATCTTGGACCCCCGTGAGGTTAAGCTTTTGAACTACCCACGGAAAAATATGAGCGAAACAAAAACTTCTTTTTATCCGATTAGCCACAAAAACTTGTTTGATTTTTAAATTCACGGGTACTAAAATTTACGTTTGAAAGTATAAAAACCTTGGGCGAAATCATTGCCAAGTTAACAAGATCTGTCAATTTATGAATACTTTGAACATAGTAGAGAGATGCGTCCTAAAACCACGTATACACCAACCACTCACTGATGGTGTTGGTGCAAGGAATGGGGGATTTAATCTGTCATTTTAATGGATTTTTTCGAGGACTTGTTTTAACAAAGTTAAAAGGATTTTTTATATCTTTTCCCGTCGCTTTTGGAGTAACAATTTTTTCTAAAGATTTTATAAAAAACATTTTTCAGGTATTTAAAACAAACCGCAGTTATGTTTTACATTTTTGTAAACTGTTTTTCTTATATTAAAACGGGCAAGATAGAAATTAATAATTTGTCGTACATAACAGTTAATTGATTAATAGTAAAATATTAACAGATAGACTAACAACAAAATTTGACGAATATCAATCAAAAGAACAAGCAGGTTTCAGAAAAGGTTTCAGAAATTAGTTCATAAAACAAACAATGGGAATCGAGGAAAGCATAACGGATGACATTACCAAAAGACAACTGATATGGTACGGTCATGTACAACGGATGAAGGACGAAAGATTACCAAAGCAGGTCATAAGATGATTGTCAGGATTGAAGGAGAATAGACGTCGAACAACGTAGAAAAACGTTCCAAACCGATATAGTAATAGTACGAAATCGTACATACCACACTTTAAGAAAACAAAAATAAATGAAAACTTACTTTAAATTACATTATTTATGGAAAGGCTTATCTGGAGCACACAAGTTTAAACACACATTAATTTAAATCAAACGCAAATTAAAGTTTATTTGGAAAACTTCTTTTATTTCGAGGCTTTCAACTTTACTTAAATTTTGAGAAAACAAAACACATTAGTTATTTATTGCTTTTTATAGAAAGTAGTAACGGCAAACTAACAAAATATTATATTAACAAGTTCTAACATAATCTTCTCAACAATCCAAGCCGGAATCAAACCTCTATCTTGCCAACAAATAAACTCAAGAGTTTTTGATAACTGCCTACAATCCATTCTAACCCTGGCGATAGTCAACATCACTATGCTGTAGAAATTAATAAATCAATTAATCAATCAATTAATTGTTGCAAATAGCGTATTTTCTGATGCAAAGTTATTCTTACGCCACTGTAGTCTCGTGGTAAAATCGTCAGCTTCACATGCAGAAAGTTCAGAGTTCACTTCTCGAACAAAGGATGCAAAAATAAAATAAAAGTCTAATCGCCCTGCCGCCCACTTCCTTTTCAGCGCTCAGCAGTTCTTATTGAAATGGTGTGCGATGCAAACAACATAAGCTGATCTGGTACATAGAGAATATTTGCAGGTGTACTCCTGGAGCCAACAAGCAGCCAAGAACCCAGAATTAATAACCCAGAAGGCTGCTGCTATAGTCGGTACCAGGATGACGCTCTGCTGGGAATATTAAAGCGATGTTAGTAGTAGTAGTACTGTGAGGTGGGCTCTAGGCCTAGCGACTAGGCACATGAAGCGCCCTTGTCGCCAACCCACGGGCATCATCCCTATACTGCGTCCTTCCTTCGCTAAGAAATCTCCCCGTCTTCTGTACAAAGGCCAGAATATCGGGCCACCTCAGATTCAGAAAGTCCTCCGTCTCAAAGACTTCCTCTTCAAATACCTCTCTTCTGGTCTCCTTATATGCTACAGATGATGGGAAGAAATGCGCCAAGGTCTCGTCCTCGGCGCAACATCGCTCGCGCGTCGCGTCCTCCTTCACTCTCACCTTCGCCAGGTGTCCTTGTAGGACGCAGTGTCCGGTTAGAACTCCCACTATGGCTCCCACCTCTTTTCGTGTTCGACGGGATTTGCTGTATCCTGTCACATATTTCTTCGCTTGTCTGTGCTCTTTCTGGCCCCACACTGTTAGGGCCGACTTCAATTGCTTTCTTGTGAGCCCTAGGAAAGGCTCTGACCCGACGCATTTCTGCCGGGATCCACCCCTGTCGAGTTCTTCCGCTTTCTTGTTTTCTGCGACCATCATGTGGCCTGGGATCCATACGAGCTTCTCCTTTCTTACTCCTGAAATGCATCCGTGCACTTCTGCACCAAATCCGCGAACATGGTTGGTTTGCACAGTGCTTTCAGCGCAACTTGACTGTCTGAACAAATGCAGAGGCGCTTTCCTGTTTCGTTTCTAATCTCTTCCTTCCATGTTACCACCAGTATAGCGTAAACCTCCGTATGGAAGACTGTTGCATTGGATCCCAGCGAGTAGCTTTTTCCAATACCCTTGCTTTCGACGTACGCTCCTGCACCGGTCGAGTTTTGGTCTGTTAGCCTTGATCCGTCTGTATAGCAGACCGTGGCATCGCTAACGAATTCAACTTCGCATGTGGTATGGTTACACAGTATCTCCTTTTCTCCCTTAACGCTTCTCTGGCATTGCTAGACTGTACGTTGATAGAGGAATCTCCTTTTTCGTCACAGTCTCGATCTCCGAATGTCCTTTTTGTGCAATACTCCTTCTCCACATGCAAGCGTCCCTTATCCTAAGGTATGTTGGAAGTAGACCTTAAAGCTTTGTGGCGTTAGCGGTTTTTATTGCCTCTGGACCATGGATCCGTATTGGATCGTCGGTTTTATGATAGCTGTGTAGATCCAGTCCATGATTTTTGGGCTGAGTCCCCGCTTTCTTCCTACCACCCTTCTTACCTGCCAGAGTTTCTTTGTCGTATTTGTTGTTAGTCGGTCTATATGTGGTTTCCATCTTGTTTGATAGATGCAAGTCTAACATGTGGCAGGACCACCTATGGAAGGGGTGTAAAATCGTGGATTTACTGTGTATACTTGTTGCACTGTATAAAGATTCGGGGCACGTGCTTCGTTTTGGTCTATGGTCAAAATCGGGATTTGCGAAAAGCTGGACCAAAAAATGATTTCCACTACTACTATTACTACTACTACGCCACTGACTGGGAAGACAAGTGATCCATGCCAGAGTAGTAAGTTCTCAAGTGTCTGTTTTAAACAAAAAGTTAAACGCATCCTCAGCACAAAGGCGAGGGATGAAAAATAAGAAGGCTAAAAGGGAATACAAAGAAAATGACAAAGAAACTTATATACCCGGGATGTATTTCATAAAAGGACCAGTGAGAGTCTAAGAGGCAATATTAAAAGTAAATTTACTCATTCTCGTCTGAATATTCTCTACGACAATAATATTACAATATATCCACAAAGTAAGTAGGCTTAATTCAACAGATATATTTCCAAAACAAGATGTTTTTTAAATAATTTTGCTATGCTACCGCATTTGGTTGACATTATTTTAGGACTTTTTTCTTGGATTCCCATACGCCTCTGGATGCAAATTCTTGAGTGTTTGTGTTCTAAAAATAAAATTAAAATATATGACTTACATCTATGTTTTATAAAGAGGTATTTTTTAAAAAATACAAAAAAGGTTTAGAATTAGGTAAGACGAAGGACATTTTATCACACGAACTATTGTTAAAATAAATTTATGTTTCCTTTTTATATTTAAAAAAATTGTAGTTTTTTTACTTGAGAATCAGCTAATTTTATTTGCCTAAAAGCATAAGGTAGGAAGCTTTCAAGAAAGCGATGTTTAGAAATCGTTTTTTATTGAAAGCGTGTTTTTGAAAAGGGGATGCTCACAAATTATGAATACAAATTATTAAATATAACGGACGAAACTTTTGTTGGTAATTAGTCTGTTGTTTGTTTATTTAAATAAAATTGTCATGTGAAGAATTCCATGCGTTTATGATATCGTTGGTAACTATTTTTCTACGAGTAGGAGTTTAATTTGTTGGTTTATAATTATCAATTCCCAATAATAGTTTATGAAATGGTGTGTATGTTTGAAACTCGTAGACAATTGAGTAGAAACAAAAACACAACACATTTTTTTCCAAGCTAGTGAAAACGAAGAAAGAATTGCAACTGAATTTATTTGTCTATATAGATTTATCAAATCTCAATGAATGTCAAATAAATATTAAATTTCTTTTTATAACTTAAGTTTCGTAGAATGAAAAGTAGGTAGAAGCACTAATATGTTCCCTAAAAATCGCCGTTATTGAGATAAACCTGCCGCCATCATCGAAATAACTTGTACTTTCTTCCATAAAAGCGTCACATTTATGTTTCGACAATTCACCGCGAGAAGGCGATGTGACTCTTTTATTTTTTCCAGTTTAGCTGAGGATGCGTTCCTTTATAGTGTCACTTTTGACTTTATAACAGCGTGAACGTGGAGTTTCATCCTGAAAAGAGTCACATTTCGAGTTGTGAAGGTTTTCGTATGAACTATTGGTTAAATCTGGCACATATAACAAGTAAAATACTGTTCTTTTTTGTGTTGTCACTGTTTTTTCGTATTGTTCAGTGTACTTAGAATTAAGGAGAATAAGAAAAAAATCTTTTAAATTTATTAGAGAATAATCACATTCCCAGTTGTTATTCAGCAGTTTAGAACTCGTTGTAAAAATAAATATAAAGTTTCTTCTTTATTTGTTTTCTTTTTTAATATTATTTACCATCCTGCGTGACATCCTGATTTACAACGTCATGATGCCTTGTTCTAAAAAAGTGTCACAATATCGGGTTTTTGTCTTTTTTTTAACTAAAAACGACAAAAATCATTTTTTCTGAGAAACGTACTGCACCAATTACATTGAGTTAAAGGTTCCTGTTGATATAAAATAACATGTTAACTCGTAATTTGTCATGTAAGTGAAAAATGAATCTCTCTAATGAACTAAATTCTTTAACAGCGATTTTCTCAAAACAATGTTTTTTGAGTTGTGAGCGGGGGTGCGATATGTCTATTTAAAGAAAATAAGTAGAAAGACATGTACGGTGAAACAAATGCAACTTTATTTCTTTGTTTAAAGTTATTTCCTTTAAAACGATTCAAGGTAAAGATCCTTTTTAGAAGATTCCCTTTTTAAATTTTGGTTTAAGCCTATAAATTTTACACCCAGTTAGGTTTGCACGAACGTATTGTCCTTTGATTTATTTAGAAACGACCGATCCCTACAAATGAAAATTTACGATTCTAAAAGTTATTTTGGTAGCAAAACACACTAAAGAGTCTGCAGGAATAGCCCAGTAATAAGCTACTCAAAACTGCTACCTTTAAAACATAGAAAAATTTCTATTCTATGACTCTTGATGTGTTGATCGCATGGTCTTCGAACCACTCCATATAGATGTTTGCTACCACTGGCGAAAGAGACGAACCCATTGGAAGTCTATCATTTTACGCATAAAACTTATCTTTCACTTCAAAGTAAGAGTTACAAAGACAGAGCTAAAACAGATCCATCACCTACTCCACCGATAGCGTTGTTCTCTCGTGAAGTGTATCATCAGTTTGTAATTTGCTTTTAATGATACTGAGTGACTCATTTAATGGCACTTTGGCGTACAGACTTTCTACATCAAAACTTACAAATCTATCGTGGGGTTCTAGGTCGATCCCTTTTAAAACTTCGCCAAATGTTCCGAGTTTTTGACGAAAGATTCGGACTTACCCTGTAGTGGTTGAATTATGTCCAACTAAAAACCTCGACAAAGAGCTGGTCGGTGTGTCCCTGGAGCTGGTAATTGGTCGCAGTGGTATATCCTTCTTATGGATCTTTGGTAGTCAATAAAAATGTGCTGCCTTAGTGTGGTGTGGAGTCAGGCGGGATCTACCAGCATCCGGGATATTTTCAGCATAGTTTTTCAAGTCCTGTAGATGCGTCCTTCTATGGTGGTGTCCTCTTTCGGTAGTTGCTTGTAGTCTCCTGTCTCCAGAACTTCTTCTATATTTTTGTCGTAAGTCTCGACAGCCATGATCACCGTCGCATTTTATTTGTCGGCAGGTAGAATCTTGATTGATCAGGGCTATCAAAACGGACGGGCCACGATCCTCCACTTTGTTGACGTCACATCCGGGGCTGATTTTTTTTTGATGGTCACGTTACGACACAGCTGATTGTCTTTAAAATATTGAAGTTGAAATGACGGTTCATGAATATTTGATTTTTTTAAAAATAAAACCGTTTTTGAGATTGTTTTTACTTTATTGTGGCAGAACAATTTTTTTTAAATGTATTGTAATCCTTAATTTTTCAAAGCCGCTTCATTAGCTCACACAAAAATTAAGTTTAAAGCAGAAGCGAATGTGACAATCACAGATGACAAAGTCAAATACATGTCAAATATAACAGTTGGCATGTGGTACATGGCGGGTAATTTGAATTCAAAATAAGGAATGCCAATTCTTGAAGATTTTAACCTTTTAATCATGTTGCTTCCTTACAAACCTTTGGTGGATTATCGGGATGATGTCTAAGAATATTTCACTGAAATTTTGCCGAAATCTGTAGTGCCATTTTGAAAATATCATAAAAAAACTACTTACCTCCCATAAGATTCAATGTAAAATTCAGCCCCGGGAGAACAGCTGATTTTTTCAGGGTCGTGGCCTCTATTTTTGTGTTGGCCTTGATTGCCCGTTGTTCTTGACTGGTGGTGTTTGACTGGTGATGTTTGCCTTTTGTTGCTTCTTTCTGTCCAAGGTTGTTCTTACAAACAAATGACAAAAGATAGACGTCTGTGCCTCCAAAAACCTTGGAAATCACCAAACCGATAATAATCTTTAACTCATGGATGTATGGAATGTTGTAAAACGATGATGGCAACGACTAATCGTGACCAAAAATGTGAGATCGGATTTATTTACCGATTAAGCATATTTGCAGATACTTCCTTTCGATCGCTCTCTCGAAAATCATATGGTACTAGTAAATTGGACGTATTCTACCATATGTACCTACTTGATTGGTTCTCTCAATATAGTCCGTAACACTACCAAAATATTAAGCGATCCGAAAACGCCTTATTTAATAAAGTTTTATTTATTGGCTAAATGAAGCAATGCTTTTAGTTCGTAAAAAATTGGAATTATTAGACGCTTTGTTTCTTTTGAATTGGGCTAAGCGTTGCGACAGCAATAACGGCAACATCGCGGCGGCAACGGGCGGCAAACTTGGCTCCTCCAGATTAAATTTGAGATTGGGCCAATTTAATTCCGATCGGATTTATGGAGGAATATAACTCCAGAAGTTATCTCTATAGTTTCGTAGTTTGTTTGGTTTCAAATCGGCGGTTCAGTGATTATAAAAGCGAAATATGCTGCCAATTCTAACCGACATAAAGCAGATATTCTGCTGAATTAATTAAGCAAAGTTGGTGCCTCAAAAGGAGTTACAAAGCCATCATATTACTAAAACGTTTGCGAGAATATATGATGAGACAAACGTCGCGTAGCTAAAGTTCTATCTTTTTCTAAATACCTTAATAATTCTAACGAAGAATTTGAAATATATATTATTATAATATATCTAATTCTTCGTTAGCAAATAAGTCTCAAAAAACTAATGGCGATTTTGTAAAAAGTGCCTATTTGGCTTAATTTAAAATGAAACTGGGAGACGACGACATATGTTATGCAAGAAATGTAAAGAAAGTATAAGACATTGGATTAAAGGCGAGGAAAAAGGGATATCCTTGGAAATACAGACGGTTTGGAGAGAACCACAAAATGATACCCAATCAATATTAAATCAACAATCAGACCAATTCCTCACAGTGAGGGACCTATTTATACCCACAGCTCCCAAAGAACTGGAAAAAGTTGCTGTTAGTAGATCCTTCACCTCCCTAGAGTAATTTTTGTATATTTTGTAATTTTTGTAAGTTTTGTAATTTTTGTAATTTTTGTAATTTTTGTAATTTTTGTAATTTTTGTAATTTTTGTAATTTTTGTAATTTTTGTAATTTTTGTAATTTTTGTAATTTTTGTAATTTTTGTAATTTTTGTAATTTTTGTAATTTTTGTAATTTTTGTAATTTTTGTAATTTTTGTAATTTTTGTAATTTTTGTAATTTTTGTAATTTTTGTAATTTTTGTAATTTTTGTAATTTTTGTAATTTTTGTAATTTTTGTAATTTTTGTAATTTTTGTAATTTTTGTAATTTTTGTAATTTTTGTAATTTTTGTAATTTTTGTAATTTTTGTAATTTTTGTAATTTTTGTAATTTTTGTAATTTTTGTAATTTTTGTAATTTTTGTAATTTTTGTAATTTTTGTAATTTTTGTAATTTTTGTAATTTTTGTAATTTTTGTAATTTTTGTAATTTTTGTAATTTTTGTAATTTTTGTAATTTTTGTAATTTTTGTAATTTTTGTAATTTTTGTAATTTTTGTAATTTTTGTAATTTTTGTAATTTTTGTAATTTTTGTAATTTTTGTAATTTTTGTAATTTTTGTAATTTTTGTAATTTTTGTAATTTTTGTAATTTTTGTAATTTTTGTAATTTTTGTAATTTTTGTAATTTTTGTAATTTTTGTAATTTTTGTAATTTTTGTAATTTTTGTAATTTTTGTAATTTTTGTAATTTTTGTAATTTTTGTAATTTTTGTAATTTTTGTAATTTTTGTAATTTTTGTAATTTTTGTAATTTTTGTAATTTTTGTAATTTTTGTAATTTTTGTAATTTTTGTAATTTTTGTAATTTTTGTAATTTTTGTAATTTTTTTAAAAAAATTCAAAAATTCAAAAATTCAAAAATTCAAAAATTCAAAAATTCAAAAATTCAAAAATTCAAAAATTCAAAAATTCAAAAATTCAAAAATTCAAAAATTCAAAAATTCAAAAATTCAAAAATTCAAAAATTCAAAAATTCAAAAATTCAAAAATTCAAAAATTCAAAAATTCAAAAATTCAAAAATTCAAAAATTCAAAAATTCAAAAATTCAAAAATTCAAAAATTCAAAAATTCAAAAATTCAAAAATTCAAAAATTCAAAAATTCAAAAATTCAAAAATTCAAAAATTCAAAAATTCAAAAATTCAAAAATTCAAAAATTCAAAAATTCAAAAATTCAAAAATTCAAAAATTCAAAAATTCAAAAATTCAAAAATTCAAAAATTCAAAAATTCAAAAATTCAAAAATTTAAAAATTCAAAAATTCAAAAATTCAAAAATTCAAAAATTCAAAAATTCAAAAAATGTCAAAAAAGTTACAAAATGGCAAAGAATGCCAAATATGTCAAAAAAGTCAAAAATTGTAACAATTAACAAAATTTCAAAACAAGTTGTGGCAACAGCAGTATTGCTAGCTAGTAATACTTCAAATTATACAGGACTTTAAGTTAAGTGTGTAATAAGAAAAACTCTTAAAAGTAAAAATGAAATATTAAGGCATTAGATGAGCGGCTAGAACAAAGCGAAAAATATTGTTTGCACTTAAAAATTTTAATAAGAAACTTTAAAGCGAGTTCCAGTTTAAAGCAGGTAAGTATCATTTTATATTTTAGACTGTATTTACACAAAAAAGCAATTTGCTGCAAACTTAAATATTTTATGTTCTACGATAAGAAAAGGCCGGTTTCTTTTTCGAAAACTCATTATTATTAAAAAACTACTATGGATCTTTAATAAATTTAAAAATCTAAAAATATAAAATATAATTTTACCTTTAAACTCATTAGGTTAAAACGGGAAGATAATGCAAGGTATAATAAGGATTATAGAATATTGTTTACAGGTTCACAACGGTAATTAAAAAGAGCAAATGTCAAAAACAATATGTCAATTTATTTCGAAAACTCAATGTACAAAAAAAGTCACTAAAACTCACTAATAACTCACTACTGAAATAGGCTTATTTCTTATTAATATCTCTCTCTATCTCTATCCTTTTCCGGCGTCTAGAACAGTCGCGTATATAAGCGAGCACAAGTCACAGATAACGCAACTAAAACCTAGACTAATAATACAACTATACGATAAGTCAACCTAATACTAAACCTAAATAAATTCTAACTAGAAAATTTATAAATATATTAACGGATTGGATTTTAAGATTTTAAAGACAGAGACATCTCTCCAACTCTTTTTAAAATATATATCGCGGTAGCTCTAAAAAACTAGAAACATAAGGCATTAGAATACAACTTATCGATCGATTTACTGTATAAACTCTACAGTTTGCTGACGACTAACTAATTGTAGCTAATGATAAAGAAGACATGGAGTATATGATAAGAAAGTTAACGGAAGGATACCAAAAGTCGGAGTTAACACTGAACGTGGATAAGACACAGTACTTATGTATTGGAAACGAATCAATTGAGTTAGAACTAGACAATGGACAAACAATATCTCGATGCAATGAGTATGTATTTAACGTTTATAATTTACAATGCCCAAATGATGCTTTGAAAATAATTTTTATGGTAAGACGATTCTCAATTTCTGGGTGAAACATTTAAATTGGGACACACTGTATCTCGAAAACGATTTCAAGTCGAAAAGTTCTCATTTAATTCTAAAACGATACCTCCAAGATAATAAAATTTATGAGATGTCGCGATTTTATTGCAACTATCGCAATATTTTCGCCGACATTTCTAGCTTGCAGCAATGAGAGACGCGTCGAGAAGAATTTTTGCTATTTATCCAGCAGAAATTGGGTCCTATTTGTTAGAGCTGCTGAGTCAGATCCGGACTCAAAATATATCTACTACAGTGAATGCCGGTTATAACGACCGTAGCTGCGTTCGGTATTTGCATCTCAGACACTGGCGTATATATGGAGGGGGCCTGGGGGGCCCGGGCCCCCCCCGAAGCTAAGATTTTTTTAGATATTTTCGACATATTTCATGAATAAAAACATAAAATCGTATAAAATACGCCCTCATATGGTCTCGGCCCCCCCCCCCAAAACTTCCTCGGGCCCACCCCGAAACTTTTTTCTATATACGCCACTGATCTCAGACGTGACGGATTTTTGGTCACGTGATTACATATTAGTCTGAGCAAATTGGAATTAACGAACGATCCAGATCAAATCGATCAAATTTTTATAAATAGTTCTAACCTTAAATATAGTCAAAAATATTATGCACATATTGCAACTCACGCCCAGCTATAATTTTGAGAAAATTTTCCTGTGATGTCGGAAATTTATATAATTTGTTGCCTTCAACATCAAATAATTCGATTTCAATCTTTTTACATAAAAAAATTATTTTTGTAAACAAAACAAATACACAACATACGTCACAATCTCAAATTAATCTGTTTCGTCGATCAAAATGTATGGAACAACCAGATTTACGTCCGACTAGTTTGAGCAGAATTACCGAACAATTCAGATCTACTTCCCCTAGATCTAGATGGAATTAACTAACGATTTCGATCAAAAAGATTAATCCGACGTAAATACCGAACGCAGCTATTGAACGGATCGCTTAATTTCGGTTGTTATAACCGAGCGTCGTTATAGAGAAAAAGGTAACAAACTGCTTATTACGAAAAAGTGATTATATCTCTTCAAATTTTCATTAAAAACTATATTTTTTATAAAAAAGTTAAAAACATGGAATATTTTCAGATGTACATACATTATATGTAACTGCGAATATGTATATGTATGTATATTATGCATAATGCATGTTTGTAGGTGCATACTTAATGTTCATTTGTATACAAAATTATGAGCTTTCTCCTCAACCGTAAAAGCTCTTCTTTAAACATTGCGTTTATCTTATACATATTCTTAGATTCAGCAGCATAGATTAAGTAAACGCAAAAGCACACCACATCAATAGCTTTAATACAATAAAGGTAACAGATGTTTACAGTGGCGTATATAGAAAAAAGTTTCGGGGGGGGGCCTCGAGACAGTTTCGGGAGGGGGGGGGGGGGGTTCGGTTCGGTTCATTCATTCGGGGGGTGGCGAGACCTCATAAGGTCGTATTTTATGCTATTTTATGTTTGTATTCATGAAATATGTGGAAAATATCTAAAAAAATCTTAGCTTCGGGGGGAGCCCGGGCCCCTCCCGTATATACGCCACTGGATGTTTATAATAGACCAACGGCCGATTCGCATGAACCGGGGATTTACAATAAAAGGGATTCCCCAAACTTCGGCACACAACATGTGCCTAGTCAGGGTGGGGCAGGGTGGTGCACTTGCCTCACCCTGGCTTGTAACCTGCCCCATCCTGGCTTTAGCTCATTTAGTAATAAATATTTAATTGTACATTTTTTTGCTTTTTTGCCCCACCCTGAGCGAGACCCTGACTACGCCCATGGCACACAATGGCTACAGTTCATCATTACATGCGATATCGCTCGTTGTTATAACTGATTATTTAAACCAATTTAAGTTAAATTATTGGTCGCTATATAAGTACGTCGTTATATGCGATGTCGTTATAGGCAACAAGTCTTCAATGCATTTGTCGTAATATCCTATATCGTTATAAGCGATATTCACTGTATATAGTTTTGTTACGCGTTATTTACATTATAACATACATATTACATGCATATAAGTTGCATCCAAGATACGGATAGCCATTATGATCGCCAATCACGGAGGTGGCAGACTCCCATGCTCTTTTTTATCTGAGACCACAGCCAAGCGCGGATCTGGATGAAAATTTAGGGGGGGTAATAGTCGACGAAAAAATTATTTGTAATATAATTTTTTTTCTAGGGGGGGTAATTCGCCTATTTTCCCTTTAATCAATAGCAAAAAGTGCATATTTTTTATTCTAGGGGGGGCAATTACCACGTTACCCCCCCCTCAAATCCGCGCTTGATCACAGCTGACACAGCTGATAACGGCCTTGACCGGTAGATCGATAAACCATTTCTACAGTTTTCGATTTTAGCTCACACATATACTATACTATAGTAGTGTGAGCTATGGTGATCCTAATTTTTTCGAGAAAAAAAAGTTGCTCCGATTTCAAAAATTTTTATATATCTTTGCGTTTCAAATGATTTTGAAACTTTTTTGTTGCGCCGTCTGTCTGTCTGTCTGTCTGTATGTCTGTCTGTCTGTCTGTCTGTATGTCTGTCAGTAACGACCAACGCGCATAACTCAAAAACCGCTTGGCCAATTTTAATGAAATTTGGTACCTAGGCTGGGTCTTCGGTCGAGATGGTCCCATTTAAAAATGAACAAAATCCACCGAATACAAACCAAATAAAAGGGTGGGGGTAGATTAAAAAAATTAGAGTTTATGTGAAAATATGGCGTGTGTGATATCAAACGAAAGGTAATTGAGTCCGGAGTTTAACAAAATACATTTTAGTTTTTGTTTTTTTAAGGGTGAGGGTAGATTTCAAAAATTTGAGTTTAAGTCAAAACATGGCTTGTGTGGTATCAAACAAAAGGTAATTTAGTCTGGAGTTGAATAAAATATATTTCAGTTTTTAGTTACATTACTCACACGTACACTATAACTATAGTACCTAGTGTGAGCTTAGGGGCCCATATATTGGCAGAGTATTTACATTTTACTAGTTATAGTGTACAGTACAGTTTCCTACGATTTTTGTTTCTATTAATTTTGAATTTTATGAAGTATGGTTTCTAGGCTTTTAATTTCTTTAAAAAACTTTTATACAATTGAAAGTTTCTACATTTTGGGGATACCTTAATAATTATATTTGGTCAAATTTTCTAAATTCAGCCCTGTATCCTATCAAAATCAACACTGAATTCGGCAAAAATTCTTCGATTTCCTTTCGATACTAACAAGCAGTGTTATGTAGTAACGCAATGTCGTTCTTTCGAAATGGTTAGCTCCAAACGGCCACATTTGCCGAAGATATAAAACTGCTTTTATTTCGAAAATCTACACGTCCCATATATAACTTTCACTGCAAACTTCGTTAGTTCATTTATAAAATAAAAATTTTAGGAATTTGATAGGATGGAAAATTCTGTGGAAAATTATTTTTATGTATAAATTCTGAAATTTGATGCTTAAAGAGAAAAACAAACAGCATTTTGCAGTGGCGTGCATTCAATGTACATATGTCTACCCTGGATAAAATTCATCATTTTTTTTTCATATCACAATTTAGATAAAATTTACAACAGATTTTTTTTATATTATCACATTTTAGATTAGTTAAGTTATAACATATTTACCAAAAATTTTCTTAATAAGCATTTTTTTTCTAGAAGCATGACACTGCCTCGCCAAGTTCGTATAAACTACTGTACCATCTTTTCTTGAAACATTTCAGCCCATATTTGATCTATCTAAAACTCTATTTCGGAATAAGCTACGAAACTCAAACTTTGCACAGTCGTAGGTAGATCTTCATGAAGTTATCAACCCTTCCAAGTTTTATGGACTTTCATAAAGTAGTAAAGTAGTTACAAAATTTCAAAAAACGTCGAAATTGCCACTCACTCATTTGCTCATGAATAGATCATCAAAATTCTACTGTACTTCCAGACATGCTACAAAGCTGAAATTTGGCAGACTAATAGAAATTATGACCAAACCGATGGAAAAAATTAAAAAACCTTAAAATTCTAATTTACTCCCCCTCTCTATGCATGAAAATTATGTAAAAGTAACAATGCCCACTCTCTATGCATGAAAATTATGTAAAAGTAACAATGCCCATTTCCAGAAGCGCAACAGAGCTGAGCTTTGGCAGGAAATATGATAAAACTGCAGGAAAATATGTCAAAACCCCAACATTTTAATTTGCTTCCCTCCCCTATAAATAGAATATTATGTAAAAGTAACATTGCCCACTTCCAGAACGATGATAAAACTAAAAAAATTTTAACCATTTAGTACCCGTGAATTTAAAAATCAAACAAGTTTAAAAAGGAGTTTGTTACTCTCATATTTTTCCGTGGGTAGCTTGAAAGCTTAACCTCACGGGTGTCCAAGACCTAATGGACACCTAATAAGTGTTGATAGTTAACTGTTTCGTCCTTATGGGACTCCTCAGAACACTGCTTGATCAATGTGACAACCTTGCGAAGTTAATTAGACGGTTTTCTCTCTAATCCTATTGGTCTTTCAGGCCAGATCAACGCTGATTAGCGTTTTTACCCGCCATCAGACACGCGAGCGTCAATCAGCGGAATTTTTAAGCCAAATAATACTACGAAACGTCTGGTAGAATAATTAGCCACGTAACTTGTTTGATTTTTAAAGTTTTTATTAACTTCCCTCCCCAATAAATGTAAAGTTATGTAAAAGTACCATTGCCCAGGAACGCTAGAGAGCTGAGCTTTAGAAGGCTGATAGGAACTATGATAAAACCCTAGTAAAAAATTAAAAAACCTGAAAATTATTAAGAAGGCTCCTAAGTTATTATTATAATTTTGAATTTATTTGAAATTTTTTTAGAATTTTGAAAATATTTAAAATTTTTTTAGAATTTCGAAAATATTTGAAATTTTAATATTTTTGAAAATTTTTGAAATATTGAACCTCTTTTCAAAACTAAATATCAAGAAAAAATAAATTTTCTTAGAAACTTGTCTTGAGAAAAGATTATTATCGAGAAAATACATTTTCTGGATTTGATATAATTATTTTCTGTGTAGCATTAAGACATACCACATGAGCCACATTTATTCAAAGATGCTCCCTAGTAATAATTTGAAGAGACAAAAGCTTCAATTCATTGTGTTTCTATTCTTTGGATATTGCTTGTATAAGAGCCCAGGTTTACATTTTAATAAATAAGACGGCGAAAAGAAAATGAGTCGATGCCCCGAGGAAATCTGGCTTTGGCTCCTGCTTTTCTTCTAGGTTTAAGAAAATTGAGCCAGGCCCGACTCGAGAACCCGGGCAAACAGATCTGCCCGAGGAGACATCTCATGTTTTTAAAAGAGATCGAATTAGGTCTCGACGAGAGATTTATAAGTTTTGATGTAGAAAGTCTGTAGGTACACTAACGTGCCGATAAATGAGTCACTCAGTATCACGAAAGAGCAACGCTATCGGTGGAGGGGGTGATGGATCTGTTGGAGCTTTATCTCTCAAAATGGGTTCGTCTCTTTCACCAGCGGTAGCAGACATCTGGTTCGAGGACCATGCGATCAACACAGAAAGAGTCAAACCAGAACTATGGCTACGATACATGGATGACACATTTATTATATGGCCGGAAATTGATGACGAACTACAGAATTTTCTACACCATCTAAACGGTATTCGACCAACAATCAAATGCACCATGGAAATTAAAAAAGATTCGGCCTTACCTTTTTTTTGGATATTCTTGTCAAACGATTAGACAGAAACATCCAAACCAGTGTATATAGGAAACCTAGACACACAGGACAGTACCTAAATTTTAAGTCTAATGATTCTGTTGCTACAAAACAAGGAGGTGTAAGAAGTTTGTATTTAAGAGCTGTAAATATTTGTAGTAATAATGAAGAATTAACCACAGAAATTAACAACATTTAGAAGGACTTACAACAGGATGGTTATTCCGAGAAATTAATAAACTCAACGATCTCTAAAATTAAAAACCGCCCAAGTGTAGCAAATTCTCAAAGTAATAATCCGTTGGGTGTTATTAACATTCCAGATGTTCAAGGGATTTCGGAAAAAATAAGACGAATAGCCAAGCACTATAATATAAAAACAGTATTTTTATCGGGAAATACGATAAGAAGTTTTGTAGCTAAAACAAAACCTGAAAATCCCTCAAATAATAAGGAATATATGCCAAATCCCGTGTGAATGAGGTAAATCATTTGTAGGTGCAACGAAACGGCCTTTTCAGGTTAGAGTAAATGAACATCTAAAAAGTACCCAATTATGGGATATAGAAAAATTCGGTTTAGCGGATCATGTATGGTCAAATGATCACAGGATTCAATGACCTCTTATTGATCAATTTATTGAAGCTTCATTTATAATGCAGAATAAAGAGCTTTTCAGTCAACAAACCAAGGACATACCGACAGGGCCTTATACAACTCAATGTACCAAACATATGGAAACCGCTCCTTAAGGAAAACAAGCGTCTTAGGAATAAAATAAGAGAACGCGCCGTCGCACCTAACTGCACACCAAGTAGTATAAGAAGTATTATTTAGTTTACACTTGAAAACGGTAAGAGATACTTACTAACCGAAACGTTGTGTTTAAAATAAATAAAGACAATGGAAGTTCCAAATTTTATTTCTAATCAATGATTGTCTACAAGTTTCAAACAAAGATTTTAGATTTTAAGGTTTCTTTAAACCTGGCGAAATTTGCATGTATTTTTAGGTTGTTTGTTTAATTTTGCCCGATTTTAATTGAAAAGTTTTTGGGGTTCGGCGCTATTTTAACTTTGCCCTAGGCAGTTAAATGTCGTGACCGGCTCTGATAGGGTCCCTTTCAATACCTAAGTAGGGGCTTTGTGTTTTCTTTTAATCATGTTGCTATAAGGCGGAAAATGTAATCATATGAGTACGAGGGTTTTACATAAAATAGGGATCTAATCAACAAACAATAGTTGTATTAAATATTTTATATACAAAAATTACAATTTTCTCTTGTCTAGTAGGAACCGAGGAAAGCATTTCTGTATTCTATAACCATTAGTACAATGAATAGAGAAGTTTTACCCTACAAAAGGTCCGGTAGTTCTGAATTTTGGATATGTTATTAAGGTCGAAAGGGTATTTAAAAATCTGAGTTTTCGTTACCCCCACCCCTGTGCTTCCTCCGCCATCTTGAAAAAACCATCAAAAATTGGCACTTTTTGTAGATTTTTGCCTGTAATTTTTAAGATGATATAATTATCTACAATCTGGTGGTACTACGGTTGTTCTGCGAGCAGTAGTAACGGAGCTAAGTAATTTCCAAAAATGACTAAAATTACGTGCTTAGGCAAATTTTCAGATTTTTTCTAATTTAGACGGCATAAGCTCCGAAATACTTTGTTCTAGGGTAAAAGTTCTAAGAACATATCTTGTAGAGAATTTTATCAGCTATAAAATCCACTCTTTAAATGTATTTTTAAATATTGTAATGGAGTTGAAGTAACTTTTAACTTAAAGTAAGTAAGTTAGAAAATAATAATTTTTTTTTAAATTTAGTGCTTTACACGGCACGTTGTTTATTTATTTTTATTTTTTTATGTAAATTTAACGACGTACAAAAAGGTAAGAGAGCTTAGGGGTCAAACACCTCCTTAAACTAACCGCCTCTTAAAAATCCCCCCCCAGACCCCCCAAAATCTAACATATTTAGGTTTTCTCAAATTTTCTCAAAAAATACGCTTCTAAGAGAAAAATGTGTAATATACTTTATTGTAGACAATGAAATTTCCTTTTGAAAAATGTACAACTCGATGGGGGTCAACTATTTATAAACTTTTCAGCGGCGTTCGTTAATTGAAGTAATTTAAAAAAGTAAAAAAATATCCAGGTTTTTTCCATGATTTATTCGATTTTCTTTTAAACCAAGGTTTAGAGAACAAAATGTGTTATACATTATCGTAGCAAATAAAATTTCCTTTAAAATACTGTACAAGAAAGTCGAATTGGTTTCATGGTTATAAATTCAGAGGCGCCCGTAAATTTAACCAATTTTAAAAAATCACAAATTAAAATATTTTTGTTACAAGTTTTATCTAATTTTTTCAAAAACAAAGCCCAATTTAAAAAAATGCTATGATGCCGTTTATTGACAGTAAAATTCTCTTTTCAACGGTGTATAACTCGATGGGGTTTGACTTACAACGAACCCGCCAGCGACGTCCGTAAATGGGGGCCATTTAATTAATTTTTTTAAAAATTATGTTTTGCACAGGTTTTATTTGATTTTCTGAAAACCATGCCCTTTTTCAAAAAAATTGTTTTTTACTTCATTGTAGATAATAAAATTTCCTTTTAAACGTTGTGTAACATGGTAAAAAATATTTCATATTTACCGCTCCAGTGGTGTGCTTAATTTAAAACAATTTTTTTTAAATCGTGAGCCAAAAAGTGTCCCCCTCGCAAACAAAATCTAATCTAATCTAAATGTGACTCGAAATCCAATAATAATACACATATTTTTTAACCAGATTCTTAAGTCTGGTTTAAATAGGCAAAAAAATTCACAAATGATCCAAATATTATCATGAATTTCTCGTTTCTTTAAAAAAATCAACTGTATTTTAAATATTTGTAGAAGACCAAATTCTCATTTATTATTTTTCTACGGCAGAAAATACAGGTGTTTCGGACGATTACAATCAAAGCACATATTCCCAAAAAACTGCTTCTCCACTATATATATTTATCGGTTTCACAACGTTCTACGTCTTCCGATACCCAGTCTCCACTCGTTTCTGTTTGCCCATAATTCATCATCTAGGCCTCTTATTCTTATTTCACTGTCTATTCCTTCTCTCCAGCTTCTCCTTGGCCGTCCTCGTTTTCTTCGGCCAGTTGGTTTCCATTGTAGTATTTGTTTAGGTAGTCTTTCATCTTTCATTCTTTGTACATGTCCGTACCACACTAGTTGTTTTGTTCTTATATCATCCACTAAAGTACGTTCACCCACTGTCATAATTTCTCTTATTCTTTGATTTGTAACTCTTTCTTTTTTTGATTTCCCTGCTGCTCTTCTTCAATAGTCCATCTCCGTAGCGGAAAGCATTTTTTCTGTTCTATCCTTCTCCACTAGAAACTAGACTTCTCCACTAAAAACAGCAAATAACTATTGAAGGCCTTTGGTTCATTAGTAAAGTTAAAATCTTAAAAATTCCATCAATATATTTAATTTATCATGATTTCAATTTTTATTTCTTGATGACCAATTTTGGAATTTGGCCGTTTAAAAAAAACACCCTTTAATCATGAAACTCATCACCGCAGATTATTATTTATTCAAAAAACAGATAGATATTTTTAAATAAAAATTAATAGAAATATTTGTTATACAACGATGCGACATACATTATAAAAAAATATTTTTGTTTTTGTTAACATTAAGACATTTCTTTATTTAAATTGAAACAAAAACCTCTTGTGCTTATTTTTTCTTATGTTATACCGCGGAGAACTCGATCAAAAGAGGAAAACTTATCCCTAGGGAGTTTGAAGATCTATTGAAGTTATTTTTGCCGTATAAATCAAAAACCTAGGAAATCGCCAAAGTGTCCTTTTGGGAAATTGACTTAAAGTATTTTTTAGAAAGTTTTATATGGTAAAAAAGGAAAAAGTAAGTATTTTTTAAAATAAATAATTTTCTGAAAAACTATCTGGGTAACTATTCTGGCTCTGGAACGATGTGATGGTTCCTATCACATGCTTTAGCCAATGACAAGCTTTAAATTAGCTCCGAGCCGTCACAAGCTATGCGAAAAGACCTCCTCTGCGCAAGCTTCTCCTACGATCCGACCGAGAAGCGTTCAGTCGATACGGGACAAGAGAACACCTACCCCCCCGAAGCTAAGATTTTTTTGGATATTTTCCACATATTTCATGAATACAAACATAAAATAGCATAAAATACAGCCTCATGAGGTCTCGGGCCCCCCCCCCCAAAACTGTCTCGGGCCCACCCCGAAACTTTATGCTATGCTTTGCGACTATGCCATTGATCGAAACAAGTCATTTCTCACAACACGCGACCGCACAGAGTTTTTCATTGGCCAAAGCGTGTGATGTGGATGGTCACATCGTTCAAGACCCTCAATACCTTCCCTAGTGAACTTTTGACGTCAATGTCACTGGTGTAAAAAACTCACATAAAAAAGTGTTACTACAAAATAGTTATATTCTTTTTTGAAAAATTCCAATTTAAAAATGGCTCTTTTCCATTTCATTTACTATTAAAAGTAGCCGTTGTTCGCGTTCACTTTGACAATACTATCTTAATAAAAATCTCGAAACGGTAAGTACATTAAATTATCATTTATTAAGGGATGATAACACCTTGGAAAAAGTAAACCACATGGTTACTAAACTCTTATTTTGGAAAACATTTTTTTATTAATATCAATTATCATCACAAAGCTTTCTTTGACATAAATATTAGAATGTTTTTTATAAGAGAGTTGTTGCTAGTTCGTTACCATTACCGTTATTTTACGCGGACGCAGAAGCGATCTGTCACGCTGTTAACTTAAGTAAAGAGTAAGGGAAGGCGCTAATAAGCGGCAGCTAATGGATACAATTACTGTTAAAAAGCCAACTAACCAATATTTTCAAGAATGTAAATCACCCTTGTCTGTGACAATGTACGAAACCAGCTTAGAAAAACAAAAAGCGCAAAAAATGGTTTTGCAGAGTGGTTTCGCCTCCCTCCACAAATGTAAACGTCTAGGTGCCACCTACCAAACAGCAGGTGATTGATGCGAGAAAAACTACTGAAAAATTAAAAGTGGGAGTTGAAATAATTAAGCGAGAGGAAACCTCAAGGAGATAGAGGGTTTTCCCTTCAACGTGATTGGCTATAGAAAAACTGTGAGATAAGAAAGTGTCATAAAATGTAATTTTATATCTGTTTTTGTTTAGGTTTTCTTGTTTCTCTAATTAGCTAAAATGTACCTAAAGTAAACTTAAGGATTATCAGCAACGTAACTGACTTGGTTCCTCCAAGCTCTTCAAAGAGAGGATAATGGATTACTAAGGTCCAACCTACCATCAAATAAAACCCAAACCTTGAACAGACAAGTCGGTAGTCACATTCTAAGTTTTGTTGAACTTAAACTGAAACCTCTAAATTAATTGTCAGTAAAGAAACATAAGATTTTTTTCTTTGAAGAATATTGTCTAGTTTGTTATTTAGGTAAGTTAAAGTTTTTATCTCTACACTTTGACGACTGGAATTTAACTTTATTTACGGTAAAGGTAACCAACCTATTACCTTCATACGAAGTTTTTAGCGTAATTTAATTCTGTTAACATTCTACGTTTAAAAATATTGTATATCTGTATTTTATCTGAAATTTGTTATATGAATATGAATTTTAATGCATATGCAGTTACGTCATTGTCTGGTTTCTTTATTATATTCTACATCACTGGATATTTATAAAAATTCTACATATCACAAAGAAAATAAAAAAAATGTTTTAAAATTGTTATAACGTCTGTACATTTTTCTAATCTGTGTCTAGTACTGGTCTCTTTTATAATACAGATAACACTGTCCCCAGTAGTCTTCCTGAATGAGCCAGTTTAACCGAAGTAACAGCGTCGTCCGGAAAAACCTGCGGGGGCAGTTCATATAAGCATTTACTGACTAAAGGGATGGGTGGAAGAACAACATCCAAACTGCTGGCATTCAACATCGAGCCACAACCACAGCAAGAAAATAGAAAGTTCTTCCTCAACATGACCTCCTTAAAATAAATAGGAAACAAATGTATTTGACGAGACTAATAACCGCTAAATACACACTAAGGAAACTGCAGGAAACTTCCTAGAGTAAGACACCTCCGAGGAGGCAAACTTTCCTAAATATGAAAAACATAGAGCAAGATACAATAGACTAAGCAGGTGCAGTGTCAGGCTCTCCAATAGTTAACCTTGCTGTAGAGATTAATCAATCAATAAGTCAATCTACTGACTCCCTATATTCAAGGACTGCAATTTACAGCGCAATCTTGTACTGGAATTAGACTGCCAGTATAAAAATATAGATCGGAATCTTTCAGAATCAAATGTGGATTGAAGAAGCACCATGAAGCTTAAGAAAATACATACTTGTAAATGATATACTTGTAGATATTATTTAGCCTTATTTGATCCCTCTTTGCATCTAGGTCTTCCCTAATACCTTCCTAGTTTTTAGTTCCGGCATGTTTCTTCAAATCTCCTACTTCTTTTATCTTCTTGAGGTATCCACCTTACAATATATTTGTTCCATTAATTGTCTCTTTGTCTGATACTATGACTGCCAATATTCCTTTTAATTTTGTTGCCTCTCCTACGACATCCTTTACTTATGTTTGATATCTTATTCATTCATCCTTTTTCTACCAACTTTACGTGTAACATTTGTCTTTCCATCGATTCTTGGACTTCTGTTACCTTATCCATGTTTGATTTTGTAAGTGTCCAGGTTTGGGATCCATAGGTGAGTATCGAAAGGATACGTTGGTTATACACTTTCGTTCTGAGGTACTAAGGCTATTTTTTATTTTTTAATATGTAGTTTAATTTACCGAATGTTGCCCAGGCCAATTTTACTCATCTCTTGGTTTCAGCTGTTTGGTATTATTTTTTTTAGTTTAATAATTTTTCCCAGATATATAATATTCCTCTATTTTTTCTTGGTTTGGTCTTATTGTAATATTTTTTTATCGGTGTTTGATAAATAATGACTGCTTCAAAAATAAACGTTGTAGTTTAGTTACTAAACTATTTTTGTTCAAATAACCAAAACTTTGAAGATATTGTATTCTTCGTAAAGTAAGTAAAGTTAGTGAAACCTGTTTGGGTAGTCAACTAATTTTTTTTACTTGATAGTGAGATGGGTCAATGCATTTAACTGATAAGTATATGGGTTAGTCAAATTAGCAATTGAAATAATTAAAACTCCAAAATGACACCATTTTGTTATCTACTTTTGTACATTTAAGAGAGCCTAAGGGGTGTTTTCTTTTCATTGTTTTAACAGTTAAGGGATTATTATTTTAACTAAGGATATCGTTATGGGATGCTTAACAAAAGTTCAGGATCTCTTTAACGTATTTTAAATTATTTGTCTTTTAAACTGATGGTTTCAGAGAACAAAAAACTTTTATATAACTAACAATATTACATTTTATATTAAATATATCTGTTATAAATCTTAACTACTACTGCTATGTGGGTTCAGAACGTTTTTCTACGTTGTTCGACGTCTATTTTTATTTGACTTATTAATCTTTGGATTGACTGTTGCCATTTTAGTTTAGGACGCTTTCTTTTTCTGCGCCCTATTGGTTGCCATTCTACGACCAGCTTTGGTAATATTTCGTCGTTCATCCGTTGTATATGGCCGTCCCATATCAGTTGTCTTTTAGTGATGTCACCCGTTATGCTTCCCTCGATTCCCATTCTTTGATTTATGATCTCATTTCTTATATGATCTGTTCTAGATATTCTCATTGATCTTATTTCATCCATTTCGACACGTTCCATTTTTATTTTGTATTTTTCTGTTAGGCAGCAAGTCTCTATTCCATACAATAGCGTGTTTTTCACCATTGCTTCATATATGTTAAATTTACATTATTTTTTATCTCTCTGCTTCATAAAATACTGTTAAGACATCAAATACCCTTTTTGCTTTGACTATTCTATTTTCCAGTTCTCTACCGTCTGTTCCTTTTTTATTAAATGTGACACACAAGTATACATACTCATTGCATGGAGATATTCTTTGTCCATTATCCAGTTCTAACTCACTTGATTCGTTTTTAATACATAAGTACTGTCTCTTGTATACGTTTCCTGTTATTCCCCAATTTTGGTATTCTTCCGTTAACTTTCTCATCATAACTCCAAGTCTTCTTTATTATTAGCTACAGTTACATGGTCGTCAGCAAACTATAGTGTGTATATTGTAAATTGGTCTTTCAGTTGTGTTCCCATGCAGTGTACTTTACGTCTCCAGTTTTTGGAGCTACTGCGATATATATTTTAAAAAGGTTAGGTTTTTATAAAATTAACTCCTTTATTGATTCAAAGGTAAATACAAAATTTGATAAATTTGATATTTTATATAGACCAAAATATTTAGATATTCCAAATTTATCAATCAGTAAAATTAGAATGGTCAAGTAATTGATATGTATTCAATATTTAGTAACTTATTAACTACTTAAATCATTGTTCATAGTTGTTGTTTATTTAGAATTAACTTACCGCTTTGTCAATGTAATCAGTTATTATCATGACAATAAAGAATATTTTGATTTAATTTGATTTGAAAGAGTTGAAGAGATACAACATCCCTATCAAGCCTTTCGTTACCAGGAATTCTTTTGAAAGTCGATTTCCAATTTTAATTTAAGATTTTGACCCTTTGTATAGTTTTTTATCGTCCACAAATGTAACTTATATTTCTGGCACTCCTTTTCTCAATTACTTGTTTAAGACAAACAACATTCTCACTACAAGATCTGCCTGCATGAAACCCACTTTGCTCTTCTTCTTGTTGTTCATGAAAATCAGTCTCTATTAGATCTTAAGAATCCTACCGTACAATCTACTTAGAATCTTGTAAAAAAACTACAGCTGAAAAAAAATGTTCTAAAGTTCGTTACAAGACCTTCTTAAACATAATTTCGATGTGCATAATATGCATACAATCCAGCAGTCACAATAGACCTATTTATCGTGGTTTTCATTTATCAGAGCAAGCGTAAAGACTACTATTGTTGGTAAGCTCTAATCTTTAGAGGCTTCTCTGGATCAAAGGAAATTTCATATTCAATTTCAAGTCTTACTGACCTACCTATTTGTTTTATTTAATGACGCGACCTTTGCTTTTATTTATCTATCTATTTTATTTATTACACAACCCCTTGATATGCAACCCAACAAACTTACTAACAGCAGCAGACTGATGGCTCTGCCGTATATTAATGTAGTTCTAATGGTGACACGGCAGAACCATCTGTCTAGGGGTTCTGTAATCATTGGTTAATCCTTTCAAAATAGTATTGGCCCTGGCACTACGCTGCTGGTTATATTAACAAAAATTCCATTGTAACTTTGCACCGCCTCCAAAAGAATAAAATAAAGCCATTAAGTATAACTAGAATAAAAGGAGGGAGGTTGTTGTACATTGTAAACAGAGGCAACAATTATATGACTTGAATATCAATGAGCACAGATATAAATTTTCAAGGATATTGATGAGGTCCCGAGAGGTTTGAACAACCCCTTTTCGGTCTTCGGGGCACATTTTGGTAAAAGCTTCTCGTAACAGCTAACCCAAAAAACAAAACTAACAAAAAGTTTTTTTCTTTTTACATCTAATAAATCTGTGTGGTAAAAAAAGGTAAAATACGTACGTACGTACAATGGCCGTCCGAATGTCGAGAAGTGGACGTTCAATTGACGTTCTTTTGCTGTCTGAGTTACTAATACCAGTACTAATACTAAGCTGTTAATTTTTTTATCGAGTTTTCCAAAAGCTGGCATTCTTCAGTTTTATTGGAAACCAAGAACTGAGCTAAGACAAGAGAAAACAGCAAGTTTTAATCTAACCTTCCTTGTGTTTTTAGTATTGATTGTGAGATGTCACGGTAAACTGGCACTTATATTGCTTTTGGGAGTTGACCATGTGCAAACAAAGATAAAATGAACAGCACTGAAGAGCATGCAAAAATAAGGAAAGTTCTACCGGGCATCAAATCAAACGCTCGAGGCTGTGGACACCCTCTGTCGGCGATTCTGCTAATTTCATTATTCATATGGCATAACTATAAATAATATATAAAACTCTCACCTGGAATGCCCATTTGAAAAAGGTAACCCACAAAGCCACACCGTCCTTACGGACGTGCAAAAGAATTTGCGAAAAAACCTTGGGCACTAGCCCCAAGCAAATGTATTGGCTGTATATAAAAGTCATCAGACCAATGATTGCGTACAACGCAATAGTATGGTTCGAGAAGGCACATCAAAGAACCTCAAGGGCAGGCCAGTCTTGCCATATGTGGTGCAATGAGCTCTAGCCCATCGGCTGCGCTTGAATGCTTACTTAACTTACCTTCGCTTCACATTTTCTTAGAGGCGGAGGCACGAAGAGCAACATACAGAATAATGGCCAACGACCAGGATGGCAAGGCAAACATTTGGACTCTAGGAATGATATGCGATGTCATGCCCAACACGGTGTACAGCAGAAAGCTATACAACATCATCCTCCCAAAGAGGGAGAACTGGTTAAGGAACACGACCAATTTTTCAACTAACGATACCGACGGATCCAAAATGCCATCAGGCGTTGGATCTGGAGTTGTTAGTATCCAAGAAAAAGTCAAGATTAAACATAGTCTCAGTCACTTGGCTACTATATTTCAGGCCGAACTCGTAGCCATTGAACTATGCGCCCGATGGATAAAAGACTGACCACGAATGGACCAACAGTACAATAAAAATCTTCTCCAACAGTCAAGCAGCCTTAAGAGCGATTGATTCCTATACGGTCTCATCAAGAACCGTGAGGATCTGCAGGGATTCGCTGAATGCGCTTGGTACCGCTAACAATGTGTCATTAGTATGGATACCAGGGCATTTTGGGCACGAGCTAAATGAGGCCGCAGACCTAGCTTCGAACCAGCCCTGGGGATATCACACAACGCTGCTAAATCAACCGTATTAAAATGGATGGAAAATAGAATCCAACAATACTGGATCAATATCTATACTGGCTGGTCTCTTTACGAGTCGCTGTGGACTGAGAGTACCCATGCACAGAATAGGACTAATCGAAGAGACCGAATGTATACTCTGTATGGAGGATGACGAAACAGACAGATATGTGCGAAACCTCAGATTGACTCACAAGATCTGAACAGCGTCTCACCCCAACTGATAGCCGGCTTTTTTAAAGGATTACATACAGTGTCATACAATAAATTGAAAACACAAAAACTAAACACATTTTATCCCTAGATGATAAAAATTTAGCCCGAGCTCAAAGTTTTGTGTATTATATATACTTACTGGATTTTTGCTGTTACTTTTAATCTCCGAAAGATTAAAAGTATCAATTTGATACCTTAAAAGAGGGATTAAAAGTACACTTTTAATCTCTAAAGTATATGAAAAATGAATTTTAGTTCCTAGGGTGCAGAAAAAACTATTGCACAAGGTGTTGATTTTTAATGAGGGGCAATATTTTTTCTCTTTCCTTACCAAAAAGTTAGACATGCCTCTGGTGCTACATTTTCTTTTACAAGTACCTGCATACATTCAGCCTTCTGAGATCAGTTTAAAGTTGGTAAAATGTCAAGACTTGAGTGTTTACTTTAATCAGTTTTGTCAGAAAACTTTTAGTTTTGTCCTTTAAAGCGCTTGTTATCGATAACTGCTTCGAAACTAGAAGTGACTCAAGGTTGGAAACTTTTGAATTTTAAACTACCCATTATATTTTATTCGACTAAGGTGTAGGGGAGAGTGGGGCACAAATTTCGAACATATTAACTAGTACAGATAAAACTTTGTTTGCCCTGCCATCCTGGTGGTTGACCCTAATTCTATATGTTGCTCTTCGTGCCTCCGCCTCTAAAAAAATATGAATCGGAGATAAGTTTAGTAGTTTAGCCTTCAAGCGCAGTCGATGGGCTAGAGCTCATTGCACCACATATGGCAAGACTGGCCTGCCGTTGTAAGCTGGCTAGTTTGACCCTTGAGATTCTTTACTGTCCCTTGTCGAGCCAGACTGTTGCGCCGTACGTCATTGGTATGATGACTGTTATATACAGATAATAAATTTGTTTGGGGCTAGTGCCCCAGGTTTTTCCGCAAATTCTATTGCACGTCCATAATGACAGTGTGGCTTTACAGGTTACCTTTTCCAAATGGGCATTCCAGGTAAGAGTTTTATCTAGGATGACCCCTACATATTTCCACTCTAATGCAAATGGAATGCTTTTACCGTTAAGCCCCGGAGGAGTTAGGCAATCTAGCTTCCTTTTACTGGTGAACGGTATAATAACTATTTTGCTGAGAGACTTCCCTGTCACACCAGTCAGTCAGTCAGTCAGTATCTTTCCAGCGAATTCACTCTATCTAATGATTACTCCTACGTCATCTGCATATTCCAATACCTCTGCATCCAGCGATTCCACAATGGCAAGAAGATCATCGACCAGTAGAGACCACAGGAGGGGAGAAAGAACTCCTTCTTGTGGACAACCTCTAGCAGCTCTATAACTTTCCAACTAACCATTTCATCGTTAAGAGTTGTTTCAATCACTCGATTCTCGAGTGTACACCTGATGAATCCCGTGATGGTGGAGTCTATTCCTCGAGCGCACGCTGATTCAAAGAAGGAATTGGGTAATGCATTGTTAAATGCTCCTTCTATATCAAGAAAAATGCCCAATGCAACGCCTTTTGGATCGAGGATTTTCTTGATTTTTCCAACAAGGTTGTTTAAAGCTAGTTCTGTTGACTTTCCTGCTTGATATGTTAATGCATAATGATACCAAAATATTGCAATTATTGGTGTAGAGTCTGAAAATGACACGTTGAATCATGCGTCCAATGAATATGATGAGTTTAGGATTAATAAATAAACTTGAAAAGGAGTTCCAACAGCTACAAAAATTTTGCACAAAAGTACCGAATCTGTTAGATTTTTCCCAAAAGTTGAGAAACAGACAGATCATTCACATTATACGCGCCAACAAAATGATTTTTACATCCCACATAGAAATAAAAAATCAGCAACAAATTCAGTTTTCTTTGAGGGCCTTGATGAATTTAATAAACTTCCATCTGAAATAAAAGCTGTTCCAACAATGAAAAATTTTAAGAAAATCCTAAAAATTTATCTAAAAAAATTTTATATTCTTAATGAAGATATTCCGTAAACCTGTTCTTTCTTTTTTGTTTTTTTTTCCTTTTCTGGTCCGTTTTCACTGTTTGTTCTTGTAATAATATTTACTATTTTATATGTTATTGATAAGTGTTTTAATATTTTAGTTAGTGATCTCGCGTTAATGTTTTTATGACTTTTTATAGCTGGCTATTATTTCCTATTTTATCGGTTTTATCAGTTTTATTAGTTTTAACCTAAATGATGTTTTTTAAGTTAAGAACATTTAATTAGTGATTTGGTCTTATTAATGATTTGATGTTTTTATTTTGTTTATATGATTTCCTTTATAATCAGTAGTTTCCTTTATAATGACGTTTTTTTTTATTAAGATTAAGCATATAACATTTACATTTCTGTTTTTATAACTAGCGTTTTTTGCTAAAAAAATGGTTTATATAAACGCAATAAAGGAAAATCCAGAATTTACACAGAAACAACAGAAAAAAAACTCAGGAACTACAAAACAAAAAGCCTTTAAAAGAAAAAGCTAAGTCACAAATAAAACATGGTAATCTAAAGAGAAGTATTGACAGTTGATCAAATATAGCAAAAATAAATAAATCAAAAATTCAAAAGGTGCAAAAACTGTATTGATCAGACCTCAAGTAGGGAATCCGAAAATGATATTGATTTAAATGACAGTCATGACAACGAAAGTCTAGCATTCGTCTATGGTTTAGAGTCCCTTCAAGAAGATGAAGAATTAAACATTAATAACGAAATATTAATAAAGTTTTCGATTAAAGCAGTAATCGTTTCTATACTTGAGACGCAGAGGTAACAGCAACAAATTTTATTTTTCACAAATTGAAGATTTAGAGACTTGCAAACCATCGGACATTTACGCCAAACTAACAAAATACTTTTAAATTAAAAAGAAAATTATCATTTTATTATAATTTTGAAGGAATTAACGTTAAGTAACATTTTTCTAAGTAAGGAATATTTGTGCATTTTTTCGTTTCTATAAATTAAAAAACTACACAAAAATTATGTCTTTTGTCTAAATGCGTCTTGCGGACGAGACTACTTCATTAATTTGCCTACTAGAGTTACTCGCAATTGAGGAACTGGCCCTTAGTCAGTTAGAATATAATTTTGTGTAACTATAAGCGCTGGACATTTCAGTAAATTCAGTTCCATCCAAATATCCACTAAACAAAGAGTGGTTATTCCAGTCCGGCTGGTCAGCTAAGATTAGCCTTGTGGTTTTCACGCTTCGTGTTCAAATCTCAAAACGCCAACAATAATAATAGCTTTATTGCAACGAGTATAGCTGGGTGGTTAGCAACGTACAGAGTGTTCTTTATAAATGCGGCCCCCCGTTTATCCTTTACTTTTTATTTTTAGATCAGGGCAATCAAAACGGACGGGCCACGATCATCCACTTTGTTGACGTCACTTCAGGGGCTGATTTTTTTCTGATGGTCACGTCACGACACAGCTGATTGTCTTTGAAATATTGAAGTTGGAATGACGGTTCATGAATATTTTATTTGTTTTCCTTAATTGTTCAGAGCCGCAGCCTCTTCATAGCTCACACAAAAATTAAATTTAAAGCAGAAGCAAATGTGACTAACACAGAGGACAAAGTCAAAAACATGTCAAATATAACAGTTGGCGGTACATAGCGGGTAATTTGAATTCAAAATAAGGAATGCTAAATCTTATTTACAAAAGTTTGGTGGAATATCGGTATGGTGTCTAAGAATATTTTACTGAAATTTCGCAGAAATCTGTAGTGCCATTTTGAAAATATCATAAAAAAACGTCTGACCTCCTGTAAGACCCAATGTAAAAGTCAGCTCCCCGAGAACAGTTGATTCGTTCAGGGTCGTGGCCTCTATTTTTACGAGTCGTTAAATACCGAGATGAATTCCAAGACGTGCGCAAGCGTTGATCTGTCACTTTTGCCAACCAATCAACTGAGAGATATTTCAGTATGGTTCACCACGACCTGTGGTGGTGTATGGTTTTATACAGCAAAACTTTAATAATTCCCAGTTCTTTTTGATGAAAATTCGTCGTTTTTGTTCTGTGAAAATGCCGGTGACGTGCAAGTTGTGTGACAAATTATTTAGTGCCCAATTTAATTTGAATAAACACTCTCATCAGGGTTCTACTGTATGTCTATGCTACGATAAACATTTTTTTAAAAGATTTAGCGTATTTAAATTTGTCAATACTCCCATGGCAAAACAAAATAAACGTGAAATGCATATAGAAGAAATACTGCATATACCTCAAAAAATATTAATCGCAACACATAGATATTGTATATGTTTAAAATCAAAAAGAAAAGACGAATCTTACACCCTGTACAGGGTGTCCCAAATTCGTTGTTTTTTTGTGGTGTCGGATATTTCTAGGGGAGAAAGAAAAAAACTGAGCGACGCTCAAATTTTAAGAGAAGCCTAAAGGTGAAAACTACATTTAGATATAGCAAGCCGTTTTTAAGCTACGGAGTGTTTTTGTCTGCATTTTGCTTTTGTGTAAATAGCTTTCTTATAGATCTTTTCTTGAAGAATTGACAGATGTCAACGGTTTTTATTTATCTCTTTTGGTTTTTAAAATATTGCATAAAGTTGTTAATTTTCTTACAGAATAACTCTAAAACTCTCTCTAAAATTTCCTTTAAAATGATGTATCACATTCAATATTTTAATTTTTAATTTTTTTTATTGTTTTCTTTATTCTTATTTTTTAATCACCTCTTTATTATTTTTTTATTTTTATAATTTTATAATATTAAAATATTTTAAACCCATTAAGCAAACTATAATATGTGGTAAAAATAAAAAAAAAACAAAAATATAAAGAAATCCCACTAATCCCATAAAGAAAAATTAATTTTATGTGATATCTCAAAAACTAAACGTGACAAATGAAATTTAATTTAACAGTTGAATTCCTCTTAAAAAAGTGTCTAAAGAATGTTTTCACAGAAATAAAAATATTAATAAATAAACAAGTTATAGACCCCTTCCCAAAATGCAGACTTTTTAAATACACCCCGTAGTTTAAAAACGGCTTGCTATATCAAAATGCGATTTTCACCTTTAAGCTTCTTTTGAAATTTGAGTGTCGCAAAGGTTGATCAGGTTTTTTTAGCCCCTCTAGAAATACCCGAAACTCTCCAAAAACATCGAATTTGGGACACCCTGTACATGGTGACGGATAGAAAAAAATTATGTTGGCTTTTAAAGTTCATCATCATTATAATTAACCAAAAAAAATCTACAATTTATTATAGCCCTTTATTTTCAATGATAAAGTTGCTGAGTGCTCCGGTTATAAAAAACCAACCGGTACCTACATAAAATCATACCTAAAAATTAGAATTGACCATTATTTTATACCTTGAATTTTTTATTATACGTTAAGCTCTTCGATCTCGCGCCAATCCCGGTATTCGCGCCAATAATTTAAATTAGACATTTTGACGTTAATTTTGGCGCATGCTCCTTTGATGGAATTCATCTCGGTATTTAACGACTCGTCTATTTTTTTGTTGGCCTTGTTTAGAACATACGTTACATCAAGGCCAACAAAAAAATGATGACTGTATATTGAATGCATTTTTTGTTAGAGAAGCTCCTAAGAATGGCACAAAATCTCTATTAAAAATAACTAAATATAACTTATATTTATTCCATAATAAAAAGAATTTGTTTTATTTAATTTTTTAGAAATTTAAATTAAAATTTACTATATCCAAGTTCCTGCACACAGTGAGCGTAAATGTAATTTTCAAACAAAAATATGAACAATTTGTGTAACCGCTGAATCTTAAATTATTTTTTAAATAAAACCTGGCCATTTATAAATTATTTTTTTAATTGTGATATATAATTATCTATCGAATTTAGTAATACAAACTGCTCCGTAAATTATTTAAAAAATGCGTATTGCAGTTGGCCACGCCTTCAAGGCACGAACACATCCATATGCGCGTTCGGCCTGGAAATACCACAACTTGGCGCTGTCTTTTCCAAATTCGTTCATTCAGCTGTAACAAAATGGAATTTGAACATAAATGTTATTTTTGCCATTTATAGGTTTTTAAATATTTTTAGTTAAATATTGTTTTAGATATTAACAAGCATTAATTACATGCAAGACTAGGCTAAAAACAAGTAAAATTTATGGCAACGCAGCGACATGTTTTTAGGCATGGTTTTCAGGATCGCCATATATTAATAAATGTTGTATTTGGCAGCCGCGGCTCGTGCCGCAGGCGAGATGAGGTGGTACATTATAAACACCAGTATACAAGTTATTCTCTCTTAAAACTAGTTGCGTTAACGGACATCTAGAGCATGTTACACCAGTTGAAAGAGATCAGCAACATAATTGTAGGCAAAAAGTTTTTTTTCTATAAGCGTGCGGAAAAGTCCACTTTTCCGCACGCATTTTAGTGTGGAAAGTGCCACTTTTCCGCACTAGTGCGAAAAATATTTACGATTTTGAGGTGTTCTATAACATTTAGACCGTTCAACCTAGCACACGAAATATCCTAAAAATATTCAAATTGACTAAAATTCTGCTATATTTTCAATATTTTCGATAAAATAAAGTTTTCAGTAAAATAGGTTCAAATTATAAGTTTTAAACCTCCCCGGTATAAATATCGTCATTGTCAATGTCAAACAACAATGAACACTAGTGGTTTTAGATTTGGCATCTTAAATCACCATAGCAACAAAGTACAAACAAACTGTCAAAACAAAGCCAATTTTGCAGATACAAGCGTCTTTTGAATTTTTCAAACAAAAAAATCAGATTTTTAATGGATTCTTCGGACGAAGATCTACCCCAGTCAGTTCTAGAAGCCGCTAGAATGTGAATAATAATAATTGATTTGATTAAAACGTTTTGAATATAAATAATTTTCTGATTAATTTTTAGTTTTTTCCTCACGCTTATAGAAAAAATAGTGTACCTAACTCGTGCGTAAAGTGTCTTTTCCGCACTTGATTGCTGGCCAAACTCCGCTATCGCGTCGTTTAGCCATCTGCAATCGCGTGCGGAAAAGAGGCACTTTCCGTACTAGTTAGGTAAACTACTATATTTATAATGCCCTTTTTCTGTTTTAACTGACGTACCATGCTCTAAAAGTTCCAAGACGCCACCAGTTTTAAGAGAGAATAACTTGTATACTGGTGTTTATAATGTACCGATTTTCAATTTTTGAAAAACACACTGTGACGCTTCTCTGGCTTGCGCTGGTGTTTTCTCTCTTTGTTTGTAGCGTTCAAAGCACAGTCTATCTCTTTGAGTTTGGACGAATCATCGGCAAGCTATGAATGCCTAGAAAGCCGAGAGCATCGTAAGAGACCATTCTTTAGTTGGTTTTTGTACGCTTCACTTCGCTTGACTTAAGAGGGGATTTTGTTCAACTGGGGAAATGTTAAATCTGTCAATTATTTTAACTTTGTATAATATTGGTTTTTTTTTGTTATTCCCAACTATTTTAAAATCGGCATTTTTAATCAATATAATATCAAAAAACCTAAACAGTATAATAAGTAAATTAAACAGTTGATTGAATAACTTTATTCAGTCAACGTTTAAAATGTTGATAAATAAATAAATTTACAACAAATGTGTAAATATTAGAATACCAAGTTTAATAATTTTAACATTCAAATAAGTCAAATATATATTAAGAAATAAAAAGGTGAAGTTTAAAGAAGAAAATTGAAGAGGTATGTATGATTTTCCTACATTGTATACATAATTAGGAAAAACGCTTATAGTATATACTTCCTCCAAGAACCGCCCAATTCCCTTTCGAGATCGTAATAAGTAATAAATTTAATAACTTTGTGTGCATTTTGTGTCCTATTATAGAAACAGGTAGGTATTCGTGGGTAGAGGACAGACCAAAAAGAAACTAAGGTACCTTTGGCAACGTTTCGGATTTAATTAATCCTTTTTCAAGCCTCAGATAGAAATGTTTCTTGGGTCCATAAGTACAGCGAACAGGGGTGATTGTTGATCGAAGAACATTTTACTTACAAATTTGTTTATAAAATTTTAAAGTAAAATGTTCTTGGATCAACAATCACCCCTGTTCGCTGTACTTATGGACCCAAGAAACATTTCTATCTGAGGCTTGAAAAAGGATTTAAAAAATCCGAAACGTTGCCAAAGGTACCTTAGTTTCTTTTTGGTCTGTCCTCTACCCACGAATACCTACAAATTTAATAACTTTAATAATCTTATTAGCCATTTAAATTGTTGCACAAATTGGTAGCTTGCAACATAGAAGCCTTGGCCACTTCATTTGACAGTGCCACTGTCAACGAGCCAACCTGTTACACAGCGAATAAGGGTTTTCAGAAACTTCAACAGATCTGAAGAAACTCTTAAAATTAACAGAACATGGGTACCGGTTCTTAAAAACACTAAACGGCTCGCTTACAATAACAAAACTGAATCAAGGGAATGTGACCAATCACCGACCAGCTCGTGCGCCCGCGACAGACTAACCACCAGTCTTCGAGAAGCCGACAAACAGTCAACATCTCCTGAAGATGCCATCTACTCGAGATGGCGAAACGTCGAGAACGAATTTCCAACGACGACGGCCGAACAGCCCGAAAGCACACCCACCATTGGGTTAAATAATTGTTAAACAAAACTTAAAAACAAAAGCGCGGTTTTTAGTTTTATGTTAAGAGTATTGTATAGACGACTTTACGCGCCTGAATGTGCCAATTTTTTGTTTTGAAATTAATATTTTAGCCCACTGTGTGATAATAATTTATTAAGGAAGAAACTAATAGATCCAAAGCGCTTTCCTGTCACAGTAAAAGCAATAACAGCCATGCACAGGGGCGGACGAAGCGAGCGAGAGCTAGTTTTACTAATTGAAATTAATTAACAACGTTTTGCCTCGGCCCGCCTATGCCTTATTGTTCGCAAATGAAAATTCTTTGTTGTTCATCATTTCTTAATTAAATATTTAAACCCTTCCCTGAACTTTGCCAAAGAACATTCTAGACATGGAAAGAAAATGGTTCACTGTACCACCGTTTTATTCACCACTATACAACAGAGTTGGCAGTAGCAGGGGCGGCGCGTCCATAGGAGCGCTGGTGCGCGCGCACCCCCAGCAAAAACAAGAAAAAAAATAAATACAAACTATTATTAAATAATTACTGTTGTTTTTTATTTA
Source organism: Aspidapion aeneum (assembly GCA_963576565.1). Classification (NCBI taxonomy): domain Eukaryota; kingdom Metazoa; phylum Arthropoda; class Insecta; order Coleoptera; family Brentidae; genus Aspidapion; species Aspidapion aeneum. Next base: position 3,664,328 of record OY755043.1, on the reverse strand, counting down.
TTTTTAAATGATCCCGATCCCGCTAGTGACATCTATCGGCCATTAACGGAAGTAATTAATATCTTTTCGACTTGACGCTTGCTGCCGCATACGGTGGCCTTCGATCGCCTCGCCTCGCTTGAATCTAGAGATATGAGAGGGCGGGCTTGAATCTGGAGGTGCGCGTGGATTCGACGTTCCTCTTTAATCCAATTTTTGCCACGCAATTGGATCGGAAATGCTCGGGATATCGGCCGAGAAAAGGGCGAGGTGGTGCGCTAAATCAATACACACTTGCATCGTTTTTTTATAGTACTCAGCTGATTACTGTTTATATTATCGTTAGTATGCGTGTATTGGGCGTAATTAAAATTTATTTACACAGTTTTTAAGTGAATTTTATGCTGTTTTCGGCTTCTTGTTTGTAATTTTTGGGTTAATTATTATCTACAAGTATCGAATATGTCTGAGGCAGTTATAAGTTCGGGTTCGGGTAATCCTGGAAGTAATTCAAGACTTAATTGTATACAAAACATTATAGCAAGCTTTTCCTCCTTTAATTTAAATCAAAAAATTGAAATTAAAAGATTAGGAAGGCCGACTCCAGAACTAGAATTATCGCAAACTTGCTCTAAAAGAAAAGAAGGTAGGAATTTTAAAAGATACTTTAGAAAAGATATTTACCAAAAGAACAACTGGATTTGTGGATGTGATGTTACAACCTCGTTATTTTGTTTTCCATGCTTTTTATTTTTCAATGCAAGCATGGATAAAAGCTGGAGCCGCATAGGGGTAACTGATTTAAATCATCTACAGGCAAAAATTAAAAAGCATTAATTTTTGAATCAACGTATACGAACATTACAATATGAAATGTTATTTGAATCAAAAGCTAAGATAAAACGGTTTTGTACATTGAATTAATGTTATCCATCGTTGGCCAAAAACTAATATGTATGTATACTGTAGGTAATTTTTTTTGTGTAGGCATATTTTTATTTATTGGGACCTGCTTTTTTTTACTTTGACAATCTTATTACCTAGTGGGCACCATAAGTTCTTTTATTTGGCTACAAATAGATATGCAAATTTTTTTAACTTTATTTATTTTAAATTTATTTCGACTCACTTATTTTAGCGCACACCCATTCTTATACTTCACGAGCCGCCACTGCTAAAATTGTAGAAGAGAGGGCTGTGCCTCCGTTCCAGTCTTTTTAAGAAGAATTTAAAAGTAATAAATAAATGTACTATAGACTGCCACTAGTGACGTTACCGCAGCGAGAAAGGGTAATTCCCCTTCCATTCTCTGAGATACATAAGTGGTAGAGGTCTATCTTATAAAAAGTATTCTTTGAATTTCGTTTGATAGATTAGAGAACGCTTTCAACTTTACGCCTTTTGAAGGCAAACTGTAAATTATTCATTATTTAAGAATTAAGAAGAAAATAATGATACAAATGGCCGCCCAGTGAAGCGGTATAAACAAACAAAAACAAAATAAATAAGACATCTGCTAATGAGGGTCGACAGTTGAATGATAAAAGTTTATTAATAAATTTAATCAATATTTCTTGCCAACTTTATAATTAAGATGTTTAATGAAAGGTTTTTGTGGCCTATTTTCATTTGATTTTACATTCAATATTTAAGGCAGTGCCGTGGTATGGTCGTCGGCTTCACATGCAGATGGTACCAAGCGTGCGATGCGATGCCGGCAAATATAAGTGACCTTGAACATCGAGGATATACGCAGTCCAGGAGGCGTATTTACGTTTCCATGCTGATTTTACGGCAGCGCTGTTTTGAAATAGACACGGAAATGTTGCAACATATTTGGTTACAAATGCGTGTTGATTTTAAGGCGCCGAGGCTCGAACAAGGCACGGATTTGTATTGAATTACGCAGCGCAGGGGTTTACTTATTAGTGCATATTTGAAACTTAAATTTGATTCACGTTGTTTATTAGTTTGATTTTGAGGTTATATGTTTGTTAATATGAAAATTATGGAGCAGTTTAAAAGTATTTGTACTAATATTACTCAAGATTTTGAAATTCTTTAAAGTTTGAAGAACACTCTTCCATTAACTATACCTCCAAAGTTCAGTGTTCATTGTCTTACACCGGCAACTACGACGACAGATGTTGTTCTGTTATTAATAAATTAATGATTTAAATGATTTTCCCTTGATTTCTAACCAAATGAAAATGTTTCAAAAACCTAACCTAACGAAAGCTAATCAATCAAACCGAACCGAACCAAAGCAAACTGAACCAATAATTTTTTTCAAAAAAAAAAAACTTTCCTGAGTTCCTACCCGGAATCCTAGAGGATGTGAATCCGAACCGAACCGATCCTAACTAAACCGAACCAAACCTAACCTAACCAAACTAAACTACAACACTCAGGAAAGTTTTTTTTTAATTGTTGGTTCAGTTTGCTTTGGTTCGGTTCGGTTTGGTTCAATTCGGTTCGTTTCGGTTCGGATTCACATCCTCTAGGTTCCCGGGTAGGAAGTCAGGAAAGTTTTTTTTTTGAAAAAAATTATTGGTTTAGTTTGCTTTGGTTCGGTTCGGTTAGATTTGATTGATTAGCTTTCGTTATGTTAGCGTTTTAACCTGACAGTTGAATACGCTTTTGTAATAGTTTAATGAGCGATGTTCTCTTACAGATCCGTGCTCATTTCGAGATCAAAACTCTTAAAATCAACACGTATTTGAACCCAACTATATTGTAACATTTCCGTGTCTATTTCAAAACCGCGCCGACGTGAAATGAGCACGGAAACGTAAATACGCGTCCAGGAGCAGACACGCAGCCAGCCGAGAAACTAGGAAGAATAACCCATAAGTGCTTTATAGTCGATACCAGGATGGCGCCATCATAAATCTCCTACAGTCATCTCACGACGACAACTATAGATAAAGGATTTTTGCTTCGGTTCAGTCAGTTTTTATTAGAGGCATCTCCGGCTGTTTGCTAGATCGTTAACTCTGTCGCGCCCTCTACTGAGTGTAGTGACGAACTAAAAGTTGAGGCGGGAAATTTGAATTGCTTTTTATAACAAATTTTCTTTATTTTTAAAGTTTTTACGAAATTTTCAATCAGCCAATATTTTATAAAGACATACAATGTCTTTATAAGATATAAACAGATTGAAAATGATATATAAAGTACAATAAATAAAACATTTTTTAAATGAGTTTTCATAAGAATAAAAAAAGCTACAAACAAAAACTAAATTAACGACTAACTATAGATATAATAATACTAATTGATTGATAAAATAAAATATAATGAAAAACCAAACACTATCTAGAATATTTAAATTTGCTTTTAACATTTCTGGTGAGTGATGAGTGAATAAATAATGAAACGGTTGTTCGTGAAGAGAATCATTCTTAAATGTCTACTTCTTAACAGCTTGACGAAAGTCTGATGTGATTCAAAAGTATCTCCTCACCTTTGTTGTGTAAGGTATGTTTCAAAGCAGTATTTATATAGCTTATCAGTGGTCGCACATATCATCCAAAAGCTAAAAACAATAAAAAAAACAACTTATGGTAAGATAAAGATTTAAAATTAAGGAATAAATTTATGCAAAGTACATTACGTTGCTGGGTAATACCTTGTTTACACATCAATTAAGCACAAATGTAGTGTTAATCTTGTATGTGTCTCCTTTTTACTTTATATCAAAAGAAAGAGATAGACATAGAATTAACACTAAATTTGTGCTTGATTAATGGGCAAATAAGGCACATACCAGGCATTGGAAAGCTCTATTCAGAGTTCCGTAAAGTAAGCGATAAGAAGGTAAAAAGACACTACCAATACAAATTTTATAAAATGCCAATCTGACAACAAATGAGAAAATAAGAAAACCCTTAAAATTTCTCGGAAAATTATGCATCGTATACTCGTCTGAACTCTAGGCAGTTCACCCAGGAAAGCAACTCGAAATTCTCATTGTTTTATATTAAAAAAAAAACAAAAGTAACAAATTTTAACAAAATTTAATTTTAATGCGTCAGCAGCAAAGATACCCTACATAAACCAAAAAGATAGATTTAAAATGAACCCGAAATAAAATGCGATGAAAGAAATTTTTCTAAATAAATAAAAGGGGGACGGAAAGTACAAACCACAAAAAAAATTAAATAAGGAACAAACGCGCGACCGCAGCGCCTCTTTTCAGCATAGTGAGAACGACTGTTGATCTGAAAGGAAACAAGTCTATCGTCTAGAACCAAGTCTTGCTGAGAGGATAGCGATCCTAAATAGATGCAAGTCTAACCAGGACTATCAAAACGGACGGGCCACGGTCCTCCACTTTGTTGACGTCACAATCGGGGCTGATTTTTTTTTGATGGTCACGTTACGACACAGCTGATAATTAATAAATTTAAAATATTGAAATTGGAATGACGGTTCATGAATATTTAATTTTTTTTTTAATAACGCCGTTTTTGAGATTGTTTTTACTTTATTCTGGCAGAACAATTTTTTTTAAATGTATAGTAATCCTTAATTTTTCATAGCCGTTCATTGGCTCACACAAAAATTAAGTTTAAAGCAGAAGCAAATTTGACAATCACAGATGACAATGTCAAATACATGTCAAATATAACAGTTGGCATGTGGTACATGGCGGGTAATTTGAATTCAAAATAAGAAATGCTAAATATTGAAGATTTTAACCTTTTAATCATGTTGCTTCCTTACAAACCTTTGGGGGAATATCGGGATGGTGTCTGAGAATATTTCACTGAAATTTTGCGGAAATCTGTAGTGCCATTTTGAAAATATCATAAAAAAACGTCTGACCTCCCATAAGACCCAATGTAAAATTCAGCCCCGGGAGAACAGCTATTTTTTTCAGGGTCGTGGCCTCTATTTTTGTGTTGGCCTTGGTCTAACATGTAGCTAGACCACCTTTCGGAAGAGGTGTAAAAGCATGGGTCCACTGGGTAAACTCGTTGCGCAGTATAAAGATACCTGCCCTCGACAAGAGGTGCCAGGCAAAATTAAGTCCTCTTAAAGAAAGAAAACTTGCATCCTGAGGGGCCCCTGCATCAGTTTGGTATGTGGTGTACGGACCAATTGGGGTTTGCGAAAAGGGCGTGTGCCTAGTGTCGCTAGACTAAAAATGGTATCTCCACCACTAGTAGTACTGGTACTACTACTGTACTACTACATACAAAATAAATTAATATTTTGGTTTATTGGTAACATATTAAAAGTGGAACAAAAAATATTTTTTGCTATGATTTGCAGGTTCTTTGGGGGGGCTTAAGCTCTTAAGACCCCCTGCGTACAATCATGCCTTTATATTAATTTCTTGTAAAAATTTTTATGCTACACAGGATAATATGACTTCGTTAAACTAAAATGCTCAAAGTTTAACCCCTCTTGACATAGTTTTTGTAATTAATGATTTTCCATGTAAAACTAGTTTGGCATCAAAGTTAAATCCCCATTTAAACAGCAACCGCCCACGAACAAACTTTTTAACCCCCCTTGTTCGCGTGTATAAAGGGCTTTGATTTAATTATGAAGTTCTATTATAAATTGGAGGCAAACTGTACTTATTTTATTAATACTTTTAAATCAATAAATTTTCTAAAGACTGTGCAGATTTTTTTTGCGATGCGCTTTTAATTGCTTTCCGGTGTGCTTTTCGGGACCCCTTTAGTCGGCAGTATGCAGAGTTAGAAAATAAATCAGTGTCGTTTATGTAGGTATAGGAATAGAAAGTTTTATTATCTATTTTTATTTCTTTAGTTTACGCCATAATTAAATGAAATAATTTTCATGAGTATATCTACCGCCGCCTATGTCACTTTTTTGGGATAACTTTTACAATTTTTTTCTGTTGGCCTATGCTATTTGTTTAGGTAACAGCTGATTACTATCAAAAAGTTATCTCAAAAATTATGGAATGAACCATATCTTTGTTCAACTGACTGCAAAAACTATATACCTAATGTACGACATGCTTCAACTTTTAGTTTTGATGCCCAAAGGGCACTTTATACAAAATTATACTGTTTTATATTTTCATGAATCAGGTTATTGGGTAATTTTGCTAACTAGTAAAATGATGTTGAAAAAATCTTAAAGCGTTTGCAGGAAAAAATTTTGAAATCGCTCTATATTTGTGAAAGTTATAGCCCTAGTAACACCGGATGTCCCAGGGACGTACTTTTTAGGTCCCTTTAGGTTCCAACGTCCCCCAAAATGAACATTTTAGAAACATGCAGTACTTTTTAGATTTCTTAGGGCCCTAACTTTGGCATACCTGAAAAGTACATCTTTAGCACGTCCCGAATAACAGGTTTTTAAAACGTCCCGAAAAGTACGTTTTTAAAACGTCCCGAAAAGTACAATTTTAAAACGTCCCGAAAAGTACGTTTTTAAAACGTCCAGAAAAGGAAGTTTTCAAAACGCGCTAGGCAGCTTACCAACATCATAAACATTATATAGGCTGATCAGAAAAAAACATATATTTAAAACTTTTCTACTATACTCAGATTGAAGTTGAATCAAGTTATAAGAGGCCCCAATATGAAAGGGCCCAATACTTATGGGCCCATATGAAGGGACTTTGGGTAGGGTCGCTGGTATGTTATTAAAACGTCCCTGACACGTTTTTAAAACGTCTCTGAAACGTTTTTAAAACGTCCCTGAAACGTTTTTTAAACGTCCCCGAAAACGTTTTTAAACTTCCCCTAAAACGTTATTCAGACGTACTTGAAACGTTTTATGTGCGTCTTCGAAACGCTTTGGAACGTTTTCGAACGTCACTGAAACGTTTATTACACGTATCCAAATTTTGCAGTGGGTATAAAAGCTTAAATTTGACAAATATCCGTGCAGTAGTTATAATAGTATACAGGGCCAGTGTGATATATTCAACTGCAGTGCGAATTCACTTAAAAATATCGAAATTTAATTGTTGCGTTACAAAATAGTAATATTTTCTTTTTTCTTTTAAGACTTATTAAATTATGCTAAGTGATAGTACTTGTCAGTACAAGTCTGTAGTATTTTGTGTGTATGTGTGTGTGTACTATAGATATATATACATTTTTTTTGTAGTTAGTTGATTGAAGTGTTTTTAGTTGTTATCTTAATCATTTTAACTAATTATTGTAACTTTTTAAAATTTCTGATTCCCATTTTGTAATTGGATTTTAAATCTGTTAAGTGGGTAAATAAATAAATAAATAAATAAATAAAACGGTTTTAAACCGTTTTAAAAACGTTCTGTGGAGACGTTTTGAAAACGCAAAAAAGACCAATAAAAACTTCTGAAAACCGCTTATTAATATGATTCTCCGTTAAAAAATTAGCATTTTTTTTTTCAAAATTAAATTTTTTTAAAAATGCTAACTTTTTAACGGAGCATCGTACCAATATGCGGTTTTCAGAATATATAGTCTACTATATTCTTGCTCAATAATTTGTGTTATACCAAGAGCTTTAGTTTCTCAGATATTTACAAAAAAATGTTTTCAAGGCTGATATATCGTACACCCGCTGAAAAAGAGTCACAATTCAAAAATCGCCGTTATTGAGATAAACCTGCCGCCATCATCGAAATAACTTGTACTTTCTTCCATAAAAGCGTCACATTTATGTTTCGACAATTCACCGCGAGAAGGCGATGTGACTCTTTTATTTTGTCCAGTTTAGCTGAGGATGCGTTCCTTTACAGTGTCACTTTTGACTTTATAACAGCGTGAATGTGGAATTTCATCCTGAAAAGAGTCACATTTCGAGTTGTGAAGGTTTTCGTCTGAACTATTGGTTAAATCTGACCCGTATAACAAGTAAAATACTGTTCTTTTTTGTGTTGTGACTGCTTTTTCGAATTGTTCAGTGTACTTAGAATTAAGGAGAATAAGAAAAAAAATATTTTGAATTTATTAGAGAATAATCACATTCCCAGTTGTTATTCAGCATTTTAGAACTCGTAAAAATAAATACAAAGTTTTTTCTTCATTTGTTTTCTTTTTTAATATTATTTACCATCCTGCGTGACATCCTGATTTACAACGTCATGATACCTTGTTCTAAAAACGTGTAACAATATCGGGTTTTTGTCTTTTTCTTTACTAAAAACGACAAAAATAATTTTTTCTGAGAAACGTACTGCACCAATTACATTGAGTTAATAGGTTCCTGTTGGTATAAAATAACATGTTAACTCGTAATTTGTCATGTAAGTGAAAAACGGATCTCTAATGAACTAAATTCTTTAACAGCGATTTTCTCAAAACAATGTTTTTTGAGTTGTGACTATTTTTTAGCGGGGGTGCGATATCATGACTTCACTTGAAGCATGGGCGCACCTAGGGGGGGGCCCCGGGGCCCGGCCCCCCCCCCCTTAAGCCTAAGATTTTTGTATATATTTTCCACATATTTCATGAATAAACACAAAAAATAGCATGAAATACAACATTATGAGGCCTCGGGCCCCCCCCCCAAGACATATTCCTGGGTGCGTTACTGCTTGAAGTGTGGTAATAGGCTAGTTAGGTAGGTATCAGATCCGCCATGGATCGATTTATTTTTAAGATTTGGGTGGATATGATTGATTCCTACAAACAAACCTTTACCCAAAATCTAGTATTTTGAATGAAGAGTTTTAACTCGTTTTTGTAACCACGCAGTGGCGGATCAAGGGGGGACCAAAGAGGTCCGCCCCCCCCCCCTTCCAGACATATAACTACTTAATTTTTTTTTTAATTTCGCCTGCGGCGGCATGAATCTCCTTTAGATACTAAATTTCACACCTCAGATCTATCAAAAAACGGTAATAAATAGTAGTTTACCTAACTAGTGCGAAAAGTGCCTCTTTTCCGCACGCGATTGCAGATGGCCAAACGACGCGATAGCGGAGTTTGGCCAGCAATCAAGTGCGGAAAAGACACTTTACGCACGAGTTAGGTACACTATTTTTTCTATAAGCGTGAGGAAAAAACTAAAAATTAATCAGAAAATTATTTATATTCAAAGCGTTTTAATCAAATCAATTAATATTATTCACATTCTAGCGGCTTCTAGAACTGACTGGGGTAGATCTTCGTCCGAAGAATCCATTGAAAATCTGATTTTTTTGTTTGAAAAATTCAAAAGACGCTTGTATCTGCAAAATTGGCTTTGTTTTGACAGTTTGTTTGTACTTTGTTGCTATGGTGATTTAAGATGCCAAATCTAAAACCACTAGTGTTCATTGTTGTTTGACATTGACAATGACGATATTTATACCGGGGAGGTTTAAAACTTATAATTTGAACCTATTTTACTGAAAACTATATTTTATCGAAAATATTGAAAATATAGCAGAATTTTAGTCAATTTGAATATTTTTAGGATATTTCGTGTGCTAGGAAAGATACAAATGTATTTTGAACGGTCTAAATGTTATAGAACACCTCAAAATCGTAACAAATTTACTTTTCCGCACTAGTGCGGAAAAAATATTTTTCCGCACTAGTGCGGAAAAGTGGCACTTTCCACACTAAAATGCGTGCGGAAAAGTTGACTTTTCCGCACGCTTATAGAAAAAAATATTTTCATGTTTGCTGCCTTTTTGCCCCTCCCCCCTGGAAATCCTGGATCCGCCACTGTTACTAAGTAAGTACTTATGTTTATGCATTTTGTGTCGCTGGTATTAAAGGCAAATTTATTTTATTAGCGGCAATTACACTTCAAATTACATTTAAAAAGTCGAACGGGACATTGTGTTATTTTAATTAATTTGAAAATCGCCCGAGCGCCATATGGGTTAAAATTTGGACAATGTCCAGAAATTAGATCAAATTATTTTACTTTGAATTTAAGAGTATTGGCAATGACTACTATTTATAGGCGGTGTTCAGAGGAGACAAGACGCTAGCGCTACCAAGTCCACTTTCAATCCCTGGCTTCGCAAGCGCAGATCTACCAATATTATTTACCTCATGTCTTAGAATAGATGCATACAGGGTGATTTTCACTTGAATGATTCTAACCACATGAAAATAGAAAGTTTCAAAAACCTAACCTAACAAAACCTAATCAAATCTAACCGAACCGAAGGAAACTGAACCAATAATTTTTTTTCAAAAAAAAAACTTTCCTGGCTTCCTGCCCGGGATCCTAGAGGATGTGAATCCGAACCGAACCAAACCGAACCTAACTAAACTGAACCAAACCTAACCTAACCAAACTAAACTACAACACGTACTGCTAATTAGGTTTAGTTAGGTAGGGTTAGGTTTGGATAGGTTCGGTTCGGTACGGTCCGGTTCGGATTCACATCCTCTAGCATCCCAGGTAGGAAGTCAGGAAAGTTTTTTTTTTGAAAAAAAATATTGGTTTAGTTTGCTTTGGTTCGGTTCGGTTAGATCTGATTAGGTTTCGTTAGGTTAGGTTTTTGAAACTTTCTATTTTCATGTGGTTAGAATCATTCAAGTGAAAATCACCCTGTACATCGATTCTAATACATGAGGTAAATAATATTGGTAGATCTACGCATGCGAAGCCAGGGATTGGAAGTGGACTTGGTAGCGCTAGCGTCTTGTTTCAGAGGAGTAACTATCTATGAAAAACTTGGTACTGTTTGCATTTATTCAAAAAATATTCTGTCCTGAAAAAGTTTTTTTTTTCAGATTTATTTTTATCTCTAGTTATTGCTGCTTGCCTGAATTTTGTTTATATTAAATTTTCCTCTTATTTTGGCACTATCCATTACACCAGGAAAATCGTTCATGTTTTTGTAGTCTATGGCGCCTCTGATCTTAGAATCTTGTTTGTGAACTTTGAACACACCTTATCGACCATTTCGGAGGGGGGATCGATCCGATAAATTGTCAAGTAAAGTAACTTATGGTGGGTTTATACCAAAAAAAATAAAAATGCAAAAAAAGTGTTAAATTATTATTTTTTTTTTACTGTATAAACAATAAAATATTTTTATTTTGTCTTTATAAACCCAAAATTAGTATTTTTAAATGTAGGATTTTAATGTAACGTTAGTTTATTGTGACATTGACATTTTTGCATACCATTGTTCTTACTTTTTAACGCAGTATAAACTTTTTCGTGTCCAAAATTTTTCCTTCTAATTGATTATTTTACACAAGAGTTATTTGGTTTGATTCAAATCCATTTTAACTTGGCATGGTCCCAATGAAAACTTTAAGGTGTATGTCTAAAATTTATTTCATTCAGGTAAGAGAACGTTCGTAAATTACTTAACGCATAAATTTAGGATATTCGACCCTTCCCCGGATGAAACGCATTTTCAAGAAAAAACACATTAAAAAAACGAGCTAAAAACCAAATACAAGAAAAAACTGAATATCTGAGGGCACGGCAGTGCCTCGCCAAGTTCGCGCGCCGTAACCATCTTTTCTGGAAACATTTCAGCCGATATTTAACCTATCTAAAACTCTACTTCGGAATGAGCTACGAATCTCAAACTTTGCACAGTCGTAGATCTCCATGGGGTTAACAACCCCTCCAAATTTGATGGAATTGCATAAAGTACTAAAGTAGTTACGAAATTTCAAAAAACGTCGAAATTGCCACTCACTGACTCACTCATGTATAGATCATCAATATTCTACTGTACTTCCAGACATGCTACAAAGCTGAAATTTGGCAGACTCATAGAACTTATGACCAAACCCCTAGAAAAAATCAAAAAACTCCAATATCTTAATTTATTCCCCTCCCCTATACATTTAAAGTTATGTAAAAGTAGCATTGCCCACTTCCAGAAAGGCTAGAGAGTTGAGCTTTGTTAGACCGATAGTAACTATGCTAAAGTTATAGAAAAAAAATTAAAACACCCCAAAATTCTAATTTACTTCCCTCCCCTATAAATGTAAAGTTAAGTAAAAGTATCATTGCCCACTTCCAGACACGCTAGAGCTGAGCTTTGGAAGACCGATAGTAACTATGATAAAGTTATAGAAAAAAAATTAAAACACCCCAAAATTCTAATTTACTTCCCTCCCCTATAAATGTAAAGTTATGTAAAAGTAACACTGCCCACTTCCAGAAACCCTAGAGAGCTGAACTTTTTAAGACTGAAAGACACTATGATAAAACTATATGAAAAAATTTAAAAACACCAACTTTTTAATTTACTTCCCTCTCCTATAAATGTAAATTTATATAAAACTAACATTGCCCACTTCCAGAAACGCTAGAGACCTGAGCATTGGAATGCTGATAGAAATTATGATAAAACCATGGGAAAAAATTTAAAAAACCGAATATTTTCATTTACTCTCCTCCCCTATAAATGTAAAGTTATGTAAAAGTAACATTACCGACTTCCAGAAACGCTAGAGAGCTGAGCATTGGAAGACTGATAGGAACTATGATAAAACTATAGAACAAAATTTAAAAACACGACAATTTTAATTTATTTCCCTCCCCTATACATGTAAAGTTATGTAAAAGTAACATTGTGCACTTTCAGAAACACTAGAGAGCTGAGCTTTGGAACGCTGATAGGAACTACGATAAAACCATGGAAAAAAATTAAAAAAACCTCAAAAATTTAAGTAAGGCATTGCAAAAGTTTTGAACAATATTCCGCATATTTTACTACTTTAAAAATTAAGTATTATCCAATTCCTTTAAAAACGAAGTGAAATCATAACAAAAACATTTCATGTAAAAAAAAGCCAAGTACGCGAAAATGCCATTCCGTAAAAAGAATTGAGATAAATGTAAAGCCAAGTTCTCCAATGCAAATTTCAAAATGAAAGTTTCTTACTAGTTTGGAAATATTTTTCTAAACTTGGCTATTACGGCTGTAAATGACTCTTAGGCACAGTGCTAAATTGAACATAAAGAAGTTTGGCTGTAATAGCAAAGTTTAAAAAAAATATTTCCAAACTAGTAAGAACCTTTCATTTTGAAATTTGCATTGGAGAACTTGGCTTTACTCTTATCTCAATTCTTTTTACGAAATGGCATTTTCGCGTACTTGGCTTTTTTTATATGAAATGTTTTTGTTATGATAAATCTTTCCGCAAATCAGTTTAAGAGTTTTTAGTCGCCAAGGCTTTCTACAATTTAAGGGAATTTTATAAGGCTTAAATTGTTTATTTTTGAGTGTTTTAAAACTATAACTGACTAACTAAAACTAACTTTTAATTTTATTTATTTTTGTGTTTTTGCTGTTAATGTTGTCTTTGCGTCGGTATTTTAAATTTTGACTGAGTTTTATTTTATTTGACACACATGGTATAATAATTATTAATTCTTGGGTTTTGTCATCTTTTTAAACTGTCATTGTTTACACGTTTAGTAACGTTAAATTTTATTTATTTTTATGTTTTTGCCTTTGTAGCATATTTGAAAGTACAGTAGAATATTGATGATCTATACATGAGTGAGTGGGTGGCAATTTCGACGTTTTTGAAATTGCGTAACTACTTTACTACTTTATGAAAGTCGATGAAACTTGAAGGAGTTGTTAACTCTGTGAAGATCCACGACTGTGCGAAACTTGAGTTTCGTAGCTCATTGCGAAGTAGAGTTTTAGATAGGTCAAATATGGGCTGAAATGTTTCAAGAAAAGATAGTACAGCAGATTCCGCAAACTTGGCGGAGCACTGCCGTGCCCCCAGATTTATTTAGTCCATGCATTTTGTGCTCTAGAATTTTACTTTCTAAAACATTTTTAAAGCATAAGAAGAGGTTATAAATTATGAATATAATTCTCTGTCTAAAACACGGCATTCACTTCCTTTGTTGTTAATTCTTGTACTTTTTTCTCTTAATATTTAGCAAGGTATAAAAAGTAATTTAAGATTGCTCTGTAGAGAAGCTGGATCGCGTTTTCAAAGGCGGTGAGGGCGAAGGCTAAATTACAACCATCTCTCAATTCTTTATCTTACACTGGATTTAAGCTTTCGGATTCAGGGGGGATCAAGGGGGATCAATCCCCCAAAATAGTAAATAAAGTGTAGATAGATATCTTAGCAACACAAATAGAAGCAAATATTGAAATTTAGAATGCATTCATATCCTCAATAGATATAAAAGGAAACAAGCTGGATTGCAACAATTACAGAGAAACCTGTACTCTAAGAAGATTGTACGGTAGGATTCTTAGAGATCCAAAAGAGAATGATTTTCATAAACAAGAAGAAGAAAAACAAAGTGGGTTTCGGGCAGACAGATCTTGTAGTGATAATGTTTTTTGTCTTAAACAAGTAATTGAGAAAAGGAGTGCCAGAAATATAGAGACTCATGTTACCTTTGTGGACCTACAAAAAGCATATGATACAGTTCTAGTAGAAAAATTATGGACAGTGTTAGAGCAAACTAATATCAATCATACAGATATAAACGCGATTAGACAACTATATAAAGGGTCAAAATCTAAAATTAAAATTGGCAATCGACTTTCAAAAGAAGTCCTGATAACGAAAGGCTTAAGACAAAGATGTTGTATCTCTCCAATTCTTTTTAAAATATATATCGCAGTAGCTCTGAAATACTGGAAGCGTAAAGTAGCTGGCATGGCAATACTACTTAACGATTTAACTTAAAAAGTGGGGGTTAACAGTAAACGCGGACAAGACACAGTACTTATGTATTTGAAACAAATTAAGTGAAGTGAGAACTGAACAATGGACAAACAAAATCTCCATGCAATGAGTATGTATACGTGGGTGTCACATTTGATAAGACAGGAACAGAGTGTAAAAATCTGGAAAAAAGAATAGTAAATGCAAAAAAGGTTTTTGGATATCTTAACAGTATTTTATGCAGCAAAAAGATAAAAAAGAATGTAAAATTTACCATATATGAAACAATGGTAAAAAATACGTTGTTGTATGGTATAGGTACTTGTCGCGTAACAGAAAAATACTAAACAAAATTGAAAAATGTCGGAATGGATGCAAAAAGAAAAGACTATCTAGAACAGATCAGTTAAGAAATGACATTCAATAAAGAAAGAATGGAAATCGAGGGAAGCATAACGGGTGATCACTAAAAGACAACTGATATAGTACGGCCATGTACAATGGATAAACCACGAAAGATTACCAAAGCAGGTCCTGGAATGGCAACCAATAGGGCGCAGAAAAAGAAGGCGTCCTAAGCTAGAATAGCAACAGTCAATCCAAAGATTAATGATCCAAAAAAACAGAAGATGATTGTCAGGATCGAAGGAGGTGGAGAATAGGCGTCGGTCAAGGTAGAAACCCGTTCTAAACAAATACTCCAAAACGCCTCGTAAAAAAACACCCAGTAACACAACCCAAAGCTTTCAAGTTTTGAAATACTAGGAAAGCTTTTAAAATGGTGTTTCAACTGACTTTAGTAAGGAAACGCCTCTGGGGGTCCTGCACTGCAGAAAATAGGGGTGGCTGTTCTTTGATACACAAAAAACTCGATCCTGGCGTTTTTCTTTGTAAAACGAGCGTTTATTAACAC
Source organism: Aspidapion aeneum (assembly GCA_963576565.1). Taxonomy (NCBI): domain Eukaryota; kingdom Metazoa; phylum Arthropoda; class Insecta; order Coleoptera; family Brentidae; genus Aspidapion; species Aspidapion aeneum. Next base: position 3,648,884 of record OY755043.1, on the reverse strand, counting down.
CAAAGAACTCTGGATATCGTTCGATTTTAAATTCTTCCAGCGATATTATCCTTTGAAATAAAAATTCAATTTGGTGTTCCTACAGAGTGTCCCAACTAAAGACAGTTATCGTAGAGCAAGCGAAGCATCATGTTGATCAAGGGCGTATACAGGGGGAAGTAAGGACGGGCTGCTGCCGCTTTTAATCCCATTTTTTTTAAATTTAGACAATAAAATTTATTCAGTTAAGAAGCAGCCCTGAAACGGGCCGAGTGCGTACCTAATAGCTTTTTCGTTAAGGAGCTCTAAATCAACAACTCAATTGGGTACTACACTATGTCGGTTTAGAACGTTTTCTATTCTATCCGACGCCTATTCTCCACCTCCTTCGATTCTGATAATCAACTTCTGTTAGATTTTTTTGACTCATTGATCTTTGGATTGACTGTTGCCATTCTAGTTTAGGACGCCCTGTTCTTCTGCGCCCTATTGGTTGCCATTCTAGGACTTGCTTTGGTAATCTTTCGTCGTTCATCCGTTGTACATGGCCGTACCATATCAGTTGCCTTTTAGTGATGTCATGCGTTATGCTTCCCTCGATTCTCATTCTTTCTTTTATGATGTCATTTCTTATGTGATCTATTCTAGATATTCTCTGATCTTCTTATTGCATCCATTTCGACACTTTCCATTTTTGTTTTGTATTACGCGACAAGTCTCTATTCCATACAACACTGCTTTTCATCATTGTTTCATATATGTTAAATTTTACATTCCTTCTTATTTCTCTGCTTCATAAAATACTGTTAAGACATCCAATAACCTTTTTTGCTTTTACTATTCTTTTTTCCAGTTCTTTACAATCTGTTCCTGTCTTATCAAATGTGACACCCAAGTATACGTACTCATTGCATGGAAATATTGTTTGTCCATTGTCTAGTTCTAACTAAATGGATTCGTTTCCAATACATAAGTACTGTGTCTTGTCCACGTTTACTGTTAATCCCCACTTTTAGTATTCTGCCATTAACCTTCTCATCATATACTCGATGTCTTCTCTATCATTAGCTACAATTACTTGGTCGTCAGCAAACTGTAGTGTGTATATGGTAAATCGGTCGTTAAGTTGTATTCCCATGCCGTGCACTTTACGTTTCCAGTGTTTTAGAGCTACTGCGATATATATTTTAAAAAGAGTTGGAGAGATACAACATCCCTGTCTTAAGCCTTTTGTTACCAGGAATTCTTTTGAAAGTCTATTTCCAATTTTAACTTTAGGTTTTGACCTTTTGTGTAGTTCTTTTATCGCTTTTATGTATGTATGATTGATATTAGTTTGCTCTAACACTGTCCATAATTTTTCTACTGTAACGGTATCATATGCTTTTTGTAGGTCCAAAAAGGTAACATGAGTCTCTATATTTCTGGCGCTTCTCTTCTCAATTACTTGTTTAAGATAAAAAACATTATCACTACAAGATCTGCCTGCACGAAACCCACTTTGCTCTTCTTCTTTTTGTTCATGAAAATCATTCTCTATTAGATCTCTAAGAATCCTACCGTACAATCTACTTAGAGTACTGGTTACTGAAATTCCTCTGTAATTGTTGCAATCCAGCTTGTTTCCTTTTTTATATATTAAGGATATGAATGTAAAAAATAAAGAGCGCGAGAATAGCAGGACGTAATTTAGGCTGACGCAGTGAGTTGGTGGAAGGACCAAAATGGTTGTTAAAACGAAAGAAAAGGAGCTAAATGGAGTTATGGTTAAAAATAAGACTGATACGATGGTTTTCTTTACAAGAATACAAGAGTACCATGGAACAGGAGTATTTCGATTGCGGTTTGTCTTCTTTGGGCGGCCTTAACTGTATTTTAGTTCTACTTAAATTTTATGTTTTAAGGACACTTAGTATTTTTTAGGGCACTGCTAAGTTTTGCGCGATCGCGACTTGTTGACTTCCTTTTTTAATTTAGTTTAGTTTAACACTAATTAATAAGTACTTTTAGTTCGGTAACGACCGTAGGTTGATGCCACAGAGAGGCAAAGATCAACCCTTTTAAGGGCGTTTGACTGGGTCAAAACAACAACAAGTTAGGCTCGAGTGGCCCAGGATTTTGCTTTTATTTTACTACCACTCGATATTTATTTCTGCTTTAGTTTTACGTCAGATTTTAACAAAAACGCGATCTCCCAATTTTTTGAGTTATTTCTTTGTGGTTTTGGGGGCCGATATGTCTGAGTTATTTAAACTTTCTCGATTTATGGATTAAGGCCGCTTGACATGGAGCAATAAACTTTCAGTTGCATGCAAGGTTAGGGTTCTTGCACGCAACTGCAAGTTTATTGCGCTATATCAAGCGGCCTTTAGGTATAAGTTACGACATTATTTTTCACAGATGCAATCGTGGTAGCGAATATAGCCGAAAATGACCCTTGCTACCTGGGTAGCTATTCTTCGCCAACGCAACGGCAAGGAGAACAGATTTCGCTTCAAGCGCGTAAAATTTACTAACTCTGAAGACAAGTCATATCGCACATCACGCGACCGTTCAGAGTTTGCTATTGGTCAAAGCGTGTGACGTGAATGGTCACATCGTTCAAGACCCAGAATAGCTACCCTGAGGGTTGTATTTTTATTAGTTTTTGCAATTTTTAATTTCTTTCCTATTCTGTTTGAAATTCAAACTTTTGTAGAATTATCATATTCTCCTAAATTAGACCATCAAAATCAAATGTAAAACAAAAAGTTCTGTTTTAAAAATTTTTTTAAATTAATTGGTATATCTAAGTTATGCCTCCTGCATCATAGAAATTTAATACTACTAACTTACGTATCCTTACTTCATCACTGAACTGAGACAAAGTTTTCCTTTGACAGATGCAAAATTGCACTTTCTCAAAGTTTATTTCTTCCTAATACGGGGTTCTTTCTTGAAAAATTAAAGTGTCAAATATTAAAACAGAAAAATATAATTTTATAATCAATTAATTTTGAATCAATAAAAGAGTGCATAAAAATAAGTTGTTTTTAGTCAGTAAATTTCTTACTACAATCGTGGTTATCGTTATTTTGAGTCCACACAGTCAACATAAATAATTATTTACAATATTTACAACAAATATATAAAACGTTTATAAAGCCTAAAAGTTTAAGAAGTGTGAATAAAAGCGTAACGAACCAAGCAAAGGGCAACTAAAGAGTGAGCTCCCTACCGACTTTCGAAAGTTTCAGTACCCTGCTCTCTAGGCATTCTCAGCTTGCCGCTAGCTGATTGGTCTAAATCTAAGCTTTCTTTAACGGTTTTCTTGTCCACAAGCCACTCTGCTCTACAGACATTCTTGGTTGCCGTGGTCTGAAACTTAAGCTCTCTCGCATTGGCGAGAAAGACAAAGAGACAAAATACCGCCGCAATTCAAAGATGCGTAGAGTTAGAAAATCGATAAAGTTAAAATCATACAGTGTGTTTCTTAAAAGTTGAAAATAGTTTAGCTAATTTGTTTCCAGTTACAAAATATGAATTATTTTGATGTTAGTGGCTCAAAGGACATATTAGCCGAATACAACTTTTATTAAAATACAGCGAACCTGAAAATATGCCCAAAAACAAGTCGCCGGAGTTGCCATAAATTTTACTTAATCTTAACCTAGTCTTGCATATAATTAATGCTTGTTGATGTCAAAACAATATTTAATTAAAAATCTTTAAAAACTTATAAATGGCAAAAATACCATTTAAGCTCAAATCCCGTTTTGTTACACGTATATGGTTATCTATACGTAGGAGACATTGACATGTAAGCGTGCCCCTCCTCAAAAAATACCAGAAAACAATAAATCTTAATCATAACAAAAACATTTCATGTAAAAAAAAGCCAAGTACGCGAAAGTGGTATTCCGTAAAAAGAATTGAGATAAAAGTAAAGCCCAGTTCTCCAATACAAATTTCAAAATGAATGGTACTTACTAGTTTGGAAATGTTTTTTTAAACTTTTTTAGGATTGTAGCACTTAGCACTGTAGACCTTTTAAGGCCGCTTGACATGGTGCATGACGCGCTGCAAAAATTTGCAAGCAAAAAATTTTGGTCAAATTGTTGCCTGCAAAAAATCTTCTTTTTGTTTGACAGTGTGCATGGCCATGCATGGATTCCCCAGAATCTAGGTAAAAATTCCCCAGTATGCATGCAAGTATAGTTTGCATGCAAAAGAATGGCATCGGGCCGATAAAAATGGATTGCCTGCAACAATCAGCTGGATTTGTTCTGCGCATGCACCTGGGCAAAATTTCATGCCATTTGCCTGCAAATTTTATTGTCATGCACCATGTCAAGCGGCCTTTAGTAAATACTGGTGATGAAGTCTTGCACTGGATTTGCATTTTTAGGTAAAACAAATATTCACACGGTTTTGTAGTTCTCCAGGGTGAAGGTTTCTATTCATAGTGTGAAAAGAAAATCCAAAATTCCTTCACAATAATTTTAATTATTTAAATTTTCAGGCTATAATTCCCAACTAGTTTCGAACATACAAAGGTTCATCTTCAGGGGACAATAAAGATGGAAAAACCTAACAATAAAGAGAATATTTGTAGCAGATATTACATACATAAAAGTTAGGGTAGACTTACCATAAAGTGAAGATCAAATACAAATGCCGGTCACCAATAACTTCTCAACATAACAAAACATTGTCACAAATCCCCCCTGGCAACCTCCAAGATACATTTCGTTAACTTTTTTAGGTTCTGTCTCCATACGAGCAGCGAATGTTCTTAAGAGTCTTGAAGATAACATTAGAATAACTTTTAAGCCTTTTACCTCAGTCTCATCTCTTTTTTCAAAAAACAAAGATAACCGAGAACCCTTAGAAAAGAATGGTGTATACAAACTTTCTTGTAATGATTGCAATGCTCAATACGTAGGGCAAACAGGGAGAAATTCCAAAACACGCATACAAGAACACCTTAATAGCCAAAAATCTCCTAATGACAACCGTTCAGCGTTTGGAACTCACCTAAAAGATAAACAACATTCTTTCAACATTAAAAACAACTTCCAAATTTTACATAACAACAAAAAAGGACTAAAACTCAATGCTCTTGAGAACATTGAGATTGCGAGGTTGGAGACTGAAATAAACTTGACAAGCCTAAATGACCCGGTCTTAAACCACTATAAGGAAGCTGCCCATGTTGTTAACTTATTTAAGTAGAAAAATCGGTTTTAACATTTTTTTTTGTTTTTTGACAACCGTAACTTCACCTTTGTGTTGGCCTTGCTTCACCAACTTGCTGAACAACATTAAATGTTGAATTTCCCCATCCCTTTATTATGTGCGTTTGACCTACCGGTCAACCAACCAAATCTGTGCTCATGCATAAACAAACAAAACAAAATCTACATAACCCTACAAAAAGATAATTAATTTTTAACAATAATATTGTAATTTTATTAATTTAGTGTTAGATTTAAGTAGTTTTGATGTCCCTTTTACAAATATTTTTATTATTCAATGTTTTGTTATGTTGAGAAGTTATTGGTGACCGGCATTTGTATTTGATCTTCACTTTATGGTAAGTCTACCCTAACTTTTATGTATGTAATATCTGCTACAAATATTCTCTTTATTGTTAGGTTTTTCCATCTTTATTGTCCCCTGAAGATGAACCTTTGTATGTTCGAAACTAGTTGGGAATTATAGCCTGAAAATTTAAATAATTAAAATTATTGTGAAGGAACTTTGGATTTTCTTTTCACACTATAAATATTCACACTCAGTTAAGTGCTGCTTGAAAAATCCATTACCCCCACCCTTAAGCCATTTGACCCCCCTCCCCCCCCCCCAGCTACTATTTTATGTTTTATTTACTTACGAAACGTTACGTAGGTATAATAAATTATATTATAAACGTGAAATATATTATATGGCTTAAAAATTCCGTTGACTGACGCTTACGTGTCTAATGACGGGTAAAAACGCAATAAGCGTTGATCCAGCCTGAAAGGCAGAAAGAGCTGTCGTAGGTCATGGATTATTTTGTTTATTTTTATTTGAAATCGATCTTTTCATTGATCGATATGTGTATAGCAGTTATTTTCGCTTGCTGTTGTTCTGGCTTCTCTCGTATCTCGATAGATGGCGCTTCTTGCGATAGTTTTCTCACTATTTACATAACATTACAGACAAAACTAACTTAACTTCGCAAGAGTGTCACGTTGACCAAGCAGTGTTCTGAGGAGTCCCATGAGGACGAAACAGTTAACTGTCAACACTTATTATGTGTCCATTAGATCTTGGACCCCCGTGAGGAACCGAACCGAACCCGCGGAAAAATATGAGAAAAACAAAAACTTCTTTTTTATCCGATTAGCCACGAAACTTGTTTGATTTGATAAATTATATTTTATTTAAAATCTATATTTCTATTTTTTTTAAATGTTGCACAAACCCCATGCAACTGCTGGCAATCACACTGTAATTAGAACTTTATGCCAAACTATGACTTAAAACCACCAAGTAGCGTTATAATAAACTCTTGAATATACATTAAAGTCCTACTCTTCTCTATATAAAAGCTAGAAACCATAGAAAGTTTTTACCACAAACATAATATTTAATAAGACCCCTAATATTTGTTACCATTGATTCAACAAAGAATTTGCAGCAGGAAAAATTTAATTTTGTTTAGTTTGTATTAGTTTCGTTCAATAATCGCGTGCGACAGTCATAAAACGGTACGAAAAATCCTTTTTGCGTTCCAGGTCGACGTTGTACTGTTCGGACAGTCAGTTTTCCGTTCCATCAAGCCATTTAAACTGGTTTCGGACTCCTCTGAAATACTGGGATTAAAGACAGGCGCATTAGAAATGATTGCTCTCTCAAAAAATTAAATTTTTTGTCAAAATAAATACTGACCATAGGGTAGCCTGCTTAGAAAAAGAAAAACTAGTTTAGCAGGTGATTGGATAGGAATAGAAACAACAGGGTTTACACTGATCGCAGCAAATCCCGGTGACCTGTGAAACTGTGAACTAAAAGTTAAAAGAAGAGGAAAAACAAACGACTTCGCTTTAAGGCATCGACATTAAGGTCATTAACTATATATACCTACCAAAGTACAAGCTACAAAATGTGATTTTCCTAACTTCTTAGAAGTATAACGATCTTTATTTCCTAAAAATGAATAAAATTACAAAAATTTTGTGCATATTAAGGCTTTCTATAATATGTAGGTAATTTCACAAATATTTTGTAAAAATCAAATTACAAAATACAAATAAATAAATATATAAATTTCATATAAAACTTGTGTGTGTATTACAAAAAATAAATATTTTTTCACAAGTTTCACCCAAAAATTTGTGCTAATGCAAGTTTGTTTTAATTTTTGGTATATTTAATTTATCAGGCAGTCTATAGTGGTTTATAGTTTTAAAGAACTGAAATTAAAATTTTATTATGATAATCCTATGTTATTGTGTAATCATTTCTGTGTGCAACTTTAATTTCGTGCTCTCGAATTCATACGTTGCCATCGATCTATCTTTAGGCGAGACCACCAAACCTACCCTTTCTTTTAGTCACGTAACTTTGAATTTAACTCTCTCGCATATGATCACATGCCTGAAGTAAAACGATTACTACCCCAACAGCATTCGGTTTTTGAACAGTTATTTGGTCGTTCCATCTAACCAAAACCGTTCTAAAACAGTCACTGTCGAACGGCCTGATGGAACACTGCTAATATTCCTGTTATTTTAATGTATACTTCTGGGCTAGGATATTTACTGAGACTGACTATATCTGTCTTCGTAGTGACGTCAAATCATGTCTGTGCTTAGTGGGCGATTGTGACTAAGGCCTGGTCCGCAGTTTTACTTTTTGCCGCTCATTTCTACTTCCCTCTTTATCTAAAAGAAAAAAACAAAGATACAATTTATATTTCCATCTTTTTCTTTTAAAGAAAGAGAGAAATAGAAGTGAGCGACAAGAAGTGAAACTGTGGATCAGGCCTGAAGCTTCAACTTCCATAACATTATATTACAAATTTAAAAACACCAAAATTTTAATTTAGTTTCCTCCCCTACAAATGTAAAGTTAGGCAAATTTAACATTGCCTACTTCCAGGAACACTAGAGAGCTGAGTTTTAGAAGGCTGATAGGAACTATGCTAAAACTATAGGAAAAAATTTAAAAACAAAGAAATTTTAACTTACTTCGCTCCCCTATACATGTAAAATTATGTAAAAGTAACATTGTCCTTTCAGAAACGCTAGAGAGCTGAGCTTTGGAAGGCTGGCAGGAACTATGATAAAACCATGGGAAAATATTTAAAAAACCTCAATTGCAAAAGTTTTGGACAATATTCCGCATATTTTACCACTTTAAAACTTAAATATTATCCAAATCTTTTAAAATCGGAGTGAAATCATAAAAAAACATTTCATGTAAAAAAAGCCAAGTACGTGAAAATGGCATTCCGTAAAAGGAAATGAGATAAAAGTAAAGCCAAGTTCTTTAATGCAAATTTCAAAATGAAAGGTTCTTATTAGTTTGGAAATGTTTTTCTAAACTTGGCTATTACGGCTACAAATGACTCTTAGGCGCAGTGCTAAATTGAAAATAAATTATTTTGAAATGATGCTTCTCGATAATTTTACTCCTCTTATTCCAATGTAAAGTCTATGGTTCCCATCCGCCAAAAGTTTTCCGTATTGCAAAGATAATAATAATTTTGCTGCCTGCATATATATATAAAGGAATAAAGGCGAAAAGTTCTCGGGAATAAACAATATTCCTAAAACAAAGTCTAACATTTTTGGAGCAGAACCAGTTTGATATACAATAAGCTTATTTCTTTGAAAACAAGCTTTATACTTCCTAAAGTCTAAGGTAATTACTTACTTATTATTTTAGGCAAATATTTAAAACTAAAAGATCTAGGTCTAGGCATAACATTTTACATTACGGCTTGCCTGTCAGTCAAAAGTATGACGGTTGAAAGGAGATGGAGGAAGCACTGATTTTGTCAATAATGTTTGTCTATGACAACCGTTTCAGTAGCTGAACATAGTTTTTTAACCAGTTTTTCAAAATGTTGTGCTGATTTAGTTTGGTAATGTCCCCTGAAGATGTAAGTCTCTGCTTACGGAACATGTCGGGACTATTTGTTTAAAACAAATTAAGAATTAGTGAAGGAAGACAATAACCTGTTTGATTTCCTAAAAAATTATCTTATCTAATGTCGGACGTTTCGTATACCAACTTCTAAGTTGCACTCGAAAAGAATTAAAATTGTATGCACTACCACAAGATAATGCCAAAGCCTCTACCGGTCAGTTCAACAGGTCCGACTTCAGTCCTGTTCAGTTCAGGCAAAACGTACGTTTTATTGTCTACAAGAAAGGTTTTGCCTGATCCGTTTTACCTGATCAAGTAAAACATCAGGCAAAACGTTATGTGAACACACTGCTTAAGGGTACGGACATACCGAAGAAACATGGATGAGCGCGGTGAAGGTCGCGGTCCCGATCGCTACTTCGATGTCAAAATAAACCATTATGTTCTAATGAAACCGCACATACCAAGGATGCTTCACCCGTTCACCCTTGCCGTCTATAGCCTATGACACAAAAATACATAGCGCATAGCATAACATCCGACCAATCAGCTACGTACTTTTCATGTGCAAATCCAATATGGCCGCGGCTATTCGATCGCTGATTGGTTGAAAGTCCTATGCTACGAGTTCTTCGGCCTATGCAAGTTTGTGTGTAATCAGCTTATCATTGCCATTTACAACGATGTCGATGGCAGAACAAAATAGTTAGATTTTATATGGGGATCGAGCTGTGGCCGGGATATAAACTTGCATGTTTATTAGTGCTCTGCAATCGCGTGAAATTTTTCCGTGAGTACGTAACGTGACACGTATTTATTTTTTTGTTCTTTGTGGTTTCTCGTTGTGCAAAGGCTTTGGGACGACAGAGGAATTTCAGTAACGAGTACTCCAAGTAGATTGTACAGTAGGATTCTTAGAGACGTAATAGAGAATTATTTTCATGACCAAGAAGAAGAGCAAAGTAGGTTTCGTGCAGGCAGATCTTGTAGTGATAATGTTTTTTAATTGTAAGATAATGATATATCATGAGAAAGTTAACGAAAGAATACCAAAAGTGGGGGTTAACAGTGAACGTGGACAAGACACAGTACTTATGTATTGGAAACGAATCAAGTGAGTAGAACAATATCTCCATGCAATGAGTATGTATACTTGGTTGTCACATTTGATAAGACAGGAACAAACTGTAAAGAACTGGAAAAAAGAATAGTAAAAGCAAAAAAGGTTATTGTTTGTCTTAACAGTATTTTATGGAGCAGAGAAATAAAAAAGGAGGTAAAATTTAACATATATGAAACAATGGTAAAAAGCACGCTGTTGTATCGAATAAAAACTATAAGGCGCAGAAAAAGAGAGTGTCCTAAACTGGAATGGCAACAGTCAATCCAAAGATTAATGAGTCAAAAAAATCTGACAGAACATGATTGTCAGGATCGACGGAGGTGGACAATAGGCGTCGGACAACGTAGAAAAACGTGCTAAACCGATATAGTAGTAGTAATTTGAGAATTGTTCAATTAAAAAATGTTCTCATATAAACCTCAATGCGAAAGAGCCGAGTACACCCGATCGATATTTCATTTTTCTTTATATAAACCACCCCGATACAATATCTGCTAACGGCACACGGACAGACAGAAAAATGGGACCTTTCTTATCTCAACTCCGCGTTCTCTATACAACCTTACAGCTAATGGAGAATTGCTGACAATTCAAAATGGAATTATGTTATCGATGAACCAGTATTATATGTCGAGTCAGATTCATGAGCGGATCCAGAGATGGGGCAGGGGTAACTCTTTAACTAACATGTTTTATCAATAAGAATGAAAAATAGGTAAAACCCATTGCACATTAAACCCCTTAGAAGCAGCATGCTTTCTTATTGATTGAGTCTAATATTTACAAAGGCGCCAGGGGGGAAAAGAGCCCAAATTACCACTTTTACATAATGTGATAAAATAACTAAAAAGGCATAATTAAATAAACGGCATTTTCTTTAAAAATTAACATTATTTTCATTCAAAATAAAATGTAATAGCCTATCTTAAGTTTCATCAAGATAAATACAATAAAATATTTTTACTTTTGTCAAATTACATTAATTAATAATAATTGTATCCTTTAAACGTTCGAAAAAATTAACAGCGTGGCAACCTCGCCAACAACGGCGTAGTCGATGACGTCGTGGCACTTGTTGTTGATGGTCGTAATTGTATTTTGGATCGTTGTGGACTAAAAGGTGATCCGTGCTAAAAAGCCTGTGATTTTGTGATTTTTTATTGTTTTTGGCGTTAGTCAATATGGTAAAAAAGTACAATGTGTGTAAAACATCCTATGCCGTAGGAAATAAACGGTCCTTTTACAAGTAAGTAAACAGCTTATTTATATGTAAACAAAACATAGGCTTAGTTAAATATTTTAAGAATTGTTATGTAAATAAACAGCCGCTTCTTAAGCTGCCACATTGTTTTAAATGTATTATACGTGCACGATTTTATATTATTACTATTACTGCCTATGGTTTGAGGTTATACTTCTTGTAGTAGTTCAATGTTCTAAGGTAAAACCTATTTATTAATTCAACGAATGAAACGACAGCGAGCCAAAGAAACTAAGTCTATGACGGGACCACCGGTCTATAAGGAACAAGGACATTTCGTCACAGTTTAACCAGACCATGCCATCACCGTCTCCACTGAGTCGGTACGTAACCGAAAACAATGAGTTAACAAAGTATAAAAGGCAACTTCAAAGGGGTAAAGTCAACCACTGACATCGGTGTTTCGGAAAAAAGGCATTTTCATCCTAATCATGCCTTGCCTGACTACAGTAAATCAAACTGACTACAAGATACGCTAACGATGGAAATACCTTTTTCCGAAACACCGATGCCCGTAGTTGACTTTACCCCTTTGAAGTTGCTTTTTATACTTTGTTAACATGTTTTACTTATTGAAGTTGTGAAAACCTAAATTGAACCAAACATAAACGTTGTATTAAGGGAATTTCATGGTTGCTTTAATGCTTAGTGTCGGTATCAAAGAGTTAACGATTTCTCAACGCTTGCCAGAACTACAGTCGTCATGGTAATTATTTCGCAACGATGTATTGAACCACCTAAGGTATTCTGACAATATCACCTCAATAATAGAAAAGAAAGAAGAAAAATGCCGGCAGAAATCAATACAGCAGCTAAAAATATAGGCTTAAGTATATCAACTACACTAAAACTAAAATCATAATAAACACAAATGAAGATATCCCGATCTGAATAAACCAAAAAAAAGTAATGTATCCTTCCTGTACTTACCTGTAGATCCCAGACCTGGACATTTACATTACAAAATCAAATATGGATAAGGTAACAAAAATCCAAAGATCAATGGAAAGACAAACGTTACACGTAAAGCTTACATAGAAAAAGGAATGAATGAATAAGAAATAAAACAAAAGTAAGGGATGCCAGAGGAGAGGTAGCCAAATTAAAATGGAAATTTGCCGGTCATAATATCAGACAGAAAGACGATCGATGGAACAAATGTATTGTAAATTGGAGACCTTGGGAAAATAAAATTGTAGAAGAAGATATTAAATGAGATGGGTTCATTTAGGACGATTTAAAGAAACATGCGGGTACTAGATGAGTGATCACGGCGACAGGCAGAGAAGTGTGGAAGATATTGTGGGAGGCCCATGTCCAGAAGAAGGCTAAATTAATAGATAAAAAACGTATCTTCAATTTGATACAACAGTTTTTAGTTGTATAGAGATCGACTAAAAAACGTTGTTAAATGATGTTGTTACGCAACGTTTGCACCCGCTACACAACGTTGACTAGTCGACAAATTGCTAGTTAAGTATCCTGACATGGCGAAACTTATTTTGTAGTTATATTATAAAAAAAAACAAAATATGTTATAGAAGGGGGATAAATAAACGTTTTTTTTTATTGTCACTTCTTCTAATCTCCCATGGTTAGCCTGAAATCAATACTAAAATTAAAAAACTGGCGGTTTTTTGACAGTCAAAAAAAATTTGTTTTTGATATTTCCTTGGCCCCTCCCTATCGAAAATCTTTGATCCACCACTGGTAAGGTTTTTAATCCTTTTCTACCTTTTAAGACAAAAGTTTTACTTGGATAAGCTCTGTCTAGACATTTATTAGAAAAACTTTTATACACGTTGTAATTAATTCAAAAACCGAGTTATAATTAGATCAAAGAATAATGTTAAAATGAAAATTAATTTGTTTAAATGGAAAATACTCTACTAAATGTCATGTTTTCAAGAGTGTAGGGTAAAGTTAAAATAAACATGTTTTTTTACTTTTCATTTAAAAAAAAGATACTTTTTTATGAAGATCTGCTTATTTCAGACAAACTATAAAATATCTTTTGCCATTTTGAGCAGTGTATTTTGATTTAAAATGGATAAAAATTTATAAAAAATTTAAAATGTTTAAAAATATTTTAGTAGTTTTTTTGGTTTATCAATATTACCCTATTTTATTATAAATGTTCGTAAGAAAATTATTTATTTTATTTTTAAATAAAAAACAATAAACATTTATTAAAAACTTTATTAATACTTTGATACTTAATCGAATTATACTCCTTGAACCTTAAACTAAAAAAATTGCTGTACAAAAATAAATAAACATTTTATCTACATAATATATACCTTTACAAATTTTTGGCATCATTGCATCTTCCTATGTTAAACAAATTACTTTAAATTATTTTTTTAACCGTCTAGAAAATGTAGAAAATCTTTTGTGTAGTTTGTTTACGGCTCAGACTAAAAAGCTGTTACGAATTTTTAGTGTCTTGATTTTTTTCAGTTTCCAAATTTTGTACATTTTGGCAGTTTAAATATGTCCATGAATAAGAAGCCTACTTAATATCAGATGTAAACTGCTACTTTTCTAATCGGTTGAAAAAAATGTAACTACGATACTCGAACAGAAATTCTCTCTACATATTTCCACAAGGTTACAAGATCATATACCGAAAATGTCTACCTCTAAAATCCACTTTTCAGGTTTAGTAACGTAAATTTCTAACTTACTTTTTTATATGATCCCGTTGTGCTTTATCAATAAAATAAATACTTTCCAATCCTTTTATTTTCTTTCCACCTTTATCATTTCTCCTTAAAACCAAGGGCTTATGGCGGTGCTCTAAATGCTCACTAATCAGAGACTCTTCATCTGCTACAACAATCGGAGCCAAGGTGGTGGTTGTACTAGTAGATGAAGAACTAGATAGTTGTTCCTGTATAAATAAAATTTTTAAGAAATTTATAGAGACCTTCATTATTAGTTTGTGCGGCAAGTTCGCGTCTTAAAGAACGACGCAAAAAGAAAAAAATAGTCACGTAGCTCTGCCGCGCAATTCCTTTTTAGCGTTCAACAGTCGACATCGAAATGGTGTGCGATACACATGCACACAAAAACATAAGTTGACCTTGTACATCGAGAATATAAACAAGTGTAGTCCAGGAACCAACAACCGAAGAGCCAGGATTGATAACCCAGGGGCCTGCTACAGTTGCAACCAGGACGGCGCAAGCAAAAATATCTTAAAGTCAACTCACGACGACCGCGACTGTTGCACTGAAAAGGAAAGAAGTCTATCGACTATAACCATGTTCTGCTGAGACGATAGCGATGTTAGGTAAATGCAAGTCTAACATATAGCAGGACCACCTTTCGGAAGGGGTGGAAAAGCATGGGTCCACTGTGTATACTTGCTACGCAGGATAAAAAATAAAAAAGAACTAAGTCCTCTTAAAGAAAAAAAACTTGCATCCTTAGGGGTACGTGCATCATTTTGGTATATGGTGTACAGACAAATCAAGGTTTGTGAAAAGGGTGCGCCGTGTGTGTAGTCGCTAGACGAAAAATGGTCTCCCCATCACTACTACTACTTCTACATTATTAGTTGGACCTTGAAGAATTTTAATAAATAAAATAAAAAGTGTTAAATTTAATTATCTACTAATCAATATGAAGCATGAGTTACGTATAATTCAATATTTTTCAAGCAATGCGAAAATTATGACGATTGAGCATTATGGGTTGCTAATTTAGGGACTAGTGTTTGGAGAGTTACAGACTGTAGATCAGCCAAAAATACAATTTTAGATCGTTTTACAAGAGTGAATCTAAAGTTTAAATTTGTTAGCGGCAGCACATCTTGCTGATATTATCAGATAATCACAGTTTTCATCAAAGCTGTCATAAAACCTGCTAAATAGTAGCTTCTACGAACATTCAGTAGTTGTTAAATAAAATTCAAAATATTGGAGATTTTGTATAGATTATCGACCCCTGAACGCCGTAACATAAAGAGGCTGCTACCCATTACCGGTAATGTTGTAAACCTAAAATATTGTTATCTAAATATTAAAATTAATTAATTTAAAAGGACTTACTGTCAGGTACATACCAATTATAGAGAACGCTCATTTATTTTTGGTAAGGTTTGTCTCAATTCAAGAGGATGCCTTTTGGGCTTTATAATAGCTTAAAAAATATCGAAAATTTTTTCAGTGTTTTTTATAATGAAAGTAAGTATGAACATAAATCCACAATCCACATAATTTCTTGAAAGCTAAAAGCTTTAGAAATGTAAACGTAACGACCAATAATACAAATATGCTGGATAGACGTAGTATGCAATAAAGATTACAAGCTTCTTAAAAAGTGCTTAACTGTTGGGGGATATTCCTATTAAGAAATAATAAATAAAAACAACTAACAGAGGGAAAACTTATAGGCAAGAAAAATACTGAGGCTAAATTATTTGCGAAAATATTCAACAAAATAGAAATATCGCTCATGATTTGCAATTTTTGAAGAAAACAAACAATTTTAAGAAAAACAAGTGTTTTAGTTGTTATACGTTATACGTAAGTATAACGGATAACGCAAGATTTTCTGATCGGCCGTGGAAACTAATATGTATAGCCCGATTTCCAAAAAGAATGTTCTAATTAATCGGGATCAAAATGATTGACTTATTAATTAAAAATTCACTAGTCTTAGCTAATCTATACAGGGTGTCCCATTAAGGATGGCAGTCGGATTTATCTCAGATACTAGTACAGCTACGACTTCGGGAAATTTTTTTTTAGAACAAAATCGGGCCTTGTGAATTTACCTAAAATATTTTTGTTTCTGTAGCTCCCCGCTAGGAGGCAGTAATAACATCTCCCAACTATAAAAATTGAATTTTATAATAAAATTCTATGATTAACATACACAAATTTGACCATATTCGTATTCCTTGAAAAATCCTGCATAATTTGGACCTCTCACTTGTATCTCTTTCCCACTTTCCAACATGGATGGAATGAAAATGTCACTTTTTATTTAAAAAATAATTACTTCTACGTGGTAACTAAACCGACTCTTATTATTTATTTGACTTATTAAGAAGAACCTAAAAAATTCAAATATTCTAGATTTTTTGTTTAAATTAAAATTTTTTCGAAAGAGGAAATTTTTTAAAAGTACTAAACCAAAAAACTTAAATTTCTTAAAATTCAGATACAAACCCCTTAATATTTTTACTTGAAGTTGTCAAGCGATATTCATTTAAGATACTACTGAAATCCGCAAGTCAAGATTTGACTTAGTTTTGAAGATATTTAACAAATAGTTTTGTTTGTGTACGATGTGGTGAGACGAGACCTTATTTTGTTATTTGCATGTGTCACACCTGTTATAATTTTTGGACAATTTAATGTTAATGACGTTTTATAATTATTTATGTCAAAAACAAATTATAAAACGTCAATAAACATTAAATTGTTCAAAAATTATAACAGGTGTGACATATGCAAACAACAAAATAAGGTCTCGTCTCATCACATAATACACAAACAAAGCTATTTTTTAAATATCTGCAAAACTAAGTCAAATTTTGACTTGCGGATTTCAGTAATATCTTAAATGAATATCGCTTGACAACTTCAAGTAAAAATATTAATGGGTTTGTATCTGAATTTTTTAGGAAATTTAAATTTTTTGGTTTGGTACTTTAAAAAAATTTCCTCTTTCGAAAAAATTTTAATTTAAACAGAAAATAAAGAATATTTGAATTTTTTTGAGTTTTCTTAATAAGTCAAATAAATAATAAGAGTCCGTTTAGTTACCACGTAGAAGTAATTATTTTTTAAACAAAAAGTGACATTTTCGTTCCATCCATGTGGAGAAGTGAGAAAGAGGTACAAGTGAGAGGTCCAAATTATGCAGAATTTTTCAAGGAATACGAATTTGGTAAAATTTGTGTATGTTTATCATAGAGTTTTGTCATAAAATTCAATTTTTATAGTTGGGAGGTGTTATTACTGCCCCCTAGCGGCGAGCTACAGAAACAAATATATTTTAGGTAAATTCACAAGGCCCGATTTTGTAATAAAAAATTTTTCGTCGTCGTAGCTGTACTAGTATCTGAGATAAATCCGGCTGCCATCCTTAATGGGACACCCTGTATATATATTATCAATCGACTAACCTGAATTTCTCTTTGCCTTACATAATCCGGATCAGTCGGATTAAACAGCCCATGATCTCCATAATTAATAATCTCCGGCTGAGGGTTCAGAATCAACGGTCTATATGTCGGTTGCGGCACTTTTTTATATACAGCTTCCTTTTGTGCATATTCCTGTGACGTATCCGATGCTGTTTTTAATGAAAATTTTCTGTAAATCGGCTGTTGTGCATGACTGCCTCGTCCTACTGGCGAAACAGTTGTGTAGATCGCCTGGGGCACGTAATCGTATCTGATAGAGTGTTTTGAATTTTGAGGCGCTCTAATTGGTGAAAAAGTTGTGTAAACTGGTTGCTGTCCCAGTTGGACAACCTGGATTGGCTGAATTTGAACGGAACTTTGTTGCACCTGCGTATAAATGCTTGTTTGTGGTGGAGGAATAGGAGTGGTACTGGTGTAACGTACAGGAGTGTACTTTCTATAGTATACTGGAGGATCTACAGCAGCAGGGTTGTAGTCAGCGAATTCTTCTTTCGGATTAGTTGTGTACACTGCCTTTGGGTAGTTTATAACTGGGGACGCGGTAGGCTAAAAGTAAAAATATTTCTTTTAGGAAAAACTTTCTAATTTTTTCCCTCTCTCTAAGTCTTTTAATTCGTTTCAGCTATAAGGCCAATGGAAGGAGACATTTTGTGCGAAGCCCGACCTAGTATCCTACTTTGAGGTTTTCCATTGCCGTCGGCATTTTTAAAACAACATAGCTTGTAAAACAGTGTTAATCTTGACCTTAAAAACTTGTTGGAACTGAAAGAGTTTCTTATTTTTAAACTGAATTAATTCCTTTAAGATTTTTTGGTTGAGAGACAGGTTGAAAATTATAACTTTTAACAAATAAGTACGACCTCAAACGCATTGTTTAACTATATCGGCTTAGGACCCTGTAGAGTTCTAAAACTATTGCAGTAATTTCACATGAATTGATTGAAAATTCTCAGTATTTTACAAGGAATAAATCTGCAATTTCCTGCCACCTATTATTAATTTATGTTATTTTTCCAATTCTCCTTACGTATGTTTCCCATACCCAACTTCCGAAAACTTATAGAGCTAAAATGAGAAACGGTGACAATCTAATTACTTTTAATCTGTGGCCGAAGTAAGGGACTCCGGTTGCGTCTGGAATGGAGGCGTGACTGGGCGTTACAGGCGTTACATCGACGTAATTTACGGGAATTTCGGTGGGACCCGCTATTTTCTCCAATCCTCCAACTAGTCCGTGGCTTTTTAGTGGACTCACGACTTGCTGGAAAGCAAATTTAGACGCTCATATTAGTGTGACATTTTTTGTTAACTGATCGACAGGTCCCTGAACCGCCGATCGCACTCTAAACAGGCAATTTTAAATGGTAAATAATGGTGAAAATCGGTAGGTAATTATAGAAAAGAATTAGAGGGATTAAAAAAAATACTGATTTGTCATCCTCCTCCTCCGGCAATGTAGAAAGCAAACAGGAGAGCTGTTTGGACAAAGCCGGTATGATTTTTTTTTCAAAAGAAAGCTGGTTGAAAAAAGCCGGAACGATTATGACTTTATTATAAATAATAAAGAAAACAAAAATAATAAAAACCAGGAAACAGGAGGTACGGGAGAACTGGTGTGCCGAAGTCGAGACGATTATGGGTTGGTGACGAACCAAAGAAGCCCACAAAACATAATCCATCGCTTTCCTAATTACTTTTGTGGTCTCGAAAAAAACAAAAATAATAAAACCCAGGAAACGGGAGAACTGGTGTGACAAAGCCTATAATCTATCGCTTTGTTTGTCACTTTTATTTTCTCGAAAGGAAACAACAGTAATAAAAACCAAGAAGCAGGAGGTACGGAAGAACTGGTGTGCCGAAGTCGGGACGATTATGGGTTAATGATGAACCAAAGGAGCCCACAAAACATAATCCATCGTTTTGCTAATTACTTTTGTGGTCTCGAAAAAAATAAAAATAATAAAATCCAGGAAACGGGAGAACTGGTGTGACAAAGCCGTGACGATTATGGGTTGGTGACGAACAAAACGAGCCCACAAAACATAATATATCGCTTTGTTTATCACTTTTGTTTTCCCGAAAGAAAACAAAAATAATAAAAACGAGCAAACGGGAGCAACGGCAGAACTGGTGTAACAAAGCTGGGACTATTATGGGTTGGTGAACCAACTTTAATTTTTTTAAAATATATCTGGCTATCTTCACAGACACTTTTTGTTATCATCGGTTTGCTGTCCATGAAAAGTTATTAGATATTTTTACAAGTAATGAAGTATTTAACTTTTTCAAGGTGAATTAAAATAAAACCAAGTCTTTAACTAAAAAAAATGATTTATGTTTGCCCATTTTTTTTCTGATATAATATTTATTTTGTAACTTTAAAAAAAATGCGCCATCTAGAAAAAACCCTGGTGGTTTTTCTTACTCGGGATACAAGATATGTCACACGACTATGTAGTGAACCAAGATGCATAAATGTCTAATGATTTATAGGCCATACAAACGTTTGTGTATTCATTATTTGAACTTAATATAACTTTGGAACCTCCATGTGACAGTCTTGCGTCTTAGAAGTTACAATACTACTTATTGTTATATATACATATCGTACCTTCAGAACGAAAATGACTACTCGAAATTTAGGAATTTTTACTTTTAGTAATAAAACGACAAAATTAGACGCCCTCTATTTATAATTCTACCTAGTTATAATGCCTACATAAATTTGATGGTCGAATTAAGAACATTATATAATAAGAATTTAAAATAAGCATCAGTTACACTAATATTATTTGAGTTTTCTTTTGCTTACCTAAAATTAAATTTTTTAGAGGTAAAACAAGGCCGATACAATCTGTATATAATAATTAATAAGTCAACAATCATTAGAAATCTAATAAATACTCTAGATGTAATAGTAACATTGCGTATATGTTTCGAAAACATGTCTAAAGAGCTATTATGCTTCTTGTATGTACATTATCAGTTTCAACACCCTGTATTTCAAAAACTGGTAATTAATTTGAGTTGAGCCCATAAGAACTTTTGAGAAGAAAGGTCCAGTCTACAACGTACCAAAATTTCATGAAGAGGTGTGCCTGATCCTTTAAAAATTTATAACAGTTGCCAGGGCCGCTGATAAGTATGAAAACGGTTGATTAGTGCAGATAATAAGCAGTTTAGCAATAAAAAAGAACTTATAAAAAAGTTTGTTGTAGCCAAAAAAATAATTATGATTTGTTTTTAATGAAAGACTCTGTCTAGCTACAAGAATATGTCAAGAATTTCCTAATCTTCAGAAAAATATAAGATACCTTGTAAAATACGTTGTACTCTAAAAAAAAGCATATTTTTTTGTAATTCTGTTGCTATCTTGAAAATCTTAAGAAACGAAATAAAACCACGTACATAAAGCATATAAAAAAAACTCTATTGCAAAATTGTAGTCCAAAAGAGAATTATTAGTTACTTACTGATTATTAGTTACTTACTGTATGACAGAATTTGAGGCCCCACAAGCTTATCTAAGTCAAATTTACGTAGGTTAAAATCAAACGAGGAAAATATCAGTCATCTATATTTGAGCATTGTTTGTAGAAATACCCACTTCTCTCCTGTCTTTAAGTAACTAAGCTTCGAAAAACAAAAATACCGCTGGCAACCAAAATTATTTTAGGTAAACGCCAATGAACAAGAAAATACCATAACCAAAACTACATCTGTTCAGACAGTCAAGCTGCGCTGCAAGTATTGTGCAAACCAACTATGTCCGCGGGTTTGGTGCAGGAGTGGGAGGATGCACCTCAGGAGTTTGCCGGAGTAAGAGAGGTAGAGCTCGTATGGGTCCAAGTGACATGGGAGTCCCAGGAAACGAGAAAGCGGACGAACTCACCAGGGGTGAATCCCGGCAGAAATGCGTCTGCCCAGAGCCTTTCCTGGGGCTCAAAAGAGGGCAAATCAAGTCGGCCCTAACAGAGTGGTCCCAGAAAGAGATACAAAAAGAATGGACTAATACAAGAAACACCAGGCAGGTGAAGGAGTGTGTCACAGGAAACAGCAAGTCCCGTAGAATACGAAGAGAGGTATGAGCCATAGTGGGAGCCCTAACCGGACACTGCGTCCTACAAGGACACCTGGCAAAGATTAGAGTGAAGGAGGACGCGACGTGCGAGCGATGTTGGGCCAAGGACAAGAATTCGGCGCATTTCCTCTCATCATATGAAGGATATAAGGAGGCAAGAAGAGAGGTATTTGAAGAGGAAGCCTTTGAGTCGGAGGACCTTCTGAATCTGAGGTTCCTTTATACAAATATCCAAAATGTGTGTTTAATAGGGATTTATTAAGCGTGTATTTTTACCTGCTCTTAGTCAGATTAGAGGTAAGATCTTAGTAAATCAATATTTTATATATTTAGGCCCCCTTAATAAAAACCACCAATTTACATAAATAAATATCAAATAAGGATAACCTTTAATCTGCCTGTTGTATTTTGGCGTTACATTCAGTTTAAAGTTACTTGATTTCCACCTTTATTAGAAATCCGCTGGCTGTTTAGAAACCCCAAGGACCATCTTTTATAGATTTTATTTAGCGTAAAATTACCCATTTCGTAAGAAAATATTTTGGGTGTTGGTTTTTTCCCTTTTTATATAATTTTGTGCCGAGATCAAGGTATACAAAAAGGCTTTGAAAACAAAAATTAGGAAATAAGTAAAACAAGTAAATTTAAATTATGTATGATAAAAATATCTAGGTATCATTTAAACTATGTCTACGTGAAGATTATCCAGCAAAAAGAGGATCAGAAAAACTATTTATAGTTTGAATTTGCTATATTACAAATTCCACAAACCTTGGTACGTGGCTATACTCAACAATCTGTAAATATTAAACCAATAAGTCTGGTGATGGGACTACATATTCAGGACACATCTGGACAGAATAAAGATTAACAGAGATGAGCCCACTAAATGTGCGGAGTATGTGGTGAAGCTGGTCATATCATGTCCGAGTGCCCGAGCACACGAAACCTTTTAGAGACAATTCTCCTTTCAAGGTCCTAAATCTTCCGAAATTGGAAAAATTCCCAACAGAAACAAGTAGCTAAGAACCACCTAAGATATGCTGATGATATCATCTTAATAAGATATAAAAAAAATTAACTGATAAAAATTATCGAAGAACTGGATACAGCAGCTAAAAATATAGGCTTAAGTATAAACTACACTAAAACTAAAATCATAACAAACACAGATGAAGATGTAACAATCGGAATAAACCAAGAAAAAATAGAACAAGTAGAGGAATATATATCTGGGACAAACTATTAAATTTAAAAAAAAAACCAAACAGCTGAAATCAAGAGACAAGCAAGATTGGCCAGGGCTGGTGTCTCAAAACTATATTTCGTCATTTCAGCTTATTTTATAAATTATTCCGTGAAAGTGAATGTTCACTTCCACGGATACCATTGGTCAATATCAGACATATGTTCAGTTATATCCACTGTTCACCCAAAAATAATATCTTAAAGTTAGAACATTCACTCAGAGGTGAGAATTTCCAGATGATTTATGCAAGAAAGTACCGCAATGACTATTTTCGTATGTCGCATCTTTGAGGGTGGTAATTTTAAACATTCGGCTTATTTTTTAGTTCATGTATCTCTCATCTAGCCGGGCTTACGGCCCGAAGCTTACGATTATCTCTCCAAAATGGAGATGTTGCGATACACGAACAGGTAATTTTACGGAGAATAAAATCGGTGAAAGATGGTTTTTCTGGCATGGCTTCTATGCAAATACGTTTAAGGAGAGATAACCTAACCAACTAGATGCAAGCCTAATCTATTTATTTAAGTTATCCTTAAAAATTACAGGTGTATACTTATGTTATATTTATTACAAGACTAAGCAGCATTAGAAAAAGACAGTATGAATGCATTATTTGTCATGTTACCTATCACAGGAAAATAACTAGAGATATGCATTAACAAGGTTGGAAATATCCACAGACCAGAAACAATAAATTGTTTGTAGTCAGAGCTAAGTCTAGCGTTTTAAAACGTTGTTCATTGCTCGGTTTTCCTTACTCAAAAACTATATTAGATATGTCAGGAGAATTTACATCGGTAAGTACCGGATACTACCTTCTTGGAGCGCATGCCAACAAACGACTACATCAGTAGTTGCAGAGACGAGAAAGAACCTAAGAGCATAAGACATTTGCTGTGTGAAGTACCTGGACTTGCCAGGACGAGCTATAAAACTTATGATCTCCTTTGCTTCCAATATCTAGAAGACCTGAGGGATATATTAGAGCTAGGTGCATTCACCAGATTTGTAAACAGCTGTGGCATGGTTTATGAAGCACCCCAGCTCTCTGCCCTTCATATCCACAAAGAAAGGGTAAATGAACATGACGTATCACATTGGACCGTACGGTCTAAGTTAGATCAGCTAACGTTACGAGTTAGTGTTCTGTCACCTTACCTAAACTGACCTACCTGTTCATAGGTGCTAGAATGTAAAACTGAAGGCACTCTAACGGTATTTCCTAATTCCTTAACAGGAACTCGCTGGATATGCACATTTTGATCGTTGCTGCTGACCTCCGGAATGTATTTTACGTCTGCGTTAAACCTAAGAAAGAAGTGAAAAACTAAAGATCTTTTACATAAACTTGACTAAAGACGATAATAGGCATTTATTTAAAAACAAATATATGGGTTTCAATTATTTTGTTGACATTATTTATAATATTTTTTTTTTCATTGAATTTCTGCGACCTACTTCAGTTTCTATTAAAATTTGGAAGAGCTTTTTGTGTAACTGTGACAGGAGCCGCCGTCTTGGATTTTGATGTTGAAGATTTTTTTATGGAAAACTCTCTTTTGGTGTTAGGGTTTACTACTGTGCAAAATATAAAAAATAAACCCTTTTTGTAGCTTTTTCTAGAAACAAAAAAAAACTTATTGTCTGTATCTTCAGGCAGTCGATTAACATATTCTATAGGAAGGGATTAATTTCTAAAATAAACCTTTGTATTTTTTGGGTAAATACTTCTTTTTGCCCATATCTTTCCTTGTTTTTAGAGTAATACAGCAAGTTTTGTTTGCGATATTTACGTTTGCTTTTCCATCTTATTCCTTCTAGAGCCACAAATTCCATTTATATCTTAATTGTTGTTTGAATAGACTCTAAAAAGCGTACAGAAATTCCTACATACCACAAAGCACTGGATGTGTTGCGTATGTTACAAAAACAAATTTCAAAGCATAACTATAAATAACTATAGTATAAATTTCTTCTGTCCTTTTTTACCTTATTAAAATTGTTTATAATTTTTGCAGACATTCAAGTACCAAACGGTTTATTATTTGGGTTCGTGTCCTGAAGGATCAGAATCAGTTCCATAACCTCCTGAATTGGCTGGACTGCAAACCAGTGATCTTCCTTTATTCTAATAAGGACGCATCCGATGGAGATAACAGGCAGTTCTACAGGGGATAATAATATTATTACTACCTATTTCATTTTCTTACCCATTTTTTCCAGCAGTATAAGAGACGATTTGTAATCTGCCGTCGGGCAATTTGACCCTGTACTCGCCCTTTGTGTCTCTGGAATTTTGGACTTGACGATGTGAGAAGTCATCGCCCGTTTGACGATCCAAAACTTTGTATGAAAAGCCGTAGGGTTTTCTTTTATACTGGAAAATAAAACAGTGCTAAAACCCTATCTTTAAACAAGTAGATCTTTATGTGTATAAA
Organism: Aspidapion aeneum; assembly: GCA_963576565.1. NCBI lineage: Eukaryota > Metazoa > Arthropoda > Insecta > Coleoptera > Brentidae > Aspidapion > Aspidapion aeneum. The sequence continues at coordinate 3,623,464 of OY755043.1, read as the reverse complement.
AATTTAAAAGACAGCAAATGTAATAAATAAATTAGTTTGAGAGTGAATAGTTTCTAAAGGGGTAGGTGACTTATAAAGGCGTAAGTCAGAAACTAAGGAGTAAGAAAAGCAAAGAAGTAATAAAATTTAAAAACTTCAAATTTTAAAAAATTCAAAAATTCAAAAATTTAAAAATTCAAAAATTCAAAAATTCAAAAATTCAAAAATTCAAAAATTCAAAAATTCAAAAATTCAAAAATTCAAAAATTCAAAAATTCAAAAATTCAAAAATTCAAAAATTCAAAAATTCAAAAATTCAAAAATTCAAAAATTCAAAAATTCAAAAATTCAAAAATTCAAAAATTCAAAAATTCAAAAATTCAAAAATTCAAAAATTCAAAAATTCAAAAATTCAAAAATTCAAAAATTCAAAAATTCAAAAATTCAAAAATTCAAAAATTCAAAAATTCAAAAATTCAAAAATTCAAAAATTCAAAAATTCAAAAATTCAAAAATTCAAAAATTCAAAAATTCAAAAATTCAAAAATTCAAAAATTCAAAAATTCAAAAATTCACCTCAGTTTTGAGTTTTGGCATTTAAACTTTTATTTATTTCTTACAAACATTAACCTACAGATCAACTTTTGGGGTCTTTTTTATTTCTTTGTGAGGCAAGCAATAAAAATATAACAATTGTTTTAACGTAAATCCAATAGCAAAAAAGTAGACTTTTTTTTTGAATTTTTTGAAAATTTTCAAATTTTGAATGTATTTTTCTTGTTAACCATTACATCTACAACTATAATATTTTTAGGTTAGTATAAGGGACTCCTTAGCTTCTTCGTGGCACAGTATCAACCAAAATTTTTTTTGAAATTTTTGGTGAAAATTTTCCTGACCAAAGGGGTACCCAGAAAGTGCAGTTTTTTAATTTTTTAAAATTGTTAACTTTGTAGAAATATATATTATAATACATTAAATTAAACTTCTCGGGGCCCTCTATATAGCGACATAAAAGTTAAAGGACAGTTGTTTATATTAATGTCGAGAGAGGCCGCCAAAGTCACTTCAGTTTTGAGTTTTGGCATTTAAACTTTTATTTATTTCTTACAAACACTAACCTACAGATCAACTTTTGGGGTCTTTTTTATTTCTTTGTGAGGCAAGCAATAAAAATATAACAATTGTTTTAACGTATATCCAATAGCAAAAAAGTTGACTTTTTTTTTGAATTTTTTGAAAATTTTCTATCCTAATATTTCGATTTTAGAAACCTTCCATAGTGTGAACGGTCTCCGTGGTATGAACGTGCAGATTTTTTTCGTGTTTACACTAGCGCGAGTCTACTGTAATTTAAGTAACGTAGTAATTACATGGGCGCACCCCCCCCCCCAAACCTTAGATTTTTTTACATATGTTCTATATAGTGCATGATAAAACACAAAGAATAGCTTAAAATTTGACATCATGAGGCTTCGGGCCCGCATTTTTTTGGTCGCAAGATTTTTGAGGGGTGCCCGTTTTAGCTGTCGGGCCCCCCACACATGATGACCTTTTTTTTTTCTTTTTTTGGTCGCAAGATTTTTGAGGGGTGCCCGTTTTAGATGTCGGGCCCCCACACAGGATGACCTTTTTTCTTTTTTTGGTCGCACGATTTTTAAGAGGCGACCATTTTAGCTGTTAAGCCCCCCCCCCAAGACACATTCCTGGGTGCGCCACTGGTAATTACACATGATTGAAAACTTCTTGTTAAGTAAAACTTTCTTGCAACCATGTTTATAATAACTTAAAATACTGTCAGAACTTTGGTTTTTAAAATGTTGAAAAGAAAGAAAAAAAGAAATATTTTTCACACAACATGAATAGTTCAATTTAAATATCTTTTAGTTGGGCAGGTATTAGATCAAATAATCTTCAAGTTCGTTTTTGTATTTAAATCCAGGATCAACATTAATATTGATAAAGGGGCACAAGTGACATGATGAAAAATTAAGACAAATTTTTAAAGACTTTTTTTTTGGTTAATACACAAAAACATGCTAGAAATTCAAATTTCGTGCAATTTCTCAAATTTCTGTTTTAAACTTGCTATCGGTTTTTTATTTTTAGACTATTTTTAATTCTTATCTTTTATCATTTCTGTGGTGCATGGTAGAAAAAGTTTCGGTAATGCAGCAATATTTTTCCGGCCTGGGTTTCGAAGCTGCTTCAGCTCATTTCTAACGTCAGCATATTAGCTTTGAAGTTACGAGTAACTGCTTACCATGGCTTTATTTAATGTTAATGCTAGTAAAACTTTATGTTCTATCTCATTAGAAAGCCTTGCGGCCAATGGCGGATCCAGAGGTGCTTTAGGTGACATTCTCTGTTGGTAAAAAACGGTATATATTTTTTTAAGCAGCATTTTATTGAATTAGTCAGTGGTTGTAATTTCGATGATAATAACAATAGACACTTTCATGTTCCGCAAGCAAAAATTTTGAATTTTTATTACCAAAAACATTACTTTTTACTCATTTTTTGTATATTCAAAAAATTCTCGGGGGGGGGGGGGGGGGGGGGGGAGTGCCCCTAGTGCCCCCCCCCTGCATCCGCCACTGCTTGCGGCTTAAAAGGAAAAAAAGAGTCTCATAATAATTAAGCATTTACCAATAATTATATAGCATACCTACCTGTTTAAAGGTATATCGTTATAAATGTTGAAAAAAAGGAAACTAGAAAAGAAAAAAGGAAAAAAAGAAAAAATAAAATAAAAAAAAAGAGAAATAAAAAGAAAAAGAGAAATAAAAAAAGAAAAAGAAAAGAAAAGAAAAGAAAAAGAAAAGAAAAGAAAAAGAAAAGAGAAAAAGAAAAAGAAAAAGAAAAAGAAAGAGAAAGAGAAAAAGAAAAAGAAAAAGAAAAAGAAAAAGAAAAAGAAAAAGAAAAAGAAAAAGGAAAAGAAAAAGAAAAAGAAAAAAAAAAGAAAAAGAAAAAAAAAATAAACCGAAAATATAGAAACAGAAAAAAAAGGAAAAAGAAAAAGAAAAAGAAAAAGAAAAAGAAAAAGAAAAAGAAAAAGAAAAAGAAAGAGAAAGAGAAAAAGAAAAAGAAAAAAAAATAAACCAAAAATATAGAAACAGAAAAAAAAGGAAAGAGAAAAATTGTGTGTGCTTAAGACCACACGGCAGAAGTGTAAACTTCAACAAGGCGAAATTAATAATACTGGCCTTTATCTACTTCATTACTACCCAAAAAAACTGCTAAACTCGCCTAAAGAAGTTTACACTTTAAAAGCAAAAAAAGGAAAAAGAAAATAAAAAGAAATAAAAAGAAATAGAAAAAAAGAAAACAACCAAAACGAAAAAGTTCAAAAACATAGAAAAAGAAAATAGTGGTATTACTAAATTTGATTTGCCGTTATTGCACTTGGTGTATACAGAACACAACACAGTCCCGTCTGATATGCAAATTCTTTAGAGAGTTCAGTGGTGTGTCTGTGTGCAATCTTCTCATCCGTTTGTTTGTAGTTTGTCTTGTACGCGCGCCGCAACAAAATAAAATTAATTCGCGTGTATGTTTTATTAATTTTTCCTGCTCAGCTGATTTTGCTCTCATTTAAATTCACGATGCTTCTTAATATAAAATCTAAACAAGTAAAGAAGTAAAAAAAATGTCAGAGAGATAAAAAAGAATGTAAAATTTAACATATATGAAACAATGGTGAAACACTCGATGTATGGAATAGAAACTTGTCGCGTAACGGAAAAATACAAAACAATAAATTGGTAAAAAAAAAATTTAAGTCACAAGCTTTTATAAAATGCACTAAAAATTAAAAAATAATTTTCTAAAATTCTAATATTATCATAATAATAAAAGCGATGGCCGACTGATGGAAATTTTGACGATGTTAGCACGATAAGATATCCGTATCAATTAAATATCACTATTTGCAAGAATTAATCTAGCAGAAAAATGCAGAGGTACCAAACCCACCCAACCCGACCCAAGATACCCCAACATTTCTCTGACATAGGTATGGTAGGTAAACATATCTTTGATGACCTGCTATGTTGAATATTCTTTAAGTGTTTAGATCACAAATTTAGATTAACTTATGCTTTGATTTGCGGCCATCGCTTTTATTATTATGATAATATTAAAATTTTAGAAAATTATTTTTTAATTTTTAGTGCATTTTATAAAAGCTTGTGACTTAAAATTTTTTTTTACCAATTTATTTTCTACTTTTTAGTCTGAGCTATCTACTCTATTAAATGAAAATATTTGTTCAATAACAGAACAGAAGTGTTTATTCTAGATTATAATGAAATCGCTGATCGTGAGTTGTTTGGAAACTCATTTTTCTATTGGGAGAAGGAGAGGGTGGGGGTAGAGGTAGAAATATATTTTTTGTTTGGGCTGTATTGCCATCGAACCTTTATGCATATACCAAATTTTATAAAAGTCATTTGAAGTGAAGTGTGTCAAAAACGCATTTTTTATGAAAGGGGGGGTCGGGGTGGGATGGACATTTTTTCATTATTATTGTATTGTCATCGGACCACTATATGTATACCAAATTTCATCCAAATCGGATAATGGGAAGTGTGTCAAAAACGCATTTTTCTATAGATGGGGGTGGGGGTAGGAGTGGTAGGATTTTTTTTTCAATGTTGTATTGTCATCGGACCACTATATGAATTTATTCCAAATCGGACAATAGGATGTGTGTCAAAAACAAATTTTTCTATGGAAGGGGGTGTGGGTAGGGGTGGGAGGATATTTTTTCTTGTTGTTTTATTATCATCGGACCACTACGTGTGTACCAAATTTCATCCAAATCGGATAATGGGAAGTGTGTCAAAAACGCTTCACAAGATTTGATAAATAGATAGTTAGTTAGTTAGATAGTTAGATAGTTAGATAGTTAGATAGTTAGATAGTTAGATAGTTAGATAGTTAGATAGTTAGATAGTTAGATAGTTAGATAGTTAGATAGTTAGATAGTTAGATAGTTAGATAGTTAGATAGTTAGATAGTTAGATAGTTAGATAGTTAGATAGTTAGATAGTTAGATAGTTAGATAGTTAGATAGTTAGATAGTTAGATAGTTAGATAGTTAGATAGTTAGATAGTTAGATAGTTAGATAGTTAGATAGTTAGATAGTTAGATAGTTAGATAGTTAGATAGTTAGATAGTTAGATAGTTAGGTAGTTAGATAGTTAGATAGTTAGATAGTTAGATAGTTAGATAGTTAGATAGTTAGATAGTTAGATAGTTAGATAGTTAGATAGTTAGATAGTTAGATAGTTAGATAGTTAGATAGTTAGATAGTTAGATAGTTAGATAGTTAGATAGTTAGATAGTTAGATAGTTAGATAGTTAGATAGTTAGATAGTTAGATAGTTAGATAGTTAGATAGTTAGATAGTTAGATAGTTAGATAGTTAGATAGTTAGATAGTTAGATAGTTAGATAGTTAGATAGTTAGATAGTTAGATAGTTAGATAGTTAGATAGTTAGATAGTTAGATAGTTAGATAGTTAGATAGTTAGACAGAACATCTGAAGCTAAATAAAAGCTTGTAAAAAAATGAGAATATCTAGAACAGATTATATAAGAAATGGGATCATAAAAGAATGAAAGGGATAGAGGGAAGCATAATGGATGACATCACTAAAAGACTATGGCCATGTACAACGGATAAACGACGAAAGATTAACAAAGCAGGTCCTAGAATGGCAACCAGTAGGGCGCAGAAAAAAAGAGGGCGTCCTAAACTGGAATGGCAACAGTCAATCCAAAGATCAATGAGCCAAAAAACCTGACAGAAAATGATTGTCAGGATCGAAGGAGGTGGAGAATAGGCGTCGGACAACGTAGAAAAACGTTCTAAACCGACATAGTAGTAGAAGTAGTAGTGAAAAGATAAAAATCCAGAATCCGCACTCTTAAGCCATTTGCGCCCCCCCCCCAGTTTGACAGCTCATGGGATGCCACTGCCGTATAGTCCTCTCCGATAATGGGTTTTTTAATTAAACACTAATTGGAATTGAAAAACCAAATAAATTCGAAAAAGTTTGGAATATTTTTAATAATCAACCAAGTTTTCTTGGCTAATCGGGTAAAAATAAGTTTTTGTTTCTCTTATATTTTTTCGTGGGTAGCTCGAAAGCTTAACCTCACGGGTGTCCAAGATCTAATGGACACCCAATAAGTGTTGACAGTTAACTGTTTTATCCTTATGGAACTCCTCAGAACATTGCTTGGTCAATGTGACACCCTTGCGAAGTTAATTAGACGGGTTTGTCTCTAATTCGACTCCTATATTGAGAAAACCCTTGCAAGACGCGCCATCTACCGAGATACCAGAGAAACTAGAACAAAAGCAGGCGAGATAAACTGCTAGATATATATGCTCTGACAGTCAAGCCACCCTGAAGGCGCTAAACGCACCCAAGATTGCTGACGGCTTGGTGGAAGAATGCGCAGAGGCGCTGGAGACCCTAAGCGATGGAAAACGGGTGACGCTGGTTTGGGTTCCGGGACATACGGGGGTACCAGGCAACGAGAAGGCGGACGAACTCGCACGACTCGGAGTAGGAACCACCTATGTAGGACCAGAGCCACTTTTGGGCGTGACAAAAAGACAAGGGCAAAGCGGCTTAACAAATGGGCCCAGGACGCGCTATTAAACTCCTGGGAAACAGGAACGGGTTGCAGACAGACCAGAGAATTCGTAGACTGTCCAAAAGCGACCAGAATTAGATGGATGCTGGGACGGACACGAAAAGGCCTCGGACTGCTGATACTCTAACCGGACATAAACGGTTGAGGAGGAACATGACACGTATAGGAGTCGAGAATGACCCTACCTGCCCAGCCGGTGGACAGGAAGAAGAGACATCAAGACACCTCGTGGCAGAATGCGAGGCCTACGCAAGGATGAGACAACAGGCACTCGGAGCGCCAACTCTGAGCGAGGAAGAACTGCACATGCTCAAATGGGCAGACTTACTGGACTTTGTAAAGAGAACAGGAAGGCCCAATGAGTTACCCGACCATCAAAGGGAAGTGCAGAGAGTGGGTTAAGGGACAGACTTGGGGCATGGCAAAAAGGGCCTACTCAGGCCTACTTGACGGACCTGCAGGTCAACCCTCCCACTACTACTACTACTACCCACGGAAAAAAATGAGAGAAACAAAAACTTCTTTTTACCCGATTAGCCACGAAAACTTCTTTGATTTTTAAATTGACGGATACAAAAATTCACGTTTGTTAATATTTTTAATGTAAAATATCTTACCAAAGAATATAAATGATTCGCAGCCAGAAAATACCAAAAAGGGCCGAACAAAAGGAGCTTAGGAAATTAAGCCACTTTACTGAATCCCTATGATCTTGGATTTAAAATAATACCACACTTTGTATGAAAATAAAGAGGGCACCAAACGCAGCCAACGATAAAGACCGGCCATGGCGCGTTATAAGCAAGTCGGCGGACACGTGATCTTAGGAGTCCCAGGATTCTTATTGTATTGCTTAATATATTATATGTTTTTACACAATTTAAATAAATTAACAAAAAATTTTTGTTCTTTTATAGGCAGAAATTGAAAAAAATATTTTGCTGATATATGTGTTTATTATGGATAAAAGAACTGAATCTATAAAATAAAAAATTATACAAAATTTGCACTCTAATATCTTCAGGTACATATATTAGGTACATAATATCGTTAGTAACTTCAAATCTATACAAGTCTTTCAAAATTGGACATATCAAACCTAAGCTTTTAGTTTTTTAATTTTTCTTTGACTGTCATCATCTTTGAGTTCTTATTCAAAGATTTATTAGCAGACACTAAATCATTGTGCTTTTTAATAAAATTATTTTAAAAAACATTACATGCCCTTAAACTAATTTTTTCAAGCTTTGACAATAGTTTTTCTCCACAAAAACACTCGCTAGAGTTATCTGAAGAAAAATTTTCAATATTTCACAATAATTTATTAAAAAGAAACAAGTGATTTTGTGAATAAGTGAGACGGTTTTCCCATTCAATGAACTGAATATAGTGGTCGTCAAAAATCTTTTGAAAAATTACCCAGCACAAAAAGTGTAAGTTAACTACCAACTCATGTTCTTTTAAAAGCTGTATCTTACTTTTTAAATATTTCACACTACCAGAGAGATTACTATCTGTTACCAATATTTTACAAATCAGTTTTTAATATTGCGAGGGTGCGGAAGACGTATTACCTTAGAATTGTAAATTGACGTGTATGCACTGGATAACTGGATAAACAAAGATGAAGCCAACATAAAGTGTATCCACCATATCTTCGATTCTCAGGTTACCTTTTGAAGAGACCTAATTGTTCAATAAGAAATGACAACTGAACACATTTTTCACTCTCACTATCACTATATTACTTGATCAATCTTATCCAAGATCTTATCTTTTACCACTTCTTTCCCGTTTGCAACATATTAGGTTTCAGTTTTATAGTTGGACCGACAAGGAACAACACTAATTACACGTTCGCGGCATTGTTTATCTTATATACGCATTAATTATTTTAACGCAGCCCACTACAGTCTTTTTCGTGGGCTGCGTTATTTTAGCAACTTTGATAAAATTCACATAAAATTCGTGCCCAAATTAAAAAAAAATCGACGTTAACAAACATACCAAAACTGAACACACACATGTTTTATAATGACAGCGGGCCGTGAGGCGTTTTTTTGTGGGACTCCTACGGTCACGTGATATTTCCGCGCCCGGGCCGGTCTTTCTCGTGGGCTGCGGCACCAATAGAAGGATTTTCTTTTGTACGCCATAATGCTAAGGCTGCAAAATACGGTTGTTTTTAATTGATGAAAGATGCTAAGTGGATTTCAAAAGTTTTCTAAACTAAAAACAAAGAAGCAAATTTAAAAAAAAAAACTTTAAAGAAAATTTAAAATATATACAGTGAAACCTCTCCTTGCGGACACCTCTATTAAGCGGACACTCCCTTTAGGCGGACAAATTTGTTGGAACCAAGCTTTTCCCTATTTCTTTACATGTAAAATTCACTCCTATAACCGGTCACTCTAATAACCGGACGCGGACAATTTTTTTTGTTTAAATAATGTAAAAATAATTAACCTCCCTTAACCGGACACGAACCTCTGACAACAGGACGGAGCGCTGCACGACATGGGCATAAATATTATGTATTATGTTGGCAACAACGCACTCTGCAGCCGGGGAATTACCTTTTTCCGTTTTAATGCGTAGACTAAATACTTCTGTCGTATTTACATATTTTATTCGGCGGGACTGCTGTGTTTTATTTTTATTGTTCAGTGGGGTATAGTAATAGAACTCTTTGAAATGGCGCCTAGTAAAAAACTTTTTAGTTTACGTGAAAAAATGAACGTTGTTAACGTTTCGGAGAAGGAACATCTATCAGCACGAAAGATCGCTGAAAAATTTAATATCGGAACAACTCAAGCAGCGGAAATTGTTAATAATTATATATATAAAAATTTCGCAGTTCTCTCTCATGAGCGGACACCTCCAATAAGCGGACGAAATCGGCCAGACCGTGAGTCAGCGGCGTAGTGAGGGCAGGGCGAGCGGGCGCCAAAGTCAGGGGGCGCCGAAAGGCGCCTCTTACATTAATTTTAAAACATGTTTGTAAAAAATTTGATGACTTAGTCGATGAAATGGTATCACAAAAAGCTAGAAAAGTATATTTTTAATATTTTTTGTATTTTTAATTATTTTTGGTGTATTATTTTTAGCCTTAGTGGTTTGTTCTTGTTTTGCCTCATATTAAAAAAATATATTATATATGTTTTATTTTTTGTAAGTAAGATTTTATATGGGGGGGGGCGCCAAACTTTAACCTTGCCCCGGGCGCATGAAACCCTTACTACGCCGCTGCGTGAGTGTCCGCTTAAAGGAGGTTTCACTGTACATACTAACCTACCTATGATTTTTTAAAAGAATAAAAAAAAGGCCAGCCAGCAGGCACATACAGATATGTATAAGCAGTGGCGCACCCAGGAATATGTCTGGGGGGGCAGAGACTTCGTAATGCCGTATTTTGCGCTGTTTAATTTTTTTTATTCAAAAAATAATTCACAAATATTTCTTTTTTAAATTAGGCTTGGGAGGCTATACTACCTTAAGAATTTGGATAAAATCGGTTTATAGCCTTTTAAGTTATCGTGTCCAAGGCACATCAACAGACAGACAGAAACCATAACAAAATTTGGTTCGGTTCGGTAAGGCGTTTAGTCAGTTATCACTTATTTTGAATAGAGTCCCTGTACCTACGCATTGGCGTAGCTAGCCTTGCTTTTCAGGGGGGGCCGTGGCCCCGGTCTATCTTGAACAAAAAGCAAACATAGGTTTTAAAGAGTCGTGCAAAGTGTGCAATGAATAAAAAAGAAATACGCGCATTAAATGTTCTAATATTTTAATATAACAAATTTTATAATACATTTACCAACTTATTTATATGTATACACAGGAAGTATGTAATTCAGCAATTCTACAAAGAAAGTTTTCTACGTCGCTGATTGAAAGCGTCTACCACACTGTCTAAGTCGACCTCAACATCTTTTTCTATGAATAACAATGACAAACCTGAGTGTCTCTCTTGAGTCATAGTTGTTCTAAGCCAATTAAAAACTCTCCTCATGGCAGAGAAAGACCTCTCGCAAGTTGCACTTGAAATTGGAAGAATATTCGCAACTTTAAAAAGTTGGTAGAGGTTTGGATAGGTGTTTTCTGCTATATGTTGTTTGACAGAATCATGACCAACAGTTTGATTTAACCGAAAAATACAATTCTTTAATACGGTCATTTCTGCTCTTAGAGCAGAAGTATTAATATTAAAAATTTCCCGGTATTGCTCGACGAATTTATTCCATTTAACGACGTGGGAAAACTTAATATGAAAATGGTTATGAAATTGTCACCAAAATCGGAAAATTTCCATAAGACACTAAACGCTAACCTCAAAAAAACTAAAAAGATTATTATATTTATTTTAGAAAAACAGTTTAAGTCTTTTATAACCTTACGACATCTACAACCCGATTTCGGAAACAAAGGGGCAAAGGTCGCTGTCTTTATTAAATGCGAAATTTAACTTACACTTCTATAATATTTTACAAGATGTCGCCAATATGTATGAAATATTCAATATGCATAATAATGTTTAAATTTAAAAAATATTTTCGGGAAATTGCATAAGTGCAGAAAAGTTACCGATAATTTAAAGAGAAAAAGCCTAATTCCGCAAGACAAGGGCTTTTTCCTGAAATGTAAACATTATCTGAATAATTTTAAATTTTAATGCACCTATTTTATTTGAATATTTCCCGAATAATAATAGAAAAGTATGTATTTTCAGCGTCATGTTCTTTTACTAGTAGTCGGTAGGGGAGGCCTAAAATATCTTAGGGGGGGCCTGAGGAACTTCAGGGGGGAACCCCCTGGCCCCCCCCCCTAGCTACGCCAATGTACCTACGTGATAGATATCGGGACCCTAATTTTGAGAGAAAATAAAAAAGTTTTTTTTTACGAATCCAACAGCCTACGGTATATATAGCTAAAAAAAGATTCAGATTATTTCATAAAAGTACCAGGATAAAAAGGAAAAATCATCGCAATATTTGGACAAATTAGCTATACATATGAAGGTTTCACCCCGAGGATGAAACGTGAACCTTTTTTTATTCCTAAAACGAGGAAAAAGATACACACTGTTTATCCCTAAAGAACAGTTTAAAAATAAATAGATCCATGACGGAAAGTTAGTTTTTTTTTTAATTTTTAGTTGTCAAAACACTGTCATTAGCAATAATGGATTTTGACCAAAATTTAATCAGCTCGTAGGAGTGTCGAACACTATTTTACCTAAAAATTTTATGAAAATCGGTTCAGCGGTTTAGGAGCTATCGTGTTACGGACAGAAATAATTTACACACACAGACAGACATCACGACGATATTGCTAGGATAGGCCATTTTTGGCGTTATCTCAAAAAAAAAAAAAAAATTCGTGAAAAATAATACCTTGTTTAGCCATTGCTGCGCGGGCTAGGAAGGTAAAAATTAAATCCAAGTTACTAACCTCAACATTATCATTATTTCGAGGAGATGGTGAGAAGTTAACTATCTTGACTCCATGCCTAGCCAGTTCTTCGTATGTCTGAGGATCCAAAATTTCATTCTCCTGGTGGAAAAAAATAAAATTAGATAATTTGACACGAGCAACCATTTTGTGGTTATCTTCCCCTAAATTCTTTTTAGAGACCAGCCCGGGCAACCCACTATCCCCCCTTCCCCCTTGACATAAAACTCTTTTTAATTCTACAGAAGAAAATGCCAAGCCATCAACCGAAAGTTTCCATAAAATTTACCCGCAACGCCACTTTTTTCATTTATTTTATAAAAGGTACTGAGTAGGGTAAATGCGGGAGAATTGCCGCACTTTTTGAAAATAAGCTGTAACATCTGTAAGTCTCGAGATTTCTTTCTTCAAAATGACTCAATGCACAGGTACTGCGTTAAACTTAATTAAAATATAAAAATAAAAAATGAATGTAAGAAAACATGAACATAGCAAAAAAATTAAATCTCGCATCTCTCTTACCCTGCTGGGGGAGATGCCGCGTGAAAATAGAAGATACGCCGCTTTTAAAAACCTCTAATTTTAATTTTTTTCCTTAATTCGAGTCTGGAACAGATGTTACAAACTTCACCATACATGGTGCCAGTGACATGTAGCCATTTTAATCATTTAATACATTATAACCAATCCACTTTTTTAGTTGTTGTTGCGTAAACTTCAAAGCATTCCACGCAGCGTTCCTGGTTTTCATTTTTCTTTTTGGCTAGAGGTTCATCATCAGTGACAGCGATTGAATTGAATTTGAATTTTTTCTTGGTCTTCTTGAAAATGAGGCAACCGTCCTTTTTGTTGGGGGAGATGCCGCACCTGATTATCAAGGTCACAGATTTAAAACGCAACAAAATACCAACGATTATAAACACACAGGATTGCTTATTTCCATTTAACTAATGTTAGCGTCGCTCAGCGAGACGAACAGTGTCTGCTTACGTCACCAGCGGACCAGTTGCTTTGTTTGTATTGAGAGTTCGTGTGATTTTAAGGTGTTTTTGACGTTTTTACCTCCGTTTTTTTGCGTTCTTTCATTTATTTGACGGTGTGGTTGACTATTTAGGAGGTAAATCTGAGGACACAGCCGTGCCTCGCCAAGTTCACGCGCCGTACCATCTTTTCTTGAAACATTACTTGACCTCTAAAACTCTACTTCGGAATGAGCTACGAATCTCAAACTTTGCACAGTCGTAGATCTCCATGGAGTTAACAATCCCCTCATGTTTAGTTTCATGGAACTCCCAAAAGTACTGCAGTAGTTACGAAATTTCAAAAAACGTCGAAATTGTCACTCACTCATGTATAGATCATCAAAATTCTACTGTACTTCCAGACATGCTATAAAGCTGAAATTTGGCAGACATAAGTCTGCCAAACCCCTGGAAAAAATCAAAAAACCCCAAAATTCTAATTTACTTCCCTCCTTTATACATGTAAAGTTATGTATAATAAGCGGATAAAATCGACGAAACCGTGAGTGTCCGCTTATAGGAGGTTTCACTGTATTTCCTAACCGGGTTCCGGGACATACGGGGGGTACCAGGCAACGAGAAGGCGGACGAACTCGCACGACTCGGGGCAGGAACCGCCTATGTAGGACCGAAGCCACTTTTGGGCGTGACAAAAAGACAAGTGCAAAGCGGACTCAACAAATGGGCCCAGGACGCGCTGTTAAACTCCTGGGAAACAGGAACCGGTTGCAGACAGACCAGAGAATTCGTAGACCGTCCAAAAGCGACCAGAATTAGATGGATGCTGGGACGGACACGAAAAGACCTCGGACTGCTGATAGGTACTCTAACCGGACATAACCGGTTGAGGAGGCACATGACACGTATAGGAGTCGAGAATGACCCTACCTGCCCAGCCTGTGGACAGGAAGAAGAGACATCAAGACACCTCGTGGCAGAATGCGAGGCCTACGCAAGGATGAGACAACAGGCACTCGGAGCGCCAACTCTGAGCGACGAAGAACTGCACATGCTCAAATGGGCAGACTTACTGGACTTTGTAAAGAGAACAGGAAGGCCCAATGACCATCAAAGGGAAGTGCAGAGAGTGGGTTAAGGGACAGACTTGGGGCATGGCAAAAACGGCCTACTCTGGCCTACTTGTCAGACCTGAGGGTCAACCCCCCCACTACTACTACTACTACATTTCCTAACCTGTGTCGCCTCTAGAATTCGTCGCCCTGGGCGGGAGCCCAGCTCGCAAGTATCTCAGTCAGCCCTGCTACCCTTGCTTACCCAAAAAAGCCTTTTATTAGAATGTGTTTACAATAAAATGCTTTGTAGGTCAGTCAGTAAATAAATAAGTTTGTTTGTTACAAAACATAATAAACCAGCATTATACAAAAGGCCGGGCTTCAAAAACAAGTTAAAATTAAATTTTGTTTAAATATTGACACGATCACGGTCAAAAACGGCTGAAATTTTGGAGTTCTTCACAAAAATTTCGTTTTGGGAATGGAACTTTACCCTAAACTTTAAGGGTTGGTTAAGAAGTTCAAAAGTAGACATTAGGGACTTGGAATAAAACCTGACTATTTTAGATTCGACTTTATTCTGACAGATTTGCAAAGAAAACTGACAGCTGATCTCTCAAAATTGGCATACCAAAGTCAAATTTAAAAATAATGTCGCTAACTTTCATTTAATAAATATAGACACTAATAAATCCGGTTGTTAAATACACAAAGGCCGAATTTTGAAAGAAAGCAGCTGCTTTTTATATGTAAATCTGTCACAATACTGCCGGTTTTAAAATAAGGTCAGGTTTTATTCTAATAAGTGTCTAATAATTTTTTTTTATAAAAAAAACACCCAACTGCTAAATCTACTTGTACAGGGTGTCTCATTATATTTTGTCCCACCCTTTTAGCCCATTAATAATAATTGATATAGGAATATAAAAGAAATTGTGTTCGAATTCGCGAAATTTTTACTTTTAAATTGCATCTTGACTTTATTCCTGATGCTTACCGTATTTGACAAGCGCTCAAATTTATAGTTTTTGTAAATTGCATGCTCCCTATATTATTTAATTAATAGATTAGGCTTGGAAAATACTTTCCAAAAATACCCCTTATGTCGCAGTTTTGATAAATAGTTTCTGAAATATTAGCGATAATTTTTTTAATAATAAAAATTTAACATTACCACTTTTGTCTTAATTTCAGTGTCCTTATTTCGATCTATGTTAGTCTCCATGTATAAATAGTGACAATGAAAACTATTTTTTTTAAATGACGCTCACAATGACAACCGGTAACGACAACAAAGTTGTGTCATTGTCACTGTTGATACATGGAGACTAACATAATTTGGAATATATATATATATTTATCGGTTTCACAACGTTCTACGTCTTCCGATACCCAATCTCCACTCGTTTCTGTTTGCCCATAATTCATCATCTAGGCCTCTTATTCTTATTTCACTATCTATTCCTTCTCTCCAGCTTCTCCTTGGTCTTCCTCGTTTTCTTCGGCCAGTTGGTTTCCATTGTAATATTTGTTTAGGTAGTCTTCTATCATCCATTCTTTGTACATGTCCGTACCACACCAGTTGTTTTGTTCTTATATCATCCACTAGAGTACGTTCACCCACTGTCATAATTTCTCTTATTCTTTGATTGGTAACTCTTTCTCTTTTTGATTTCCCTGCTGCTCTTCTCCAATAGTCCATCTCCGTAGCGGAAAGCATTTTTTCTGTTCTATCTTTGATTGGCCATACTTCTGAGCCGTATGTAATAATACTTTTTACAATGGTGTTATATATAAGCTTTTTGTTATGTTTTGATATACTTTGGTCCCAAATTATTCCATTTAATAAAGTTATTGCTTTTCTTCCTTGTACGTTTCTATCTTTTATAGCTTTGTCTAGTGTTCCGTCAGCTATAATTTTTAGACCCAAGTATTTATACTCATCACAGGACTGAATTCGCTGCCCAGTATTTAAGATTAGACCCTGTTTCGTTCCACCAATACATATACTCTGTCTTATTGATATTAACCTCTAGTCCCCACTTATTGTACTCTTCTATTAGTTTTCGTGTCATATATTCGAGGTCGTCATAATCCTGAGCCACCACTATCTGATCATCGGCGAAACATAAAGTATACAAGGTGGTTTCATTCAACGGAATTCCCATGTTTTGGCATTTTCTCTTCCAGACTTTAAGGACCTGTTCCAAATATATCTTGAAGAGCGTAGGCGAGATACAGCAACCTTGTTTAAGACCTTTATTTACTTGAAAGCCTTTGGTTAGTTTTGCTTTTATTTTAACTTTTGCCTTACTATTGCGGTATAACTCTTTGATGGCCTTAATTAGTTGTACGCTTATGTTTGTCTTTTCCAACGCTTTCCAAAGTAGATTTAGTGGTATACTATCATATGCCTTCTGCAAATCTACGTAAAGCAGATGGAGCTCTTGTCCGTATGCCATTTTCTTTTCAATAACTTGGGTTATACAAAAGAGATGATCTGAAGTCGATCTACCCGCCCTGAAACCAGCTTGTTCTTCTGCCTCCATATCTTTATATTCGCTCTCCACTTTATTTCTTATTATTTTGCCATATATTCTGCTTAGCGTACTAGTTACAGATATACCTCTATAATTGTCACATATATCTTTCCTTCCTTTTTTGTGTATTGTGGATATATATGACGTTTTCCACTCAGTTGGTACTACAGCTCCATTTAAATATCTTTGGAAAAGATTCCGTAATCTACAAAACAATTCTTCAGTGCCATATTTAATAAGTTCAGCTGGGATATTTCCGGGTCCGGCAGATTTACCGCTTTTTAAGGTTTTGCACACGTTTTTGACCTCAGATATTGTGAGGGGTACTGGAGATCCCATCGTTCTAATGATATTGTCTCTTTCGTCTTGAATTCTGCTCTATCTTCAGTTAAAAGTTTTTTAAATTTGGAATAAGGATACTAAAATTAATATAAAAGCGGTACCCTGTTATCTTCTTACCATTTTAAAAAATAATTGCAGCAGCTATCGCTCTAAACTATGGCCTATCGGGTATTTTTGGAAAATATGTTCCAAGCCTAACCTATTAATTAAATAATACAAGGAGCATCCAAGTTACAAAAACTATAAATTTAAGCGCTTGTCAATTATGGTAAGCAACAGGAATAAAGTCAAGATGCAATTTAAAAGTAAAAATTTCGCGAATTCGAACACAATTTCTAGTATATTCCTATATCAATTACTAATGGTCTAAAAGGGTGGGAAAAAATATAATGAGACACCCTGTACTTACTAGTCGCAGTTGGGTACAAAATTGATAGGTATACCTATTATAATACACGAAATGCTTCAAATTTTAGTTTTGATGCCTAAGGCGCACTTACAAATTTATACAGTTTTTTATATTTATGAAACAGGTGATTGGATAATTTTGTACCCAACCGCGACTAGTAGTTACAAGTAGATTTAGCAGTTGGGTGTTTTTTTTTATTATTTTTTTTATTTCCAACTTTTAGGTTTAATTCTTATTCAGCCTTATAAAAAGCACTATGCATTTACCATTCATTTAGAATTACCCAAAAAGTACGTGTAGATTTTCTACGGGTGCAAACAGTGTTACCTTGCATTGGGTAAAGGTGGGGGAGGAGAGAGGGAGGACTGGATCAGTAACACAGTACTAAAAAAAAATCTTAAATCTAGTGCAGAATTTTTTTTTTAAATCGCTCTATATTTGTGAAAGTTATAGCTACAACTATTACTAATAACGAGGGTGGTGAGGAGTGAGGGAGAGGAAGCGGGAAACTAGTAAAATGGTGTTGGAAAAAAATCTTAAAGCGTGTGCAGAAACAATTTTTGAAATCGCCCTATATTTGAAAAAATTATGCGAATATGGTTTTCTAAACGTGAAGTTTAGTACCTGGCTAAGTGGGCATAGACAGATTTTGTTTCTCTTGTATTTTTCTGTGGGCAGATCCAAAGCTGTGCACTCACGGGGGTCCACTGTCAACACTTAATAAGTGTCTATTAGATCGTGATCGTATTCTACAGATTACAAACCAAGCATTTTTAAAAATTTGGGAAAACCCCATTTTGCGTCGACTTGATAAAAAAAAACAGCAAAAACAAAGTAAATGAATCTAAACAAAAACTTATTTGTGACATTTTGTACAAAAAAAAAACAAAAATATAAATTTCAACATTAGAGGGTCGTATCAGTTTTTAAATTAGCTTTACCAAATGGAATCATCATAAATCTTTTAGAGGTTCATCCAAACGTCCGAGGCCTCATGATGTCTTATTTTATGCTATGAGATATGTGGAAAATACCTAAAAAACCATAGGCTTCGGGGGTCGGGCCCCGAGGCCCCTCTGGTTGAGCCCATGACTTACCTACGTTATTTTTCTTTCTGTCAGTGAAGATAATATGCACAATTTTTGCTAAACAGTGATTTTGCATTTTTGCGTTATTCGAGGAGTCATGTCATTAATAATTTTAATTGTTTCACCACCCCATTTCACAGAAAAATCTGGTTCGGTGGTTTAAAAGTTTTATTTTATAAAACTTCCCTTGCAAAACAATTGGGTGAAGAAAATAGGTACCTGCCTATATCAAAAGATTATTTTTATCTCACTTTGGGCAGTAACGTCCTTTGGGGAGGGGGCCTGGGTGCCAAGCTCTACTCCCCCCAAAGCGAAGTTTTTATAGATATTATTCACATATTTCATAAATACAAACATAAAATAACATAAAATACGGCATCATGGGGGTCTCGCCCCCCTCCCCAAAAAACTTTTTTTTCTAAATACGCCACTGCTTTAGGTTCTCCTGGATAATCTGCTATTTAATTGAGAAAATTTTCATTATGAGTTTTTTGATTATCGTATCGCAGTAAATTCCATTCTTGTGTAACATATAAATTTTTAAAATTTTTATTTTGAAATGAAATCTAAGCGTTGCACACTAGCGCACGCGAGAGGGGGCATCAGGGCAGGGCTCCCCCAGAGACTAAACTTCGAGATCAAAAATAAAAAATATAAATACATTTTTAATTTTTTCATATTATTAGCGTCCCTCCCAAAATATATTTTCTGGTTGCGCCACTGGCTACGCTACGCTATTTTTAGTTTTTCCCAATAAATGGATCCATGATAGATCTAATACCTTCCTAGCCCATTAGCACACTCCAAGTGAACTCCACGCTAAATCAGCTTAAAAAATATTTTTTGTAAGTATCTCAGAAACCGAAGCTCCTACAAAGTTTTTATCAATTACGTAAATTACTGAGAAAAACGCGTTCTACTATACAGTCAAACCTCCTATAAGCGGACACTCACGGTTCCGTCGATTTTGTCCTAATATTGGAGGTGTCCGCTTATGAGAGAGAACTGCGAAATTTTAATATATATTTATTAACAATTTCCGCTGCTTGAGATTTTCCGATATTAAATTTTTCAGCGATCTTTCGTGCTGATAGATGTTTCTTCTCCGAAACGTTAACAACTTCCATTTTTTTACTGAAACTAAGATGTTTTTTACTAGACGCCATTTTAGTAAAAATAAAACACAGCAGTCCTGCCGAATAAAATATGTTGTAAATTGTAACTTTGTCACTTTCCTCGAATCGAAGGAGACACGCTGCAACACATGTGGATATTTTGGCAAGGCAATTCTTTACGCTCGTTTACATGCAATATTCAAAAGGGGCACGAATTTATGAGATAATGTGGCAGTTTTTCAAAAAAATGTGACTTTTGCTGGGTATTGAAAAAAAAAGAATGCTTAGGGCCAGCAATATACATATTGTCTGGCCAGAATAAAACGAGGAGCAAAAGAGATGGCTCAACTCAATCTCTCCCTCTGTTTACAGCACTTTGATCTTAAATAGTCTTCATTTTTAGCTAATTTGCCATAAACAACATATATTACAAGAAAAAACGTTATTCGTCTGGTACGTTTAACAAAATTGACTTTAGCCCGTTCACAATTCACACCTTTTTTATTGGGTTCTATTCCTGGTAGGTATAACAAGACAAGAAATGATTTCGCGCATGCACTGCGCTTCGCGATCAGCTGGGGTGATGTCACGCCGAGAGTCAACGCTCTTGATTTCGGTTGCAGTGTGCATTGTTGAATACGTTTTTGTCTATTAGTTTTATGTTTTGATTATTTAAAATTGGTGAAAATGAGATGTGCAGTGTATAGTTGTGATTCTGACAATCAGGTGCACACGATGTGAGATTTTTTACTTTTCCAAAAGACAAAAAATGGCACAGGACTGGATCCGTTTGTCTAGACGTGAAGATAATGGATCGTTCATACTCGTCTTTTGTCTTGGTTTAGTCATATGTCTTGTCATAAGAAAGTTAAAACCACTGTTTCTTATGGGAGTGTTCATACAATGTTTTTGCTTTTGTTTTTGATTAGTCTTTGTCTTAAGAGTTGCCAACTTTCAATCCTTAGGACAACGACTAAGACGAGTGACAGACATCAGCTGATACTTGTTGTTTTTTTTTACAGGCAAGCGCGCGGCCGAAATTTTGAATTTACCGCCATTAATCATGTTTTTAACAGAAAATCTCAACCTAACCTCAAAATTTTATTTGTTTTTATTTTCTTTTTCGCTTTTGTTCTTTCGTGTCTGTGTTTCGTGCACAGATTAGGTTAAATAAGATTGTTTTGTGTAGAAAATGACTTTTGAAAAGGGCCCTTTTTATTGAAATTGAATTTTTTTTTCAGTGGGTTATGACTAAGCTAATCAAAAACAAAAGACGAGTATGAACACCCGATTTTGTTTAAGACAGCTAAGACTAATCAAAGGACAAAGACTAGTCAAAAACAAAAGACTAAGACGAGTATGAACAATACTTAAATTTACTGCGCATGCAAGGATTTGCTCAAAACATTTAAAATTTTAATTTTGTATTTTTGTATTACCAATTTAAAAGTAATATTATTAATAAATTATAGTATTATTATAATAATTAACAAACGTGAAATTTAGTACCCGTGAATTTAAAAATCAAACAAGTTTCGTGGCTAATCGGGTAAAAGGCAGTTTTTGTTTCTCTCATATTTTTCCGTGGGTAGCTTGAAAGCTTAACCTCTCGGGAGTCCAAGATCTAATGGACACCTTGTTTGATTTTTTTTAATTCGCGGGTACTAAATTTCACGTTTGTTAATATTATTTGGCTTAACAATCCCGTTGACTGACGCTCACGTGTCTGATAGCGGGTACAAACGCAATAAACGTTGATCTGGCCTGAAAGGCAGAAAGAGCTGTCGTAGATCACGGATTAGTTTGTTTTTTTTTATTTGTTTTCGATCCTTTCATAGATCGATATGTATAGCAAGCAGTTTATTTCGCCTGCTCTTGTTCTTGTTTCTCTCGTATCTCGCTTCTTGCGAAAGTTTTCTAAACTATTTACATAGGATTAGAGACAAAACCGTCTAATTAACTTTGCAAAAGTGTCACATTGACCGAGCAGTGTTCTGAGGAGTCCCATAAGGACGAAACAGTTAACTGTCAACACTTATTAGGTGTCTAACGACATCATATTTCACCTTCAATGAACAAATTTATGAACAGATCGATGGAGTATCAATGGGTAGCCCTTTATCGCCAGTGATTGCGAACTTTTTCATGGAGAAACTAGAAGAGAAGGCGTTGAATAATGCCCCTCATAAACCCAAAGTCTGGTTTCGATATGTAGATGACACTTTTGTCGTTTGGCCTTATGGTAGAGACCGCCTTAATGAATTTCTCAACCACATTAACAGAGAACAACAGAGAATTAGCATTCCTTGACGTACTAGTAACGAGGAAAGAGGGACGACTAGGACATACCGTATACAGAAAACCTACTCACACAGACCGCTACCTAAACAACACATCTAACCACCACCCGTACCAACGAAAAGGGGTAATAAGAACATTGGTAGAGAGGGCGAAAAGAATCTGCGAACCAGAACATCTAGACAAAGAATTAAACCATCTTAAAAACGCCCTCGTAGCAAATGGATTCACTCAAAACGACAAAGATAAATGTATACGACCAAAGCCGAGCACTAGAAGTAACAATAGCTGTGGACTGAGCAGCCGCGAAGTTACTTCAAGAGCCTTTCTGCCCTACATCCCTAGAGTGACAGATAGGATCGGACGTATTCTGGGAAAACACAACATAAAAACGATCTTCAAGCCATCTAAGAAGATCGAGAACCACCTCAGATCTGCGAAGGATATAAGGAACCCACTAAGTTCTTCGGGGGTATACCGCATTCCCTGTACCTGTGGAAGTGTCTACATCGGAACAACCAAACGGTCCGTAAACACAAGAATCAAAGAACACAAAGCCAACTGTCGACTCGGACATACGGAAAAATCCGCAGTTGCAGATCACACACTAAACAATGAAGACCACCGAATAAAATTCGAAGACACACAAGTTCTCTGCGCCTCCTCTTCATACTATCCAAGACTCTATAGAGAAGCAATCGAAATTCATAAACACCAGCAGAACTCAACAGATCTAAAGAAACTCTTAAAATTAACAGAACATGGGTACCGGTTCTTAAAAACACTAAACGGCTCGCTTACAATAACAAAACTGAATCAAGGGAATGTGACCAATCACCGACCAGCTCTGATATACGCCCCGCCCACCATAGCGTATATAACCTGCGCCCGCGACAGACTAACACTCGCGGCTACAGACTAAAATGTACTCTGGCTCCTTCGATTTCGAGGTTATGTTTTAATTGTTTTGTTTTTGTTTAAATAGCCTGGAGCATGGAATAAATAAATTTCTTCGATGGTGGAAGTGTTTGAAGTTCTTTCGAGTTTTAAAAATTAGTATTAAAAATATTTGTCGTGTCGTTAGTTCGGTCAAATTTAGTTCAAAATAGCGCTAGTAACGAGATAGGGTGTCTTTCTAACATATTTTTTCAAAAAAAAAACTTCCCTGACTTCTTTCGCGGGATCCTAGCGGGTGTATCAAAACCGAACCGAACCGAACTTAACCGAATCGAATTATCGGTTTAGTTCGGTTTGGTTTGACAACCTCTGGGATGCCGGTGCGGTTCAGTTCCGTTCCGTTCGGTTCGGTTTTGTTTCTCACCCGCTAGGATCCCGCGAAAGAAGCCAGGGAAGTTTTTTTTTTGAAAAAATATGTTAGAAAGACACCCTATTTCGTTACTAGCGCTATTTTGAACTAAATTTGACCAAACTAACGACACGACAAATATTTTTAATACTAATTTTTAAAACTCGAAAGGACTTCAAACACTTCCACCATCGAAGAAATTTATTTATTCCATGCTTCCAGGCTATTTAAACAAAAACAAAACAATTAAAACATAACCTCGAAATCGAAAGAGCCAGAGTGCATTTTAGTCTGTAGCCGCGAGTCAGACTAACCACCAGTCTTCGAGAAGCCGACAAACAGTCAACATCTCCTGAAGATGCCATCCACTCGAGATGGCGAAACGTCGAGAACGAATTTCCAACGACGACGGCCGAACAGCTCGAAAGCACACCCACCATTGGACGATGGCCGCGAAAGCCTTTCACAATTTGTTTAGAATTATTGTTTTGCTCTGGTCGGCTCTCCGACTCCAAATAAAACTTTTATATTATCTTATCTTTGCATTTATAATACTAATATTATCTCATTTATTCTGAACTAATTTTCATTAAAAACGCATTAGCGATGCAACATACCCAAGTTCTATTACATCAAATGTATTAGCGCGCTCTCATGTTTTTAAATTTCACTCTCGGCATGACGTCGTGCAAACGCTATTTGGAACGGCTAGAGATCATAATCTTGTCTTGTTGTATCATGGGTTCTATTGTTATCGCTGGGCTCAAACAGAATGACTAGGCACGTTTTATACACATTCTAGACCAGCAAAAAGAAACAGTGGCGTATCATTTACTCTTTTTTAATTTTTTAATAAAAGTGTATGGAGTTCCAATGAATTTGTGGATTTGGATTTTTGCAATTTTTAGAAAGTCAATTGGAATTTTTTTAATTTTCTAGATTTGTCTAATAAAATAGGTAGGTACCTATATAATATAATAAGTTTAAAAGTTTTGAAAAAATATTTATTTTTAAGAAAAATAAGGTATGGACTTTTCCGGCAAAAAAAAGGCTTAGGAGAAGTAAAATATATAACTAATACCTAATAAAAAAGAATTAAAAAATTATAGCACGCCACTGGACAGAGAAAGATAGCGCTAATTAAATCCATCTCTTTTGCTCCTCATTTTATTCTGGCCGGACAATAGCATAAATTTTGAATAAGAAATATTTAAATATAATTTTACTCAATCCTGTTAGAATTCCTAGTTGTATATTCGCGATCTTAAACCTTTTCTACTTACATTATCGTTAAAGTTCCCACTATCGTGATGTATCAGCCAAAAACTTTTTCGTTTTTCCAAGTTTACAATGATTTCTTTTACACTTAAGGTTGGTGTTACAAATAATTAGATAAGTCTCCGTTTTGGGTACTGTTGTTTGATGAAATCCCCTATCAAACAACGCAACGCACACAATCAGTGGTGGATTCTTGATTTCCTGGGGATAGGGGCCAAAGTGGCAAAAAACACCAAACTATTTATCTTTGTGGTTTTTCACAGGTCTGAGCTGTGAAATTTAGCGCGAAAAAGGTGGTTAAAATTTTTGAAAAACTAAGATTTTGTTAGCAAATTTAAATAAATGTTGCGGCAGAACTGAAAAATAATCTTTGTCTGGAAGGGCAGGGACGCCCGGACCCCTTTGATCCCCCCCTGGATCCGTCACTGTACCTAATCCGTAGGTACACTCTTCCACTTTTTTAATGCCACCTTTCTTTCCCTCACTTAAGAAATATTATGTGACTTAATTGGCAACGCCACATGATTCCGAATAAGTACCATGATTTTATGATTGATTTGTTTTTCTTTAGCAGTTTTTAAAACCTCCGGAAATTCTAGAATCTCCATACGAATGCTAAATCAAAAGTTACAGGAAAATTAAATAGTCGTCGGCCGCGTACTTATTGTGGTACTGAAAGTCAACGGCACCCCCTTATAGCACAAATTCCTGCTTGTAAAGCATACCTACTCAATTATAAATATATTATTTATTTCATTTTGAAGGCAATGTGTGCACCTTATTTTGAATTTGCTGTGTCGCGAAATTTGGCATACATTTTTTTATCTGGGGATGTAGCTCAGTGGTAGAGCGTTCGCTTTGCATGTGAAAGGCCCCGGGTTCGATCCCCGGCATCTCCAACTTTTTTTATTTATTTCTACTAGTTTTTGCCTTCTCATCATGTAAGTATAGCCGCAAAGAGATTATGCCATTTTAGATCACACATACTATACTATAGTAGTGTGAGCTATGGTGATCCTAATTTTTTCGAGAAAAAAAAAGTTGCTCCGATTTCAAAATTTTTTATATATCTTTGCGTTTCAGATGATTTTGAAACTTTTTTGTTGCGCCGTCTGTCTGTCTGTCTGTATGTCTGTCTGTCTGTCTGTCTGTCTGTATGTCTGTCTGTAACGACCAACGCGCATAACTCAAAAACCGCTTGGCCGATTTTAATGAAATTTGGTACCTAGGCTGGGTCTTGGGTCGAAATGGTCCCATTTAAAAATGAACAAAATCCACCGAACACAAACCAAATAAAAGGGTGGGGGTAGATTTCAAAAATTAGAGTTTATGTGAAAATATGGCGTGTGTGATATCAAGCGAAAGGTAATTGAGTCTGGACTTAAACGAAATACATTTTAATTTATTTAAAAAAAAGGGTGGGGTTGTATTTCAAAAATTAGAGTATAAATGAAAATATGGCCTGTGTGATATCAAACGAAAGGTAATTGAGTCCGGAGTAACAAAATACATTTTAGTTCTTTTTTTAAGGGTGGGGGTAGATTTCAAAAATTTGAGATTAAGTCAAAACATGGCTTGTGTGGTATCAAACAAAAGGTAATTTAGGTAGGAATTCGTGGGTAGAGGACAGACCAAAAAGAAACCAAGGTACCTTTGGCAACGTTTCGGATTTAAATCCGAAACATTGCCAAAGGTACCTTAGTTTCTTTTTGGTCTGTCCTCTACCCACGAATTCCTACCTGATTATATAATAGGACACAAAATGCACACAAAAAAGGGAATTTAGTCTGGAGTTAAAATATATTTCAGTTTTTAGTTATATTAGCTCACACGTACACTATAACTATAGCACCTAGTGTGAGCTTAGGGGCCCATATATTGGCAGAGTATTTTCAAGTTTTTTAGGACCACCAGTTTGTTGGGACCTTATGAGGTAGCTATAGGTAGTCATTGTTAGTTTGTTAGTACTGACACTTTTTATAGTGGGGACTTAAAGCCAGGCAGTAATTGTGCCGGGCACTATTCTGACAGTTTCCAATTATATGAAAAGCTGTCTTTTTTCAAAATTAGGCGTTTGTGTATTATAGTGCCGCCACTATTAATCGAAAATAGATGACGGGATTTAAAAATTCGACTTTGGTATGTCTATTTTGAAAGATTTAACTGTCATTTTTTAATGGAAAACTGTCAGAATAGTGCCCGGGAGTATTATTGCCTGGCTTTATTGTAAGAAGTCCCCATTAATGCAAAATGCAACCTTTCTTAGTTCAGGGATAAACAGACATTAGGTAATCATTTTTTTTTATACTATTATTTTGTTACGCTACCTACTTTCTTTCCCGTCTGGCAAAAAAACGTAATTCCAGACAAGAGCCGCGCCAACGCGGTCTTATGAATATTTGATTCCTAATCTTTCCGAAAGGCTGAATAAAAATAAAAACAGTTTTTTAGCAAACTTTGAAGCCCTTATTATTACAACCGCAACATCAGAAAATTGAATAAACTTATGTGACGAGCATGTATATGTATACGTACTTATGTATACGTATGTAGTACATCATGGGCGTCATGGGTGGGGGCAGATTTCAAAAATTAGAGTTTAAGTGAAAATATGGCGTGTATGATATCAAACGAAACGTAATTGAGTTAAACAAAATACATTTCAGTTTAAAAAAAAAGAGCTAGAGTAGATTTAAAAAAATTAAGTTTAAGTCAAAACATGGTTTGTGTGGTATCAAACGAAAGATAATTGAGTCTGGAGTTGAATAAAATATATTTCAGTTTCTAGTTATATTAGCTCAAACGTACACTATAACCTATAGTACCTAGTGTGAGCTTAGGTGCCCATATATTGGCAGAGTATTTTTATTAGTCCAATTACGTAGGAATTTACTAAAAACAATGACAAGGTTCATCGGACTTTCTCTGTGGACTAATTTTTTTCTGCTAATTATGAGAAAATATCACGAAGACAAAGGTTGGTTTATTTTAATAAGCATCTATTAGGCACGGTATTACGTACAAAACAGTAGTAATAACAATATCGCACGTGTCGTCACGATATACGTCGAATTTATTTATTTTTGTAAAAAAAAACACCGCTTTAACAAGCACTTTAGTGCGGAAAGACACTTTTCCGCATTAGTGTACTAAAACTGGTGTAAGCCCTTTCCACGTGAGAAAAAAATACGTTGATTTTAAAAGTTGCTAGAAAAAAACGTTTATTTCATATATGAAAACAAGCTTAATAGGTCATTTATTAACGTTATAAAAAATAACGTTGCTAAAAACTGCGTTTTACTAACGCCATTATCAAATTAAAACAGCAATGTTTTTACGTTAGTTTCACGTGATTTTTATCAACGTTAAAATCACATTAGATTCACGCCTTTTCTACACCAATTTTAAAACGCGACTTGCATTACTTTTCTACCGAATATTTTTGAGATTTTACTAGCAGCAACACCACCTATTGTCGGGATTTTTCACTTTGACGAAGTCTATCAGGCCTCTAAAACCTGTTAAGAAACTGATCCCTGATCCACGATCACGACGCATCTGTTATTAACCTGATAAAGACACGTTAATATTCTGTGAAAGTGTTTACTGTTAAAAAATCTTGTTTAGCTTTTAAAAAAAAACATAATGTAAATAGATAGATATATTGATATTTTGTCTTACCTTGAGCGCCATTTTTAAAATTGTCTTGAAGTGTTGTAGTCTTAAACTAGTGAACTTTTATAACTTCCTTTCGCGTCACTTTTAAGTTAAAAAAATGTTATTAAAAAAACGTGACCAAAACAAACGCAGTTAGTTTGAGAAGTCTTAATCTAGTGGCGTTCTAGAACATGTTGTGAAGGACTTTTCAAGTGTGAATTTGCTACATGAAAATAACGAGGGTAAAAAACACGTTATATACACATCACCAGAAACTTTAGCAAAAAGTGGATATTAATAGCTTGATTTCTCCTTGTTTTTAAGTTATCTTTAGGCATGTAGATTTAACAAAATTAATATTACATGGTATGCGGTTGTTTTCAAGTAAAAAAAACTGTGTTATTTTTGTTCACGTTAATTAAACGTTTATGTGATTTTTGTGCTATGTGGGTTGTAAATCTACTGACTGATTAGTTACATTTTTTGCTTGATGTAAAACGGGCCTTAATATTTATACTCACCCGATTGTCAAATTCTCGCGCCAAATTCAACTTCACCTTTTCATCCCCCTGCCCATAAGGAACACCAGTAACGTCATCGACACTGTTGCCAAGTTGAACCCTCTGCTGTCTTTCTCTTTGCTCCTGTTCCATCCGAATGCTTTCGATGTTGACAATGTTGTATTTGTTATTGACAAGCGGATCATCGTCTCCTGGGTTTTTGGGAAACAGGACTGGACCTTTAAAAATATTCAGACTTATAATTTTGTAGTTTTGTTTCTGGAATTATCCTGTTTACCAAAAAATGCTTTCCGGGGACTTCCCCAAACATGTTTAAAAAACGTTTAGAGATAGAGTACGGGATGTACCATTTACCGGAACGTTCACGGGAAGTTTATTTTGAATTAATATTTAGGAAATATACAATGAAATGTTTCCTATTGCGAAACCTTCCAATGACGTAAGATTTAGGTCCGGCGTTGTTGCCGAACTACGAGACATACGGGGAACGGAACGAACGGAACATTCCCTGAACCGCTGCTGGGAACGTTCCTAGATCTTATTGTTTCAGTCCTGCGAAGATCTCGACTTAGTGGATCTACACGGGACGTCCAGGGTTTGAAGTGTGTTTATAAGAAATGGCATTCCGCATATAGTAATGATTTTTGTCTCGAATTTTTCACGTCACTGGGGGTCCAGCTGATTTTTGTAAACAAAAGTAAGATATGACATATTTTTTGAATTTTTTGAAAACTAAGGCAATTTTCTACTGTTTTTTGGTACATCCTTATAAAATATAATTTTTAAGACGTATTCTCCTTATTTTTTTTTAGCTCACTTTATTTTTTATTACAGAAAACTTAAAATACAAGTCAAACTGAATGTGCTCGACATGGGAAGTAAACAAAGGTGTAGGTTAGCGGATTACTTTAGAAGCTGAAACGAACACATTATTTTCTTCGAATTTTAATTTTTGTGTAACGAAAAATGAAGCGGGCTAAAATAATAACGCCTGGTATTTCTCAAAAATATTATTTTATAAGAATATACTAAAAAACAGTAAGAGAAAGCCTTGGTTTTCAAAAAATTTAAAAAAGATTAGTTGTTTATATCATATCTAACTTTTGTTTACAAAAATCAGCTGGAACCCCAGTGACGTGAAAAATTCGAGAGAAAAATCATTACTATATGCGGAATGCCATTTCTTATAAACACACTTCAAACCCTGGACGTCCCGTGTAGATCCACTAAGTCGAGATCTTCACAGGACTGAAACAGGAAGATCTAGGAACGTTCCCAGCAGCGGTTCAGGGAATTTTTGATGATGATTGATGATTCATATGTGAGTGGGCCTTGCAGCCCTTCCACTGCGACCACCAGTGGGTCTATTGTGGCTCACTTTTGAGTGGTTTCTCACCACTGTATGCCTAATCCTCCAAAAAGGCCGGCTATCAGTTTGGGTGAGACACTGTTCAGATCTTCTGAGTCGATCTGAGGTTTACCGAAAGTATTCTCACGTAAACGTGCAATAGCCGGACATTCGCACAGTACATGTCTGACTGTTTCGTCATCCTCCATACAGAGTCTACATTCGGTCTCTTCTGTTAGTCCCATTCTGTGCATGGGCACTCTCAGTCGACAGTGACCCGTATAAAGACCAGTCACTATACGTATCTCCTGTCTGGTAAGTCCAATAATGTTCAGGGAATGTTCCGTTCGTTCCGTTCCCCGTATGTCCCGTAGTTTGGCAACAACGCCGGAAGGTTCCGCATATCTAACAAAAATCAGCTGGTCCACCAGTGACCTGAAAAATTCGATAGATGTATAAGATCCGAAGACCGGTCTACTTCGAGGGACCGTGCTATTCCTATCTCTTACTCGTCTCTCTTCCACTATGGTTTGTTATGATGACTAACAATCCGACATCACAAGTCAAGATAGATAGATAGCTGCTTTATGGCCTTTTTATCCTTCCTGGTGTAGTCTGAATCACCTATAAGCGATCACTGCACACAAAGGTATCTGTCGGTTCCTTGGAATCTTCCATGTAAAGCGTGGGAAAGTTTATCAAACGATGAACAGAGCTTTATCTCTAAAGCTGGGTACGCATAAGAGCATTAACGCGAATGAGGCAGCCCGAGGACGCATGAGCATACGTATGTGTACGTCTGAACGAGGCGTGCAAATTCGTTTGAACCCGCATGCATTTAGCCTCGACCATTGGTGTAGCTAGGGGGGAGCCAGGGGGGCCTGCCCCCCCCCTGAAGTCTTTCAGGCCCCCCTAAGATATTTTAGGCCTCCCTACCGACTACTAGTAAAAGAACATGACGCTGAAAATACATACTTTTCTATTATTATTCGGGAAATAATCAAATAAAATAGATGCATTAAAATTTAAAATCATTGAGATAATGTTTACATTTCAGGAAAAAGCCCTTGTCTTGCGGAATTAGGCTTTTTCTCTTTAAATTATCGGTAACTTTTCTGCACTTATGCAATTTCCCGAAAATATTTTTTAAATTTAAACATAATTATGCATATTGAATATTTCATACATATTGGCGACATCTTGTAAAATATTATAGAAGTGTAAGTTAAATTTCGCATTTAATAAAGACAGCGACCTTTGCCCCTCTGTTTCCGAAATCGGGTTGTAGATGTCGTAAGGTTATAAAAGACCTTTTTACACTGTTTTTCTAAAATAAATATAATTATCTTTTTAGTTTTTTTGAGGTTAGCGTTTAGTGTCTTATGAAAATTTTCCGATTTTGGTGACAATTTCATAACCATTTTCATATTAAGTTTTCCCACGTCGTTAAATGGAATAAATTCGTCGAGCAATACCGGGAAATTTTTAATATTAATACTTCTACTCTAAGAGCAGAAATGACCGTTTTAAAGAATTGTATTTTTCGGTTAAATCAAACTGTTGGTCATGATTCTATCAAACAACATATAGCAGAAAACACCTATCCAAACCTCTACCAACTTTTTAAAGTTGCGAGTATTCTTCCAATTTCAAGTGCAACTTGCGAGAGGTCTTTCTCTGCCATGAGGAGAGTTTTTAATTGGCTTAGAACAACTATGACTCAAGAGAGACACTCAGGTTTGTTATTGTTATTCATAGAAAAAGATGTTGAGGTCGACTTAGACAGTGTGGTAGACGCTTTCAGTCAGCGACGTAGAAAACTTTCTTTGTAGAATTGCTGAATCACATACTTCCTGTGTATACATATAAATAAGTTGGTAAATGTATTATTAAATTTGTTATATTAAAATATTAGAACATTTAATGCGCGTATTTTTTTTATTCATTGCACACTTTGCACGACTCTTTAAAACCTATGTTTGCTTTTTGTTCAAGATAGACCGGGGCCACGGCCCCGCCTGAAAAGCAAGGCTAGCTACGCCAATGGCCTCGACCCGATCCAACTGTTGGAGGTACATCAAAGTGAGGCATCATTAAAACAACAAGAATGCTCACCACATATTTATGGATCGATTCCGTACAACGCCTCGTGCATCCACTATTCAGGTCACCCACAAATCTATTCCTTCCCGAATCTGAGGCAAATGGTTCGGCCTCGGATTGCGTCATTCGCGTTCATGCTCATATCGCACACCCGCTGAAAAAGAGTCACAACTCAAAAATCGTCGTTATTGAGATAAACCTGCCGCCATCATCGAAATAACTTGTACTTTCTTCCATAAAAGCGTCACATTTATGTTTCGACAATTCACAGCGAGATGGCGGTGTGACTCTTTTATTTTGTCTAGTTTAGCTGAGGATGCGTTCCTTTATAGTGTCACTTCTGACTTTATAACAGCGTGAAAGTGGAGTTTCATCCTGAAAAGAGTCATATTTCGAGTTGTGAAGGTTTTCGTGTTAACTATTGGTTAAATCTGACCTATATAACAAGTAAAATACTGTTCTTTTTTGTGTTGTGACTGTTTTTCGAATTGTTCAGTGTACTTAGAGTTAAGGAGAATAAGAAAAAAATCTTTTGAATTTATTAGAGAATAATCACATTTCCAGTTGCGATTCAGCATTTTATAACTCGTAAAAATAAATACAAAGTTTGTTCTTTATTTGTTTTCTTTTTTTATATTATTTACCATCCTGTGTGACATCCTGATTTACGACGTCATGATGCATTGTTCTAAAAAAGTGTCACAATATCGGGTTTTTGTCTTTTTTTTACTAAAAACGACAAAAATCATTTGTTTTGAGAAACGTACTGCACCAATTACATTGAGTTAATAGGTTCCTGTTAATATAAAATAACATGTTAAGTCGTAATTTGTCATATAAGTGAAAAATTAATCTCTCTAATGAACTAAATTCTTTAAAAGCGATTTTCTCAAAACAATGTTTTTTGAGTTGTGACTATTTTTTAGCGGGGGTGCGATATGCGTACCCAGCTTTAGACTGCTGGCTTACCTGGATCGTGCTTTTGAAGCTGACTCTGAACCAAAGCTTCGTACGGATGATGATTGAACACCCTAGGATCTTCGTATTGGAAAATTTCGTTTTCCACTTGGCAAATGACGGTAATTGTCCCGTGATATAAAAGCAGTAGGAGTAAGTTGTTGAATAAGAAAGGGATTATCTGAAATAAACACAAATACATATATTTTTCAAACTTTTAAAACAGAGATAGGGTAATATGGGGTAATACCAGAGATGATACAGGAAGGGCAATGGGGCAGTGCCCTCCCACTTACTTATTTACTTTTTTATTGCTTCTAAAAAATTTTTTACAAATTTTTATAGCAAGAAGTTCTGCTTACAACTAGTTTTTATCCCTATCAGATGTGTGTAGACTGCGCACTAAACTAACACATAATTATTCACTGCCAGAAAACCATTTATAAAAAAAATAAAAATCAAGCAAAAAAATAAAACACTATTCATATCTAAGAAAAGATCTAAGACGCAAAATATCAACTAACACCGTACATACATTTCTAGAACGTGAAGGGTCTGAAATTAGTGACAAGATATCGTCCAAGCCATTCCAAGAAACCATACGGACTTCCCGGTACATCGAACATTTAACTAAAATAAGTTCAATTATTTCCAAAGCACTAAGATTGCAGATTGAACATCGTTCGGTATGAACAAGTTTGTAGGAGTAACCTTTCTAGTAAAATTTTAAGAATTTATTGTTGGTTATAGTGGGTTTACACATGCATGAATTTAGTGGCGCCAGTGTTTGCGCCAGTTCTATTGGCACGCCAGTAAAGGTTTACACTATTGTGCGAAAATTAAAAAGACTGGCACGCCAGTTTCATTTTTAAAGTGTACACGATACGCGATATGTCGGCTGAACTCTCGGAAGCCTGCAAAATAGTCGCTAAACTTTTATTGAAAAAAAAAATAATAAAAGAGATTCAGGAAAAGGAACAACGAAAAGGCCGTATCTGCATGGGTTAAAGCATGGATTGCTAGTCGATCTACTTTGGGTGCTTCCGAAAAACTTTTAGGAGAACTTGCAGCAGAAGATCCTGCGAGCTATAAAAACCATCTTCGAATGACAAAGCAACATTTTGATATTCTTCTAGAGTTTCTCTTAGTTAAACAACATTCTTTAAAACTCGGGCTGCTACTTTAAACAATGGAATTTTTGGGGTGTATACTTCATTTGCACCGGCTCCGGAACGTTGGCTTTTTTTAATTTTCGTCAATTCCAAAGCATATGTGTTTCTTATGGATCATATTTTTGCTTTTACTTCTGCAACTTCAAAGCCTTCAATAGTCATTATTTTACTAATTTTTTGGGAAGCATTATCTCGACTATCTTTGTTTTTATACGAACTACTGTGTACATCCCATAAACAAGGAAAACATTCATAGCCTTCAAGAAACTGTATGGTCAGTTCTGCTGACCACTTTTTTTAGTCATATTAAGCTATAAAAACAAAAATAAACAAAATTTTTAAGCTCAAACACAATGAAAATAAAAAATAATGTAAAATAATGAACTTAAAACTGGCGAGCCGACGTGCAAGCACTTGTTTACACATGAAAATTTTCCTTTTCTGCGCGCATGCGTCACCACTGGCGCCAGCAAATTCAGTCAGCTGCAGACTTTTTTGATACATGCATGCAAAAAAATAACTTGTGCGCAAGTCGGTGTTTACACTTGCAAATTTAACTTACTGGCGCGCCAGTTTTTATTGGCGCCAGCAAATCCATGCATGTGTAAACTTTCCTTT
Source organism: Aspidapion aeneum (assembly GCA_963576565.1). Taxonomy (NCBI): domain Eukaryota; kingdom Metazoa; phylum Arthropoda; class Insecta; order Coleoptera; family Brentidae; genus Aspidapion; species Aspidapion aeneum. The sequence goes on along the minus strand of OY755043.1, from coordinate 3,588,575 downwards.
AAACGAAGTTGCGAGAGTAATCGAATGAGGTCGAGTGGTAAAAACCATGTAGGTAGTTTGATGTGCAATTTGAATGTCAGATTTATAGCATTTGTCGTAGAAGGCTGTTAGTAAACGATTTTTGTTTAATCTAAGGTTTGCTAAAGTGCCCTCCCAAAACTAGACAACCAGTATTTTTAATTGATTTATTTAAAAAAAGTTAACTTTCCTTACGACATGTCTAGTTCTCTTTTTTAGTCTGTGGTCAACTGGGTAAACTTTTCCAGCGTAAATAGTAACAAGCCGGCAGCACCGCGCGCGACTAGATTTCAATTTCACCCGTTTTTCAGCGGTGTATGGGTGGCTGTTTTCGCGCGGGGGCGGGAGGAATGTTGTGTTTAGTTGACGTCGGCCATATTCATCGTGCCAAACCGTTCGTTCCTCTTCCAACGTGTTGCCGGTTCTAACCTTAGTGGAGAAGTATGAGTTTTGTAAAACCAACAGAAACAACTACTCCGAGGGAAAATACCCCTACCGGCATTGAATTATTATACTGATGGCTTAATGCTTTTGTTGTGAACTTGTTAAAACTGTTTGGTTTTCACTATCTCCAACGTCGATCACAGGTATACGAGTGATCCCCGTCTTGAACACGTCCTGATAGTCAGGAACAAGTGATCCATGCCAATCCACGACCGGACCGGTTTCGACCTTTTGGGCCATCCTCAGGTGAATGTAGGCGATAGCTCCGTGTAGAGCATAAATTTTGTGAAACCAACAGAAACAACTACTCCGAGGGAAAATACCCCTACCGGCATTGAATTATACTGATGGCTTGATGTTTTCGTTGGGAACTTGTTAAAACTGTTTGGTTTTCACTATCTCCAACGTCGATCACAGGGATACGAGTGAACCTCGTCTGGAACACGTCCTGATAGTCAGGAACAAGTGATCCATGCCAATCCACGACCGGACCGGTTTCGACCTTTTGGGCCATCCTCAGGTGAATATAGGCGATAGCTCCGTGTAGAGCATAAGTTTTGTGAAACCAACGGAAACAACTACTCCGAGGGAAAATATCCCTACCGGAATTGAATTATACTGATGGCTTGATGCTTTCGCTGGGAACTTGTTAAAACTGTTTGGTTTTCACTATCTCCAATGTCGATCACAGGGATACGAGTGATCCTCGTCTGGAACACGTCTTGATAGTCAGGAACAAGTGATCCATGCCAATCCACGACCGGACCGTTTTCGACCTTTTGGGCCATCCTCAGGTGAATGTAGGCGATAGCTCCGTGTAGAGCATAAGTTTTGTGAAACCAACAGAAACAACTACTCCGAGGGAAAATACCCCTACCGGCATTGAATTATTATACTGATGGCTTGATGCTTTCGTTGGGAACTTGTTAAAACTGTTTGGTTTTCACTATCTCCAACGTCGATCACAGGTATACGAGTGATAGCTCCGTGTAGAGCATAAGTTTTGTGATATCAAGCACTTTAGTGAAAAGTTAAAGACACAAAGTAAGTGCTACTTATTTAAATAACCACACAAGTTATTTGTTTCTTGAAAATCATGAAAGCTAAAGAAGATTTGCTTATAAAAATTGAAGTAGACGACTTAGTCATGCCCCCAATAAAACTAGAAAGGAAATAGATATATTTTAAGTATTTTTGTTATTTTCTCGTAAAAAATTCAGAATTTATCGGAATCGGAACATATATTTTCGCCTTGACAAAACCAAAATCTTTCGCAAGTTTTAAGAATACCTTGCCACCAATAAAACAATAAACAGTAATGATAGTGATTTATAAAAAATAGGCAATAAAAATGCACACCAAAATAAACTGCAGTTATGCATTTATTAGGTACAGTCAGGGACTTGTTAAATTGCCGATGTATTTTTTTTTAATAAATATAAATTTATAATGTAAAGATATTTTTAAAAAAAATTTTATAAAAGGTATATATAAAGACAGAGGTAAGGTTCACTATCTTTTTGGTTTGGTTCAAATTGGGTTTCCCAATTTCAAATAGGAATATTTTTTTTTTCGAGCACGGCCAATTAAACAGTCCCTGACTGTACCTACCTAGTTATTTTTATTTTTTATAAAAATTAATTTTTTAATTGCTACGAATTAGTGGTATATTTAGAACGTGTAAAATGACATAAGTTTAACAAAAAAACACACGTTGAAGTGAAATATTGATGATGTTTATCATCAAGGTAACAATAATTTTATTTTCACATAGGGACATAAAAGTATGGCTTTACATAGGTACTTTATTTGCAATTATAGAAACCATCCAAGCAAAAAAAAATATTTAGCTAAATAGTAAAGCTGTGTACAGTGACGGCGCGTGATGTAATTCTTTGGGGGGCAATAATTAAAAATGAGATATTTAGTTAGATATTAATTATCAATTATTATTTTACAAACACGTTTTGTATTCAAAATGAAGGCGTCTATCCTTTTTTGAATTAAATTCTTCAGTAAAAAATTCATTAAACTTTGGAATTTTATAATAATAATTTTTGTTTAAATAGATAAGGGCAGTTAATCTATCCTCACCCATTGTGGTAAAAAATAAAATTTAGCTGTCTTTAAATATGTACGCTAATGCTATCAGAATTAGAAACTTCCACCATTCTCGTAACGTCCAAATCGTCGAAATCAGAACAATACGGCCCGACCGTTAACGCCAAGTTGTCTCAGTGCACTAATTTAAAGTGTACATGAGGTGCTTTAACAGCCAACGCTAACCGTGGAAGCGGGGGTGCTGGTGGCATCGATCCTCATAATTTCTACATAAGAGCACAATCGACGTAAGACCCAGATTCTATTGGGACATTACGTTCTCTCTTTCTATACTTCGTATAATTAGAATGCGACATGACATCTACGGTGCACAGAATTTGGCTCCAGTAAAGCGTGACTTGAGCCGGTCTACGCATCCACCATCCACCGCGTCCTGGTTTGAACACGAATACAAACACATACATACCGGGTATTAATCTCTATTCAGTATTCAAGTCTTTGGTGAATTTCTTTTAGAGTTTATTGATAATTTATGATGAAATTATTAATTAAAGAATGATGAAATTTTAATAATGTTTTTATGTAAAATTTGGGAGGGCAGGTAAACATGTGCACTCATGGAGGAACCGACATTGGCTCTACAGCAACCCTAACTATGAAAGACTGTCAATTACTAGGATGACATTTTATCAAGGCCACCAAAAATACAGGCCACGACACTGAAAAAATCAGCTGTTCTCGGGGGGCTGACTTTTACATTGGGTCAGAAGTTTTTTATGATATTTTCAAAATGGCACTACAGATTTCCGCGAAATTTCAGTGAAATATTCTAAGACACCATCCCGATAGTCCACCAAACTTTTGTAAGGATGCAAGATGAATAAATGGTTAAAATCTTCAAGATTTCGCATTCCTTATTGTGAATTCAAATTACCCGCCATGTACCGCATGCCAACTGTTATATTTGACATATATTTGACTTTGTCATCTGTGTTTGTCACATTCGCTTCTGCTTTAAATTTAATTTTAGTGTGAGCTAATGAAGCTGCTCTAAAAAAAATAAGGATTACAATACATTTAAAAAAAATTGTTCTGCAAGGATGTAGTAAAAACAATTTCAAAACCGGCTTTATTTAAAAAAAAATCAAATATTCACGACCCGTCACTCCAACTTCAATATTTTAAAGACAATCAGCTGTGTCGTGACTTGACCATCAAAACAAAATCAGTTCCCGATGTGACGTCAACCAAGTGAAAGATCGTGGCCCGTCCGTTTTGATAGCCCTGGCCCTTTTATTTTCGTTGTGTCATCAAGGCCAACACAAAAATAGAGGCCACGACCCTGAAAAAATCAGCTGTTCTCCCGGGGCTGAATTTTACATTGGGTCTTATGGGAGGTCAGAGGTTTTTTTATGGTATTTTCAAAATGGCACTACAGATTTCCGAAAAATTTCAGTGAAATATTCTCAGACACCATCCCGATATTCCACCAAAGGTTTGTAAGGAAGCAACATGATTAAAAGGTTAAAATCTTCAAGATTTAGCATTCCTTATTTTGAATTCAAATTACTCGCCATGTACCAAATCCTAACTGTTATATTTGACATGTATTTGACTTTGTCATCTGTGATTGTCACATTTGCTTCTGCTTTAAATTTAATTTTTGTGTGAGCTACTGAAGCGGCTATGAAAAATTAAGGATTACTATACATTAAAAAAAAATTGTTCTGCCAGAATAAAGTAAAAACAATCTCAAAAATGACTTTATTTAAAAAAAAATCAAATATTCATGAACCGTCATTCCAACTTCAATTTTTTAAAGACAATCAGCTGTGTCGTAACGAGACCATCAAAAAAAAATCAGCCCCGGATGTGACGTCAAGAAAGTGGAGGATCGTGGCCCGTCCGTTTTGATAGCCCTGGTGTCATAAGCAAAAGGGCACTAAGCCGCGATTTTTTAAAAATTGGTTTAAAAATAGTGTCATGCAAGTAAATTTCGTTAGTATAAAAATGTTAATTTAAATAAAAAATATGCATCGCGTGTTGAACTCATAATGAAGGCGGTCGGTCATTTCATAAGTCCGATGCACCGCAAAATTGTAATGTGTGCCCAAGTCCTAGTTAGATTAAATGGTGAGAAAATTGCTTTTAATTAGTTTGCGGGTTACACATATTGCGCTTGCCGCGTTTTAATATGTATTTCTGTCGGCTCCTGGTCATGTTGCTGAGATTTAAATATTTAATTTAAAAAAATAAACCTAGTTCTCTGAAAAAATTGATAACATCTTTTGTTTTACTTGTCTTTTATTTTTGCTTTATTGCAATTTTCGATTTAAAAAGAAAATTTCATTGCCTTTATTTATTTTAAACACGACATTTCGGTTAGTAAGTACCTCTTAACATTTTCAAGTGTAAACTAAACAATCTAGTCAATGGCTACTACTTATACTACTTGGTGTGCAGTCAGGTGTGACGGCCCTCCCCCTTTATAATCCTAAGACGCCTCTTTTCCTGCAGGAGTGGTTTTCATATGTTTGGCATGTCCGTGCTTGGTTGTCTGAAAACTTCTTTATTCCGCATTATAAACCCAGCTTCAATAAACTTTCGTTTTCGTCAATGTGACTCCCTATGCAAAACTTTAGCTTCTGACACTGAATCCTGTGATCATTTGACCCTGCATGATCCACTAAACCGGATTTTTCAATATCTCCTAATTGGGTACTTTTTAGATGTTCATTTACTCTAACCTGAAGAGGGCGTTTTGTTTCACCTACATATGATTTACCACACTCACACGGGATTTGGTAAACACATTCCTTATTATTTGAGAGATTTTCTGGTTTTGTTTTAGTTACAAAACTCCTGAAAGTCCGAAATTTTGTTTCTACTCAATCATTGTCTACGAGTTTTAAAGAAGGAAAACTTCATATTTTAATAACTAACCATGTCAAATAATGTATTTATAAATCAAACAAGTTTCGTGGCTAATCGGGCAAAAAGGAGTTTTTTTGTTTCCCTTAAATTTTTCCGTGGGAAGCCTGAAAGCTAAACCTCACGGGGGTCCAGCAGTGTTCTGAGGAGTCCCATAAGGACGAAACGGTTAACTGTCAACACTTATTAGGTGTCCATTAGATCTTGGACCCCCGTGAGGTTTAGCTTTCAGGCTACCCACCGAAAAATATAAGGGAAACAAAAAAACTCCTTTTTGCCCGATTAGCCACAAAACTTGTTTGATTTTTAAATTTACGGGTACGAAATTCTACGTTTGTTAGTATTATTTGGCTTAAAAATTCCGTTGATTGACGCTCACTGTCTTGAAGACGGGTAAAAATGCAATCTGTGTTGATCCGGCCTGAAAGACAAAGAGCTGTCGTAGGTCACGGACTATAGTTGTTTTCTTTTATTTACATTCGATCTTTTCATTGATCGATATTGTATAGCAGTGTTTTCTTTCGCCTGCTTTTGGTTTTTTTGTTTCTCTCGTATCTCGGTAGATGGCGCCTCTTGCTATAGTTCGCTCACTAATTACATTTAATTAGAGACAAAACCGTCTGATTACCTTCGCAAGATTTGTCACATCGACCAGCAGTGTTCTGAGGAGTCCCATAAGGACGAAACGGTTAACTGTCAACACTTATTAGGTGTCCATTAGATCTTGGATTCCCGTGAGGTTTAGCTTTCAGGCTACCCACGGAAAAATTTAAGGGAAACAAAAAACTCCTTTTTGCCCGATTAGCCACGAAACTTGTTTGATTTTTAAATTCACGGGTACGAAATTCCACGTTTGATAATGTATTTATGTTTTCGGTCGGTTTTTCGGGTTATAGCCTTTAACGCCGTGTGCCGCTCTTGTTTAATAGGTAGGCAAAACATTCTCTCCTGATTTAGTGCCCTTTTTCACCTACCTTGCAGCCATTTTTGACATTGATGAAAGTAAAGTTTGACGACAAATTCAATTTTAGAGGTGCAGTGACTGCTTCACATCTTCTCCTGCTTTAGTGCTCTTAAAACCAGTATCACCGCTATTTGGATTAATCAATTATAACTATGTAACAGCTTTCATCAGCGTCACGGTAGGTAAAAAAGGCAATTGGAAAAAATGTGGCGCCTATTACCGGGAGCCTATTAGGGATCTACTTATTAATAAAATCAAGGCTAGATCAAGCGCGGATCTGGGTCAAAATCTAGGGGGGGGGGGGCGATTTTTTTTTGTAATATATTTCTCTTTTTTTTTGTGTGCATTTTGTGTCCTGTTCATTGTTTTTAGGGCTTGAAAAAGGATTAATTAAATCCGAAACGTTGCCAAAGGTACCTTAGTTTCTTTTTGGTCTGTCCTCTACCCACGAATACCTACCTATATTTCTTTTTTTCTGGAGGGGGGGGGGGGGTAATTCTCCTGTTTTCCCCTTAATTATTAGAAAAAAGTGCATTCTTTTTTTAAGGGGGTTATTACCACTCAAATCCGCGCTTGGGGTAGGTACATACAAAAACTAATCCTTCTGTCTATGGTACATAGTAGTTCAGAATATTTTAAAACCACTTTTAAAAGTTGACTTACATAATTTATTTCTTAAAAAATCATAATTTTAAAAATTTTGTGTCAAGTTCGAAAAACGGGACAAATTGCGTCCCGTTAATACCTTGCCAGGGATTCGGAACGAACCATTCAATAACGGGATAATCCCGAAAATTACGGGACGTCTGGCAACCCTATGTATAAAATCGCATGAGCAGGAAGTCACGACTTTTCATAAATACCAGGAATAAAATAACAATAATAAGGATATCTAACATACCTATCTATTATTTGACGAGTCTTAGCAGTATCCTTGACATTAGCCTCAAAAATATCAACTAATAAGAAAAAGTAGTTAAAAAACAATTATTACAAGAACATAAATGTAGAACATAAAAACCGAAACAACCAGTAACTTTGATTTTTCATGCTTATTATGCTTAAGTTTGCAAAAATGTTGAGCTTTTTCCTACGATTTTTTTTTTATAACAAAACCTCTCTTTACTTCGAAGATAAGTATATTCTTCAATAAGCCTCAGCCACATCTTCGCTTTTTTTAGTTCTCTCTGTCACAGCCTACCGAGGTAGGCTGTGTCTCTGTGTTCTTTAGCCGTCATTTTGCCAAATAAATAATGTCCAGCTGATTTTTGAAAACAAAACTTAGATATGATATGAACAACTAATATATTTTGAAATTTTTGAAAATTAAGGCAATTTTCGTACTGTCTTTTAGTACATTAGTATAAAATATAATTTTTTACACGTATTGTCGTTATTTATTTTTAGCCTGCTTTATTTTTTATTTCACAAAACTTAAAATACAACTCAAACTGAATCTGATCGTTTACTATCAAAGGAAAACGAGGACTTGGGAAGTAAACAAAGATGTCGGTTAGCGGATTACTTTTAAAGCTGAAACGAACACATTATTTTCGTCGAATTTTAATTTTTGTGTTAATAAAAATGAAGCAAGCTAAAGAAAATAACGACTGGTTTGTCTCAAAAATATTATTTTATATGAAATGTTGCCTTAGTTTTCAAAAAATTCAAAAAGTGTTAGTTGTTCCGTTGTTCATATCATATCCAACTTTTTTTTACAAAAATTAGCTGAACCAAGGCCAACACAAAAATAGAGGCCACGACCCTGAAAAAATCAGCTGTTCTCCCGGGGCTGAATTTTACATTGGGTCTTATGGGAGGTCAGACGTTTTTTTATGATATTTTCAAAATGGCACTACAGATTTCCGCAAAATTTCAGTGAAATATTCTCAGACACCATCCCGATATTCCACGAAAGGTTTGTAAGGAAGCAACATGATTAAAAGGTTAAAATCTTCAAGATTTAGCATTCCTTATTTTGAATTCAAATTACCCGCCATGTACCACATGCCAACTGTTATATATTCGCTTTTGCTTTAAACTTAATTTTTGTGTGAGCTAATGAAGCGGCTATGAAAAATTAGGGCTTACTATACATTAAAAAAAAAATTGTTCTGCCAGGAAAAAGTAAAAACAATCTCAAAAACGGCTTTATTTAACAAAAAATCAAATATCCATGAACCGTCATTCCAACTTCAAAATTTTAAAGACAATCAGCTGTGTCGTAACGTGACCATCAAAAAAAATCAGCCCCGAATGTGTCGTCAACACAGTGAAGGATCGTGGCCCGTCAATTTTGATAGCCCTGGCTGAACCAGGGCTATCAAAATGGACGGGCCACGATCCTCCACTTTGTTGACGTCACATCCGGGGCTGATTTTGTTTTGATGGTCACGTTACGACACAGCTGATTGTCTTTAAAATTTTGAAGTTGGAATGACGGTTCATGGATATTTGATTTTTTGTTAAATAAAGCCGTTTTTGAGATTGTTTTTACTTTTTCCTGGCAGAACAATTTTTTTTTTAATGTATAGTAAGCCCTAATTTTTCATAGCCGCTTCATTAGCTCACACAAAAATTAAGTTTAAAGCAGAAGCGAATATATAACAGTTGGCATGTGGTACATGGCGTGTAATTTGAATTCAAAATAAGGAATGCTAAATCTTGAAGATTTTAACCTTTTAATCATGTTGCTTCCTTACAAACCTTTGGTGGAATATCGGGATGGTGTCTGAGAATATTTCACTGAAATTTTGCGGAAATCTGTAGTGCCACTTTGAAAATATCATAGAAAAACGTCTGACCTCCCATAAGACCCAATGTAAAATTCAGCCCCGGGAGAACAGCTGATTTTTTCAGGGTCGTTGCCTCTATTTTTGTGTTGGCCTTGGCTGAACCACCAGTAACGTGAAATGTTCGACATAATATCCATAAGATCGGAAGACCGCTCTAATACTAGTGACCGTGGTTCCCAATAACGTCAAAAAAGATGGCGAATACATTGCGTAATAAGGATACTAAAACAGGATAAGATATCAGAGGCCTTTTCACCAGAGGTGGTGAACGAACCTAAAGTGAGTTGAACTTGGGACTTAAGTGCTAGATGTCAAAATGACCCATACACAGAATACTTTCTTACACCCGTAATTTTTCAGGGTAAAATAATCAGTGTTAGCAAATAAAATCATAATTTTTGAGATAACTTTTTGACAGTTCACAGCAGTTTAGCATAACCAAGGCCAACACAAAAATAGAGGCCACGACCCTGAAAAAATCAGCTGTTCTCCCGGGGCTGAATTTTACATTGGGTCTTATGGGAGGTCAGAGGTTTTTTTATGGTATTTTCAAAATGGCACTACAGATTTCCGCAAAATTTCAGTGAAATATTCTCAGACACCATCCCGATATTCCACCAAAGGTTTGTAGGGAAGCAACATGATTAAAAGGTTAAAATCTTCAAGATTTAGCATTCCTTATTTTGAATTCAAATTACCCGCCATGTACCACATGCCAACTGTTATATTTGACATGTATTTGACTTTGTCATCGGTGATTGTCACATTTGCTTCTGCTTTAAATTTAATTTTTGTGTGAGCTAATGAAGCGGCTATGAAAAATTAAGGATTACTATACATTAAAAAAAAATTGTTCTGCCAGAATAAAGTAAAAACAATCTCAAAAATGACTTTATTTTAAAAAAAATCAAATATTCATGAACCGTCATTCCAACTTCAATTTTTTAAAGACAATCAGCTGTGTCGTAACGTGACCATCAAAAAAAAATCAGCCCCGGATGTGACGTCAAGAAAGTGGAGGATCGTGGCCCGTCCGTTTTGATAGCCCTGGCATAACAAAGAGAACAACGAAAAAAAGTCGTCTCAAAAATAATGATACGAACTGTATTTGCCAAGTTAATCTAAGTGGTTTTTTTAGTGACTAATTAAATCATAGCTAATTTAACTAAACTAAAGTTATAACATACCTACTTTCTACATCATTATATTTGGTTTAGAATACGGGTTAGAGATTATTAGAATTTTATTTCCTGATATAGTAGGTTTAGTACTTCCGATACCGCGATCAATTTTTAAAGTACCTTTTGAACGAATACCTACTTGATCCATAATAACTGGGATAAAATATGGAAGAAGTAGATACCCACCTGCGCCTAAAAGTTTCATAACATAAAACAGAGCACAGAGCAGCCGGCCGTGCAGGCACTGGTTCAATTGTTAAAAAAAATGTTTTAAAAAACTAAAAAACAGGATTTTGTTCAATAAAAAACCGTTCAAAAAATTTAAAATTAGTTTTTAATCCAACTGAAAAATCACGTTTCTTGGGCTTATACCCTCTGCCATTCTACAAGGGATGGGACAATTTGCCGTGGGCCATTCGCCGCGAGGACAATTCGCCACGAGGACAATTTGTCTGGGGGACAATTAAGATTGAAATTTTGTTTATTTCGGATAGTAAACATATTTTTGCAAAAATATCTGACATCTTCCTAGGTAGCATATTATCACACTTCAAGTGAAGCCATGATAAAATATTAGCCTTGAAAACAGATTTTTGTAAATATCTCAGAAACTAAACCTCCCACGAAGTTTTTGGTTATAACACGAATTACTAAGCAAAATATAGCCTACTATATTCCGAAAACAGTGTATTGATACGATGATCCGTTAAAAAATTAGCATATTTTAAAGTTTTTAATTGTCAAAAAACTGTCATTAGCATTAATGGATTTTGACCAAAATCTAATCAGCTCGTAAAAGTGTCAAACACTATTTCACCCGAATTTTTTATGAAAATTGGTTCAGCGGTTTAGGAGCTATTGTGTTACGGACAGAAATTATATACACACAGACTAGGATAGGTCAAAATACATCCAAATAACACATTTTTGGCGTTATCTCAAAAAAAAATTTTTCGTCGAAAATAATATCTATCTTTTCTAGCTATTGCTACGGGGGCAGGGAAGGTAAAAATATTTTCAATATTTTTATAAATTAGTTTTTGGAAAACTACTTTTTAAAAAAGTGTTATTTTCAGAAATATTAATTTTTAAAAAAATATTATTTTTAAAAATAATACTTTTTAAAAAAAGTATTATTGTCAAAAATAATACTTTTTAAAAAAGAAATTTGCAAAATATATAACTTTGCCTCAAATTAGTCAAAATCCTTCAGATTCGGATAAAAACCTTCAATTCTTTAATAGTCAAAGTTTTTGTTCAAAAACCTTTATATTGAAGAAAATCCTTTAAATTTGGCAACACTGGCTTGGATTTTTTTCATTTAATGGAATAATAGCTATAAATAATTATTATAAGGATATGACATTTTTCAATTTTATTCCACAAAATAATAATAAATAAATACAAACCTCGAATTTCACGTGTTTCGCGAGTCCCATACTTTAGGTATAATAATTATAAAAAAATTTAATATCACAAATTCAATTATTTAAAAAAAAAACTGTTAAAACGATTTAACACAATTCACTAATTACCGAACGCATCAAATAACGTAAATGAAGTGCAAGAAAACCGTTAGAAGACTTATTAAAAATTGTAGGTAATAATATTGCATGTGAATTACCTGGCAGGCATCGCCGCCGCCTCGCCGATGCGGGTCAAACCGCCGCGTTCCCACCACAAGAGTTTCTTAATTTTTTAAACAAAGAAGCCTTTAAATGAATGTGGTCAACTTATTGCGCTTTTTTTTCTTTATGAATGGGAATCTACTTATCTATCTAATTAAATAAAAAATAACAAATCAATATATGCAACCCACAAAAATATATTAGGTATCTGAAATGAACAACTTTTTAACAGTAAAAGTGCTAAATCTTTTTTTCACATTATTAGTAGTAAGAAGAATTTTACTTGGTTTAACGAACAAAAAGCAAGATTAGCTATTTTTTTTCTTATTTCACGCTTTCCCCTAGTACCTAAAAAGCCCAGGGGTTGTAGGGGATCCAGCACGGATCCAGGGTGTTCGGTGCCCCCCCTCCCAACATACTTCTTCTGTCAGTTTTTTTGACTAATTGATCTTTGGATTGACTGTTGCCATTCCAGTTTAGGACGCCTTCATTTTCTGCGCCCTATTATTGGTTGCCATTCTTGGACCCGTTTTGGTAATCTTTCATCGTTCAACCATTGTACATGGCCGTACCATATCTTTTAGTATTTCAGATATTCGTATTGATCTTTTTATTGAATCCATTTCAATACTTTCCATTTTTGTTTTGTATTTTTTTGTTACGCCACACGTGCATACATACAACAGCGTGCTTTTCACCACTGTTTCATATAAGTTAAATTTTACTCTCTGCTCCATAAAATCGGTCCAAACATAACGCTTATAATCTTTGGTTCAACTAAAAAAAATATCCAATGCATAGGTAAACCGCAATTTTTTAGAAAACATAATATTTATTTTAATTTTTAAAACGAAAATTTAAAAGAAGAATACTTTAAAAATTAGGTATTTTTCGAAAAAAGTTACACCCCAGAAAAAAAATTTTGGTAAAATCATATAAAAAATAATAATTAAATTATTCAAATAATAAATGGTGTCAAAATATTCCAAGAAAAGTAATACCAAATGCAAAAGTTTTGGTTAGTTTCAAACGCACCTATAATAGGTGTCACACTGGAAATATTCACGTGACATTATCAGTTCGCTCCTGATAAATTATGCTCATTTCGTCATCATTCGGGCTATATTTTAGGTTTGGGTGGGCTGAACAATCCAAGCTCCCCCTAGGTTGCGCCCCTGGATGACCAAAAACAAAAGGTCTTTGGTCCTCAAAAAGCCGGACGACAAAAATGCCAGCCATTTTAATTTTGCTCAAAAAGCCGGCATTGCTGCGCTACGATGCCTAAACTCCACATCATAATTTTTGAGATAACTTTTTGACAGTTATCAGCTGTGTACCATAACTAATAGCATGGGCCAACGAAAAAAAGTTGTCAAAAGTTGTGTCAAAACTATTGATATGAACTGTAGGACCAAAGAAATTCATTCATTTAGGTGAATGTTTTTGCCTAGGACCGTGTGCTAGAAATTAAAAAATACACGGAGAAAAATGTTTAGCAATTGTAAACTATAAAAGACCAGTGTAAAGTGCAGAGTGTTCTTAACGGCCACAGTAGTGGTGTAAGAATCATAATACGGTGGATATTTTTTCAAAACGATATGGGTGGCGACATCTACTCGGGAATAATTGAACTAATTTGGCCTAGTGACCTTAAAGTAGGGCTTTGATTGAAGCTACTAGGGAATTTAGGGGCGACACCTATAAGCTAACGGCAACACTAGTCACAGATTATGCAAGAAGAGCAGAAACGTCACTCACTTGCACAGCTGTTTTAAGGTTATGTTTTCATTAAAAAATCAAAATTTTCAACATTTTCACGCGAACCGCGTAAACACCAAATGAAAATTCCAAGTTTTATCAGAAGCATAATTTTCGGCGTTCCCATAGGAATAACGGTAGTCGATTTAGTTGGTTATGTCGCCCGCGTCGATGGCATTTCTATGCAACCAGCCTTAAATCCCGACAAAAACGTTACAGATTACGTATTCCTCAACCGGTTGGCTATCAAGTCATACAAAGTCCATAGAGGAGATATTGTGTCGCTGATCTCTCCCAGAGATCCTAGTCAAAAGATTATTAAAAGAGTTGTTGGAGTTGCAGGTAAGAGACTTACCAAGAGGTACTAGGGTAGGTGTTATTGACCAAGTTTGTGGATTGAATAAGCAGCCTACTTGCACCTAATCAAGATCTAATCAGCTGTGTGAGCATATGACATCCTGCTGCAAGTCCTGCAGGTATACATGGGTCACATTCCGAGTACCTCTGTAAGTCTGTAGCGACAGGGAAACATCTTATGGCATTACCCTTAGAATTACTACTCTTTTTATAGGAATCTTACTGCTACTTTATACCATTCTTATTTGTTGTAGGTGATATTGTCTCGACAATCAGTTATAAACATAGTGTAGTAAAAATACCAGAAGGTCATTGTTGGATTGAAGGTGACCATACTGGTAAGTACTGCCTAGTTAGGTTAAGTTAGGTAAGGTGGTAGACCACCAACTAACCTTGTTCATTGCAATATCACCTGTGCTTAAAAATAATTTCACAAAAGTAACCTTAACCCTTTCTATGTAGATATGAGGGACAAAGAGCTGGGGTGCTTAATTAGACCAGCCACAGAGCTTTATAAATCTGCTAAGTGTACAGAGCTCTATGTCTCTTAGTTCTGCTAAATTTTGGAAGTAAAAAAGACCTAGACCACTATAATATCATCCAGGCAATTATAGCACCAAGGTAAGAGATAAGAATAGCACCAAGGTAAGAGATAAGAATAGCACCAAGGTAATCCCTAGGCCTGTTGCAAGAGGTGACTAAAGGGACCTTGACCCATGTGTAAATGGGTAGTCTGGTAACAGACAAGCTTTGACCAGTATATTAACAAAAAAAAAATTAAATCTGGTAACCTTTGGGCTCACACCTGATAACATCTATGGTAAAGGGGGTGGGTTACCTGGTAATTCTCTGAATGGAGTCTGTGACCTGGCCATTCAGGAAATCACCACATGGTACAGGATATATATGGAGTGCCTATTTGGAGCTAGCAGCTGGTGCAGGCACATTGTGGCTCTCTGTACCTTGTTGATTATGTCAAAAGGTTTATCACCCACCAGTGGTCTAAGACTACAAACAACTGCCCATAGTCTCCCTGTAGTCAAACTGATCCCACCCTTCCCTACCTAATAATCCAGGTACCTGCACCTGAATAAAGTCTATTTTATAAAAAAAAAGTCATTATTTCTGCTCATGTTGGCAGCACTTAAAAACAAAAAGAAAATTTGTATGTTGATAAAAGGTTCATTCGTATGTCGATATATTGTGCAAATTTGTGTTGATATTACATCCTAAGGTGTGGTTACAAAAATTAACTTTTTTAAGCTTTACAATTTTAATAAAAAAATAATAAAAATATATTTTGCTTTAGCAAAATCATTTCTGAGGTATCTTTAGTTGTAACTGACAATGTGTTTATTTTTATAGCATTTACAGTATGTTAAATTAAACTAAAGTGTCGATATAACCCTCTGTTGTGTCGATATTAAGGATCCCTTTATTTTTAGAAAAATTAAAGAACCACAAATTAAAAATAAGAGAGGTTTATATACAGTCGATGAAGTTTTTGTGTAAATCCTCTATCCTACTTTCAGAAATGACTTTTGTTTTGATAAGAATATGGTACAAAATAAATATCAATTGTTTATTAAAATTGTTTGTATAAAGTAGGTATTTCCCCACTTTTTTTATTTTCTTTAAAAATTATTGTAAAAAGTTCAAAACTAATGTTTATTTTTGTTATTGTTAATTAGGAAAGCAGTCTGATAATATATTACTTACTAAAAGTATTTTGAAAATTAGTTTTAAGTAAATAGGTACCTAATGACATTCTTTTATTACATTGTAAAATAAGATGTTAAATTAAAAAATTTATAATAATACGATATTTTCGGCGACAAATTTTTTTATTTAATATAGGTACTTGTTAATTATATTAAATAAAATAATAATATTCAGTAAAAAAAAATTGTCGGTAATAAGTTCAATTTTGTGTCAACATGGAACCTTTATTTTAAAAAGTGTCGATATAAGGGACATTTTAACTTTTTTTTATTACGATTAAAAATAAACATAAAAAACATAATTTTAGTAAAATAGACCCTTAATTTTATCCAAGAAAAGAAAAATAAGCTCGTTAGTAGTTCAGAGTAATTTTTTATTGCCTATGAAAGTCAATATTTCCCTTACACTGTCGATAATATGTACACTCACCCGCAGCCCACGAGGAAGACCGGCCCGGGCGCGGAAATATCACGTGACCGTAGGAGTCTCACAAAAAAACGCCTCACGGCCCGCTGTCATTATAAAACATGTGTGTGTTCAGTTTTGGTATGTTTGTTTATGTCGATTTTTTTTTTTAATTCGGGCACGAATTTTATGTGAATTTTATCAAAGTTATTAAAATAACGCAGCCCACGAAAAAGACTGTAGTGGGCTGCGTTAAAATAATTAATGGCTAATGAGTAAATTATAAAGATAATACCTGTAAGATAAACAATGCCGCGAACCTGTAATTATTGTTGTTCCTTGTCGGTCCAACTATAAAACTGAAACCTAATATGTTGCAAACGGGAAAGAAGTGGTAAAAGATAAGATCTTGGATAAGATTGATCAAGTAATAGACATCCTTAGTGACATTTTCGATAGTGAGAGTGAAAAATGTGTTCAGTTGTCATTTCTTATTGAACAATTAGGTCTCTTGAAAAGGTAACCTGAGAATCGAAGATGTGGTGGATACACTTTAATCTTGGCTTCATCTTTGTTTATCCAGTCATCCAGTGCATACACGTCAATTTACAATTTTAAGGTAATATGTCTTCCGCACCCTCGCAATATTAAAAAACTGATTTGTAAAATATTGTTAACAGATAGTAATCTCTCTGGTAGTGTCGAATATTTAAAAAGTAAGATACAGCTTTTAAAAGAACATGAGTTGGTAGTTAACTTACACTTTAATGAAATATATATTAAACTTTTTGCTGGGTAATTTTTCAAAAAATTATTGACGACCACTACATTCAGTTCATTGAATGTGAAAACCATCTCACTTATTCACAAAATCACTTGTTTTTTTAAAATAAATTATTGTGAAATGTTTTATATTGAAAATTTTTCTTCAGATAACTAGCGAGTGTTTTTGTGGAGAAAAACTATTGTCAAAGCTTGAAAAAATTAATTTCAGGGCATGTAAAGTTTTTTAAAATATTTTTATTGAAAAGCACCATGATTTAGTGTCTGCTAATAAATCTTTGAATAGGAACTCACAACAACAAAGATGATGACAATCAAAGAAAAATTAAAAAACTAAAAGCTTAGGTTTGATATGTCCAATTTTGAAAGACTTGTATAGATTTGAAGTTACTATTAAGCAATACAATAATGATCCTGGGACACCTAAGATCACGTGACCGCCGACTTGCTCATAACGCGCCATGGCCGGTCTTTATCGTTGGCTATAGCACCCTACAATTAAATCCTGATTTAAGTTTCTTTTATAGGTCACTCTATGGATTCAAACAACTTTGGCCCAGTCAGTGTAGGTCTCATAACTGCCAAAGCGACTTGTATAGTGTGGCCCCCTTCTCGTTGGCAGTTGATACAAACTTCACTGCCACTATCAAGAGTTCCTCTAAATTTACAAAAGGCTGTGTTTTAAAGACAATTTAAATTTAGGTAAACATCTGTTTGGCTAATAACGAGGGGTGAATGGCTCTCACAATCGGTGTACACATTTCTCACAATCTTCCGACAATCCTTCACAATCTTTACACAGTCCGTCCCAATCACTCACAATCTTACCACAATCCCTCACAATCTGATCACAATCCCTCACAATCTTACCACAGTCCTTCACAATCCCTTACAATCTTACCACAGTACCAGTGGCGTAGCGTGGGGGGCGCGGGGGGTTCGTCGCCCCCCGCCCCGAAGGTACTGGCATGGCGCCCTATTGGTGCCCTAAGCACCCTAATTGTTATTAAGTAGCAGGGCCGGTAACGGCAAAGGAAACTATAGACATGATGACCTTTTTTTTTTGGTTGCAAGAATTTTTGGTGGGCTGTCGGCCAGATTGTGGATTTTCACAATCGGTGTACACATTTTGGGTTAGCTGTTTAGCCCTCGGCTAATAGCAAAAAAAAACTTCGTTTTTGTTTTTTGTGATTGAATTAATTTTTTAGTTTAAAATTCGCTAAATTACGTTTTTTCGAATTTTAACTCAGGGTGTGGTTTTTTCGCATCTCTATGGCCCCACCATACTGCAACTCGGTGCTTTTGTTGATAAGTTATATAGTTTTTGAAATATGAATTTTCAAAGTTAGGCGATTTTGGCCTTATGGGATTCCCTACCCTAAAATTCGCTAAATGACGTTTTTCCGAATCTTAACTCAGTGTGTGGTTTTTTCGCATCTCTATGGCCCTACCATACTGCAACTCGGTGCTTTTGTTGATAAATTATATAGTTTTTGAAATATGAATTTTCAAAGTTTGGCCATTTTGGCCTTATGGGATTCCCTACCCTAAAATTCGCTAAATGACGTTTTTCCGAATCTTAACTCAAGGTGTGTTTTTTTCGCATCTCTATGGCCCTACCATACTGCAACTCAGTGCTTTTGTTGATAAACTTTATAGTTTTTGAAATATAAATTTTTAAAGTTTGGCCATTTTGGCCTTATGGGATTCCCTACCCTAAAATTCGCTAAATGACGTTTTTCTGAATCTTAACTCAGGGTGTGGTTTTTTCGCATCTCTATGGCTCTACCATACTGCAACTCGGTGCTTTTGTTGATAAACTATATAGTTCTTAAAATATGCATTTTTAAAGTTTGGCCATTTTGGTCCTATGGGATTCCCTACCCTAAAATTTGCTAAATGACGTTTTTCCGAATCTTAACTCAGGGTGTGGTTTTTTCGCATCTCTATGGCCCTACCATACTGCAACTCGGTGCTTTTGTTGATAAATTATATAGTTTTTGAAATATGAATTTTCAAAGTTTGGCCATTTTGGCCTTATGGGATTCCCTACCCTAAAATTCGCTAAATGACGTTTTTCCGAATCTTAACTCAGGGTGTGGTTTTTTCGCATCTCTATGGCCCTATCAAACTGCAACTCGGTGCTTCTGTTGATAAACTATATAGTTCTTAAAATATGAATTTTTAAAGTTTGGCCATTTTTGTCATACCCTAAAATTCGCTAAATGACTTTTTTCCGAATCTTAATTCAGGTTGTGGTTTTTTCGCATCTCTATGGCCCTATCAAACTGCAACTCGGTGCTTCTGTTGATAAACTATATAGTTCTTAAAATATGAATTTTTAAAGTTTGGCCATTTTTGTCATACCCTAAAATTCGCTAAATGACTTTTTTCCGAATCTTAATTCAGGTTGTGGTTTTTTCGCATCTCTATGGCCCTATCAAACTGCAACTCGGTGCTTCTGTTGATAAACTATATAGTTCTTAAAATATGAATTTTTAAAGTTTGGCCATTTTTGTCATACCCTAAAATTCGCTAAATGACTTTTTTCCGAATCTTAATTCAGGTTGTGGTTTTTTCGCATCTCTATGGCCCTATCAAACTGCAACTCGGTGCTTCTGTTGATAAACTATATAGTTCTTAAAATATGAATTTTTAAAGTTTGGCCATTTTTGTCATATGGGATTCCCTACCCTAAAATTCGGTAAATGATGTTTTTCCGAATCTTAACTCAGGATGTGGTTTTTTTTTCCATCTCTATGGCCCAACCATACTGCAACTCGGTGCTTTTGTTGATAAACTATATAGTTCTTAAAATATGAATTTTCAAAGTTTGGCCATTTTGGTCTTATGGAATTCCCTACCCTAAAATTCGCTAACTGACGTTTTTCCGCATCTTAACTCAGGGTGTGGTTTTTTCGCATCTCTATGGCCCCACCATACTGCAACTCGGTGCTTTTGTTGATAAATTATATAGTTTTTAAAATATGAATTTTCAAAGTTTGGCCATTTTGGTCTTATGGGATTCCTTACCCTAAAATTCGTTAAATGACGTTTTTCCGAATCTTAACTCAGGGTGTGTTTTTTTCGCATCTCTATGGCCCTACCATACTGCAACTCAGTGCTTTTGTTGATAAACTTTATAGTTTTTGAAATATAAATTTTTAAAGTTTGGTCATTTTGGTATTATGGGATTCCCTACCCTAAAATTCGCTAAATGACGTTTTTCTGAATCTTAACTCAGGGTGTGGTTTTTTCGCATCTCTATGGCTCTACCATACTGCAACTCGGTGCTTTTGTTGATAAACTATATAGTTCTTAAAATATGCATTTTTAAAGTTTGGCCATTTTGGTCCTATGGGATTCCCTACCCTAAAATTCGCTAAATGACGTTTTGTGAATCTTAACTCAGGGTGTGGTTTTTTCGCATCTCTATGGCCCCACCATACTGCAACTCGGTGCTTTTGTTGATAAACTATATAGTTCTTAAAATATGAATTTTTAAAGTTTGGCCATTTTGGTCTTATGAGATTCCCTACCCTAAAATTCGCTAAATGACGTTTTTCCGAATCTTACATAATACTTCTGTCGTATTTTCTTTGCTTTATCATTTCTACTAAATATTTTTTTACAAATTTTGTTTCGATATTTTGCTTTTCTATAAATCATAGCGCCCCCTTTTTTTTAACGATTTTGCCAATGGCGCAATTTTGCACAATTCTCCTGTAGCTGTTTGGCTTTATATTATACAGTGTGTCCACGTAAGTTGGCGGCATATGAGAAACTTTTTTATTATTAGCTTTACGAAAAAAAGTTATTCTTCATAAAAAGTTCTGCATGGTCCAAAACCTAAAATGCAACCATCAGATGTTAAATATTTTTAGTCATATTACGAGGTTTGTCAAAAAATGTGATTTTTGCTCCAGAGGAAAGTACGTTTCTTTTTGACAATATCGAAAATTGTTGTAAAGAAAAGATGTTTAGAATTAAAAATAGCTTTCAAATATTCAACATTGTTTATTTACATTAAAAAAATATTTTTTTCTACATTTTCTCTGCGATTACGTTGGAAATTTAAGTTTGCACATTAATGCATAATTAATCTAGGATGCAAATAATATTAATGTAAATAAACAATGTTGAATATTTGAAAGCTATTTTCAATTCTAAACATCTTTTCTTTATAACAATTTTCGATATTGTCAAAAAGAAAGGTACTTTACTCCAGAGCAAAAATCACATTTTTTGACAAACCTCGTAATATGACTAAAAAATTTAACATCTGATGGTTGCATTTTGGGATTTGGACCATGCAGAACTTTTTATGAAGAATAACTTTTTTTCGTAAAGCTAATAATAAAAAAGTTTCCCATATGCCGCCAACTTACGTGGACACACTGTATATGTAATAGTTTTATTTTTTGTAATATATTACTTCTATTCACTACGCTACTAGTTTTCAGTAATAGTCATAGAAAAATTAATAATAATATGTATAAAAAACCGATTTTTGAAATATTTGCATTTGTTTTCTCGGCGGCCCTCAAAAAAGCAAGCAGAATTCAATTATAAAAATACTCTGCCAATCTATGGGCACCTAAGCTCACACTAGGTACTATAGTTATAGTGTGAGCTAATATAATCAAAAACTGAAATATATTTTATTCAACTCCAGACTCAATTACCTTTCGTTTGATACCACACAAGCCATGTTTTGACTTAAACTCAAATTTTTTCAATCTACCCCCCACCCTTTAAAAAAAAACTAAAATGTATTTTGTTTAACTCCAGACTCAATTACCTTTCGTTTGATATCACACACGCCATATTTTCACTTAAACTCTAATTTTTGACAACTACCCCCACCCTTTTTTTAAAAATAAACTAAAATTTATTTTTCTTAACTCCAGACTTAATTACCTTTCGTTTGATATCACACACGCCATATTTTCACATAAACTCTAATTTTTGGAATCTACCCCCACCCTTTTATTTGGCTTGCGTTTGGTGGATTTTGGTTATTTTTAAATGGGACCATCACGGCCCAAGACCCAACTTAGGTACCAAATTTCATTAAAATCGGACAAGCGGTTTTTGAGTTATGCGGGTTGGTCGTTACAGACAGACATACAGACAGACAGACAGACAGACAGCAAAACAAAAAAGTTTCAAAATCATCTGAAACGCAAAGATATATAAAAATTTTTGAAATCGGAGCAACTTTTTTTTTCTCGAAAAAATTACGATCACCATAGCTCACACTACTTATAGTAGTAGTGTGAGCTAAAAACTATAATTGGTTGTTAAAGCAGAATTCACTTATAAAAAAGCTATGCAAAAAACCTCTTCTTGCGGACACCTTTATTAAGCGGACACTCCTTTTAGGCGGAAAAATTTGTTGGAACCAAGCTTTTCCCTATTTCTTTACATAAATTCACTCCCTTAACCGGACGCGAACCTCTGTCAACGGGACGGAGCGCTGTTAGTAGTATAGAATAGAATAGAATAGAAATAGTCTTTATTTTCATATGCAGTAATATACATAGAAATTGAGTCAGGTTCTTACAAAAATAAAAAAAACTTAGGCTACCTATATAAAGAGTGGCTAACCAACGACTAGTAACAAATAAAAGTCAGTAGAATCAACTAAAAATCTAACTAGCTAGAAGTAATAAATACAAATTTGAGTTTAAAAAGTTTAAAATAATTTCACAAACATTTGTGACTACTACCCAAACGTGATAACAGAATCAACACTCCACTCGATCAGGTGCAATTTTGAAAAGTTTAAAAAACAATTTAAAAAATAATACTTATATTTAAACTGCTTTATTTAGAAAAAGTTGAAAAATTCGTTAACATCGTACGGAGTTATTTCAATTAAAAGCTTTTTGGTTTTAGCTTTAAAACTGTTAAGATTAGTTGTCATTTTTATTTCGTCTGGAAGCATATTAAAAAATAAACAACAATTGAAATAGGCTCCTTTCTGATATAGTGTAGTTGAGTGTTGATCACTACATAATGTATTTTTGTTCCTTGTGTCATATGGACCATTTAAAGAGTTTTTTTTGAAATATACTAATATTATTTTTAACAAAACAAATTAATTCGTAAATATATAAGCCAGTAACCGTTAGAAAATTCAATTCTTTAAAAACACTGCGACATGTTTCCCCCCTTTTTAAACCCTTAATAATGCGAACAGCATATTTTTGCAAAACAAAAACTCAATTAATATTTGCTGCTTTTCCCCAATGCATTATGCCGTATTTTAAATGCGAGTAGAAGTTTGAATAATATAGTGTTTTAAGAATATTTTCGCTACATTGATTTGACATCGTTCTGAGACAAAAGCAGGTGGCTGCTAGTTTTTTACATAGGTTGTCTATTTGACAGTTATAGCTTAAGCAGCTATCCACATAAAAACCCAATAACTTAACGTCGCTTACAAAGCTTAAGTGCTCTCCATCCAGCATTACGCCATCAGCACCCAAACTGGACCTAATTAACTTAAACAACATACACGCAGTTTTATCGTTATTAATCACTAACTTATTTCTCCTCATCCAGTCTTTGACTATCTGAAACACATCGTTGATAACCGCTTCAATTTGATCGCGGTTTTGAACTTTAATTATAAGGTTTGTATCATCAGCATATGAAACAATTAGAACTGGAAATCCTTAATATAAATAATAAACAATAGAGGCCCTAATACTGATCCTTGGGGCACCCCTAGAGTTATATTCGTAGAATTTGAATATAAGTATTGAGTATAGTATGTTGGCAACAACGCATTATGAAGCCGGGGAATTACCTTTTTCCGTTTTAATGCGCAGAGAGATAAATATATAATAAAATTTCGCAGTTCTCTCTTATAAGCGGACACCTTCAATAAGCGGACAAAATCGAGGAAACCGTGAGTGTCCGCTTATAGGAGGTTTCACTGTACTTGGTTGGTAAAATATCCGTTTATTTTATTTTATTTCAATTCAGATTGAGCAATAATTTTTTAGGATAATACTTCAAGGACTTAAATACTAATTACCTACTTAGATAAGCCAAAATGCGCGCCATATCCCTAGTTAAAAAGATAGAATTTGAGTATGCTGGCAATGTAGTCAGGAACGCATTGACATTAGGAGATATAGATAATGACGGATGTAATGAATTGATTGTAGGCAACGAAGTTGGCGACATAGCTATATTTAAGGTAACGGCCCATTTCACATTGGTGCATCCAGGGGGGGGGCGGTGCCCGGCCCCCCCCAAGCCTTAGATTTTTTTACATATTTCATGATAAAACACAAAAAATAGCTTAAAATTTGACATCATGAGGCCCCCAAGAGGCCTCGGCCCCCCCCCCCCCCAAGACACATTCCTGGGTGCGCCACTGCATTTCAATAGGGACCTTTTGTATAGAAACAAAGTTTCGGACTTCCATTGTCTTTATTTATACAGGGTGTTCGACACATGAACCGTCATAATTTTTTGGGATATTGTTGGGGTCATTTGCTACCTTTTCAACCTTGGAACTTGGATCCTAAAAGTTACGGCTAAAGAGATGAATTTTGATTTTTTTTTTCTCAAATTATCCAAAATCCCACATTTAAACCCTCGAAAGCTTTTTATTAATGTCTGGAAAAGCACCATTTTTTAAAAATAATTCTGTAATCTTATGCTTCTTCAACTAATTAATAGATTTGTTAAAATTGATGTACCAAAGGGACATACGAGGTTTTTTATTGAAGAACATTAGTGATTTTGTGAAAGAAAATCAATTTCAAAATTAAAAATCAAGAAAAGTATCGACAATTGAGAACTTCATTTTCTTTTAAAAACTTCTTTAGTTGATTACCTTTCTAACGGTATGCTACACATTGATAAAAAAAAACATTTCTCGTTCTCGGCGAGACTCGTTCGGAATTGGTAAGAAAAACAATTTGATGTTTATGATCGTTTCGGTTCGGTTCATTTCTTACTCAGTGCACAAGTGGAAAAGGAATGGAGCTAGTTTACGGTGAAGTTAGACTCACCTGTTTACCGGCGAAAAAGGTGGCCATACACACAGAGGTTGATCCGCCGGTTTGGAACGGCGCGGTTTAAACTGGCGGATTTGTCTTTCAATTAGTGGACATTCCACGCGCCAGTTATAGCCGGCACAGATTTATCTGTGAGTTCAGACCGGCGGGCAAAACTTGTGGGTTCCGCGCTCACAGATATTTTAACCGGCGCAGACTTCTCTGTCGGTTTAATCGCTGTTCTGGCCAACGGCTTCTCTCATTTGGATATCTTGTTTCGTAAGATCCTCTCTTACCAAATTTAATAAAAAATCATACATGTTAATAGAGAATTATTGAAATAAAGCCAGGCTATAATGGTGCCAGGTACAATTTTGACACTTTTACATTGTAATATCAGCTGTGATCTTTTAACACACGGCCTTTGTTTACTATATGAACCGGAATAAATAGTGCCTTCTTTTATTAATTGAAAATAAACGACGAAAGTTTTAAATTTGACTTTGATATGTCAATTTTGAAGGATCAACTGTCAGTTTTTAATGTGAATGTGTCAAAATAGTACCTGGCACAATTATAGCCTGGCTGTCTTTCAATAATTCTCTGATATCCATTCTTAAATAATTTTTAAAATTGTCTGGATCATTTTCTCGTAACTCTTTTAATAGAAGGTCATGGCTAAATAGTTTCCTCTTAAGCAAATAAGTTTTAACCCACTTGGAACGTCTCTCTTTTACACCACTATGCATTATTTTCATATTAATAATCATTCCCATACACAGAGTCTGCTTCTATTTAGCACGAAACAATTTACATACGCTATGCTTAAAATACCGTGCCGCATAAAACTTTCGACTTGACGAAATTCCACAGTTTTGGTTAAACCGGCAAGTAAATCTTGAGTTTTAGACCACTAACGCGCGGTTATGTCTGCCACAGACCGATATGAAGGATCGATTCGAAAGATTTTTTTTTGTGTTAGTGGACTGCAGCAGTTTTAAACCGTTACGGACAAAACAGTCAGACTTATCTGTGCCGTTCCAAACCGACGGGTCAACCTCTGTGTGTATGGCCAGCTATTCTTTTCTATTAACAGACACTTGCAAATAAATAGCCGTGATATACACAATTTTATCGGACGATTTTCCCGAATCTGGAAAACTTAAGAACTTCTTCGCAACCTAGTGACACAGTGAATGCGGAAATAGGGGTACCCCGGGCCACAACAACGAAATTACCAGGTGAGCTCCATAGTTGTATTTTTTATCTGTGCACTACGCAATTGTTTTAAGACCAGACGATTTTCCTTAATCCTTTGGTAATACAGTGTTTTCTTTACATCGATTAAATATTTTCTGCTTTAACCTACTTAAACAAAAGTTAAACTTTTAACAATAATGTATTGTGTTCTTTATTTAAAAATTTTGTTCGAAATGATCATAAACATCAAATTGTTTTTCTTATCAAGTTCGAACGATTATTGCCCGTCTCACAGAATATCCGTATTTTAAAGCAGAATTGTTTTTTTTAATCAAAGTTTAGCATACCGTTAGAAAGGTAATAAACTAGAGAAGTTTTTAAAAGAAAATGAAGTTCTCAAGTGTCGATACTTTTTTAAATTTTTAATTTTAAAATTGATTTTCTTTCACAAAATCACGAATGTTCTTCAATAAAAAACCTCGTATGTCCCTTTGGTACATAAATTTTAACAAATCTATTAATTAGTTGAAGTAGCATAAGATTACAGAATTATAAAAAATACTCTGCCAATATATGGGCCCCTAAGCTCACACTAGGTACTATAGTTATAGTGTACGTGTGAGCTAATATAACTAAAAACTGAAATATATTTTATTTAACTCCAGACTTAATTACCTTTTGTTTGATATCACACAAGCCATGTTTTGACTTAAACTCAAATTTTTGAAATCTACCCCCACCCTTAAAAAAAACAAAAAACTAAAATGTATTTTGTTAAACTCCGGACTCAAATACCTTTCGTTTGATATCACACACACCATATTTTCACTTAAACTCTAATTTTTAAAATATACCCCCACCCTTTTTTTAAAATAAATTAAAATGTATTTTGTTTAACTGCAGACTCAATTACCTTTCGTTTGATATCATACACGCCATATTTTCACATAAACTACCAAATTTCATGAAAATCGGCCAAGCGGTTTTTGAGTTATGCGCGTTGGTCGTTACAGACATACAGACAGACAGAGACAGACAGACAGACAGACGGCGCAACAAAAAAGTTTCAAAATCATATGAAACGCAAAGATATATAAAAAATTTTGAAATCGGAGCAACTTTTTTTTTCTCGAAAAAATTTGGATCACCATAGTATAGTATATCTGTGAGCTAAAAATGGTGCTTTTCCAGACATTAATAAAAAGCTTACGGGGGTTTAAAGGTGGGAATTTGGGTAATTTGAGAAAAAAAAATAAAAAATTCATATCTCTTTAGCCGTAACTCTAAGGACCCAAGTGTGAGTGTGGTAAATCATATGTAGGTGAAACGAAACGCCCTCTTCAGGTTAGGGTAAATGAACATCTAAAAAATGCCCAAGTAGAGGATATTGAAAAATCCTATTTAGCAGATTATGCAGGGACAAATGATCACAGGATTCACTGGACAGAAGCTAAAGTTTTGCGTAAGGAGTCGCATTGGCGAAAACGAAAGTTTATTGAGGCTGCGTTTATAATGCAGAATAAAGAAGCTTTCAGTCAACCAAGCACGGAAACCACTCCTTAAGGAAAACAGGCGTCTTAGGATTAAAAAGGGGGCGTGCCGTCACACCTGACTGCACACAAAGTAGTAGCCTAGAGACTAGATTGTTTAGTTTACACGTCATTTTAAAATAAATAAAGACAATGGAAGTCCGAAATTTTATTTTGAACAAAATACACATTTTTTATATCCTATCTAAAATGTTTTTAGGGTAAAGAACGTTTTCAGACAATCTCTAATTTAAGTTTTATATCTTGTCTGGCGGTGGGGGATGTCATTAACCAAGGCAAAAATAGTTTAGTTGTGATTACTGCCGAAGGATGGTGTTACGTGTACGAAGTTCCTGCAAGAAATGAAAAGGATGACGATATTGACTCAGGAATTGATCAGGTAACTTTTAAACCGATTCTAAAGCATTAGTTTAGTCATTATTAGAATTTCACATTGCAAAAGGTGGTGTAGTCGCGATTTTGGAGTCCTAAAAATAAATTTGAGTTATCAATCTTGCAGAAGAGAATGATTTTTTTTAAATTACTTGGTTATTGTACGTTTTAGAAAAAAAAGTTTTAAACAAAAGTTGAAGACAATAAACTTTCCTACAAAAACGCTTTTAGACGTTTTTTTGTCAGACGAGCGGTTTTTGAGTTATGGCGCTAAACATTTCGCCGCCATTTTGGATTTTGACCAATTTTTTTATTTAGTGGCCTTTAACTTCGGAACTGCTTATTTCTGAGAAAATCTGTAATAACATAAAATAAAGACCAGCTAATATCCTATAAAATCAGATATTACTGAGTTCTTTGGGTAGTACCCTTACTGAGATACGAACCCTGAAGTGTTAGCAGTACACCCGTTTCATATGTATTTCCATAGTATATGCAAAATAAACCGAAATTATTCAGTTTAATGTCATTTTCTCAAAAAGGTAAGCCTTTTACAGAATGTGTTAAATCAACTTTATTATAGAAAATTAAATTATCTTTTAAACGATGTATCTCCTAAGTGGGCCAAGTCCACGGTTAGCACTTAATTGACATCCATAAATTGGGGTTATTTTTTAAGATCTCAAAAAAAAATTATGTTTTTTTAGGTTTTATTCAGTTTTCAAAAAAACTAAGTATTTTAGGAAAAAATGTTAAAACACCTTTTTCAGAGAAAATAAAATGTTTGTTCAAACGGCGTATCACAAAGTTGTGTTAAAGCTATTATTGACACTCCAGAGGCGTCCGCATATTGAGGTTATTTTTTTCTAACAATTTTTTATTTGTTTTTTTTTTAATTTTCTTTCTTTTTTTCTGAAAAATCTTGTTTTACTCTATTTTGTTGAAAATAAAATTATCTTTAAAACGATATCGCACCCCCGCTAAAAAATAGTCACAACTCAAAAAACATTGTTTTGAGAAAATCGCTGTTAAAAAATTTAGTTCATTAGAGAGATTCATTTTTCACTTACATGACAAATTACGAGTTAACATGTTATTTTATATCAACAGGAACCTATTAACTCAATGTAATTGGTGCAGTACGTTTTTCAAAAAAAATGATTTTTGTCTATTTTAGTTAAAAAAAAGACAAAAACCCGATATTGTGACATTTTTTTAGAACAAGGCATCATGACGTTGTAAATCAGGATGTCATGTAGGATGGTAAATAATATAAAAAAAGAAAACAAATAAAAAAGAAACGTATTTATTTTTACAACGAGTTATAAAATGCTGAATAAAAATGTGATTATTCTCTAATAAATTCAAAAGATTTTTTCTTATTCTCCTTAATTCTAAGTACAGGGTGTCCCAAATTGGGCACTTTTAGGGGGTTTAAGGTACTTCTAGAGGAGACAAAGAAAAACTGACCACGCATTGCGAGGCTCAAATTTCAAGAGAAGACTTATAGTGAAAACCGTATTTTGAAATATCGTCTCGTCTTTGAGCTACGGGGGCTTTTTGAAAAGTCTGCATTTTTGAAGGGGGTCTATAACTTCGTTATTAGTGGAAATTTTGATTTAGAGTAAATTGCAGTTTTATAGACTTTGACACGAGGAATTCACCCGCTAAATTATATTTTAACTGTCACTTTTAGTTTTTGAGATATGACATAAAGTTGCATTTTTTCTTATGGAATGGCCTATATTTTAATTAATTTTCGAATTCGTCATTGAATTCTTTTCAAAATGATGTATCATATGTCATAGTTTGATTGAGCGGTTTAGGAGATATTCAGCTTTTTCACTTATTTCTAGTGCGCTATGATTTCCTGCTGAGGCAGGTAAAGGCACTCCAGTATTTTTATTATTTTACACAGTCACAAATATAGTAAGGCTGGTTTGGAAAAATTATAATTCAGCTGACGGTCCTCAAAGCCTAGTTATAAAAAGTTTAAAAAAAATGATACATATTTCAAAATAAAATTAAAACGCTTTTGTGCAAAATAATTTCATATCAAAGCGTAATGTCAAATTGTTTAAACAATTGAAAACAATGACAAAACGCCAAGACGCATGGCCAACTTGATTTGCATAGTATAAGACAACAAAACTATAGGAGCATTGAAGTAGGATTTGACCGCAAGGCTTTCACGTCAATGGCGCATAACGTCATTCAACGCACACTAGACAAAAATAAAAAACTTTAATTATCTCCGAAACCGCGCAATCAAACTATGACATATGATACATCATTTTGAAAAGAATTCAATCACGAATTCGAAAATTAATTAAAATATAGGCCATTCCATAAGAAAAAATGCAACTTTATGTCATATCTCAAAAACCAAAAGTGACAGTTAAAATTTAATTTAGCGGTTGAATTCCTCGTGACAAAGTCTATAAAATTGCAATTTACTCTAAATCAATATTTCCAATAATAACGAAGTTATAGACCCCCCTCCAAAATGCAGACTTTTCAAAAAGCCCCCGTAGCTCAAAGACGATACGATATTTCAAAATGCGGTTTTCACTATAAGTCTTCTCTTGAAATTTGAGCCTCGTAATGCGTGGTCAGTTTTTCTCTGTCTTCCCTAGAAGTACCTTAAACCCCCCAAAAGTGCCCAATTTGGGACACCCTGTACATTGAACAATTCGAAGAAACAGTCACAACACAAAAAAGAGCAGTATTTTACTTGTTATATGGGTCAGATTTAACCAATAGTTCACATGAAAACCTTCACAACTCGAAATGTGACTCTTTTCAGGATGAAACTCCACGTTCACGCTTTTATAAAGTCAAAAGTGACACTGTAAAGGAACGCATCCTCAGCTAAACTGGACAAAATAAAAGAGTCACATCGCCATTTCGCGGTGAATTGTCGAAACATAAATGTGACGCTTTTATGGAAGAATGTACATGTTATTTCGATGATGGCGGCAGGTTTATCTCAATAAGGGCGATTTTTGAGTTGTGACTCTTTTTCAGCGGGTGTGCGATATGTATGTAGTGGGTTTTTGTTAACGGGAAATACTCAAACAATGTAATATATTATTTAAACATTAGATACTATATTTCTGCTTAGATTTACACAAGACATTACACTCCAGTAACTTGTTTTATCCAATCTCTGTACAAAGAAACTTTGGTTAGAACATCTGGCCCAGTAATGCAAGGCTTTTGTGACCACGATACGATTCCTACTTGAACCCCGTTTACAATTACTGCACCACCGCTGTCTCCCTAAAATTAAAAAAACATTACATACTTTCAAACGTGGAATTTCGTACCCGTGAATTTAAAAAATCAAACAACTTTCGTGGCTAATCGGGCAAAAAGGAGTTTTTTTGTTTCCCTTATATTTTTCCGTGGTTAGCCTGAAAGCTTAACCTCACGGGGGTCCAAGATCTAATGGACACCTAATAAGTGTTGACAGTTAACCGTTTCGTCCTTATGGGACTCCTCAGAACACTGCTGGTCAATGTGACAAATCTTGCGAAGTTAATCAGACGGTTTTGGCTCTAATTAAATGTAATTAGTGAGCGAACTATAGCAAGAGGCGCCATCTACCGAGATACGAGAGAAACAAAAAACCAAAAGCAGGCGAAATCGATATTGTATAGCAGTGCCGCAGATGACAGCTCTCTCTACCGGTAGATCAGTGAATTATTTCTACATTTTAGATTTCGATAAAATATTTTTTATGCAGGTTTCTACATTTGTTTTTGTTTGATAACAGTTTCTTTGATTTATTATTTCTGCTAAATATTCTTTTACAAATTTTGTTTCTATACTTTAGGGGTGGCATTTTTGAATACAAAAGGAACATTTATAAACAAAAATCGAGAAAAATTGTTTCATACTCACAGTTTCCCTAAATTTTCAGTTACAAACCAGTGTTTCAATTAGATTTTAATTTGTTAAAAGTTTTACAGAGATTTCAAAATAAAGTATTAAGAAACATTGTGAATGCACCTTGGTACGTTCGAAATCCCAACAAACAATTAAAGTTGTAACGACGAAACCCCAACTAGAAAGAATTTCTTAAAAGTAACCGCAACGTACTCCCGCTACGTCTCAGTATACCATACAGCGACGTTATAATTCCCTAAGTGGGGAACCAATTTCTGGTTATAACTACTTGGCCAAGTGTTTAAAGTCACTGTAGTAACAACTACACTACTACGTCGTAGCCAGGTATCTACTACGTCGTAGAGGCTGTTTTTTTTCCGTAATGGCATAAAAGTTGCGATGTAGTTGCAAATAATATAATCGTTTCTTTTTGGTAGAATTGTTACACAATATGGTGGACACAACAGTAAACAGACTCGCTTAGTTTTTTTGTTTGGTTATGGTTATAATATGAACTATGTTATCCAAAAGTGTGAGAATTTACGAGCAGAGGATCAAAATTCGAGTGCGACGCAAAGTTTTTTGTATAACATGCATTATATATATTGCAAAAAACCGGTGCGCCCGTAAAATTGAGCCATTTTCTGGTAGCTGATGGAATTTTTGTGTTGTGATTTTGGAGGTTATGTTTTCATAATCGACAGTTAACTCCAACAAATGGTGCTTAAGAAGAGCATTTTTGGTAAGCTTCAACTAATTTGTTTATAAAATAGTATGGCTCTTTAATATGAGCTCATAAAACGACAACAAAAATATTAAATTTTCTTTCTTACATAAAAACATGGCGTCCCAAACTATATTCCCTGAAAGTCGAAAAGGTTACTTGAAAGTAGTTGCGGCTTTAAAGTTGATCCAAAAAGTTATTTTGTCTACATTGTTACATCAGATGTTACTATGATGACACAAACTTTTGTGGTAAAAATTAAAGTTATAATGTAGTTGTCGGATACACTTGTTTGGGACTCCAATGAAGCTTAACTTTCTAGTGGTAATTAAGTAGGATATAAAAGTCAGGGCGACTACAAAATAACGACTAAAAAGAAAGTAAAACTTTAGCAACGTCCTATTGTGGTAGAGAAGACTATCAGAATCGACTATCAAGAAACAATCCTATGAAGTAGTTTAGAGGGTCGTTTTTACGAAACATCTACTATTTCCTGATACTAAATAGTAGTTACAACTAAAAAGTAACAAATTTTGGTTGGGATCACCACATTTCTACTATAAGAAAGTAGCAAAACCTTTAGAACATGTAGCCGCTACTATAAATGTTAGTTGGGATAGTGACCTTCATCGAGATCTAAAAATCGAAACTGTAGCAGAGACTATAAAAAAGTACGCAAAAAGCCATGAAGATAGACTTAATCGGCATGTGAATGTGGAAGCAATTCAGCTTCTAGACATTACTATGCTAGTTCGAAGACTAAAAAGAGTGAAGCCGTTTGAGCTAGTAAACTAAGTGAATTATATAAAAAAAAATAATGCTACAAACAACACAATTGTGAGTTACAGACTAAACAAAGCGGGTAGAACTGTTGAATGAACCCTAAGTTTAAATCTGACTTTCCTAGTAAATTAAGTTAAAACAAAATTGCTAATTAGTCTTACTGACTAGATTGTAATATAATAAACACAGTGTGTTTGACAAATAAAAAATAAAAAAAATTGTTAAAAAAAAACAAAATACGTACCCAACAAGCTCCTTTCTCAAAGTTTTCCAAATCTCCTGCGCAAATGTTTTCTTCGTCAATATAGAACCAAGTACCCTTAGGTTCTATGTTAAAGAACCTAATAAAAAGTAACTTTTATTAGACATACAGACATACGGATGACCAAAACTATGGCGGTATACAGTATAGCATTATGCCTATGGTTCGGGCGTATTGTTCATTTCATTATTTTTGGGACAATTTTTTTCTTGTTGGCCTCAAAAATTATGAAATAAACTGTATAATATGGTTTAAATTCTAGTTAGTTCTATTTACTATATAATTGCGTTTGTAGACTTTGAAAAAGGTTTCGATAGCATTGAGAACTGGGCAGTGAAAGGATATTTAATTAATTGCCAAATAGGTCACAGATATACAGACTTAATAGTCAATATATATAGCGAAGCAATCCACGAAGAAACCAAGCCAATCCTCATAAGAACAGGTGTGAGACAGGGTAACATAATTCCCCTAAACTATTTAACCAGGTCCTAGAAGATGTTTTTAAAAACTTAGATTGGGATGAAATAGTCATCAAGGAATAATACTTGAACCACCTAAGATATACTGACGATATCGCTTTACTAACAGATACGAAAGAAGAACTGATAAAATTTCTGGTTATTTTACAATATTTGCAGATGATACTACTATTCTTTGGAAAAATAAAAATATAGATGTTCTCTGGAATAATATAAAAAATGATATTATTTGTATAAAAACTTGGTTCGAATCAAACCAACTATCCCTTAATTTTTCAAAAACATATGTAATTCGTTTTAAAGAAATATCTCAACAAATTATAAATATAAATAATAATAAAGTTAATACTACAGATAATATAAAATTTTTAGGACTTAACATAGACGAAAATTGAAAATTTCAAAACCATATTCATAATTTAAATAAAAAATTAAGTTCGGGTTGTTATTGTGTAAAAATTATTACAAATGAATTAGGTAAATCAATAGGCAGAAATATATACTTTTCTTTAATTGAATCAAACTTACGATATGGCATTCCTTTCTGGGGTACATGTTCAATGTATTTATTTAGATCAGTGTTTATTCTTCAAAAAAGAGCAATTAGGTATTTATGCAATGTAAATTCTAGATATCACTGCAAAGACTTGTTTATCAAAAATAATATTTTGACTCTTCCTTGTTTATATATTCTTGAAACAATTTGTCTGATAAATAAACATCTAAATTACTTTGAAATAAACCAAAATACTTATTCAACGAGACAAGTTAATAATCTTACATTACCTATACCACATTCATTTTTATTTAAAAAATCCATAATTTATAACGGTATAAATTTGTATAATAATTTGCCAAACAATATAAAACTTAATAATAACTATAACATATTTAGAAATAAGTGCAAGGATTTTCTTATCACTAAAGCTTTTTATTCAATTAACGAATTTCTTGATCAGAGTTACAATTAAGGAATAATTTTAAACTTAAAATTCTCAATTATTATAAAAAAAAACAAGTAAATTAAAAAAAATAAATATATATATATATATATATATATATAATCAAACAACATAATTAAACCACTTATTGGATGGATTTATATATTTTATATTTTTTAAATGATTTTTTTTATTATTATTATTAGTTATGTATTTGCTTTGTCTACAAAGTTTTATACTTTATATAAGACAATAAAGCTTGATTTGATTTGATTTGATTTGATTTGAAAATGCTAGAACTAACAGCAGACAAAAATATAGGCTTTAGTATGAACTACACTAAGGCTAAAATCATAACAAACACAGAGAAAGATATCATGATCAGACTAAACCAAGAAAAAATACTCTGCCAATATATGGGCCCCTAAGCTCACACTAGGTACTATAGTTATAGTGTACGTGTGAGGTAATATAACTAAAAACTGAAATATATTTTATTCAACTCCAGACTAAATTACCTTTTGTTTGATACCACACAAGCCATGTTTTGACTTAAACTCAAATTTTTGAAATCTACCCCCACCCTTAAAAAAACAAAAACTATAATGTATTTTGTTAAACTACGGACTCAATTACCTTTCGTTTGATATCAAACACGCCATATTTTCACTTAAACTCTAATTTTTGAATTATACCCCCACTCTTTTTTTAAATAAATTAAAATGTATTTTGTTTAACTCCAGGCTCAATTACCTTTCGTTTGAT
Source organism: Aspidapion aeneum (assembly GCA_963576565.1). Taxonomy (NCBI): domain Eukaryota; kingdom Metazoa; phylum Arthropoda; class Insecta; order Coleoptera; family Brentidae; genus Aspidapion; species Aspidapion aeneum. Next base: position 3,552,537 of record OY755043.1, on the reverse strand, counting down.
ATCATACACGCCATATTTTCACATAAACTCTAATTTTTGAAATCTACCCCCACCCTTTTATTTGGTTTGTGTGGGGTGGATTTTGTTCATTTTTAAATGGGACCATCTCGACCCAAGACCCAGCCTAGGTACCAAATTTCATTAAAATCGGCCAAGCGGTTTTTGAGTTATGCGCGTTGGTCGTTACAGACAGACAGACAGACGGCGCAACAAAAAAGTTTCAAAATCATCTGAAACGCAAAAATATATAAAAAATTTTGAAATCGGAGCAACTTTTTTTTTCTCGAAAAAATTAGGATCACCATAGCTCACACTACTATAGTATAGTATATGTGTGAGCTAATAGAACAGGTGGAGAAGTATATATATCTAAGACAAATTATTAAACTAAAAAAGAAAACTCGTGGATTTGCAGAAGGCATATGATAGTATACCACGAAATCTACTTTGGAAAGCGTTGGAAAACACAAACATAAGCGTACAACTAATTAAGGCTATCAAAGGGTTATACCGCAATAGTAAGGCAAAAGTTAAAATAAAAGCAAAACTAACCAAAGGCTTTCAAGTAAATAAAGGTCTTAAACAAGGTTGCTGTATCTCGCCTACGCTCTTCAAGATGTACTCGGAACAAGTCCTTAAAGTATGGAAGAGAAAATGCCAAAACTTAGGAACTCCGTTGGACGAAACCACCTTGTATACTTTATGTTTCGCCTATGATTAGATAGTAGTGGCTCAGGATTATGACGACCTCGAATATATGACACGAAAACTAATAGAAGAGTACAATAAGTGGGGACTAGAGGTTAATCTCAATAAGACAGAGTATATATGTATCGGTGGAATGAAACAGGATCTAATCTTAAACACCGGGCAGCGAATTCAGTCCTGTGATGAGTATAAATACTTAGGTCTAAAAATTACAACTGACGGAACACTAGACAAAGCTATAAAAGATCGAAACGTACAAGGAAGAAAAGCAATAACTTTATTAAATGGAATAATTTGGAACCAAAGTATATCAAAACATAACAAAAAGCTTATATATAACACCATTTTGAAAAGTATTATTACATACGGCTCAGAAGTATGGCCAATCAAGGATAGAACAGAAAAAATGCTTTCCGTTACGGAGATGGACTATTGGAGAAGAGCAGCAGGGAAATCAAAAAGAGAAAGAGTTACAAATCAAAGAATAAAATAAATTATGACAGTGGGTGAACGTACTTTAGTGGATGATATAAGAACAAAACAACTGGTGTGGTACGGACATGTACAAAGAATGAATGATGAAAGACTACCTAAACAAATACTACAATGGAAACCAACTGGCCGAAGAAAACGAGGACGGCCAAGGAGAAGCTGGAGAGAAGGAATAGACAGTGAAATAAGAATAAGAGGCCTAGATGATGAATTATGGGCAAACAGAAACGAGTGGAGATTGGGTATCGGAAGACGTAGAACGTTGTGAAACCGATAAATATATATATATATATATATATATATATATATATATATATATATATATATAAGAAAGCCCAACGGCTGAAATGAAGAGCCGAGTAAGATTGGCCTGGGCAGCATCCGGTAAATTAAGCTACATATTAAAAAAATATATATATCCTCAATACCTTAAAACGAAAGTGTATAACCATATGGATCACAGACCTGGACACTTACAAAATCAAACATGGATAAGGTAACAAAAGCCCAAAGATCAATGGAAAGACAAATGTTACATATCAAGCTAACAGATAGAAAAAGGAATCAATGGATAACAAGTAAAACAAAAGTGAGGGAGAGGTAGCAAAATTAAAATGGAAATTTGCCGGTCATAATATCAGACAGAGAGACGATCGATGGAACAAATGTATTGTAAACTGGAGACCTTGGCAAAATAAAAGAAGTACTTCCCCTACTTCTTTTATTTTGCCAAGGTCTCCCAAATGAGATGGGCGGACGAGTTGAAGAAACACGCGGAATCTAGATGGATAAACACGGCAACAGGCAGAGAAGAGTGGAAGATATTGGGGGAGGCCTATATTCAAAGATGGATTGAAGAAAGCTAAATAGATAGATAGATAGTATAAATGACCCTTAATGAGGCACCCTGTATACCTAATATAAAAATCTTACAACAGAATTAATCTTACCAATCTTTGCAAAACTCCCTGCTGTAAACTGTAATATTGACAGATTGTAAGACGAGAGGATCGTTAAAATCGATGTCAATTATTCCCCACCCTGCTACAGTTGCGGTCTCATTCACGGGGTAGGGGGCGTCCGACTCGGCTAGTTTGATAGGTTGTGTTACGTTGGAGAAAGGTATAGGACTACTAAGCTGAAATAAAATTTGAAATCTTGATTTTTTTAACTTGATTTGCTGTATCTGGAAGTTGGCATAGAGGGTTGCTAGGAATAGGAGGATCTTCGTGACCTCTGGTCTTCACGAGGTTTTTCATTAATCGTCGTATGCAGCGAAACAGGTGAGAAGTTGGTATTTATTTTTCACGCAAATTCTAGCTAGCACGGCGACCAACGGCGGGTTGTCCCGATGGCGAGTTGGCCCGGCGGCGATTTGGGTCAGCGGCAAGTTGGTCCAGCGGCGAATCGGCGCCGATGCACGGAGGTCAGCTTATCTAATTTAGACGATCGAAACCTCAATATCGAACTATTTTCTATCATAACACCTAAGTCTTAAAAAAGTGCCCAGTGGGGTATTAGAGGAATTAGTCTGGGTAATAGCTGTATTAGAATTATAAAAGAACATTCGATTTTTCAAACTTATTTCCCTATTTACCACAGAACAAGTCCAATGTAACCTGATATCTGGTACCTTTCGACGCGTATCAATATGCTACAGTAGATTATGAGCATTTTTTATGGGAACCTCCTTATCAGTAGATACATATTAACGATTTGGCCTGTTGTGAAAAAGACCGTGCGTATCGAGGTGCGTATCCAGTGGTAAAATTTATGTTTTTTTGTGGTGGCAGTGAAAAAAATATGGTAAGTTATGTTCAGTAGAAATGTCTGTGAGACTGATAATTGTCTATATGATTCATTTTTCATAATACTTTAATTTAAGTTGGCAACCGGCTAATGCAATAAAGCGAGCAATAAAGTTAGGTTATGTTAACTCATTATTTTCATGCAGCACCGAGTGCAGCACGATTGCTATTTTTTTTACAATGTTGCCAATAATAGTGTAATACGGGTAGTAATATTATTTTTCAAATTCAATTTAAAATTTTTCAAGGGGTCGAAATAAATTTTTGGTTTTTGACTGCCGTTCATTTTTACTTGTAAAGTCCTAAATCATGTGGAAGTATAGTATCGGCAAAAAATTTTGAAAAATTTTTATTGGCTAAATCGTCTTAATGGCCCAAAAGGCGTAGAAACCCTATTTTCAGCAAAAAAAAATTTTGTGTCTGTCGGTCTATAAGTCTGTCGGTGTGTCGGTCTGTTAGTTTACGCGATAACTTTTGAATGAATTGAGCTATCGACTTGAAATTTGGCATACAGGTAGAGCTCCATAGGAGAATGGTTCGGATTTTATTTAAGCCAAATCAGCCCAGTGATAGGGGGTAAGAGGTGGGTTGAACTGCCAAAAAAAATAATTTTTCGGAGTAAAATGCAATGAGGACGGTTTTCGGGGTCTGTTTTCACATGTAAATTTTTAATCAGGTTGGTCAAAAGCTGCATGACGTACTTAGCTTTGGGGATGGGGGTAAGAAGGGGTGGGGATGTGATGAGATGGAAAATATCGTGTAATATGTCGTTTTCGAGGTTTGCGGGTTCGGGGATCTCATTTCCATGAACTTACTCCAATTCAAAAAAATTGAGACAACATTTACTGAGAGTTTGACAAGTCTGACATTTAAATGTTATTTGTAATGTCACATTTGTCAAACAGTCAATAAAAAGTGTCTCAATTATTTTGAATCGGAGTATAACATTGAACATTTTTGATTATTTTGATGAAAGTTTCAAACTATTTTTCTTGTAAGTTTTATGAAATGACAGTTCGTTATGTGGGCGTGTCTAAAAACTGTGTTGTTCGTGACAAATAGTTATGGTTATTAACCACTAACATAACCACAACTATAACGAAATTGACGTCTACATGTGCTGACCAAAAACACTCTAATAACTTTTTAACTGCGAAAAGTGGATTTTTTTCCAGTGGGTATTAGTAGGCTCGAGTAGGTATTAGTGGGTATTATTATGGGTATTAGAGGGTAATAGAGGTATTAGTTTAACAAATTCGGGTATTAGAGGTAAAATGAGGTATTAGTGTACACAATTTTGGAGCGCGGTTTACCCCTCGGAAAAAATTATGTTAAATAAAAAAAAGCTATAAGCTAGTTACGTACACACACTCTCAAAGTATCAATTTTTCAAGTTTTTTGCTTAGGGAAAAAAAACGATATGCAATATTATTTTTGGAGTCGACTGTAGCATCTCCAGAATGCACAGTATATTAAAATCACATTTTTTAAACGTAGTTGACATTTTCTAACTTTCACCATCATTACAACCATAAAATAATTTCGATCGTTCAGAACCGACAAGGTGACCACCGTGCGATGTATTGTCCGTAAGAGTGTGCTATACAATTACCTTTAACAAGGCAATATCATTTGTAGAAATAAATGACCCATTTTCAAAAAACTCAGATACATAGTCAGGATGTTGAAGAGCTTGTTCGATTTTGACTGAGAGTCCAGGTGTGCTAAAATTCCAGGGAAGGTTCGTACCATAACCAACCGCGTCAGGACTAGGACTGAAAAAGGAAAGAATAAAAAAATGATATCTAACAAAACAACTAAATAAAACAAAGTTAAAAAAAAATACTTTGCCAATATATGGTCCCCTAAGCTCACACTAGATACTATAGTTATAGTTTACATGTGAGCTAATATAACTAAAATCTGAAATATATTTTATTTAACTCCAGACTAAATTACCTTTTGTTTGATACCACACAAGCCATGTTTTGACTTAAACTCAAATTTTTAAAATCTACCCCCACCCTTAAAAAAAACAAAAACTAAAATGTATTTTGTTAAACACCGGACTCAATAACCTTTCGCTTGATATCACACACGCCATATTTTCACTTAAACTCCAATTTTTGAAATATACCCCCACCCTTTTTTTTTAAATAAATTAAAATGTATTTTGTTTAACTCCAGAATCAATTACCTTTCGTTTGATATCACACACGCCATATTTTCACATAAACTCTAATTTTTGAAATCTGGGGTAGATTTCAAAAATTTTATTTGGTTTGTGTTCGGTGGATTTTGTTCATTTTTAAATAGGACCATCTCGACCCAAGACCCAGCCTAGGTACCAAATTTCATTAAAATCGACCAAGCGGTTTTTGAGTTATGTGCGTTGGTCGTTACAGACAGACATACAGACAGACAGACATACAGACAGACAGACGGCGCAACAAAAACGTTTCAAAATCATCTGAAACGCAAAGATATATAAAAAATTTTGAAATCGGAGCAACTTTTTTTTTCTCGAAAAAATTAGGATCACCATAGCTCACACTACTATAGTATAGTATATGTGTGAGCTAATACAGATGGTCTACAAATCTCTCTACTATAGTTGATATTGTATTAAACTGGTACCGCGTCATCAAAACCGTGGTGGGCGGAAGGGAGTAGAGGGGTACATACAGTGGCACGGACTTCCTATAATTTTTTATTGATATTGATTCCCAACATACGGCACTGCACTAATTAGTCATTAACTGACTATTTTACTTGCTTTTTATTTATGTCTTCTTCTAAACGATGTCATTAGAAAGGAATATATATATATATATATATATATATATATACATATTTATATATACTCTTATCTGGTTGTTACGAACATATTGATTTAGCCGGGCTTTGACCTTTTCTGTTCGTTGTTGTTTTGACTGTTTTATGTCAAACAAATTACGACGGAGCTTTTTACAAAACAAATTACCGTTTTTGCAACTAAATCAATATATGCGCACATTTTAATATAACTTTGGATTCTCTTTTGTGTTTCGAATCTTTATTTATTAATTAAATACGTATCCTATCTATCATTTAAAAGATCTCGGCGTTTTGTCATAGGGGAGAACCGCTATGAAGTGGACACTTTATCAAAAATAATAAAATTAACATTTTATAGACAACGTAATTATTCAAAAGTATATAAGGGGAAAGCTTAATATACTTGTAAAATAAAATATTTAAAGAAAATAGGCTAGCTTATGGTCTGACTAATATTCAAATTTGGAAAAAGTAGCATTTGTCCATTTCAAAACATCGATGTATTGAAACGGACAGTGATGGTTTTGAAATGGACAGTAGTGGTTTTGAAAATTTCTTTCGCATTAAAAGACATTAATTGCTTCAAAAATAACTTTTATTCAAACAGAAACTAGCAGTCACGTTTTTTAAACGTCAAAAACAGGTCATTTTTAATGACCATGGACGTCTCTAATCTGACGTGTAAATGACCTTTAAATGACGTTCAAAAGACACACCCAAAATGACGTCATTTTTAGACGTTTTAAAGACGTCAGCAATATGACGTATTTGGGACCAAATCAGAACATTAGACACACAACAGACACAAACCTATTTATGACTTTTTTTTAACTCGTCTGAATATATGAAATATTCCCTGCAGTTGAGAACACTGAAGGAAACTTAGACACAGAAGGTGACTCTTCTGTGACTTAGACCTCTGGAAGTACTGGAACAGGTACAGCGGTGTTCGTCTCCGAGGTACAGATCAAAATAGACCTATACCTAGACTTACACATCTCCACCTTGAAGCGAAAGAAGCCTCGAAGTCTTGATTTAATATTTAATTTATTTTACATATGTACCCCCACATTCATACATACTGATTGGGACACCATCTATGTAAGTATAAATGTATGTCCCTTGGACAAAGTGTGCAGTGTGGGTAGTGACCAATATATGACGTTTTTCAGACGTCAAAATCTACACTACGAAAAGACGTCAAGTAACTGACGCCTTAAAGACAATATTTTAGCTCACACTACACTATAGTAGTGTGAGCTATAGTGATCCTAATTTTTTCGAGAAAAAAAAAGTTGCTCCGATTTCAAAAATTTTTATATATCTTTGCGTTTCAGATGATTTTGAAACTTTTTTGTTGCGCCGTCTGTCTGTCTGTCTGTCTGTCTGTATGTCTGTCTGTAACGACCAACGCGCATAACTCAAAAACTGCTTGCCCGATTTTAATGAAATTTGGCACCTACGCTGGGTTTTGGGTCGAGATGGTCCCATTTAAAAATGAACAAAATCCACCGAACACAAGCCAAATAAAAGGGTGGGGGTATATATCAAAAAATAGAATTTATGTAAAAATATGGCGTGTGTGATATCAAACGAAAGGTAATTGCGTCTGGAGTTAAATAAAATACATTTTACTTTAAAAAAAAGGGTGGGGGTAAATTTAAAAAATTAGTGTATATGTGGAAATATGGCGTGTGTGATATCAAACGAAAGGTAATTGAGTCTGGAGTTAAACAAAATACATTTTAGTTTTAAAAAAAAGGTGGGGGTAGATTTGAAAAATTAAAGTTTAAATCAAAACATGGCTTGTGTGGTATCAAACGAAAGGTAATTGAGTTTGGAGTTCAATAAAATATATTTCAGTTTTTAGTTATATATTAACTCACACGTACACTATAATTATAGTACCTAGTGTGAGCTTAGGTGCCCATAGATTGGCAGAGTATTTTGGTAGATGACCTGCTGGTCATCAAAATGACCACTTTTCGACGAAAAAAAGACGTCATTTGATGACTTCTTGCTACCTGGGCTAAGAACAGTTGTTGCAATAAAAATGTCAAATACCCTGAAGACCACAAGTTTCATGTGCCCATGAAGAGCTTACGTCTTGAAACGGACAATACAACCGTTGTTTGATGGTACTCTCCATCAAACAACGATACAACGTATCATGTCTAGGGTCACTGCATCCTGGAAGACGCCAGTGACCCTAATCATGTCCACTTCAAAGCAACACATACTTAACCTCAAAATGACAATAGAAGATATAAACAGAGAAATATTTTCCAACATCTACAGCTATATTTACGTACTATATTAACTTTTTCATTAGCTGACCTGTGATATAGTTCGATATTTTCGTAAATAATTTACTTTTTCAACGAATAATAATAAAATGCTTGCTGTCGACACGCGGTGTAGTTGTTTACTGAACAACTTCGGTCGAAGTGTGATCTGGGCACAGGGTTAGGGTTACCAGATGAAAACATCTCTAACCAGGACCAGCCGTCAAGAAAATCCGGACAAAATCCGGCCGTCAAAATTTTTTCGATGCCACACACCAAAAATCAATTTTTTTTTATTGAAACAATAACTAATAAATAACATAATATACCTACTATTTTATAGGTGCTTTTCACTGCTTTGTATTTTATTCAACAGCGTTGAATTTTTAGGCAGAAGTACAAAATCGTAAAATTCTGAGCAGCTCATATTTCTTAAATTGTATGAAGTCATGAGTATTCCTTTTACAGAAGATAAAAGCAGCCTATTTCTTTCTTTGGTCCACTGGGTAGAAATACTTGCATTAAAATATTTTGCCCATTTTTCGTGGGTAGGCAGATTGTGGTCATCAGAAATAAAATTGTCTGATATGTACTTTTTTAGATTACAAACTTCATCAAAAAAGACAACACGGCAGAAGTGTAATTCAACAAGGCGAAATTAATAATACTACTTTAAGCGGGGTCTTAACATAACGTTTTACCTTACGTCTTGCCTGTCAGTCAAAAGGGTCAAGTATGACGGTTGAAAGTCTAGCGTAGACACTTGATAGTTTTAACGTACGTTTTTAGATCAGTTCAGTTCTCTAGGCGGTCTTCCGTCTTAAATCAGTTCAAGTAAAACGTCCGTTTTTCCGTCTACACACAAAGTTTTACTTGATGCGTTTTGACTGAACAGGCAAGATGTATGGTCAAACGTTATGTGAAGACCCCGCTTAAAGGTCAATTCACACTGCTAAATTTATCGACGATTATTGTTTAATTACATTTTTTGAAACTAGTTTATTTTGCATTATTTGATGTTTAAAGGCGGCTACTTTAAAATCCGGACGTTTATGAAAAATCCGCCCGGACCCACCTGGACGTAGTAAAAATCCGGACATGTCCGGATTAATCTGGTAACCCTACACAGGGTTGCCATATGTAAACGTGAAATTCTCGGTCATACAATCATGCTGGAACTACGACAACTGTCCTTTTCAAAACCCGTCCGTTTCATAACTGTTTTCCCTTACACATATAAAGCGGCACACTGCATGTACAAAATCAAATACTAATTCTTTAAGGCTTCTTTACTTAGATTTTGCCGCAAAATTTGGTTTACCATAGCTATGACGCGGTGCCACTTATATACATCCTTAACTATAGTTCTCTATTTAAATTCAAGGGGTTATTTTCAAACTGTTTAGGACAATGATCTCTATGTGGATGATTCTACCAAAAGTGGGCTATATGGATATCATTTTTGGTCATTGCCTTTAAATAACAGTACAACACAGTAAATAATTTTGTTTTTTTAAATTTATGTAACTAATTAGCTGTAAGCTAAGAAACATTTATTTTCCCGAATTTTAGGAATTATTGCATAAAAGTTCCAGAGGGATGAGTACCAGAGGAATGAGTTTTTTAATGGTTTTCCAATTTAAATCAAAATCTATTTAGACTACTTAACTTAAGTTTTATATAAACAAAGTTCCTATACTTATAATTTTAAAACAATCAACAAAAAAATTATACTATTGATATCAGTCGAATATTTACTTACCAGAGGAATGATAATTGAAGCGTTCCTTTTTGATTTCTCCGAAAAAAACTAATTTTCTGCCGAAAATAAAAAGATCTATAACTTAAACCAAACTAAAGTTGACATTATCTGTCACAACTTGTCACCCTCACAAGTAAATTAGATATCCAGGGCTGTCTCTTTCTCTAGAAATTAACCGGTTGTATTCACAAATATTGTGTTATTAAAAATGGAGCATGTTAAAAATTGTAAAATTTTCCGGAGAAGATGTAAATTTGGATTTTCAAAAATATGACTGGAAACTTAAGTTTTATCAATTTTTTGATAAATAGTTAAGACTTGGTTAAATATTATTTATTAGGATATTTTTTTCAATTTGCAACTTGCAATTTTTTTTATACATTAAACTCAAATGCTCCATAAAGAAAACATTTCGTTTTAAATCTTATAACTAAAACTATGCTTCATTTGCAGTCTGTGTTTAAAAAATATGCATTCCCACTCCACAGCACCATTTTTGTAGAATCATCCATATATATATAACTTCGTATATAATTCACTGGTTTAGGAGGAGCGACCTTCAGAAACGTCAAGATGCTTAAAGAGTTTCCCTCTTGAATAGAAAATTGACGTGTCTGAGATTTTTCCAGAATTCGCACTACAAATACCAAAAAAGGCCTCTGTTTCGATGTTCGTGGAACACCCTGTATAAATACCCACTTACTCGTCTATACAATGAGCTGCTGTAAGAACCCATTCTGAGCTGATAAGGGAACCCGCACAGTCTGAAACTTCTTCTCCACTTTGCAAAAGTTGAACCTATAGATAAAATATTATAAAAAATAGTATGTTTTTAAATATCGGGTGTTTCACCTACAGTGTGTCCACGTAAGTTGGCGGCATATGGGAAACTTTTTTATTATTAGCTTTACGAAAAAAAGTTATTCTTCATAAAAAGTTCTGCATGGTCCAAAACCTAAAATGCAACCATCAGATGTTAAATTTTTTCAGTCATATTACGAGGTTTGTCAAAAAATGTGATTTTTGCTCTAGAGTAAAGTACCTTTCTTTTTGACAATATCGAAAATTGTTATAAAGAAAAGATGTTTAGAATTAAAAATAGCTTTCAAATATTCAACATTGTTTATTTACATTAAAAAAATATTTTTTTCTACATTTTCTCTGCGATTACGTTGGAAATTTAAGTTTGCACATTAAATAAAAAAAAATATTTTTTTAATGTAAATAAACAATGTTGAATATTTGAAAGTTATTTTTAATTCTAAACATCTTTTCTTTATAACAATTTTCGATATTTTCAAAAAGAAAGGTACTTTACTCTAGAGCAAAAATCACATTTTTTGACAAACCTCGTAATATGACTGAAAAAATTAACATCTGATGGTTGCATTTTAGGTTTTGGACCATGCAGAACTTTTTATGAAGAATCACTTTTTTTCGTAAAGCTAATAATAAAAAAGTTTCCCATATGCCGCCAACTTACGTGGACACACTGTATATTTTGAATAGGGAAAGTAGTCTGGTGATACCTCGTTTTGAAGCTCTCTTGAATATCTTTACAACCGTGTAAAAATTTCGAAAATCCATCGATTAGTTTTTGAGATATTTGCTTCCAAATGTTTAAATTTTAACATGGACTGATAAAATAAAAATTTAATTGAATAAAAATATGAAGATACTTACTAAATAAGGAAACTGTTCCAACGTCGCATTCGTGCCTCCAAATATTTGTAAACTTGTTGCTAAGAAAAAATATTTAATTTAAAATATATACACTGCACTTCTAAATATTTAAAATGATCATAACTTTTTTCTCAGTATAGTTTTTTACTTTTTTTTGTTAAAAAGCATTGGGCATTTTAAAGCAAAAAAGGTATTCTTGTTTCAATCCGCTAAAGAAAAATACAAAACAAAAATGGAAAGTGTCGAAATGGATGCAATAAGAAGATCAATGAGAATATCTAGAAAAACGAAAGTTTACCAAAGCAGGTCTTAGATTGGCAACCAAGAAGGCGTCCTAAACTGGAATGGCAACAGTCAATCCAATCCAATTGTCAGGATCGAAGGAGGTGGAGAACGTACAAAATATAGACAAACTTTCCAAACCACATAGTAGTAGTATAATTAATAATAATTTGAACTTGATCTTTAAATAACGGAAATAAAATTACTTTGTTTTATAAATACTTACGTTTGCAATGACTTCCTAGAAAGCCAAAAAATATGAAAAATAAAAATATAATTTTTTTCATTATGAAGGCGATCGAAATGCAAATAAAAAAAGTGTCAGAGTGTAAATCGTTTATAAAGAATTTGAAAAATAGATAAAATCAACACTTGATAATGATTACGAAATATTGCCAAAAAACGTCCTTGTTTGAATTGGTTAGATAAGAAGTAAGTGGCGGATGTATAGGGGGGGGAGGCCAAGGAGCCAGCAAAAAGAAAAATAATGTTTTTAATAAGTTTGTGCTCTGAAATTTGCTACTAAATTTAAACAAAATGTGTCGTCGGCGAAAATTTACGGAAGATAAAGAAATTTTTGGATAAAAATTTATATTTTTGTGATATTTGAAAAAATTTTAATTTGGTCAAAAATTGCGGCTCATACATTTGTTATTTTTTTATACTGGAACTTAAGATTTGTGTCACGGAACTGAACCGAACCCCCCTGGATCCACCACTGTCCGGTCTAGGACAACTGGGCGCCGGGCCAACTCGGCGCCGCCAACTGGGCGCCGGCCAACTCGGCGCCGGACTAAAATTTTTTTTTTGATAAAATGTGTAGATGAAAAATAAAATATATTATTTATATAAAAACATCTTCGGTTTATAAATAAGAAAGACCGCCATTTTGGATCGGCCATTTTGATTTTTTTAAGTTTAAGTTAAAAATTGTGTTAAATGACCTCAAGCAATGTAATATTTCAAGTTTGAGACAAATCGGTTGGTAAATAAGAAAATCCGCCATTTTGGATCCGCCATTTTGATTTTTTAAGTTTGAGTAAAAAATTTTGTTAAATGAGCTCAAGCAATTTAATATTTCAAGTTTGAGATAAATCGGTTAGTAAATAAGAAAATCCGCCATTATGGATCCGCCATTTTGATTTTTGGATCCGTTATTGTTGTAATAAAAAACGTAAATGGTAGTGTTACCAGGTTACCAAACACTACAACTACGAAGATTCAACAATCGACTTAATGGATTTAACTTTACTTAACAAAAACAAATTTCAAAAAAATTGCGTAAAGGATTTTTTAAAGATGTTTTTATATAAATAATATATTATAATTTTTCATCTACACATTTTATCAAAAAAAAATTTTAGTCCGGCGCCGAGTTGGCCGGCGCCCAGTTGGCGGCGCCCAGTTGTCCCATTCCGCCACTGTCACAAGTAGGTATTGTTAAAAAAGTTTAATTTATTGATCTCAAGCATCGAATAAATAATTTCTTCGATGTCTTAACTGCTACTTACAAAAAAAAATTGAGAAAACGATTTAAAACTTATTAAGTATATAGGGTGCATTTTAAAATGATGCATTTATTCTAAGCGGTAATGAGAGGGGTTAATAAAAGAAAAAAAGACTTATGATCAGTTAACGAACCACCTATTTTATTTATTTAATTAATAGAAAAATTAAATAAAGTAATAATTTTATGACATTTTTTTGAAAAAAGTTTGAAAAAGATAAAATCAATACTTGATATTAAATATTGTCAAAATCCATCCATGTTTGAAGTTGCTTTACATTGTTTAAAGAGATAGTGATATAATTAATTGTGTTTAAATTGGTTAGATAATAAGTATTTTTAAAAAATGGTTCTACAGTCGAACCTCTCTAACTCGAACCTCTATAACTCGAACCTTTTAAGCGGTCCCTGCACTTTTTACATGTATTTTAACCTATGTAACTCGAGTTTCTATAACTCGAACTCTCCATAACTCGAACTGTTTTGGTTGTCCCTTCAGGTTCGAGTTATAGAGGTTCGACTGTATTTGTGTTGATCTAAACTGCTGTTTATAAAAAATTAGGATTAACGATTTACAACTTTTATCAGAAAATATCCATACAGGGTGTTCCAAGTTAAGTGTCCACCACTGCTAACTTTGTTATTATTAAAGATAGAAAAAAGTTTAAATTAGCAAACATCGCACATCGTGTTTTCGAGTTTTTTTAAAAGACAAAACAAATTTTAATTGAACACCCTGTATTTTATAATTTTTTGATAGGTCTTTCAATTCTAAACAATAATGTTCTTTTTATTTTTTTCCTTAAGTTAAAAATAACATTTTCCTTAAGACAATTTTAAAATAATAAAAAAATAAAAAACTTGAGAAGGCTAATTTATGTTTTGAAAACTGAATTTCTCAAGATCATCTGAATGTTTAAATAATAATAAGTATAACAAAAAAATGTAAATTTATGTAAAATATTTTTTTAAAAATCTGTTTAATTTTGTAATTAATCATGCATCAAAAATTCCACTAGTTGAAACTTTTTTCTATCTTTAATAATAAAAAGTAAGCAATGGTGGATAACTTGGAACACCCTGTATACAGGGTGTTTGTAAATAAACCCCCCCCTTTCCAAACTTTTGAATGGAATAAGATATCGACTTCGGGTAAAAAGGGGGTTTAATAAGACAATTTTTTGACAAATTTGGAGTCATTAGCGTGTTTGTGACATGTACCTAATTTTGAGTTTTCATACCTTTGACAGTGGGAAAGGAGAATTATAGAAATCAGTTGAATGGCTTGGTCGAGTTAATACCCTGAGAGTTTCTTGTTCTTGTATTGAGACACCACACACATGCACAGATAGAAGTTTTCCGAAAAATTTATGTATGGTCTTTGATGGCTTAATGAAAGCGCGTTTGCGTACAGAGCAAGAGATTCCGGGTTCGAGTCCCGGCCGAGGACAAAAACTATTTTCTGATTTTTTTTTCTTTAATTTCAGGTTATTTATCGTTACATACATAGTACACATTAAATTGTCTCCACAATGGGACACCCTGTATAAAGCATTCCTTGATGCATTTGTTGCAGGTAGACGGTCAGATTCACTCTTCTTCCTCAACCATTGCCGTAGCTTCTGAGGCACATACTCAGAGCAGTAGTGAATCAACGATAAGTAAAGATAAAGAATTTACAGGAATTAATAAGAAAAATAGCAGTAGAAAGAAGGTTCCTAAAAATGGTGTCGTTTTGGTACATACTCAGAGGATACCTGCTAATACGAAGGTATAGAAATCAACGAGGTCGAAAAAATACGTCCTTGTTAGTAATAAAATTAGAATAAGAACTGAGACACAGTCCCGCCGAATAAAATATGTTGTAAATACGACAGAAATATTTAGTCTCCGCATTAAAACGAAAAGAGAGTGCGTTGTTGCCAACATACTATGCGTCCGGTTAAGGGAGGTTTTAGAATATTTTAACCAAAAAAAAATTGTCCGCGTCCGGTTATTCGTGTGTCCGGTTATAGGAGTGAATTCCGCAAGGAGAGGTTTCACTGTATGTGTATGTCTGGCCGTACCACGATAGCTCCTAAACCGCTAAACCGATCTATTTGTTTTCCATTTAATTTGTCAAATTCACTGAAGAATTATTACTGATTATTTTAAACTTTTTTAGAGCATCCTACTAGGGGACATCGATGATGATGGATGCATTGAAATGGTACTAAGTTTAACAGATAGGGTGGTTAGATCTTATCGTTGGATACCGAACGGCGAAGTTTTGCTCGAAGAGGATGAAATTACTGCCAAATGCAGTCCTGCCCATCAGTTATCTGGTAATATATTTCGAATATTCTTGCTAGGACATTCTCAGACTTAGACATTATTAGTCTTTTAGTATGTTTTCAGCGCATTTTTAGGACTTTTTGTGTCCTTGGGCCATTCTTCATTGTTTTTTTTAAATTTTAAACCACGTGTATCAAAATAACCTAGTACTTCCACTCAAAAATTAATTTGTGTAAAGTGCCTTTTCATTTTTATGATCTAAAGATACATCTATTAATGGGCTGCTATTTACAATACTCTGATTTATTTAATACAGTGAGAAGACCTTCACCTTTAGGAGTTATTTTATTTACAACTGCATAAAAATATTTTTTTACTGATTGGTTTAGACGTTTAATATCCACCCATGTGGGGAGCTCCGGAGGGTTAAAGTGCCAATTAATCTCTTTATGATGAAATTTGTTCCTGATCGAGTTCTTTAAAAGCGTCTTTAAAAGGTCTTTGTCTGCCCCACATAAATTAGTTCCATTGTCCGAATAAATTTGAGTTGGATATCCTCTCCTTGTAATGATTCTACAAAGTGCTAAAATCATTGAGTCTGTTGGCAATTAATATGCGATTTCTAGGTGTAGTATAGCTCTTGTGTTAAGGCATGTGAAAAGAATCATCTTTTATAATAACTATCACGTTAAGTGGTCCACGCCTGAAATGGTAAACTCTGATATAGGATTTCAATCGATAAACAGCTTTGTTTCTAAGTCTTCTCAAGTCTCTCTCAGGACTATTCTACCCTTTTCAAGAAAACTGTAGGCATTTTTAATACATGTCCTAACCTTGTTAAAGGATTTACAGATTTTCGAAAAGGTTTTTTTCTTTTTTTATATCTTGTTTTCTGTGTTGCACTTTTCCATGGTAAACTTTTTTAATTATGCCCTTGGGGCCACACATTTCTTGTCAGATTTTCGTCAATGATGATTACTCAATAAACCACTCATTATGCCAAGATTTCCATGGCGTTGCTAGAAATACAAATGTACAAATTTTGTGTCAGTTTTGACCCTCTTCACCCCACGTAAATTAGTTCCATTATCCGAATAAATTTCAGTTGGACACCCTCGTCTTGAAATCATTCTATGAAATGCTAATATCACTGAGTCTGTTGTTAATCAATAAGTAACTTCTATGTGTACAGCTCGTGTGTAAAGGCAGGTGAAGAGTATCACCATATCTTTTTTAATAACTGAAGTGGTCCAAATTAATATATAAAAAAGAAATAAATTATAATAAGTAGCTCAATGTGGCTTAATAGCATAAAGGCATTCTATTCAACGAAATCAAAAAGTTTTACGATTATTTCTTTAGTGAAAACGTACCTGTAGACGTCAAAAATGGTTTTAAATACGTTTTTAACACTTTATGGTGAAATATCAAAAAATTAAAGAAGATTCTAAAATTCTTTTCGATTTTAGGAAGATTTGTAGCCTTAAACAAATGGGAATGTGCAAATCAAATAGGATCCATAACTTTACATCACTCTCGTGATGGTAAACCTTCAATACTAGTGGCTCAACCTGGTGGTACTTTTATGAGAATTAAATGTCAGGATGTGCCAGTTCATTTGGATGCAGATGAGTCAAACAAAAGGTAAGGTTAAAGTGGCAAATTTAAAATGGTTGTCACCCGTCTGTGATTTTAATTTGACATTCGTTTTCTGGTTTAAAAAGACCAAATGCTTGTCAATCGCTGTTTTTATTTATTTATGCTGGGCTATCAAAACGGACGGGCCTGATTTTTGAAGTGTAAACTTCTTTAGGCGCGTTTAGCAGTTTTTGTGGGTAGTGAATACAACTGAGCCATCAGGCTCGGCTATGTAACGCTCATTCGGGTGAAATCGGCTCGAGTCGACTAACTGTGAGAAACATTCAGCGAGCGATATGATGATGCAGATGAGGGCCAGTACAGAGAAGAGTTCGGTTCGGTCCGCTTTGCAGAATATGTTATGGGCCAGTATTACTAATTTTGCCTTGTTGAAGTTTACACTTCTGCCGTGTGTTCTTAAGCACACACAATTTTTGAAGTGTAAATTTCTTTAAGCGCGTTTAGCAGTTTTTGTGGGTAGTGAATTGAACTGAGCCGTCAGGCTCGGCTATGTAACGCTCATTCGGGTGAAATCGGCTCGAGTCGACTGAGAGAAACATTCAGCGAGCGATATGATGATGCAGATGAGGGCCAGTACAGAGAAGAGTTCGGTTCGGTCCGCTTTGCAGAATATGTTATGGGCCAGTATTAATAATTTCGCCTTGTTGAAGTTTACACTTCTGCCGTGTATTCTTAAGCACACACAATTTTTGAAGTGTAAATTTCTTTAAGCGCGTTTGGCAGTTTTTGTGGGTAGTGAATACAACTGAGCCATCAGGCTCGGCTATGTAACGCTCATTCGGTTGAAATCGGCTCGAGTCGACTAGCTGTAAGAAACATTCAGCGAGCGATATGATGATGCAGATGAAGGCCAGTATACAGAAGAGTTCGGTTCGGTCCGCTTGGCAGAATATGTTATGGGCCAGTATTATTAATTTCACCTTATTGAAGTTTACACTTCTGCCGTGTGTTCTTAAGCACACACAATTTTTGAAGTGTAAATTTCTTTAAGCGCGTTTAGCAGTTTTTGTGGGTAGTGAATTGAACTGAGCCGTCAGGCTCGGCTATGTAACGCTCATTCGGGTGAAATCGGCTCGAGTCGACTGTGAAAAACATTCAGCGAGCGATATGATGATGCAGATGAGGGCCAGTACAGAGAAGAGTTCGGTTCGGTCCGCTTTGCAGAATATGTTATGGGCCAGTATTATTAATTTCGCCTTATTGAAGTTTACTTTTCTGCCGTGTGTTCTTAAGCACACACAATTTTTGAAGTGTAAATTTCTTTAAGCGCGTTTAGCAGTTTTTGTGAGTAGTGAATTGAACTGAGCCGTCAGACTCCGCTATGTAACGCTCATTCGGGTGAAATCGGCTCGAGTCGACTAACTGTGAGAAACATTCAGCGAGCGATATGATGATGCAGATGAGGGCCAGTACATAGAAGAGTTCGGTTCGGCCTGCTTTGCAGAATATGTTATGGGCCAGTATTAATAATTTCGCCTTGTTGAAGTTTACACTTCTGCCGTGTGTTCTTAAGCACACACAATTTTTGAAGTGTAAATTTCTTTAAGCGCGTTTAGCAGTTTTTGTGGGTAGTGAATTGAACTGAGCCATCAGGCTCGGCTATGTAACGCTCATTCGGGTGAAATCGGCTCGCGTCGACTAACTGTGAGAAACATTCAGCGAGCGATATGATGATGCAGATGAGGGCCAGTACAGAGAAGAGTTCGGTTCGGTCTGCTTTGCAGAATATGTTATGGGCCAGTATTAATAATTTCGCCTTGTTGAAGTTTACACTTCTGCCGTGTGTTCTTAAGCACACACAATTTTTGAAGTGTAAATTTCTTTAAGCGCGTTTTGCAGTTTTTGTGAGTAGTGAATTGAACTGAGCCGTCAGACTCCGCTATGTAACGCTCATTCGGGTGAAATCGGCTCGAGTCGACTAACTGTGAGAAACATTCAGCGAGCGATATGATGATGCAGATGAGGGCCAGTACAGAGAAGAGTTCGGTTCGATCCGCTTTGCAGAATATGTTATGGGCCAGTATTACTAATTTCACCTTGTTGAAGTTTACACTTCTGCCGTGTGTTTTTAAGCACACACAATTTTTGAAGTGTAAATTTCTTTAAGCGCGTTTAGCAGTTTTTGTGGGTAGTGAATTGAACTGAGCCGTCAGGCTCGGCTATGTAACGCTCATTCGGGTGAAATCGGCTCGAGTCGACTAACTGTGAGAAACATTCAGCGAGAGATATGATGATGCAGATGAGGGCCAGTACAGAGAAGAGTTCGGTTCGGTCCGCTTTGCAGAATATGTTATGGGCCAGTATTACTAATTTCGCCTTGTTGAAGTTTGCACTTCTGCCGTGTGTTCTTAAGCACACACAATTTTTGTAGTGTAAATTTCTTTAAGCGCGTTTAGCAGTTTTTGTGGGTAGTGAATTGAACTGGGCCGTCAGGCTCGGCTATGTAACGCTCATTCGGGTGAAGTCGGCTCGAGTCGACTAATTGTGAGAAACATTCAGCGAGCGATATGATGATGCAGATGAGGGCCAGTACAGAGAAGAGTTCGGTTCGGTCCGCTTTGCAGAATATGTTATGGGCCAGTATTATTAATTTCGCCTTGTTGAAGTTTACACTTCTGCCGTGTGGTCTTAAGCACACACAATATTTTTTTTTGTTGATGGTCACGTCACGACACAGCTGATTGTCTTTAAAATATTGAAGTTGGAATGACGGTACATGAATATTTGATTTTTGTTAAATAAAGCCGGTTTTGAGATTGTTTTTACTATATTTTGTGTGTATAGTAATCCTTAATTTTTCAGAGCTGCTTCATTAGCTCACACAAAAATTAATTTTAAAGCAGAAGCACACTTTCTTCCTGACGCAAATAATAATTTGTCGGACCTTCAAAAAGGAGTCTTTCAACACAAAACTTTTATCGTTTTCGAAATCATCATGTTACATTTACTTTTATCCAGGACAACCTGTTCAGAATGATATTTTCTTTTTAGTACGGATACAGAAAATCTTTTGGGTGCGATTGTAGACTACCAGTTTTTGGGAATATCCAGAATGCGAAACCAAAACATTTCCACAGAGATTCTAGGGGATTTCAAATCGCCTCACATAGACGGTGACAATGGTTCTTCTAAGAAGAACCCTTACGCTATTGCCACGTTGGATGGAACCATAATGTTGGTACAAGACGAAGTAATATTATGGTAAGGAAAATACTAAACTTTTGCTTATCCTACACAGGGTGTCCTAGAACTAATAATACAAAGCAAAACTCTAAAATCTTTAGGCTAAAATAAGATTTGGTTACACTTATCACACATTCCAAAAGTTGATAATTACCCAAAACCTTACTTTACTAGTTTCCGCGGATCTCCAAGGGTGAAATTTTTTTCGTTTGTACTAAAAGTTCTTCTTTGGCGCTATTTTTTTGTTATATGTACAGTCGGGGACTTAATAAATGGCCGCTGCCGTTTTCAGAAGAGCTTGGATGAGAATCCCAATACCGGGCGAGGTTTATGAATGAATGAATTATTGCACTCGTATCGCGCGCTTTTTTTTCCTCGACTCCACGTCGATCGGCTTTCGCTGTGCACTTTTGTGCAATGCAATTTTTGCTATTAAAATTAATAACTATTTGGAATATTGGCCGATAAACGGGCGAAGCCATACACGTTTTTTGGATACACACATTTCTTTTTTTAGCTGATTTCTTGTTTATTAGCATAGAATGTGTGTATTCTGGCGGGATTAATACAGACTTTTTGTTTAAAGACTAATCAAACCTTGTAGAGATATTTTTAATTAATACCTGCTTTTTTAATTGTTTAACACCGGAAACGAAAGGTTTCGAAAAAATCCAAAAACAAAAAACGGGAAAACGGGAAAACGAAAAACCGGAAAATGAAAATGAAAATGAAAATGAAAATGAAAATGAAAATGAAAATGAAAATGAAAATGAAAATGAAAATGAAAATGAAAATGAAAATGAAAATGAAAATGAAAATGAAAATGAAAATGAAAATGAAAATGAAAATGAAAATGAAAATGAAAATGAAAATGAAAATGAAAATGAAAATGAAAATGAAAATGAAAATGAAAATGAAAATGAAAATGAAAATGAAAATGAAAATGAAAATGAAAATGAAAATGAAAATGAAAATGAAAATGAAAATGAAAATGAAAATGAAAATGAAAATGAAAATGAAAATGAAAATGAAAATGAAAATGAAAATGAAAATGAAAATGAAAATGAAAATGAAAATGAAAATGAAAATGAAAATGAAAATGAAAATGAAAATGAAAATGAAAATGAAAATGAAAATGAAAATGAAAATGAAAATGAAAATGAAAATGAAAATGAAAATGAAAATGAAAATGAAAATGAAAATGAAAATGAAAATGAAAATGAAAATGAAAATGAAAATGAAAATGAAAATGAAAATGAAAATGAAAATGAAAATGAAAATGAAAATGAAAATGAAAATGAAAATGAAAATGAAAATGAAAATGAAAATGAAAATGAAAATGAAAATGAAAATGAAAATGAAAATGAAAATGAAAATGAAAATGAAAATGAAAATGAAAATGAAAATGAAAATGAAAATGAAAATGAAAATGAAAATGAAAATGAAAATGAAAATGAAAATGAAAATGAAAATGAAAATGAAAATGAAAATGAAAATGAAAATGAAAATGAAAATGAAAATGAAAATGAAAATGAAAATGAAAATGAAAATGAAAATGAAAATGAAAATGAAAATGAAAATGAAAATGAAAATGAAAATGAAAATGAAAATGAAAATGAAAATGAAAATGAAAATGAAAATGAAAATGAAAATGAAAATGAAAATGAAAATGAAAATGAAAATGAAAATGAAAATGAAAATGAAAATGAAAATGAAAATGAAAATGAAAATGAAAATGAAAATGAAAATGAAAATGAAAATGAAAATGAAAATGAAAATGAAAATGAAAATGAAAATGAAAATGAAAATGAAAATGAAAATGAAAATGAAAATGAAAATGAAAATGAAAATGAAAATGAAAATGAAAATGAAAATGAAAATGAAAATGAAAATGAAAATGAAAATGAAAATGAAAATGAAAATGAAAATGAAAATGAAAATGAAAATGAAAATGAAAATGAAAATGAAAATGAAAATGAAAATGAAAATGAAAATGAAAATGAAAATGAAAATGAAAATGAAAATGAAAATGAAAATGAAAATGAAAATGAAAATGAAAATGAAAATGAAAATGAAAATGAAAATGAAAATGAAAATGAAAATGAAAATGAAAATGAAAATGAAAATGAAAATGAAAATGAAAATGAAAATGAAAATGAAAATGAAAATGAAAATGAAAATGAAAATGAAAATGAAAATGAAAATGAAAATGAAAATGAAAACGGAAAACGGGCAAACAGGTAAACGGGTAAATGAGTAAACAGGTAAACGGGTCAATAGGCAAACGGGCAATCGGGTAAACGGGCAAACCAGTAAACGGGCAAACGGATAAACAGGTAAACGGGCAAACAGGTAAATGGGTAAAAGGGCAAACGGGCAAACGGGAAAAACGGAAAACAGATAACAGGTAAACGGAAAAACCGTTACATACATATAAATATTTTTAGTTAAAAGAATAAAAAACTGAATCAAAGTTAAGACAAAATACAATTATAAAAATACAATTGTAAACGGGCAAACATGCAAAGCGGTAAACGGGCAAACAAGTAAACGGGAAAACGGGCAAACCAGTAAACGGGCAAACGGGTAAACCGGAAAACCGAAAAAAGGTAAAACGGAAAAACCGTTACATACATATAAATATTTTTAGAAGTTTAAAGTTAAAAGAATAAAAAACTGCAAAGTTAAGACAAAATACAATTATAAAAGGTAAAAACATACATAATACCCTTCAAAGATGCTCATTTATTCTTGTGTTGCGAACATGTTTTAATAATTTTTTTTAATCACTGAAAAAGCAAATAAACATGCAAAAATGTTTTTCTAGGAAATTTTTTGTCTTCAACTTATGTTTAAAACTTTTTTTTTAAACGTACAGTAACCAAGTAATTTTAAAAATACCCTTTTTATGCACACTAAATCCAAGATGGCGGCGGGAGCCGGCCGCCCCCAAGGTCAACAACATATTTCAAAATCGCGACTACACCACCTTATGCAGACTAAAATTCTATAATGACTGGACTATTTAGCTACCCCCAAAAATAGTGTTCTTGTGCATCCAGAAGTCGGGGTAGTTACACATTTAAAACAATTCAAATCTTAAAGTAAAGACCGTCTTCACAGCTGTTTTCGAATCGCCCTTACTCAAATAACCAATTTTTGCTTGTATTTATTTTTTTAGCTTTACACTTTTAAAACTTACCATTTTAAAAATAGCTATTAGCATTTGTGTTACTCTATGTAAGTATGTAATAAAAAATATAACAATAAATTAAAATCACTATTATGTGTATTTTTTTAACCGAACATTCAAACGGACTACAGACCAAAGCTAATTTTTTCCGCAATTATGTGTATTTTTTTAACCGAACATTCAAACGGAATACAGACCGAAACCAAATTTGTCATGATTGAATTTAAGCCAGGAATGCGAATAAATTATGTGTTAAACGAGGCGCCACGAAATCCGGTAAATAACCTCGGCTGGTATTGGGATTCTTATCCAAGCTCTTCTGAAAACGGCAGCGGCCATTTATTAAGTCCCCGACTGTACAAAAAAATTTTTTGCCTGCAATTTTTTTTCTAGTAGCTTTCGGTAGGATGCAATTTTTTTTTTTATAATTTATTTTCAAAACAATATTTTTACGTAAAACTTCGGCAACCGCGCCATTTATATCAATTGATTATTCTTTTGTTTTTTAATACAGGGCAATTGCAGTTGACCACCAAATTTTCGCTCTGACAAAACTTGATGTAACTGGTGACGGTGCAGACGATATTGTGGTTTGTTCTTGGGATGGACAAACTTACATTCTCGATCAAGAAAAGAATTCTGTTAGGTAAACTTCATATCATAATTTTTGAGATAACTTTTTGACAGTTATCAGCTGTTTACCATAACAAATAGCATAGGCCAACGAAAAAAAGTTGTAAAAAGTTGTCTCAAAAATAATGAGATGATGAAAATAATGAAAAGGCTGGGTCTTGGGTCGAGATGGTCCCATTTAAAAATGAACAAAATCCACCGAACACAAACCAAAAAAAGGGTGGGGATAGATTTCAAAAATTAGAGTTTATGTGAAAATATGGCGTGTGTGATATCAAACGATAGGTAATTGAGTCTGGAGTTAAACAAAATACATTTTAATTTATTTAAAAAAAAGGGTGGGGGTATATTTCAAAAATTAGAGTTTAAGTGAAAATATGGCGTGTGTGATATCAAACGAAAGGTAATTGAGTCCGGAGTTTAACAAAATACATTTTAGTTTTTGTTTTTTTAAGGGTGGGGGTGGATTTCAAAAATTTCAGTTTAAGTCAAAACATGGCTTGCTTGTGTGGTATCAAACAAAAGGTAATTTAGTGTGGAGTTGAATAAAATATATTTCAGTTTTTAGTTATATTAGCTCACACGTACACTATAACTATAGTACCTAGTGTGAGCTTAGGGGCCCATATATTGGCAGAGTATTTTTTTGTTGCCCTTGGGTAAGTTAATGCCCATAAAAAAATAGGGGATAGTGGGGCAGGTTGAAACACGGAAGTTGAACCGTGTCGCCATATGGAGCTTATGAGACTGCTTACCCAAAAAATCTCTAAATAACATTTTTGTGCACTCAAAGTGTGATTTTATCACATCTATATAACCACACGATACTGTAAATTAATGCTTTTCTTCGTAAAATATAATATGTAAAATACGAATTTTCAAAGCTTTGCCATATCAGAGAACATATAGTCCAGGTATTTCTTCGATGGCCATATGGAGCTTATGGGACTCCTTACCCAAAAAATCGCTGTTGGTGTTTAAGGTTTGAGGTAGAGCCGCGGGACTGTAAGCGCGCTGGTCGTTTTATAAAATCTGGGTGTAAAAATCCTTAAAAGGACGATGTAAAAATATTAATTTTTCCTAGCCACACAAAGACAATATAGAGGATTGGCACTCACCTTTTTAGTTGTTTCCGTCGTCCAGAGGAGCTCCTCTCGCTGGCCCAGTCGTTGCAGTCGATCCACACTAGAATCACTTGTTTGTGTAATGGTTTAGTTTGATTTTCTAAGAATGTTATTGGATTTTTTGGTTAATAGAATTTATCACCATGCTGCGTGGTGATCTCGATAGAATACGACAGACGAATCTTTTTTGGTTACGCCTT
This sequence comes from Aspidapion aeneum, assembly GCA_963576565.1. Taxonomy (NCBI): domain Eukaryota; kingdom Metazoa; phylum Arthropoda; class Insecta; order Coleoptera; family Brentidae; genus Aspidapion; species Aspidapion aeneum. The sequence continues at coordinate 3,526,927 of OY755043.1, read as the reverse complement.
TTTGCGCAGATTCATTTTTCGTAGATGGCGCTGGCGTTTTGCTTGTGCCAATCAAATTGAAATTGTGTGGGTTTTCCGAAGACGGGAATTTGGCGCAAAATTTGAATTTAAAATTAAAGTTGCACGAACAATCGCTAATTGATGTTTTTTCGATTTTCAACTCAAAGTGTAATTTTATTGCATCTCTACGGCCACATGATACTGTAACTTGGTGTTTTCGTTCGTAGAATGTATAGTTTGTGAAATATGAATTTTCAAAGTTTCGTCATATATATAAAGTTCAAAATTTATTAAATGACGTATTTCCACATTTCAACTCAAAGTATGGTTTTATCGCAACTATATAACCTCACTATATTTTAACACCGTCATTTATTGAAAAATATTAAAAATATTGAAAGTACTAAATGTCGGAATTACAATATGTCGAAATAAAAAATTTTTCAAACAAGTTTTGTGGCTAATCGGGTAAAAATGAGTTTATGTTTCTCTCATATTTTTCCGTGGGTCGCTTGAAAGCTTAACCTCACGGGGGTCTAATATCTAAAGGACACCTAATAAGTGTTAACTGTCAACACTTATTAGGTGTCCATTAGATCTTGGACCCCCGTGAGGTTAAGCTTTCAAACTACCCACGGAAAAATATGAGTTTTCACGTTTGTTAGTATTATTTGGCTTAAAAATTCCGCTGATTGACGCTCACGCGTCTGATGGCGCTAATTAGCGTTGATCTGGCCTGAAAGACAAAAGAGCTGTGCAGGGCACGGATGATTTGTTTCTTTTAATTTGCAATCGATCTTTTCATTGATCGATATGTATAGAAGTTTATTTTCGCCTACTCTTGTTCTAGTTTCTCTCGTATCTCGGTAGATGGCGCTTCTAACTTCGCAAGGGTGTCACATTGACCAAGCAGTGTTCTGAGGAGTCGCATAAAGACGAAACAGTTAACTGTCAACATTTATTAGGTGTCCATATTAGATCTTGGACCCCCGTGATGTTAAGCTTGCAAGGTACCCACGGAAAAATATGAGAGAAACAAAAACTCCTTTTTACCCGATAAGCTACGAAATGATTTTTAAATTCACGGGTGCTAAATTTTACGTTTAAAAAATTTTTTAAATTACAAAATATCGATAATACAAAATGTCAAAAAATACTAAAAAGAGAAAATTAAAACCTCACTTCACCTGGTTAGGTTGGTATACGGAAAAGAATAAAAACCTATTCTGGTAAGATTATTATAACAAAAAACAACCTGCCCCCCAAAATTTCGCTAACCGACTATAATCTGAATCTCAACCAGGGCCATCAAAATGGACGGGCCACGATCCTCCACTTTGTTGACGTCACATCCGGGGCTGATTTTTTTTGATGGTCTCTTTACGACATAGCTGATTGTCTTTAAAATATTGAAGTTGGAATGACGTTTCATGGATATTTGATTTTTTTTTAATCAAGCCCTTTTTGAGATTGTTTTTACTTTATTCTGGCAGAACAATTTTTTTTTAATGTATAGTAAGCCCTAATTTTTCATAGCCGCTTCATTAGCTCACACAAAAATTAAGTTTAAAGCAGAAGCGAATGTGACAATTACATATGACAAAGTCAAATACATGTCAGATATAACAGTTGGCATGTGGTACATGGCGGGTAATTTGAATTCAAAATAAGGAATGCTAAATCTTGAAGATTTTAACCTTTTAATCATGTTGTTTCCTTACAAACCTTTGGTGGAATATCGGGATGGTGTCTGAGAATATTTCACTGAAATTTTGCGGAAATCTGTAGTGCCATTTTGAAAATATCATAAAAAAACGTCTGACCTCCCATAAGACCCAATGTAAAATTCAGCCCCGGGAGAACAGCTGACTTTTTCAGGGTCGTGGCCTCTATTTTTGTGTTGGCCTTGTCTCAACTTAAAGAATCTTCAAGCGTTTACAGTCGTCAATATTGTTTGACAGATTTCACTTAGAGGAACCTGTCAGAGCCTTCCACAGCGGTTGGTATAATTTGGAGAAAAACGAACCTGCCGTCACTGCCATGATATATGTAACTTTCAAAAATACAGTAAGTCACATAATTATGTATTTTTACCTTCCTAGCCCGCGCAGCAATGGCTAGAGAAGGTATTGTTTTCGACAAACAAATATTTTTTGAGATACTTGTAATGCCAAAAATGTGTTGTTTTAAGTTTTTCATATACAGGGTGTCCCAAATTGGGCACTTTTAGGGGGTTTAAGGTACTTCTAGGGGAGACTGAGAAAAACTGACCACGCATTGCGAGGCTCAAATTTCAAGGGAAGACTTATAGTGAAAACGGCATTTTGAAATATCGTCTCGTCTTTGAGCTACGGGGGCTTTTTGAAAAGTCTGCATTTTGAAGGGGGTCTATAACTTCGTTATTAGTGGAAATTTTGATTTAGAGTAAATTGCAGTTTTATAGACTTTGTTACGAGGAATTCACCCGCTAAATTATATTTTAACTGTCACTTTTAGTTTTTGAGATATGACATAAAGTTGCATTTTTTCTTATGGAATGGCCTATATTTTAATTAATTTTCGAATTCGCCATTGTATTCTTTTCAAAATGATGTATCATATGTCATAGTTTCATTGAGCGGTTTAGGAGATATTCAGCTTTTTCACTTATTTCTAGTACGCTATGATTTCCTGCTGAGGCAGGTCAAGGCACTCCAGTATTTTTATTATTTTACACAGTCAAAAATATAGTAAGCCTGGTTTGGAAAAATTATAATTCAGCTGACTGCCCTCAAAGCCTAGTTATAAAAAGTAACAAAAATGATACATATTTCAAAATAAAATTAAAACGCTTTTGTGCAAAATAATTTCATATCAAAGCGTAATGTCAAATTGTTTAAACAATTGAAAACAATGACAAAACGCCAAGACGCAAGGCCAACTTGATTTGCATAGTATAAGGCAACAAAACTATAGGAGCATTGAAGTAGCATTTGACCGCAAGGCTTTCACGTCAATGGCGCATGACGTCATTCAACGCACACTAGACAAAAATAAAAAACTTAAATTATCTCCGAAACCGCTCAATCAAACTATGACATATGATACATCATTTTGAAAAGAATTCAATGACGAATTCGAAAATTAATTAAAATATAGGCCCTTCCATAAGAAAAAATGCAACTTTATATCATATCTCAAAAACTAAAAGTGACAGTTAAAATTTAATTTAGCGGGTGAATTCCTCGTGACAAAGTCTATAAAATTTCAATTTACTCTAAATCAGAATTTCCACTAATAACGAAGTCCCCCTCCAAAATGCAGACTTTTCAAAAAGCCCCCGTAGCTCAAAGACGAGACGATATTTCAAAATGCCGTTTTCACTTATAAGTCTTCCCTTGAAATTTGAGCCTCGCAATGCGTGGTCAGTTTTTCTCTGTCTCCCCTAGAAGTACCTTAAACCCTGTAAAAGTGTCCAATTTGGGACACCCTGTACAACTGGAATAAAACAGTAGACAGAGAACTTTTAAAGACTGTATTGTGTGCACCTTGCCTTGGATCGTCGCTAAGGCTAATCCGTCCACGCTTGAATTCTCAATATCACCGAAAAACTGTCGACTGATGTGGTGCTTCATTTTGTCCGTAACACAATAGCTCCTAAACCCCTAAACCGATTTTCATAAATTTTTTAGATAAAAAACTGTTCGACACTCTAACGAACTGATTAGATTTTGGTCAAAATTCGTTGATGCTAATGACAGTTTTTTGACAATATTTTTTTTTTAATGCTAATTTTTTAAAGGAGCATTGCATCAATATGCGGTTTTCGGAATATAGTGAACTACAATTTGCTCAATAATTTGAGTTATAACCAAAAACTTTGTAGGAGCTTTAGTTTCCCAAATATTTACAAAAAACTGTTTTCAAGGCTGATTACACTGGTCGGCATAAAAATCGACCCTGACACCATTCTTGCCGATTCGTATGTAAAATGACCTCCTGAATCCAAATATGAACTCCGTTTTTCTCCATCACCCCCCATTTTTGGGGGAGACCCCCCTACCTATTTTTACTGCTTTTCGATAGTTTGGTGGGGCGAAAGGATTTTTTTTCGCCTTAACATCATTATTTTTGAGAGACTGGAGAGTTTAATGTTCTCAAACATTAATATTTATAGCAAGGTGGTAAGCCATTTGTTTTTGGCGGGAGGGGGGGGGGGGGTTGCATAAATGGTAAATGAGTATTTTCTAATTATTTTTATAAAATTTTAGCTGCCAGCAGCTTAACGGTAAAGGTAAGAAATGTTATAGCAAAGTATAAAGCAACATATTAGTATATAAAAGTATATATACAGAAACCACTGGCGTATACAAAAAATCGCCTTGGAGGGGTTTAGAAATTTTTTCCACTTTTATTTATTAACATATTAAAAAGTAGGAAAATAAATAGTTTTAACATAATCTATTTTTAGATTCTTGGGGGAGGCTTTCGCCCCCAAGCCCCTCTCCCCCCTTGTATACGCTCATGCAGAAACTATAATAAAAAATATAAAAAAATATTGTTGCTTTATTTGTGAATGGAACAGCCGAGCGCGGGACAAACATTACAATGTTCGGAACTGGCCTTTGCGAGAATGATTTTCTCCCGGGCAGAAAAATGTCGCCAACGATCCTTATTAGTTCCGCAAGATAATATTTACTTGCCGCCTTTGCACATCAAACTTGGATTGATCAAACAGTTTGTAAAAGCACTGGACAAAACAGGCGACGCATTCATATTTTTGAAAACTAAATGTCCTCGTCTTAGTGAGGCTAAAATCAAGGAAGTTGTTTTTGTGGGGCCCCAGATTGGACAAATTTTTCAAGATTCGACGTTTATTGAACACCTGAATCAAAAAGAAAAACGAGCAAGGTTTGCATTCCAAAACGTGTGTAAGAACTTTTTGGGTAACCATAAAAGTGATGATTATGTCGCTCAGGTCGAGGAATTTCTCTTAGCGTACAAGGCCATGGGATGTCCCTTAAAGTGCACTTCCTGCACTGGCATCTGGACTTCTTTCCTGAAAATTTAGGAGCAGTCTCGGATGAATACGGGGAACGGTTTTATCAGAACATCGCTAAGTTGCAAAAGAGGTTTTCAGGGAAGTGAAATGCAAGCCTGTTGGCGGAGTACTGCTGGTTTTTGAAACGGGAGGGTTGTTTCTCAGGGCATAAAAGGAAAGCAAGCACCAAGTGAAGGTACGAAAGTTCTTATTTATCAGTGGCGCACCCAGGAATATGTTTTGGGGGCCCGACGCCTCTATAGCCTCATGATGTCGAATTTTTAATGAAATATGTGGAATATATGTAACAAATCTTAGGCTTGGGGGGGGGCGGGCTCCAAGGCCCCCCCCCTGGGTGCACCCATGTATTCATTATTGTTTGAAACTAAAATAACTCTCTTTATACTTAAAACTTTAAATTTATGTCGATAATATTATAATTATTAACGAAAAATGATAAAAATAGGTAAAAGGACTGCGCCCTCAAAAATGGTGGGTGGTAGAAGAAAACGCAAGCTATATTTGGATTCAGGGCGTCGCACACAGGCGGATTTCACGAAAAAGCTGGTCAAAACCTAAGATCCATTTACAGCCCCCTAAAATTGCATATAGTCATTAAAAAATATATGATTTATTGTTTAAGAAAGATAAAGAAGAAAAATTCTTTAAGGACCCCGCACAAAAAAATAAAATTTGGAACTTTACTAATTAATTAAAATGCTTCCTAAAAAATCGTTGAAACCAGAATTTTGGCTTTATAAATTTATACAAGATATTGCAATATTTGATTTTAATAATTGCATAGCTCCACGAAAAAATGTTTTAACCAGCATGTAGGTATGTAAAATTCGCAATTGCATCAAACAATGTGATATTTTTGCAAAAACAAGTTAATTGAACATTTTCTGTTTTTTCCGACTTTCGTTGTAAATAAAGTATATTGTCTAGCAAGAAAAATACTCTGCCAATATCTGGGCCCCTAAGCTCACACAGTGTACTATAGTTATAGTGTACGTGTGAGCTAATATAACTAAAAAATTAAATAAATTTTATTCAACTTCAGACTCAATTACCTTTCGTTTGATACCACACAAGCCATATTTTGATTTGAACTCTAATTTTGAAAAAAAATACCCACACTCTTTTTAAAAAAATATATAAAGTGTATTTTGTTTAACTCCAGACTCAATTACCTTTCGTTTGATATGACACACGCCATATTTTCCCTTAAAATCTAATTTTTCAAATCTACTCCCATCCTTTTTTTTTAAATAAACTAAAATGTATTCTGTAGGACTTAATTACCTTTCGTTTGATGTCACACACGCCATATTTTCACATATACTCTATTTTTTTTAATCTACCCCCACCCTTTTATTTGGCTTGCGCCGAACAGATATACACACACCTAAATACACCACACAGACACACACGGACAGACGTCACGATAAAATTGCTAAGATACAATACACCAAAATAACATATTTTCAGTATTATCCCAATTTTTTTTGTTGTCGAAAATAATACCTTTTCTAGCCATTGCTGCGCGAGCTAGGAAGCTAAAAATGAAATCAGCATACATGTGACATAATAATTATACTTTTGGTTTACGAAAACCATTGTTATTAAAGCTAAGAAAACTTATTTATTAATTTACGCATATTATGTCCGTATTTCTTACTGGACAATTTTCTATATACACAAAAAGAAATTTTAACTTTTTTACTCGATCCGCATCACTCCGCAGCTGAAACTGACTTTGTTACTTAGAAAACATATGCATGCACTTAATAGGACCAAAAATGTCAATAAAGATGGATGAAGTTGAAACATTTAGTCAAATTCTATTTCAGAAAATGAAAATTTAAAAAGTTTTCTGGAACGGTTGCTTTAAACTGGTTTAAAATATTACCAATAAAATAAAAAACAATGTTAAATATGTACAATAAATAGCTACATACCTCCAGATTCAAAATCCATGTTCAAAAAAATTATTTTTGATAATAGGCGCAAGTTTTAAAAGGACTTTTTAACCATCAACTTTTGTAAATTTAAGTAACGCAAATAACATAAAAAAATAAATGGAAGTTTCATCGGTCATTACTATGGCAATTGTTTTTCAAATTAGGCGTGACATGGTCACGGCCTAGCATGATCATCAGTGATTGCACTAATAGCAATTTTACAATTAAACAGGGCTTTTTAGTCGTCTTACATATGAATCAACGGAAATAATGCCAGGGCTCAAGAATTTTTTTTTGCAGAGCAGTGTTATCATAGCTTCAATTGAAGTGTGCTAATAGGCTAACTAGGAAGGTATCAGATCCGTCATGGATCCATTTTTTTTTTAGATAATAGTCTACTACGACATACCTCTCAAAGATCTCGTCATCAAAAAATATGAACCCGACCTATATGATTTAAGCGAGGTGTTCATAACCGAAAACCGAACGCCAGATGAAGCCTTAAACTATGTCCAATCTATGGATAAAAATACTAAAAAAGAATTAATGAAATTTTTGTTGTACAGTTGATTTGTTGAATCTCTCTAGTATTGCATCCTTACAACAATAGGGACATTTTGAAATGCTTATTTGAGACTTTGTATTAATGGGTAGGGGACAATTCACGACGGTCGATTTGCCGCGGGGACAATTCGCCGCAGAAATCTAACTCTTGTGTTGAGCCTAACCGTGGTAAATTGATCGAAAACATATGTTTCCAAACCGGTGACTGAACCACCCAAAAATTGTTTTTCGAAAAAAACTAAAAAAATGGTTTTTTACAATTTTTTTTTAAATAATGCTTTTATAAAAGTAGATTTTTCAAAATCTAGTTTCTAAAATAAAATTTTGAAAATATTATTTTTTTGATTTTTTTTTCAATAATACTTTTTCAAAAAGCAGTTTTTCCAAAAACTAATTTATAAAAAAAAACAAAAAAAATTTTTTATTCTTTTTTATGTTTTTTCAAATACATGTTTAGTACACGAACTATATAAAATTGAATTTTTTAAAAAGTAGTTTTTCCAAAAAGTAACTTAAAAAAAAGTTTTAGTCAAACAAAAAAAAATTGTCAAAATAATTTTTTTTTGTTTTTTTAAAAACATTTTTAGTACACGAAATAAATAAAATTTTCCCAAAAAGTAATTTATAAAAAAAAATGTTTAGTCAAACTAATTTTTTTAGGTTTTTTCAAAAATATGTTTACTACACGAAATAAACAAAATTGCATTTTCTAAGAAGAAGTTTTTCCGAAAACTAATGAATAAAAAAAACTAAAAAAAATTCTATGTTTTATATGTTTACTACGCAAAATAAACAAAATTGCTCTAAAAAGTAGTTTTTCCAAAACAGGAACTAAGAAAAATTTAAAATTTTTTAGATTTTTTTTTCAATAATATTTTTTTAAAACGCAGTTTTTCCAAAAACAAAAAAAAATTGTCAAAATAATTTTTTTTTGCTTTTTCAAAAACATTTTTAGTACACGAAATAAATAAAATTTTCCCACAAAGTAATTTAAAAAAAAAAATGTTTAGTCAAACTAAATTTTTTAGGTTTTTTCAAAAATATGTTTACTACACGAAATAAACAAAATTGAATTTTCTAAGAAGTAGTTTTTCCGAAAACTAATGAATAAAAAAAACTAAAAAAAAATATATTTTTTATATGTTTACTACGCAAAATAAACAAAATTGCTCTAAAAAGTAGTTTTTCCAAAAATTAATTTATAAAACAGGAACTGAGAAATATTCAAAATTTTTTATTTTTTAGATTTTTTTTTTCAATAATATTTTTTAAAACGCAGTTTTTCCAAAAACAAAAAAAAAATTGTCAAAATAATTTTTTTTTTGCTTTTTCAAAAACATTTTTAGTACACGAAATAAATAAAATTTTCCCAAAAAGTAATTTTTAAAAAAAGATGTTTAGTCAAACTAATTTTTTTATGTTTTTTCAAAAATATGTTTACTACACGAAATAAACAAAATTGCATTTTCTAAGAAGAAGTTTTTCCGAAAACTAATGAATAAAAAAAACTAAAAAAAATTCTATTTTTTATATGTTTACTACGCAAAATAAACAAAATTGCTCTAAAAAGTAGTTTTTCCAAAAATTAATTTATAAAACAGACACTGAGAAATATTCAAAATTTTTTATTTTTTAGATTTTTTTTTTCAATAATATTTTTTTAAAACGCAGTTTTTCCAAAAACAAAAAAAAAATTGTCAAAATAATTTTTTTTTTGCTTTTTCAAAAACATTTTTAGTACACGAAATAAATAAAATTTTCCCAAAAAGTAATTTTTAAAAAAAGATGTTTAGTCAAACTAATTTTTTTAGGTTTTTTCAAAAATATGTTTACTACACGAAATAAACAAAATTGCATTTTCTAAGAAGAAGTTTTTCCGAAAACTAATGAATAAAAAAAACTAAAAAAAATTCTATTTTTTATATGTTTACTACGCAAAATAAACAAAATTGCTCTAAAAAGTAGTTTTTCCAAAACAGGAACTAAGAAAAATTTAAAATTTTTTATTTTTTAGATTTTTTTTTTCAATAATATTTTTTTAAAACGCAGTTTTTCCAAAAACAAAAAAAAAATTGTCAAAATAATTTTTTTTTGCTTTTTCAAAAACATTTTTAGTACACGAAATAAATAAAATTGTCCCACAAAGTAATTTAAAAAAAAAATGTTTAGTCAAACTAATTTTTTTAGGTTTTTTCAAAAATATGTTTACTACACGAAATAAACAAAATTGCATTTTCTAAGAAGAAGTTTTTCCGAAAACTAATGAATAAAAAAAACTAAAAAAAATTATTTAGATTTTTTTTTAGAATAATATTTTTTCAGAAGCAGTTTTTCCAAAATCTAATTTATCGAAAAAACAAAAAACATTTTTTTAGTCAAAAATATTTTTGTATATATTTACTACGTGAAATAAACAAAACTGCATTTTCTAAAAAGTATAAATTTAAAAAAAAAGCAGGTTTTGCAAAAACTAATTTATATGCAGCCCAACCACCTCGCTTTACATTGATTTTATCGTGGCCTTGTTAATATGGCGGAGACTGATCGTTGTTATTAGTTTTTATTGAAAAAGAAAATGTATCTAGGACTTTCCCTACTCTAATGGATTAGTAATATTTTGAGAGCCTAAACAGTTTTTTTGACAATTAAATTTGATCCCAAATTGAATAGAAAAACTGGCAAATATACTTAAAATAAAAAAAATATATAAAAACGGCGGTTGATGGCACTTAACAATTTTAAACCGGAGAACAGAAGTGTCAAAATGAAACAGAAATAGGACGGCGGCCATTTTGTATTTGCCACCTTAACTATCCGAATCCCTTTCACTTGTGGTTATTTTCATTGTTTAATTTTTATACATTTTTTGCGCGCTTTATATTTTCAAAATTATAAAAATCATCATAGAAAATATTTATTTTGTAAAATAAGCCTTAAATTTGTATATTAGTTTTAATATTTTAACTTGAAAAGCAATACTTTAAAATGTGTTCCTGTAACTGAGAATTCTGCCCGTGATAGTAGTAGTGGTTATTAAACACTACCACATGTACAGTCAAAGTTATCACAATTTTAAGCGTTTCAATATGTCCCTATTATATTTTTTTCTACAAACGTACGGAAAATAGCACTTTTCTGCATGTCATTTAATTCAGAAAGTAAGTAGAGTAAGTGGGGAAAAACATTTTTCAGTAAGATAATTATAAATTTTCGGAATATTTCGTTTATTTTTTTATATAGGTAATATTTTAATTTATTTAAAACAATATAACAAGACATTTAAAGCCATAATTTTTATTTAGAAGTGTCTTTATAATGCGTATGTAGAAAAACATTTATTTCTCTGACTGAACTAAACTCAAAACAAGCACATTTTCCAGAATTATTGTTCATATATTGTTTTTGATTTGTTAATTTTACAGAGCTATGCTCAAAATAAAAATATAATATATTTCCTGACAAGTGCGGAAAGTATCGCTTTTCCGTACACGATTGCAATCGGCCGAACGACGCATAGCGGAGGTGGCCAGCAATCAAGTACGGAAAGGAAACTTTCCGCAAGAGTTAGGAACACTATTTTTCTTTGAGCGTGCGGAAAACATAAAAAAACTAAAATTATTTTTAAAAAAATAATTAAATTCTTAGGTTTTGTATGCCTAAGTTTCCACGCTACATCACACTTTATTTGTCAGATCGTTGCCATGCTGATAAAACATTAAAACCAAAGATTAAAACCTTGACATGGCGGTTCTTGATAACTATTTGAAATTAGGGTTGTTTACACTCCATATCATAATCTTTGAGATAACTTTTTGACACTCATCAGCTGTTTACCATAACAAATAGCTTAGACCAACGAAAAAAAGTAGTAAAAAGTTGTCTCAAAAATAATGATATGAACTTTAGGTCACCGAAAAAAAGGATTTTTTTTTTCGATTCATTACAAGCTACGAGTCTTAGGTTTTTCAAAGCGTGCTAAAAAGTAGTGCTGAAAAGTGACACTTTCCGCACGTTCGTAGAAAAAAATACTTTCTGTTTTGGACGGCAGTCTAGGTAAATGGTCCTGTATATACATTTCTATCCTGATAAATCAAAATACACACTAATCTATTTTATACATCGTAGTCTTTATTTTAAATTTTTATTGTATACAAATATTTTTTGACAAATAAATTATTAACAAAAATCACTGCCAAGTCGACATTATTATAGCAAAATTATAGTTTACCATAATACACTGTTTACCTACGGGCGGCGGATAATTGTCGAAAGTACAAAAGGTCGAAAGTACAAAAGGTCGAAAGTACAAAAGGTCGAAAAACAAAAGGTCGAAAGTACAAAAAGTCGAAAGTACAGGTCGAAAGTACAAAAGGTCGAAAGTACAAAAGGTCGAAAGTACAAAAGGTCCAAAAAAATCGACAATATAAAATATTAAAAATACCAATTTACCGTACCAAGTCGAATTGACCTGTCCAGTCGAGGTGGACCCGGGGCCGAGGATAGGTTAGGTTACTATCCTAACCTGACCCGGTTAGGTTAGTATATCAATAAAAAAATTTCCTGACGAGATCAGGGTAGTGTTTTTTTAGTAAACAAACCTAACCTGATCAGGTTGGGGTAGTAACCTAACCGGGTTAACTATCAACTATCCTTGTCACCTAGACCACCTCGGCTGGGCAGGGCAATTCGACTTGATTGATAATCTTTTATTTTTCGACCTTTTGTACTTTCGACCTTTTGTACCTTGATTGACCTTTGTACTTTCGACCTTTTCTGTTTTCGACCTTTTGTACTTTCGACCTTTTATCCGCCGCCCGTTTACCTACAGTTTATTTCATAATTTTTGAGATAACTTTTTGACAGATCAGCTAATTAATTATCATACGAATAACATGCCAACGAAAAAAGAATTCTCAAAAATAATGAAATGAACTTTACATCATCGCACAAACACAAGCATTTTTTGTATCTTGGAAGAGTATTTGTGTCCTTATTTATTATCGGAGCTTTTGCAAATTTAGGTAAGGTAACAATAACGTCTAGGTAAACTCCATATCAAAATTTTTGAGATAACTTTTTGACAGTTAACATAACAAATAGCATAGACCAACGAAAAAAAGTTGTAAAAAGTTGTCTCAAAAATAATGATATGAACTGTATTACCTAGTTTCGAGTGAGCGAGTAATTACTAAATTACTTGACTTAACTTCTGACTGCATGTGAATCGGCCATAAAGGAGCGGTCACATGCAGCTAGTAGTTTAGTTGAGTGGGTGAGTTTTAGTAAGGCTTCCCGTCTAGACCAGAGATATGGGCAAACGTTGAAATTTCTTGAGCGCCCATTTTTGTATTTAGAGACGTCACTACTGGTAGCCTATAGTCCATTCATTTAACAATAAGAAACGAAATCACTGAAATGTTCTTTCGCTGATTTTTTCTTAAAATGTAGACAAAGCCCTTTATTAACCTACCTAGTAAAAACGCCACCACCAAAAAATGTAAAACAATACGCCCCACAAAAATAAAAGGACTCTTTCAAGCCGTGCGTGTTGGCTGCCTACTATATTACCAGAGGTAACTATCGATCGATTTTAATAGGCTAGGCCATACTGTGTTTTAGTAAACCGAATTGATTAGTATCAATGAAACACTTCCTTATTTTAGATTAAAGAAAACGATTGTGTTGTTAAGCTATCTATTCCCACGGTCCCTAGAATAGACCGGTCTATGGATTTGAAATATACAGGGTGTCTCTAAAAGGTCTGTACAAAATCTTAGCACATATTACAAATTACCTTAGTCCATAATGGCTCCGTTTCGGAGATACAGGGTGGTGATTTAAAAATTAAAAATCGATTTTATTAAAATCTATGAACATTTCTTATCGCATTACTTTAAAAATTGGTACTCAGGGGTTTTTTGAGATGCGAAACCTAAATATGGACAATTTTTCACTGTGGCCGTCAGAGGGCGCTTCACAATGCTCATCTTATGGTTTAAAATGACCATAACTTTTTTCAACTTTTTTTGTTGATAAAATAATTTCCTGAACTTCTTTAGGCAAAAAAGGTACTTTTAATAAAATCTGCTAGGGTGAGCCATTTCCGAGATATTTCCGTTTTTAGTGTTCGATGCCGCAACGGAATATTGAAATTACTTTTCAAAAGATTTTGCTGCTACCTTTAAGGATTAAATTTAGTCAGTAAATGAGTTATTTTTTTTTTGCCGTATAGTCATTTTCAGTAGGTATCAGTCAATTTCTGGGAAAATAGTTTCACTTGGTTCAATTAAAATAAAAAACACCCTGTAAAGTAAGGTAAGTTGCTTTAAATCGACTTATTTTGACCTCATGAATATGTTGCTAAAATTTTGTACAGACCTTTTAGAGACACCCTGTATATTTCAAATCCATAGACCGGTCTATTCTAGGGACCATGGGAATAGATAGCTTAACAACACAATCGTTTTCTTTAATCTAAAATAAAGAAGTATTTCATTGATACTAATCAATTCGGTTTACTAAAACACAGTATGGCCTAGCCTATTAAAATCGATCGATAGTTACGCCTGGTAATATAGTAGGCAGCCAACACGCACGGCTTGAAAGAGTCCTTTAGTTTTTGTGGGGCGTATTGTTTTACATTTTTTGGTGGTGGCGTTTTTACTAGGTAGGTTAATAAAGGGCTTTGTCTACATTTTAAGAAAAAATCAGCGAAAGAACATTTCAGTGATTTCGTTTCTTATTGTTAAATGACTATAGGCTACCAGTAGTGACGTCTCTAAATACAAAAATGGGCGCTTAAGAAATTTCAACGTTAGCCCATATCTCTGGTCCAGACGGGAAGCCTTACTAAAATTCACCCACTCAACTAAACTACTAACTGCATGTGACCGCTCCTTTATGGCCGATTCACATGCAGTCAGAAGTTAAGTCAAGTAATTTAGTAATTACTTGCTCACTCGAAACTAGGTAATACAGTTCATATCATTATTTTTGAGACAACTCTTCACAACTTTTTTTCGTTGGCCTATGCTATTTGTAATGGTAAACAGCTGATAACTGTCAAAAAGTTATCTCGAAAATTATGATATGGAGTTTAACTGCATGTGAACCGGCAATTTATGCTTGTATTTGTGCTTTGACTAACAAAACAAAATGCGATAATGCTTTATTGGAGAAGTCCTATGTCTTGTATACAGGGTGACCCGAAATTAAACGTCAATAATTTAACCGCATATTCTACATTCCAAAATACAGATAAAACTTTAAATAAACTAGAATCTTGGTTAACTTCAACACCCTGTATCTCAGAAACGAAGCGATTTGGGCCGTAGAATATGCGGGTAAAATATTCACGTCTTTTTTCGAGACACCTTGTAGATTTCAGGCCGTTAAGTTTTTGTTTAAACCAAGTTCTTCTTTTGCACTTGTAGGATTTTAAAATAAATAACTAAATTGCACAAGCTTTGACCCAGGATAAATTTTTGTTTGATTTTAGGCCTTTTTCGATTTTGAGATCATAATTGAATTTGACATGATATCTCTTTACTACATCTGTTTACTGAAAATAAATACTTAACTTAAAACTAATATTGACAAAATATTTAATAATTTTTTTAATTTTAGCTTTAAATCACAAAGTAGGAAAAAACTAAACAAAGGACCAGACCCCTTAAAGTAAAATTCATGTACAGCGTGTCTCATTTTCGATGTGATTAAATGAGAAACTCCATTATTATTAAAGATATCGATTTTCTCATTGCACGTTACCGTGCTCTGTTTTTAAGCCTTTAAAAATAGTGTATCAGATTTTTGCTATGCCCTGTAGTTTCGCTAATACAGGGAGTTTTTGAAAAAATTGCATTTTTATCAATTCCTTATATCTCGCTTATTTTACGATATTTTTATTCTGTAAAAACCTTTCAACAACTTTTTTAGAGCAAAATAATGACGTCAATTTTTTAAAATATTGTTTAGTTTTTGAGATATGATATGTATCATAAAAAATTTAAATACGGACCTGGATTTTTTAAAATGATAATATTTATGGATGATTCTACAAAAATGGTGCTGTGGAGTGGGAATGCATATTTTTCAAACACAGACTGCAAATGAAGCATAGTATTAGTTATAAGATTTAAAACGAAATGTTTTCTTTATGGAGCATTTGAGTTTAATGTATAAAAAAAATTGCAAGTTTATAATTTTTTTTATTACCAGGCAAATACCTCGTTCCTCTGGTGTAGTTCCAAACCAAATATTAAAAACTCAGATTGAAAAAAATATCCTAATAAATAATATTTAACCAAGTCTTAACTATTTATCAAGAAATTAATAAAACTTAAGTTTGCAGTCATATTTTTGAAAATCCGAATTTACATCTTCTCCAGAAAATTTTACAATTTTAAACGTGCTCCATTTTTAATAACACAATATTTGTGAATACCACCGGTTAATTTCTAGAGAAAGAGGCGGCCCTAGATATCTAATTTACTTGTGAGGGTGACAAGTTGTGACAGATAATGTCAACTTTAGTTTGGTTTAAGTTATAGATCTTTTTATTTTCGGCAGAAAATTAGTTTTTTTCGGAGAAATGAAAAAGGAACGCTTCAATTATCATTCCTCTGGTAAGAAAATATTCGACTGATATCAATAGTATAATTTTTTTGTTGACTGTTTTAAAATTATAAGTATAGGAACTTTGTTTATATAAAACTTAAGTTAAGTAGTCTAAATAGATTTTGATTTAAATTGGAAAACTATTAAAAAACTCATTCCTCTGGTACTCATCCCTCTGGAATTTTTATGCAATAATTCCTAAAATTCGGAAAATAAATGTTTCTTAGCTTATACGTAATTAGTTACATAAATTTAACAAAACAAAATTATTTACTGTGCTGTACTGTTATTTAAAGGCAATGACCAAAAATAATATCCATGTAGCCCACTTTTGGTAGAATCATCCTTATAATAAAAAAAATTGTTAATATTTAAAAAAAAATTTACTCCGAACCTGGAAATTAACAACGTAAATATAAATTAAAAAGTTGAAAGTTGAACGATTTTTAGTTTATTTGTTTTGAAACGTTAATTAAAAGATTTATAAATAAAGTAAAAAACGTTAAAAAGTTACAAACATAACATCATAGTAATTATTTGATGGTAGCACATCACTCATGAAATTTACTGCAATATGGAAAAACAAAAGCGTGGAATTGACATTGTCATTTTACTTGTTATTTTTGTGAATGACTCACTCAAAATTATTCTAAAATGGCTAGAAACAGCGGCGTAGCGTGCCCGAAAGGGCGGGGGGGGCGACAGCTAAAAAGGGCGCCTCTGAAAACTGATGAAAAATCTTACGGCAAAAAAAAAAGAACCGCGCCGTCTCCAAAAAAAAAAAAAAAAAAAAACAAAAACAAAAAAACAAAAAGGTCATCATATGTCCGGGGACGGCCAATAAGTCACAAGGGCGCGTCTGACGAAATCTTGCAACTAAAAAAAAAAAACTAAAAAAAAAGTCATCATGTATGAGGGGGCGGCCGATACGACACAAGGGCGCCTCTCCCACCTATGGGGCGCCACTACCCTCGGGGCGGGGGGGGGCGACGAACCCCCCGCGCCCCCCCCCCACGCTACGCCGCTGGCTAGAAATCGACTATATCCAGATTTTGAAAAATGTGGTATGTTTAACTGCTTTATTCAAGCAACAAAATCCCAATATTTAAACGGCAGAAATATTTTTATGCAAAATGTGTTAAGAAAAATGACTTAAAAATATCTTACACATAATGGCAATCAAGTTGAAGATTTTTGTCATTAAAGAAAAATTAGTTATTATTTTATATAATTATAATAAAGTATCAAAATAGTTAAACTAAAAATCGTTCAACTAACAATTTTGAATATATATTTATGTTGGAAATTTCCAGGTTCGGACTTACCTTAAAACAAAAAAATATTAATTTTTTATGATTTTGTGATAACAGCATGAAACCAATCAAAATTGTAATAAAAAAAATCAAGATGATAAATACCATATCTCAAAAAGTAAACAATATTTTAAAAAATTGACAACGTAATTATTTTCTTCAAAAAAAGTTGCCAAAAAAAAAGTTTTTACAGAATAAAAATATCTTACAAAATAATCGAGCTGTATTAGCGAAACTACGGGGTATAGCAAAAACCTGATTGCATCATTTTTAAAGGCTCAAAAAAAGAGTACGGTAAGGTGCAATCAGAAAATAAATATCTTAAATAATAACCCAGTTTCCCATTTAATCCCATTAAAAATGGAACGGACACGCTGTACAGTCGGGGACTTTTTAAATTGCCGATGTATTTTTTTCTGGCAAAATTTATAATATAAAGATAATAGAAAAAATATATTTTTATAATATGTATGTATAAAGAGAGAGGTAAGGTTTACTATTTTTTTTGGTTTGGTTCATACTGGATTTTTTTATTTCAAATAGGATTCATTTTTATTTCCGAGCGCGGCCAATTAAAAAGTCCCCGACTGTACAAAGTGGTCCGTTATAATGCATTTTTTAAAATATTTTCGTTAATAAATTAAACACTTAATGTAGTTTTCTTAGTTTTGACTCTCTCTCAAAGTCAAGCGTCGGACATACAGGGACTTCAGACATACTTATAGATATACCTGTCAAGTTTACATATACCCTATACTACTCAGAAGAGTTTGGGTTTATTTTACAAAAAAAAGAAACGGAACTTACTTTGTGATTTATTTTTTTTTGTTATTACTTTGATTTTTTAATATAACTTGTCAATATTTGTTTTGAGCAACAAAAAATCGTCTTAGAATCTAACAATCACGAAACATAATATTACACATACTATTTTTGATATGTACACAATTACAAAATTATCAAACATACCTTTTTTTCGATGATTTTTTACAATATAACATTGGCACATTTTTATGAATTTAAAACAGTTTTTACAATATTTACATACAATTTAATAGATATTTTTGACAAAAACGTCTTACAGCACACAAAAACCAAAAATTTTACATACTACAAAATAAATAATTCCACGTAAATACCAATTTTAGCTCACACTACTACTATACTAAAGTAGTGTGAGCTATAGTGATCCTAATTTTTTCGAGAAAAAAAAAGTTGCTCCGATTTCAAAATTTTTTATATATCTTTGCGTTTCAGATGATTTTGAAACTTTTTTGTTGCGCCGTCTGTCTGTCTGTCTCTCTGTCTGTCTGTCTGTCTGTCTGTCTGTCTGTCTGTCTGTCTGTCTGTCTGTCTGTCTGTCTGTCTGTCTGTCTGTCTGTCTGTCTGTCTGTCTGTCTGTCTGTCTGTCTGTCTGTCTGTCTGTCTGTCTGTCTGTCTGTCTGTCTGTCTGTCTGTCTGTCTGTCTGTCTGTCTGTCTGTCTGTCTGTCTGTCTGTCTGTCTGTCTGTCTGTCTGTCTGTCTGTCTGTCTGTCTGTCTGTCTGTCTGTCTGTCTGTCTGTCTGTCTGTCTGTCTGTCTGTCTGTCTGTCTGTCTGTCTGTCTGTCTGTCTGTCTGTCTGTCTGTCTGTCTGTCTGTCTGTCTGTCTGTCTGTCTGTCTGTCTGTCTGTCTGTCTGTCTGTCTGTCTGTCTGTCTGTCTGTCTGTCTGTCTGTCTGTATGTCTGTCTGTATGTCTGTCTGTCTGTAACGACCAACGCGCATAACTCAAAAACCGCTTGCCC
Source organism: Aspidapion aeneum (assembly GCA_963576565.1). NCBI lineage: Eukaryota > Metazoa > Arthropoda > Insecta > Coleoptera > Brentidae > Aspidapion > Aspidapion aeneum. The sequence goes on along the minus strand of OY755043.1, from coordinate 3,507,665 downwards.
GATTTTAATGAAATTTGGTACCTACGCTGGGTTTTGGGTCGAGATGGTCCCATTTAAAAATGAACAAAATCCACCAAACACAAGCCAAATAAAAGGGTGGGGGTATATTTCAAAAATTAGAGTTTATGTAAAAATATGGCGTGTGTGATATCAAACGAAAGGTAATTGCGTCTGGAGTTAAATAAAATACATTTTACTTTAAAAAAAGGGTGGGGGTAAATTTAAAAAATTAGTGTTTATGTGGAAATATGGCGTGTGTGATATCAAACGAAAGGTAATTGAGTCTGGAGTTAAACAAAATACATTTTAGTTTAAAAAAAAAGGTGGGGGTAGATTTGAAAAATTAAAGTTTAAAAAAGTCAAAACATGGCTTGTGTGGTATCAAACGAAAGGTAATTGAGTCTGGATTTCAATAAAATATATTTCAGTTTTTAGTTATATTAGCTCACACGTACACTATAACTATAGTACCTAGTGTGAGCTTAGGTGCCCATAGATTGGCAGAGTATTTTTTTTAATTTTCATAATTAGTCAATAGTAGTCAGTAAGTATACCGATAAGTGTTTTTGCCTAAAATATCTTCAATTACATAAAATTCGGAAAATTAGTTGGGTTGGTCAAAATTAAGGATATACTAGTAGTAGAATACATATTTTTTTACATAAACCTTTTTCTAAAAAAACATTTTTAAATCTATTTGGGTGTTATTTCCCAATTTGGATATGTTATTCAAATTTTAAAAAAAGTAGAATTTAATAAAATAAAATAAAACGCCATATTTTTGATAATTAAGGGAGTTCAGTCAATTATATTTGTAGAAAAAAATTGCAAAATGTGGTCTTTTTGGCACGTTTTTTGTCTTAGTCCCCTCTAATTTAAAAATTATTAAGGAACACTGATTTTTGAAGAAGATTAAAAAAATTGCATTCAGTAATTCAACCCTGCAACTTTTTCCCCAAATGTTTTGGGGACTTATTGGAATAAAGCCATGCAATAATAGTGTCAGGCGGTATTTTGACAGTTTTGTATTGGAATATGACAGCTAATCTTTCAACAAAAGGATTTTGTTTACTATACTAACCGAAATAAATACTGTCGACTTTAATTATGAATTAATAAACGACTCAAAATTCAATTTTTTACAATATTATGCATTGGCCTTACACAAAAAATGACACTAAACTGACTGAATAAAAAACATGAAAATAACATGTAATTAATTAATTAAAATGAGCTATTAATCAGCTTATTACATCACTAGTGATGTAATAAGCTCATATTTCACCACTAGAACGATATATTATGCATTGGCCTTACACAAAAAATGACACTAAACTGACTGAATAAAAAACATGAAAATAACATGTAATTAATTAATTAAAATGAGTTATTAATCAGCTGATTACATCACTAGTGATGTAATAAGCTCATATTTCACCACTAGAACGATAATCAACTTCCCCAAAAGGGCTAAAATGGGTTTGGTTCATAAATAAAGTATTTTTAATACTTTTTAGAAGTTTGACGTTTATAGAATTGGGTTTAGTGCCCTGCTAAAACGGGTCTTGGAAACACTTTTTTTGTCCTTTTTTCAAAACTCGGTTTTTAAAAACCAACGGTTTATCAAAACAGTTTCTTGAAAAGCAATTTTTTCGAAAAACATTTTTTCTGAATGGAAAATTTTTTGACAAAAATTTTTCCAAAATATTTTTTTGAATAAAAGCAATTTTTTTAAACAAATTTTAAAAAAATATTTTTCTAAACGGATTTTTTTTTTAAACTTTTTTGAACAAAATTTTTTTTCCAAAAGTTTTTTAATGGCAATATATAAACTCGCTTTCCTGTTCTTCAAATTTTATTTGTAAAAAATGTTTTTAGAAAAAATCTCATTAAAAAAAAATGTTTTTTGAAAAGGTCGAAAAAATTTTATTTCAAAAAACAGTAATTCGAAATTTTGTTTTTTTGAAAACGTTTTTTCCGCGACCCTGCTAAAACTATTATTTTGTTTATGGTAACTATTGAGTCTTGCTAAACTTAAAAGTAGAATTTTTTTAATATTAAGGTTATTTTCATTTTCGATCCCAGGTACCATTGTAGAGCCATGACGAGTCGTCTCTGTTTTTGCCCCAGCTCGATTCTAAACTGTTTTCCTAAAAAACAAAAAAAAATCAAAATTCCATATACAGGGTGTTTCCTAAACATTGGTCAAAAATCCGTGGTGTGATTCCTGTGAGTATTTTCATGAAAAAAAAGTTCCTATAAACATTTGTCGAAAAATACCTGCATCCCTTTAAAAAGGGCACCCTGACGACTGTTTTTCCTCATCAATATTTTTTATCATTTTAAGATAATAATAGTATGAAACCAATCAAAATACCATATGTCAAAAAATCGAACCGAACCCCCCGCGCCCGTCCCACGCTACGCCACTGTTTTCCATTTAATCCCATCGAAAATGAGACACGCTGTACATACCAATACCACCTAACCAAAAATTGGACTTTTAAAAACTAAAAATAAAAAATTTGTAACATATTTGACTAACTGAGCTGCATTTTAAATGTAAAACACTGTCTAAAAAATTAATTTTATTACCTACAGTTCATAACATTATTTTTGAGACAACTTTTGACAACTTTTTTTCGTTGGCCCATGCTATTTGTTATGGTACACAGCTGATTACTGTCAAAAATTTATCTCAAAAATTATGATATGGAGTTTAGATGTCAAAAATGACAGGATACTCACCGGAAACTGAGAATGACCCATCCCGCTCGAACTCAAATAGTCCATATTCGAGTAGTAGTAGTTGTTGTAACAATTCGATGACGCATTTGTGGTGGGCGTCATAATGCTGCCCTGGGCAGTAGACCACCGATGCTGGTCCAGGGCGAAGCTATCTATCGACGCTGGCGACCAGATGCTGGAATTAGCTGAGTTTGTGTAGGTGGTTGAGACGACCTATAATCAATAAAATATTAAATAATATAAATATAAAAATAATAAAATATTGATTTTTGGTTTGACGTAATACGTGATTTTAAATTAAATTTTGCGCTGGTTTCCAAAATGAAATAAAAAGTGGATTAATCCACAAAAAACAAAATATCCCATAATATAAAAGTGACAGGTAAAATTTAGTTTAATAGTTGGATTCCTTCAAAAAAAAAATATATAGTTAATTTCATAATTTTTTAGATAACTTTTTGTTAGTAATCAGCTGTTTACCATAACAATTAGCATAGACAAGCGAAAAAAAATCATTAAAAGTTGTCCCAAAAATAATGATTTGCATAACTACAAAAGTTGTACCAGTGTTGCCAACTATTGGAAAGCAAAAATCCGTAGCGTGAACGCGAAAAATCTGTAGAAATCCGTAGGTTCAAAGAAGACTAAAAACAAAAAAAGGTGCTTTTTTTACAATTAAAAAGTTTATATTGGTTTGATTTTTGTCTTTTTTTGACAGTGACAGGAGTGCAACTTTTTTGGTTCGCAATTGCACGAGAACGGTACGGTATCGACTGCTCCGTTCCAACGGATCCAAATAAACTTTTTTGCAGTGCTGTCAATTTTTTAAATGGATAAACCGTTATAATTAGAAGAAATAAAAAGCACGTACTTTTTTAACCTGTTTTATTTAGTTAAGGTACGTACAAACACTAATATTTTCTAGTGCAACGTGCAACATACATAACGTAAAACATAGTTTAACTTTCGTGGCGCGAAGCGTTGTTTGACTCCCCGTCAAACAAGGCGCGAAGTAATACAATTCGTTCTAAATAATGTTGCAACGACCGTCCGCTAGATGTCTAGAAAAATAAGGTCACTGATCCAAGCAAAACCTTTTTACAAAATGATTAAAATGTAGGAAAAATAGTAAACATAATGGGACCTACTGCAATAGTGCCAGGCACAAATTCTGCCGGGCACTATATTGACAGTTTCGAATTAGAAACTGACAGTTGATCTTTCAAAATTGACATACCAAAGTCGAATTTATAAATCCCGTCGTTTATTTTCCATTAATAGTGGCGTCACTACTAAATCCGGCTCGTATAATACACAAAGGCCTAATTTTGAAAGGACACAGCTGTTCTTATAATGAAAAACTGTCAATATAGTACCCGGCACAATTTGTGCCTGGCACTATTGCAATAGGTCCCTACTGAGGACTGATAAGGAGGAATGAGGCGCGGCCGCCGTTGTGTTTCGATGTTTATCGTTTTTAGTAAAATTGCCAAAAATCTGTACTCGCGGCTACAGACTAAAATGCACTCTGGCTCCTTCGATTTCGAGGTTATGTTTTAATTGTTTTGTTTTTGTTTAATTGTTTAAATAGCCTGGAGCATGGAATAAATAAATTTCTTCGATGGTGGAAGTGTTTGAAGTCCTTTCGAGTTTTAAAAATTAGTATTAAAAATATTTGTCGTGTCGTTAGTTCGGTCAAATGTAGTTCAAAATAGCGCTAGTAACGAAATAGGGTGTCTTTCTAACATATTTTTTCAAAAAAAAAAAACTTCCCTGACTTCTTTCGCGGGATCCTAGCGGGTGTGAAACAAAACCGAACCGAACCGAACTTAACCGAGTCGAATTATCGGTTTAGTTCGGTTTGGTTTCACAACCTCTGGGATGCCGGTTCGGTTCAGTTCCGTTCCGTTCGGTTCGGTTCGGTTTTGTTTCACACCCGCTAGGATCCCGCGAAAGAAGCCAGGGAAGTTTTTTTTTTAAAAAAATATGTTAGAAAGACACCCTATTTCGTTACTAGCGCTATTTTGAACTAAATTTGACCGAACTAACGACACGACAAATATTTTTAATACTAATTTTTAAAACTCGAAAGGACTTCAAACACTTCCACCATCGAAGAAATTTATTTATTCCATGCTTTCAGGCTATTTAAACGAAAACAAAACAATTAAAACATAACCTCGAAATCGAAAGAGCCAGAGTGCATTTTAGTCTGTAGCCGCGAGTAAAATCTGTAGATTTGGATCCAAAATCGGATATCGGAGATCGAAATCCAAAATCCGTAGATCTACAGATAAATCCGTAGGGTTGGCAACATTGAGTTATACTATCTTAAATCAATGACTTCACAACTGGTACATAGATAGGCAACCCAACATACTTCATAACAGCAGCGGACAGATGGCTCTCCCTATCCATATATCCATGTAGTTTAAATGATGACACGGCAGAGCCATCTGTCCGCTCCTGTTATGAAGTTTGTTGGGTTTCCTTTCTATGTACAAGTTGTGTAATCATTGCTTAAACTCTAAGGGCCGGTTTCACAATAGAGGGTTAATAGAGAGTTAGCCCTGACCTATATGTTATCTTTGATAGCTGTCTTTTTTTAGCATGTGGTAAATATGTCGGTCATCTCTTTTTTTTAACCCACGGTTCAGGGCTAACCCTCTATTGAGAAACCGGCCCTAAAAGGTGTAAATTTTGGACCACTTTATGGATTAATATATTCAACATCCCCTATGAAATGCGCACAAAATCTCTCTATTGAAAGCCACAAGGGCGTTACTTACCGTAGGGGAGTTAGTGCTGCCGCACGTGGCCAACAGTTGAGGCTTCACGTAGTTCGGACTGTCTCTGAGGTGCGGCGCTGTGTGCACCGAGGGCGAACTAGCCGAGGAACTAAAAAAATTAACTTGTTTTCAACATCTATACACAGATAAAGTCAAGTCAGCGCTGAACTCACAACTTGACGGGAAAAAGTCACCCGATTTGCGACTCGGCAAAAAATTCAACTTTTCATCGTACTCTTGATTTAAAGTTAAACAGTAGGCAACCGTACTTGCAAATATTCGCGCTCTTTTGTTCTCGTTGCATTATTTATGTAATTTCCTCTCTCACTCCCGTTTTGTACATGCTTAGTATGTACAGGGTGTCCCAAGTTGGGCACTTTTAGGGGATTTAAGGTACTTCCAGGGGAGACAGTGAAAAACTGACCACGCATTGCGAGGCTCAAATTTCAAGAGAAGACTTATAGTGAAAACCGCATTTTGAAATATTGTCTCGTCTTTGAACTACGGGGGCTTTTTGAAATGTCTGCATTTTGGAAGGGGGTCTATAACTTCGTTATTATTGAAAATTTTGATTTAGTGTAAATGGCAATTTTATAGACTTTGTCACGAGGAATTCACCCGCTAAATTAAATTTTAACTGTCACTTTTATTTTTTGAGATATGACATAAAGTTGAATTTTTTCTTATGGAATGGCGTATATTTTAATTAATTTCCAATTCGTCATTGAATTCTTTTCTGAATTTCGGTTTTCGGAGATAATTAAAGTTTTTTATTTTTGTCTAGTATGCGTTGAATGACGTCATGCGCCATTGACACGAAGGCTTGCGGTCAAATCCTACTTCCATGCTCCTATAGTTTTGTTGTCTGATTCTATGCAAATCAAGTTGGCCTTGCGTCTTGGCGTTTTGTCATTGTTTTCAATCATGGGCACACCCAGGGGGCCTTAGATTTTTTAATATTTAATATATTTTCTACATATTTGATGATAAAACATGAAAAATACCTTCAAATTTGACATCAGGAGGCTTCGGGCCCCCCCCCCCCAAGTAGTTAGTTGCGAAACTGATGATGACCTTTTTTTTTTTTTGGTCGCAAGTTTTTTGAGGGCGCGCTTTGTAGCTGTCGGGCCCCCCTACACATGATGACCTTTTTTTTTTTTTTTTTTTTTTTTGAGTTTTTTGAGGGCACACTTCGTAGCTGTCGGCCCCCCCCCAACACATTCCTGGGTGCGCCACTGTTTCAATTGTTTGTTTAAACAATTTGACATTACGCTTTGATATGAAATTATTTTGCACAAAAATATGACATGTTAAAAAATGTTACTGGGAAAGTAATGATAATCGACAGGGCGCTGGAAACTTATATCTTCAAAGGTATCCCGAACAAAGACAACCGTATATGGATATATTTCCAAAGTTGAAAAGGAACCTTGTTCAGTATGGCTCTTTTTCAAAACGGCGGGCCAAAATATATAACGTTAGGAGGAACCGTGAGTTAGAGGAGATAGGCATTACTGAAGAGTTAGAACAAAATAATTCGCGATCATTGAGACAATTAGAAGCTGCCACAGGCATACCGAGAACTTCAATCCACCGAACACTTAAACGGAATAATTATAAGCTTTGAGGGCCGTCAGCTGAATTATAATTTTTCCAAACCAGGCTTACTATATTTTTGACTGTGTAAAAGAATAAAAATACTGGAGTGCCTTGACCTGCCTCAGCAGGAAATCATAGCCCACTAGAAATAGGTGAAAAAGCTGAATATCTCCTAAACCGCTCAATCAAACTATGACATATGATACATCGTTTTGAAAAGAATTCAATGGCGAATTCGAAAATTAATTAAAATTTAGACCATTCCATAAGAAAAAATGCAACTTTATGTCATATCTCAAAAACTAAAAGTGTTCCAAAATGCAGACTTTTCAAAAAGCCCCCGTAGCTCAAAGACGAGACGATATTTCAAAATGCGGTTTTCACTATAAGTCTTCTTTTGAAATTTGAGCATCGCAATGCGTGGTCAGTTTTTCTCTGTCTCCCCTAGAAGTACCTTAAACCCCCTAAAAGTGCCCAATTTGGGACACCCTGTAGAGTCGGGGACTTTTTAAATTGCCGCCCTCGAAAATAAAAAATATTCCGATTTGAAATTCGCAAAAGTAGATTAAACCAAAACAAAAAAATTGTGAACCTTACCTCTGTCTTTATACATACAAATTTAAAAATGTATTTTTTTTTTTGATTTCTTTAAATGATTAATTTTGACAGAAAAAAAATACAACGGCAATTTAAAAAGCCCTCGACTCTAGAAGCGGGTTTTTTTATCATATGACATTTAGGACACTGATTAAAAGCACCAAAAATGGTGTTAGTGATTTTGTGTAAAGTTTTTGTGTCTTTCTAATATTAAATTATTTAAAAAAGGGTCAATTAAAAATTTGATTCACTTTGCGGTTTCTGTTCTGATTCCTAAAAAGGTAGATAAAAGCAGAAGTTGATACCATAATGGTTTTTGAAGGGCACCATTATCAAACTTTTTAGTATCTTATAGAAAATATTACATAATTAGATAAGTTTATATTTTGGATATTTTTTCTGAGTTTTTTTTTTTTTTTTGAAAATGTCTCCATACCTTGTACTGGTGTTATTGTTGCTAGGTGCCGAAACGGGGGTGGTGGTGGGGGACGTTTTTGTGATAATTGTCGATACTGTCGGTTTCGACTTTATTCTCGTCGTTTTGTCCGAGCTTGACTGATTGTGCTGCGTTACTTGCTTTTGCTGTTGCCGACATTTCGCTCGTCTGTTTTTGAACCAAACCTGTAAAAACGTAATTGTTGTTAAAACTGTAACAAAACGGGATTTGAGCATAAATGGTATTTTTGCCATTTATAAGTTTTTAAAGATTTTTAATTAAATATTGTTTTGACATCAACAATCATTAATTATATTCAAGACTAGGTTAAGATTAAGTAAAATTTATGGCAACTCGGCGACTTGTTTTTGGGCATATTTTCAGGTTCGCTGTATTTTAATAAAAGTTATATTCGGCTAATATGTCCTTTGAGCCACTAACATCAAAATAATTCATATTTTGTAACTGGAAACAAATTAGCTAAACTATTTTCCATAAAAAAAAACACACTGTGTAATTTTACTTTCTAACGGGTTTTTAAGTCTGGCTTGCATTGCTATTTTGTCTCTTAGTGGAGCGCTTAAAGCGCAGTCTATCTCTTTCTCGCCAAGGCGAAAGGGAGCAGAATTCTAGTCAATCAACGCCAAGATATTTGTCCCTTCAAGCGCAGGGTCGCTTTAACTGAGACGGGAAACTTTCGAAAGTCGTCAGGGAGTTTACTTTTTAGTTCGCCTTTGCTTGTATCGTTACGCTTCCGTTCACACTTCTTAAGGGGGGTTTTATTTCAACTGGGGAAATTTATCAATTATTTTAACTTTGTATAAGCTATTACCCAACAAACAATTAAAGTTGTAACGACGAAACCCCAACTAGAAAGAATTTCTTAAAAGTAACCGCAACGTACTCCCGCTACGTCTCAGTATACCATACAGCGACGTTATAATTCCCTAAGTGGGGAACCAATTTCTGGTTATAACTACTTGGCCAAGTGTTTAAAGTCACTGTAGTAACAACTACACTACTACGTCGTAGCCAGGTATCTACTACGTCGTAGAGGCTGTTTTTTTTCCGTAATGGCATAAAAGTTGCGATGTAGTTGCAAATAATATAATCGTTTCTTTTTGGTAGAATTGTTACACAATATGGTGGACACAACAGTAAACAGACTCGCTTAGTTTTTTTGTTTGGTTATGGTTATAATATGAACTATGTTATCCAAAAGTGTGAGAATTTACGAGCAGAGGATCAAAATTCGAGTGCGACGCAAAGTTTTTTGTATAACATGCATTATATATATTGCAAAAAACCGGTGCGCCCGTAAAATTGAGCCGTTTTCTGGTAGTTGATGGAATTTTTGTGTTGTGATTTTGGAGGTTATGTTTTCATAATCGACAGTTAACTCCAACAAATGGTGCTTAAGAAGAGCATTTTTGGTAAGCTTCAACTAATTTGTTTATAAAATAGTATGGCTCTTTAATATGAGCTCATAAAACGACAACAAAAATATTAAATTTTCTTTCTTACATAAAAACATGGCGTCCCAAACTATATTCCCTGATAGTCGAAAAGGTTACTTGAAAGTAGTTGCGACTTTAAAGTTGATCCAAAAAGTTATTTTGTCTACATTGTTACATCAGATGTTACTATGATGACACAAACTTTTGTGGTAAAAATTAAAGATATAATGTAGTTGTCGGATACACTTGTTTGGGACTCCAATGAAGCTTAACTTTCTAGTGGTAATTAAGTAGGATATAAAAGTCAGGGCGACTACGAAATAACGACTAAAAAGAAAGTAAAACTTTAGCAACGTCCTATTGTGGTAGAGAAGACTATCAGAATCGACTATCAAGAAACAATCCTATGAAGTAGTTTAGAGGGTCGTTTTTACGAAACATCTACTATTTCCTGATACTAAATAGTAGTTAGAACTAAAAAGTAACAAATTTTGGTTGGGATCACCACATTTCTACTATAAGAAAGTAGCAAAGCCTTTAGAACATGTAGCCGCTACTATAAATGTTAGTTGGGTATCTTTATTATTCATATTTATTTTAGTCTTTTCTTTTGGAGTTTATTGATTTTAAAGTCATTAATTATTACAGTTTCCAGTGTTTTGAAATAATGTGTTTAACTGTTATGGTTTTTTTAACAACAAAATACAAACCATTCGTTGTCCTAAAATCGGCATTTTTAATTAATAACATATCCCAAACCTAAACAGTAATATTAAGTAAATTAAACAGTTGATTGAATAGTTTCACTCATTCAATCAACGTTTAAGATGTTGATAAATATATATATTTACAACAAATATATAAAAGGTTTATAAAACCTAAAAGTTTAAGATGTGTAAATATTTGAATACAAAAGTTTAATAGTAGTAAAAAGTCGATATTCAACTAATAAATATAAGAAGTGAAAGTGTGAAGCTGCAAGAAGAAAATTGAAAAGGTATGTATGATTATCCTACATTAGTTATACATTTGAGAAAAACGTTTATAGCATACTTTTCCTCCAAGAACCGTCAAATTCCCTTTCGAGATCGTGTAAATTTAATAACAAATAGTAACATTTAATATTTTTATAATTTATATAAGTTGTAGCCTAAGTTGGTAGCTTACAACATTTAAGCCTTGGCCACTTGAGGTGACAGAACCACTGTCACACACAGGCCCCTGTTACAAAACTATGTGGTTTTCACTTTTTTCAACGTCAATATCAAGGATATGAATCCTCCTTGTTCAGAAAACGAAAGCATCTAACCATCAGTATAATTCAATGCCGGTAGAGGTATTTTCCCTCTCTGTATAGTTGTTTCTGTTGGTTTCACACAGTAATTGTTGTTATTATAATATTTTTATAATTCCAGTTTTTAAATACAGATTTTTTTGTTATTTATTTGAAAAACTCCTGTAATGACGATGTTAAGGATTAAATCTCCCTAGAAAATACACAAACTCGGTTTTGAATAAAAATCTTCGTTTTTTTTAGATAGATGTTTTGGTTTATAAACAAATTTAAAAAAAAACACAAAAATTTAAATCCTAAAAATCTACACAGCAAAACACTAGCGGGGTAAGTTGACGAGCCCTTTGGAGCAAGATGACGACTAGGCGCATAGGTCACAAATGAATGTTCCCTTCTTTTCATATGAGGGGCACGCCTAATGCCACAAACCCTCACACCCAGGGCCGTATCTGAGGGGGGATTTTGGGGGTTCAAACCCCCTCCGAAAAATAGATAGGAATGTGTTTTTTAAGTTTAAATTTTTATTATTAAAACCCGTTAAGAAATTGTAGTTCTTTTTTAAACCACAATTTTTCAAATTCCACTGGCCCAACCCCCCCTAAAATTTTGGTCCAGATACGGCCCTGCTCACACCCTCCACGTTTAATCCAGTCCTCGTTTGGAGGTTTAATCCATGGTTCCTGGCATCCTGGACAGAAGATATTTTCAGTTCTTTTTTGTTTCAGGTAGGTTTTGATTAACATCATTAAAAAGTTTCTTTTTAACTTTTAAGACTTTATCATGGGTTTTATTTTTTTTTCTTGTTCAACTTATTCGCAGTTTTTTTTAAGCTCTTTTTTATTTAATGGAAGCTCTCTACTCTAACGAATTCGTCATCTTGCCCCCCCCCCCCCCAACTTGCCCATGGTATAATTTTTTAGTAAAAAATAAAAATAAAAAACGACCAAAGATGGTCATTTACATTTTCTTTTATTGAAAACATAATAAATAATTTCCTAGTTACTAACAAAGAATATTTTTATATTAGATTTGTTGGCAAATGCTTATTTTTCAGCAACCAAATTTTATAAGTGACCACTCGCAATATAGATAGTGACTCACGGTACTATTATTTTTCTTAGGAGCTCCATCAATCTTTAACCCATAAAACTTTGACTTTAAAGGGTTCGAACAGCACAGTAATAACATGAGCGCACCCTTAGATTTTTTTACATATTTTCGACATATTTCAGAAAAAAACACAAAAAATAGCTTAATATTCGACATCATGAGGTTTCGGCCCCCCCCCAAGGGGCCTCGGGCCCCCCCAAGACATATTCCTGGGTGCGCCACTGGTAATAAACTCATTTCCATTTATTATTTTTGTTAATTAATTGAGTTCGTTAACATGCCCCGTTCGTCATCTGCCCTGCTCTCCCCTACACTGTCTGATTGCATGGGTTTGGAAAAGCGCAACTTTTTTCTAATTTAACCTAAATTGTAACTCTTTCTTAGCTGCAAAAGACTCATAACGTCACTTTTAAGCCACTGTTTAGTCTAAAAAAACAGTAATTTATCATATTTTATGATCTATTTAAAATTAATCCAAATGCTAAACACTCCAGAGAACATAAACCATAAACATAACGTTATAAATAATAATTATTCAAATAATTACACCTAATAATCATTTAGTTCCGACGGATTATTATAAACGAAATCTGCTAAAGCAATTCCACAAATCATTAGAAAATTATATGCTACCATTTCAAATAACGAACACAACGCACGGAGGTCAGCGTGTCTAATTTAGACGATCGAAACCTCAATATCGAACTATTTTCTATCATAAACACTAAGTCTTCAAAAAATTTCCAATTACCCTATTAGTAAACCCCAATTCAGAAAATCGATCAACTAACTCGTTGTCACTTGTCACGACGACAAGTCATAGGCCTGTATCGCAGCCCACGAGAAAGACCGGCCCGGGCGCGGAAATATCACGTGACCGTAGGAGGCTCATAAAAAAAACGCCTCACGGCCCGCTGTCATTATAAAACATGTGTGTGTTCAGTTTTGGTATGTTTGTTTACGTCGATTTTTTTTTTAATTCGGGCACGAATTTTATGTGAATTTTATCAAAGTTATTAAAATAACGCAGCCCACGAAAAAGACCGTAGTGGGCTGCGTTAAAATAATTAATGGCTAATGAGTAAATTATAAAGAAAATACCTATAAGATAAACAATGCCTCGAACGTGTAATTAGTGTTGTTCCTTGTCGGTCCAACTATAAAACTGAAACCTAATATGTTGCAAACCCGAAAGAAGTGGTAAAAGATAAGATCTTGGATAAGATTGATCAAGTAATAGACATCCTTAGTGACATTTTCGATAGTGAGAGTGACAAATGTCTTTAGTTGTCATTTCTTATTGAACAATTAGGTCTCTTGAAAAGGTAACCTGAGAATCGAAGATATGGTGGATACACTTTAATGTTGGCTTCATCTTTGTTTATCCAGTCATCCAGTGCATAAACGTCAATTTACAATTCTAAGGTAATATGTCTTCCGCACCCTCGCAATATTAAAAAACTGATTTGTAAAATATTGTTAACAGATAGTAATCTCTCTGGTAGTGTGAAATATTTAAAAAGTAAGATAAAGCTTTTAAAAGAACATGAGTTGGTAGTTAACTTACACTTTAATGAAATATATATTAAACTTCGTGCTGGGTAATTTTTCAAAAAATTATTGACGACCACTACATTCAGTTTATTGAATGTGAAAACCATCTCACTTATTCACAAAATCACTTGTTTCTTTTTAATAAATTATTGTGAAATGTTATATATTAAAAAATTTTCTTCAGATAACTCTAGTGAGTGTGAGATAAAAGCACAATGATTTAGTGTCTGTTAATAAATCTTTGAATAAGAACTCAGACAACGATGATGACACTCAAAGAAAAATTAAAAAACTAAAAGCTTAGGTTTGATATGTCCAATTTTGAAAGACTTGTATAGATTTGAAGTTACTAACGATATTATGTACCTAATGTATGTACCTGAAGATATTAGAGTGCAAATTTTGTATAATTTTTTATTTTATAGATTCACTTCTTTTATCCATAATAAACACATAGGTATATCAGCAAAATATTTTTTTCAATTTTTGCCTATAAAAGAACAAAAATGTTTTGTTAATTTATTTAAATTGTGTAAAAACATATAATATATTAAGCAATACAATAAAAATCCTGGGACTCCTAATATCACGTGACCGCCGACTTGCTTATAACGCGCCATGGCCGGTCTTTATCGTTGGCTGCGGCATGTATAATGACCCGCACTTATCCCGCGTGGAAAGGCGATTTGCAAAAGTGTGTTGGTAAACCAGAGTTTATATGGTAATTTCTTTACGTATATTATAAATAATATGGGTAAGCATCTTTATTTTTTACACCCTTTGCAAAGTTTCAGTTTGATTCGTAAAAAAATTAGATTAAAGTTATGTATTGAATTATTATAATTTTTCAAATATGTAATATATAATATATTGGACTAAAAATTATCATTACGTATCAATTGCATTTTTTGTGACTTTATTATTTCAGTTTTATATAAAGGGTTGTATTTGTATTAGCTATGATTTATTGTTTCAGCGTTGGCGCATGGGATTGGTCGACGTAATTTATTTGAAGTGTGGCACAAAAGACCGGTTTCACAGGATAAAAATTCCGTTTTGAACTATGTATGTGAAAATAGTGAATATAAAGACTACGATAAAGAATATCAGTGCATGGTAAAAAAACCTTGCAAAATTTGATAGGGATTGATCTATATAGTGTACAGCGTGTCCCATTTTCGATGGGATTAAATGGGAAACTCGGTTATTATTAAAGATATCGATTTTCCGATTGCACCTTACTGTGCTCTTTTTTGAGCCCTTAAAAATGGTGTAATCAGATTTTTGCTATACCCCGTGGTTTAGCTAATACAGGGAGTTTTTGAAAAAATTGCATTTTTATTAATTCCTTATATCTTGCTTATTTTGCCAGATATTTTTATTCTGTCAAGACCTTTCTATGGCAACTTTTTTAGGGCAAAATAATGACGTTGTCATTTTTTAAAAATATTGTTTAGTTTTTGAGATATGGTATTTATCATAAAAAAATTAAATACGGACCTGGATTTTTTTGGTTACTATTTTGGTTGGTTTCATGCGATTATTATCTTAAAATGATAAAACTTTAATCTTTTTTTGATTTAAGATTTTAAAAAATATTTAATATTTTAAAAAAAATTTTAGTCCGAACCTGAAAATTTCCAAAGTAAATATAAATCAAAAATTTCAAGACATAATAGTTTGACGATTTTTAGTTCATCTGTTATATTATAAATAAAGTAAAAAACGTTAAAAAGTTAAAAATTATAGTAAGTATGTGATGGCAGCACAGCAACTCATGAAGTTTACTTCAACATGGAATAACAAAAGCGTGGAATTGACATTGTCATTTTACTTGTCATTTTTAGTGAATAGATCACTCAAAATTATTCTAAAATGGCTAGAAATCGACCATACCCAGATTTTGAAAAATGTAATATATCTTTGACTGCTTTATTCAAGCAACAAAATCCCAATATTTAAACGGCAGGAATATTTTTATGCAAAATGTGTTAAGAAAAATTACTCAAAAATGCCAACAATGTCTCACACATAATGGCAATCAGTTTGAACATTTATATCATTAAACAAACAATAGTTATTATTTTTTGTAATTCGTTATTTTTTTTGGATTTGTCGTAGACTTTGTTTCAAATAAATTTTTAAATGAACGTAAAACCATTTTAATTTGCTAAGTATCAAAACAGTTAAACTAAAAATCGTTCAACTAGCAATTTTTAATTTATATTTATGTTGGAAATTTCCAGGTTCGGACAAATTTTTTTAAAAAAAGAATAAATGATTTTTTTTTAACCTTAAAACAAAAAAATATTAAATTTTTATTATTCTGTGATAATAATAGCATGAAACCAATAAAAATAGTAATAAAAAAAATCCAGGTCCGTATTTAATTTTTTTTATGATAAATATCATATCTCAAAAACTAAATAATATTTTAAAAAACTGACAACGTCGTTATTTTCCTTCAAGAAAGTTGCCATAAAAAGGTTTTTACAGAATAAAAATATCTCTCAAAATGAGCGAGATATAAAGGATTATATATAAAATGCAATTTTTTCAAAAACTCCCTGTATTAGCGAAACTACGGGGTATAGCAAAAATCTAATTACACCATTTTAAAGGGCTTAAAAAAAGAGCATGGTAAGGTGCAATCAGAAAATCAATATCTTTAATAATAACCGAGTTTCCTATTTAATCCCATGGAAAATGGGACAGGCTGTACAGTACCTATAGCAAGATTAATAAGTTCAGTTAAAGTTTTATGAAAAAATTATGGTATATAAAAAAAAGCTTTAAGCTAATCACATACACACACTCCCTAAAATATTAATCTTTCAAGCAATTTGCTTAACACGAAAAAAACGATATGCGACATTATTTTTGGATCTCCAAAATGCACAGTATATTAAAATCACATTTTTTAAACGCTAGTTGACTTTTCCTAACTTTCAGCATCAATTTGTCAAAATTACAACCATAAAATAATTTCGATCGTTCAGAACCGACAAGCTGACCACCGTGTAACGTAATGATTTCTATTAATCAGATTTAAAATAGCAAAGCTTAAGCCAATGAAAATGATTCAATTAGATTCAATGAGGTCTGAATTACTTAAAGAGGATTACGAACTTGTTACAGGTGTTAATTTAAATGGTGGTCATTTAAAAAGTCATAAAACACGCGAACTGAGTGTAAATCAACCGATTGAAGGAATTAATAAATTAAGTCAATCACGAATAGAGTATTAACTACCGATCAGGGAACTACCGCTGTCAACAGGTGCAAGGAAGCAGATAAATCAATCGGGAAGGGGAGCCCTGAAACTGCGGACCCATGTCCAACGACAGCTCTTCTGTCTTTCAGGCCAGAGCAACGCTGATTAGCGTTTTTACCCACCATCAGACGCGAGCGTCAATCAGCGGAATTTTTAAGCGTTATATATTTTTAACGCGGTTCTCAGAAAGGAAAAATGACGCTTCTAAAAAATAACTGAAAGTTGTGTCAATCTTCCGAACCGAACCGAACCTACTATTCACAGATTAGGTAAATAAGTATAAAAAAAGATGGGACACTCATTCTATGCCTCTTTTTTTAGTTCCTGACCAATCGAGCGCGGCGCTGCAATCGCCCAGCTGGCGCGGCGGCGGCAGCCGCCAATTTTAAAAATTAAATTTTGATTGCATTAAAATGTTTGCATTGTTTCATATCAAAAATGAAATAATGCAAATATTTTGGCAGTAAATTCAGAAAATAAAACTACATTATGTATGTGGGTAGGTATTTATTATAAATAACTTATTTAAAACTTTATTGAAAGAAAATTAATTAATTTTTTATTGTATAATTCAACACACTAAATATGTAATACCAGTATTATAATTAATCTCTCTTAATAATAAACATGTGAGTTCCTTACATATATTAGGGGGCTAGCTCAGTCACAATATATCATATTTTATATAACACTTTTGTCCAGAGGTGGTTCGGTTGCTAATTTTAGTACACCATATTTGCCCAGGTAGAATATCCTAGGTCACATAGTGAGTGCTGCTCTCTTGATCAGTTACCTACCTTAGCATACACACCAAATTACCCTAAATGATCTATCCCGCTGTTATAATTGGTCTCGTTTTTGAAAATGTGAATTGTGAACACGAGCCCCACTCTATGTGCATGTCAGTCATGTCTCCTTTGGAGCAGCTGGAAAAACATTACCTGAAACAATATAAAATTGTAATATACAAACAATATTCTTTCTTCGGAATGTTATAATTCCTATTTACCAAAAGTGCTAGATAAGCAAACCGAACCCAGCCCAAGGTTTGAAATTTATAACCCACAATCAGAGGATAGACATCAGCGTAGCTAAGGGGGGCCTGCCCCCTCTGTTGGATCTCAGGCTGCCCTTATGTATTGCAGGGGTCCCCTGGATCACTACTATTAAAAAAATACAGATACAATATATGTGTATCACAGAAAGCATAGACGTAGGCCGCAGCCCCCTTCAGGCTGGCCACGCCGATGAAATTGGGCTTTTTGTTAAAATAAACCATGCAAATTTATTTTATAGGTTATGTTATATACTTACTTGAGATTATTAACAAATTCTTGAATTTTTGGCTGGACGGTAAAATTTGGTTTCCTAAATACCAAAAATGTTGGTAAAAGCCGTAAAAATTGCAGTAAAAAACGAAAAAATGGAATTCCAGAAAATTCGAGACCGATCAGCTGGTTTCTACCGAAAAGATGGGCAGTAGCGGGTTGGGTGAGGATGAGCGGGGGTCTACGGTGGCGCCGCCATCGACTGGTCAGTGAAGCTCGAGTGACCAGGCCCTGCTACTATTGCACGGAATCAGTCTGATTTATAAACAGCCAAGCAAGATATTTTGTAAAAAGAAATTCTTTACCCTTCTATTATATCTCTCACGTCTGACATGCAATTGTTTTGTAATTTTTTATGCCTGCTTTATACTGTTTCTGTCTACGGGAGACAGCTCATATAATACCTACAAAAAGTGTAAAAAGAAACCCAACTCTGAATAGAGTTCTCGTTTTCAGACGTTTTAAGGTTTCGTTTTGTAGGCGACACGACTTCTATTGATTTTGAGATAGAGAGCAGATAGTATAGATAGTTTTTCTATACAAAAGTGCAAGTAACTTTGCAACTTCGGTAAATAATATACAGAGTAATAAGCTAAGAAATAATAGTCAAAGAGCATTTGAATAATCCGTTTGCTTAACCCCCCCCCCCCCGAAATATTGACAGGAGCTGAGATGGCCGCGCGGCCTTTCTCAAGAATACAACAAAAAAATTCTAATTAAAAATTATTTTTTCTATAAGCGTGCGGAAAAGTCCACTTTTCCGCACGCATTTTAGTTTGGAAAGTGCCACTTTTCCGCACTAGTGCGGAAAAATATTTTTTCCGCACTAGTGCGGAAAAGTAAATTTGTTACGATTTTGAGGTGTTCTATAACATTTAGACCGTTCAAAATACATTTGTATCTTTCCTAGCACACGAAATATCCTAAAAATATTCAAATTGACTAAAATTCTGCTATATTTTCAATATTTTCGATAAAATAAAGTTTTCAGTAAAATAGGTTCAAATTATAAGTTTTAAACCTCCCGGTATAAATATCGTCATTGTCAATGTCAAACAACAATGAACACTAGTGGTTTTAGATTTGGCATCTTAAATCACCATAGCAACAAAGTACAAACAAACTGTCAAAACAAAGCCAATTTTGCAGATACAAGCGTCTTTTGAATTTTTCAAACAAAAAAATCAGATTTTCAATGGATTCTTCGGACGAAGATCTACCCCAGTCAGTTCTAGAAGCCGCTAGAATGTGAATAATAATAATTGATTTGATTAAAACGTTTTGAATATAAATAATTTTCTGATTAATTTTTAGTTTTTTTCTCACGCTTATAGAAAAAATAGTGTACCTAACTCGTGCGTAAAGTGTCTTTTCCGCACTTGATTGCTAGCCAAACTCCGCTATCGCGTCGTTTGGCCATCTGCAATCGCGTGCGGAAAAGAGGCACTTTCCGCACTAGTTAGGTAAACTACTATTTTATTTAATTATTAGTAGGTAAAAAATTTGTCTCATACTTTTTTGTAGATCATAAATAAAACTTCAGAGGCATTTGTAAATTAAATCAATTTTTAAAAATTACAAAATAAACCTTTTTTCTTACAAGTTTTATCTAATGTCCTCAGGAACTCAAAATACGTATCTACCACAATTGAGGGGCCATTAGCATCTAAAAAAAACATGTTTTCACATGTTTTAGCCGATTTTCTTAAAAACCAAACTCTTTATAAAAAAAAGTGTACTCCATACTTCATCGTAGACAAACCAAACGAATCCACCCCATACAAGGTGATACAAAAAGAGCGATATTCAGGATTTTAAGCAGGAACCCGCCTTTAAGGGACTTTCGACGGTTTAAGGGGCCTTTTGACAGTTGGATTCTTTACTAAAAAAACTATAAAAAAGCGGGTCGCGAAATTTTTTTTCACAACGTTTTGAAAAACATGTTTTCAAATGTATCTAATTAAAAAAAAAGTTTTTCTAAAAAACCATATTTTAAAAAAAAAAATTTTAAAGTTATTTTCAAAAAAAATTTCGCAACTATAAAAAAGCAATTGACACCAAAATGAATTTTTCACAAATAAAAAGCTTGTAGACCCCACAAAAAATGGAGTTCAGTTTTTCTCTATCTCCGCAGGAAAGTACGTTCAACGCTTCAAAGAAGGCCCTTAAAGCCCTGGCCCTTAGATGGCCTTAGCTGCCGCCTAGTGCAATAAAAAGGAACACTGCATCTCTAATTGATAAAGGAAATTGAGAACGTGTATCAACAATAAAACCCAAAAGATCTCATGTATACCATGGAGTACAAACAATAAATCTGCACAGGAGAAAAACTAACGTACACCTAACTGTCATTCAGGGTGAACCCATTAATTTCACCGGATCGGACATCGGTTGAGTTCCCATTTCAGCCCAGAAATTCTACAACAGCAAGAGAAAAACCATAATAAAATTTGAAGTGTGAAACCCATTATGGAATCCTAAACAAATAAAAGAGAATATGGGCCGGACTGGGAACTGTTTATAGTATATAGTCAAGTAAAATAAAACGTTTAATAAAAGTTGCTGCTTAATGCGTATAATAATCATTAATAGATATGTACTATATACTACGTGGCTTGCCCCTGTAATATGTGCAATACGTTCGTATATTCTGGAACGATTTCCGTAATTTTCTACTGAGAGTTGCGTATACATATCAAGAATAATATCTTGAGTTTTCCTCGCACAATGTGTTTTTAAAAGTTTTGCCTTGCCCTTTGGATATTTTTACCTTCCTAGCCCGCTGTGGCTGTAGAGAAGGTATTATTTTCGAGATAACGCCAAAAATGTGTTATTTGAATGTATTTTGACCGATTCTAGCAATAACGTCGTGATGTCTGTCTACATGTGTGTATATTACTTATGTACGTCACACGATAGCTCCTAAACCGCTGAACGGATTTTTTTTAAAATTTTTAGGTAAAATAGTGTTCGATACTCTTACGAGCTTATTAGATTTTGGTCAAAATCTATTAATGCAAATGACAGTTTTTTGACCATTAAAAACTTAAAAAATGCTAACTTTTTAATGGAGCATTGTCTTAATCCACTGTTTTCAAAATGTAGTAGACTATATTTTCTTCAATAATTCGTGTTGTTACCAAAAACTTCGTAGGAGCTGTAGTTTCTGAGATATTAAAAAAAAACTGTTTGATAAAGTTTGATAATAGGCTAGCTAGGAAGATGTCAGTTCCGTCATGGATCCATTTATTTTTGGGGTTAAGGTTTGGTTTCTGTAAAACCGCAGACACCAATGGTACCACCACTTCTTCTCTTCTTCTCTCTCAAATGGTCTCCAAAAATTTGTTTGTAGTGTTTCAAATGGCCGCCAAAACGCCATTATTAATATGCTTGAAACCAGGACCCCTATTTAATTCTTAATGTGACAGGATCTCGGTTACTCCGCATGCGTCCGTTTTGGTGGTCTTGGAACATACTCCGTTACGTCACTACATTATTTGACAATTGTCAAATATTTAGGGTTATGTCTATTATTTTTTTCTAAAAACTAGTTGATTGGGTGAAAATTTATCAAATTGTGGATTAAAATTGTAGTTTTTCTAAAACTAATTGTACAGATTTGTTGTGGACACCATGAAGAGTGTTTAGTGGCATTTATAAACCACTCCTAACTTTTGATGAAAGGAAATTGTCCATTAACATAGAAAAAACTAATTTCATAGCGTTTTCATGTAGTAAACGAAAAAGTGCTCCATTTCATGAACTTAGCATTCAAAACACTTCAACTACACAATTAAAAATTAAAAAGGTAAATAATACAAAATACTTGGGTGTTGAGATTGATAGGTTTCTAAAATGGAACTTACATATAAATCAACTGGTAAACAAAATAAGATCAATTATATATAAGTTTAAAATGCTAAAGAACATACTTAATTTCAAACACATAAAAGTTGTATATTACGCTCTAGTTGACTTACTTCTTCAGTATGGAATTTCTGGATGGGGGGGGGATATACCAGTGCTACCTAAAAAAGCTAGAAGTACAAAAAAATATTCTTAAGAATAATGCTGGGCAAGGATCGGATGTACCCTACTAATGATTTGTATTCGGAAAGCCAAATTATGGATATGCGACAAATTTATATTAAAAAAATTCTTGTTTATCAACACAAAAACAAACACAAACCAATAACCATACAACATAAATATCCAACAAGATATAAAATTAGCAAAAAGTACAAAACAAATAAATCGAAACTAAAAATTGGTCAACGGTCATATACATACATTGCACCAAGAATCTACTCCCTACTACCAGAAAATATAAAAACTCTTACTAAAATAACTTCTTTCAAAAAACATGTCAAAATATGGATAATGCAAAATCCAAGAAACGAATTTTCACAATTTTTTAAATAAAACTAAACTCATTTACTACTTTTTTCATAATGTTCATCTGTCCTTCTCTCAATTGTCAACTTGTTACTATTAAGTTTTTTAGTAATAAATTATTTAAAGCCTTAGTTTTTCAAATGTGATGATACAAATTAAGAAAAAAAACATACATAGAACTTTATAAAAACTGTAATCAAAGAAATTAAATGATACGACCTCCACGAACAAGTCGCACTTAGCAACTTCAGTGGCAGTATTATTTATTTTCCAAGATTCTTGTAGACAGAAAATAATTAATGACTGTATCACATTTATGTAAAAATACTTATTTTGGGAAATAAATATTTATTTATTATTATTATTATTATTATTAACTTTATTAACAAATTATGAAGAAAAATAGAAGTAGTTACCTATGGAATGGCACTCCCTTACTTCTCCCGGACATTTTTCCACAGGGAGTGCCATTACATAGGTAACTACTCGTATTTTTCTTTATAATTTGTTACTAAAGTTAATAGTGGTTTATAGATGCCAATAAACATTCTTTGTGGTGTATAAAATAAATCTGCACAATTTCCACCCAATCAATTACTTTTTAGAAAAAAATAACAGACAACCCTTCAACTTTTGACAATTGTCAAATAATGTAGTGACGTAACGCAGTATGTTCCAAAACCACCAAAACTGACGCATGCGTAGTAACCGGAATCCTGTCTAGTCGAAAAAGGAACATATAGGGGTCCTGGCTTCAAGCATCGCGTGTGAGAATGCATGGGTATGCCCCATATTTATGCTTTAACGTATTTGGTTCGAGCGGATTCAAAGCGTTTATGACAGACTTAAATTGGTGCAAAGCAAAAACTGCAAGACCTGCTGTGCCGATCAATGCATGTGGAACTTTATTCTATGGTTTGGAGTCGAATGAAAAATAGATCGAAACGGGAACAAATCGAATGATGCATTGCACGGATACTCGTTAACTTATTAGCCTCCCGGTGTTATGCCAGAGCACGTTTTCGCCCACAGGCTATTGTGGTTGAGACACCCTTTTATTTGCGACGAGTTTTGATATTAGCTCGCTTTTGTAGAGCTTTTGCTAAAGGTAAATGCTGCAAAACCTGCCTTTTTCAAAATTCCAACTGATCATTGCTACTGTTTTGACTTTAAGACATGAGCCAGTAGAGAAAGTGCTATTGCTAAATGTTGCCCCAACAAAGAAAGCTCCGATGATCAACAATTAAAAGAAAACGTAATATTTTCCTTTTAATTCAATATTCAAATAGTTTTAACTTACTTTCTGTCATCCAGTTACTAAAGTATATATTTTATTATAGGCAACTTATTCTAGAGTTCAAAAACTCTAGAAGTACTTTAAGACTACATTTTTAAGAGCACTGTTCGACTCATCTTTTACTTATTACTTTTAACTATTTTTCTTTAACTTTACTTTTTAAGATTTTTCACTTTTCACTGCAACTTTAACACTGATCTTATATAATCCAAGAAATCGAATTTATAGGCCATTAATCTCCTGTTTATCCCTCTACCTCTGACGATGACACGATGATTACGAAACCGGGTCAATGTTTTTTAAGCTAATTTTCCCGACCAAGGTCCATATAAAGTGATATTTTGCTTTGATGCTACGAAGAAATCAAATCCAGGGCCTCAGGTTTTTCACGTCTCGTGCTTTGCAGGCCTTTGATCTCGCCAGTTTTTCTAAATATAGCTCTAATACAAACCAACTACTAAGACGCCGAGAAGAAATTAGATAAAAAACGGGGATTTCTCTCAACGTCTCTTTTGGGTTCACTTCTTTATTTCATTGTAATTTTGTGTTCGACGGAATACGTCTAGTTTGGTTTAAATATTACTTGTTCATCATCGACCGGTTTCTCAATATTTCTGTATTATTTTAAATTTAATAATTTAAATTTGGGTTTTACTGAATATTATTTTTTTTTCTTAAAAAATAGTATTACATAACATTAGGTTAGATTTATAAATGTTAAGTTAGTCTGAAAGGCCCTGGCAGCTGGAGTGTTCCACTTTGAGCAAAACATTTTTTGTTAAGCTTAGGTATTAAAAAGTTAATAAATATGTCTTACTTGAACCCTGGATTCGGGAAGGTTAATCTTTAAGGCCACCTCTTCCCTCATAAATATATCTGGATACCTCGTCTTGGAGAACAAAGATTCCAGAACGTCCAACTGGGCCCTGGTAAATGTCGTCCTTTCTCTTCTTTGCTTTCGTTGATTTGCTGAAACAAAGAAAAATAAAATAATTGTATTTGAAACTAATTTTAATTTTAATAATTTGGTAGTTTTAGGAAAAGAATGAAAGTTTTTGTACTTTTCGGACACAGTAGCAACGCCAGAAGGTAACAAGTCCTCACTAGGTAAACTTTGGTGTTTTATACCAAGCACAGAAAACATGCAAACAGGCAGAAAATACGCATACGTCTATTTTTAACAAGGCCAACAAAAAAATACAGGCCACGACCCTGTAAGAATCAGCTGTTCTCGGGGGGCTGACTTTTACATTGGGGCTTATGGAAGGTCAGATGTTTTTTTTATGATATTTTTAAAATGGCACGACAGATTTCCGCGAAATTTCAGTGAAATATTCTCAGACACCATCCCGATATTCCGTCAAACTTTTGTAAGGATGCAAAATAATTAAAAGGTTAAAATCCTTATTTTGAATTGAAATTACCCGCCATGTCGTACCGCATGCCAACTATTATATTTGACTTAGTCATCTGTGTTTGTCATGGCATCTGTTTATTTGTTTGTATTGTAAAAAAAAATCAAATATTCATGAACCGTCATTCTAACTTCAATATTTTAAAGTCAGTCAGATGTGTCGTGACGTGACCATCAAAACAAAATCAGCCTCCGATGTGACGTCAACAAAGTGGAGGATCGTGGCCCGTCCGTTTTGATAGCCCTGGTTTTAAGTAAGCAAATGTCAAAGTTTAACATATGACGTTTGCATAATTCGTAATTCGTAAATCCTCACAGAGAGTATGTATAAATAGCACAGCAAAATTACAATAAACGCAGCAGTACCTACTTGCTTCTTTTTTATAATTAAAATGCTTGTTGTGTTATGGCTAAATATATTAAAATTAAATTTAATTAAATTCGAAAAACTCCCCAAAATTACAAAGGAAAAATGAACTTCAAACATTGCTATTTTATGAAGCTTTATTTTGTTTGTCAACATTGTTTTGTTTAATTAAAAAGTATGGACAAAAACCGCGAAAAACAATTTTAGTTAAAAAATATAATATTTACCTAATATGTCGAATTTTTTACTGGTTTTATAAAATGTAACGTCTGTCGATTTAATGTAATAGCTATTTACCTAACAAGTGCGGGAAGTAATAGTATACCGCACGCGACGGCAGCTGAGCGGAGTTTGGTCAAGCCGTCAAGGGTGGTAAAGATACTTTCCACATGTGTCAGGTATACAATATTTAATCTATGAGTACTTTTTTTTTTCAAAAAATTAAATGTAATTTATAAATAAACATGTCAAATTAGACAAAATTGAAATGTAAACAAATATTGAAGCAGTTTTATTGATGCGTTGCTAAGGTTTCTAAGTGGTGCGCGTGCGGTAAAGTAACTTTACCGCACAGTGTACGGTAAAGTAATTTGATCAGGGTTACTTCCCCCCTTCCACCAATTATGTCATCATTGTCAAAGATATTTCACAAAATACGCAACTAACTGCTGTCGTTTTTGAGATATACAGGGTGGTGACTTTAAATCGTCCCCTTCATGACAAACCGACGTAACTGACTATTTGTAAATTGTAGAGGAGAGACAAAAAACAAAATTAACCAAAGTTTATCAGGCCATAGCGTTACTATTAAAAACCAAACCATTAATAATGACTTCTGGAAGATCTACAAGAAATATAGATACGCCACTTTTTC